>CM044441.1:38721172-38799251 GCA_024363595.1 Xenopus borealis
TATATATATATACACACAGTATATATATATATATATGCATTTGTGTGATTATCAATAGGTTTAAAAAAGCCCTACTTTAGAGCTTAGCAGTATAGTGTGTATTTTGCACAGAAAGATCCCTGCAGCATGTTTGTAAGAGAATGTCTTAACAACTGGCTCTTTCTACACTTTCACATTTACACTCAGGGCATCACCCAGTTTCTCAAATTTGAACAGCAATGTGCAGAGCTTTCAGGATATTAAAGCATAGTGCACATAGCAAGCATCTATTCAGTCTGTACTGTTCCCAAATTTTAGCCAGTGAGGAGTTTTATACTTATCTACTCCTTTTTCAAACTCTTTTCTGCTGCTTCTCCCGGTCACTACAGTCCTTTTTCAACACTACGGCTTTCCTCCCTTCAGTCCCTCAAAGCAGTCCCTGAAAGGAGAAAAGCTGAAGTGTCCTCTTTCTACCACAGAGTCACGGAGATGTGATGGCTATACTTGCCCCTTTTCAGTACAGTGGGAACATGCAAAATAGGAACACGAGCCAAGGCTCTAGTTAGAATGCCAAGAAAAGGTGAGTTGGCTTCCATACCTTGAGAAAGGTTACTTTACAATGGCAGGTATCACTGTTGGTGTTCTTGATAATGATTTCACCATAATGCTCTATCCACCGTTGCCCACTTAAAATGTTATGGATGCAAGAGGTCACCTTGTTCCACTCATAATGGTCCCCAAACCTGAACCACAAAAAAAAAAGAAAAAGTTATTCCATTGATCTCTTAACACATGAAAGGTCATATTTTCACCTTCTTACAACTCTGGACAAATTGGAATGTATACCCCATAGAAAAGGCAAGCTACATAGTAGTTAAGAAAGGTATGTTATGTGCATGGCCTGCAAAGAACAGCTAAGATTTAAGTGTGGATTTTAACTAGCATGAAAACCACATCACCACAGGTAGGGTACCTGCTAGCTTCCAATCATAATTCAATAAGAGGCACACATACAATCCTACTTTATACATGGCACCTATACAAGCCTCTGTTCTAGATCCAAATATGAATACAATTTCAAGCAGAGCACCGGAGCAAATAAAAAATGAAGTTTTAATATATCCGATTAAAAAGATACATCAGCATCTCCATACAAAAATGTATACATCAGGAACCAAACTTTATGCGTTTCGTGGCTCACGCCACTTCTTCAGATCCATTGTTCTAGATCCATACTGTAGTAATTGGACCCTAGTCATAATGTCTGGTTACACTTGACAAATGGCATATCTGCCCGAAACATGTAGTGGTTGTGATATACTCCAAAAAAGGAAGATTTGCAGCAGAGTTCTGTTACCCCAGCATCCTCCATTCATCATTTTTTTGCAATACTGTGTTTCAGGTGCCAGGGCAGTAGCACAGGAGGTATGTGGAGTGAGGGTGCAAAGTTTTTTGCCAAAATCTGCCAAACCCGTTTCATTGAATTGGACTGCATAATGTCTGGTTAAATTCATGAAAAAGAGGTTACAGAGACTAGTTACCCCAAGACCTTCTGACCTTATCTATCATTACCGTGGCTAAAATGTAGAGCAATGAAGTAGAAATATGAGCTACACACATAATTCTTCATCTGGGAACAAAAAGAGTTGTATGGATCTGCCCAGCATTGATACATGTTTAGTTAATGTAAAACAAATAAAGTAGTACTTACCCAGGTAAGATCAAATGTGTTGTGCCAATTTGGACAATTTCCATAGACTTTCCCCAAAACTTATTTTTCCACCTCATGTCTGCAGTAAAACAAAATAAAAATGTTCAACACACACACACACAAAACCAGTAATTATTCTGTATAATTTCTGATAATAAACCCAGTTGCAACCTGGATTGTACCGACCTAGCCATTTTGGGGGACTCAAAATCAAATATTAGGTAGCATTTGAAATAAGAAACTAGGAAGCGGCTTTAGTAGTGGTTGTCAATGGAAGACAACAGCTAACTGTGTATTGGACATAAAAATAGTTACTCTCCATAATTTGTTAAATTTTTAGATTGTTAAAAATGTAATACATTTCAAACATTTACAGTAGAGGGAGTATGGAATTTGTGATCAGCAGAAGAGTCTATTGAGGATTTTGCTGCATTAATGAATTCAACTGAACGACAAAAGTATTTTGCAGCATATTGGTTACTTTATGGGAAATGATTTGATAGCCCATGTCATTTTAGGCACTCTACATAGGGTAACATGATTTGAAAGAATTAAACATGACTTCCAACTAAATGATCCTTGGCTTCCTCTGAACAATTTTTGGTGAATGAAGATATTAAATTAAGAATGCGCACATGTAGCGAGGGGAGCCTTTAAATGCCCCTAGAGTGAGCAGCCATGATTCAATCAACAGGACATCATATCATTGCTCTGTATAGAGTGCCATTTTTCTTCTCTATAGTGAATGAATTACCCAAATTAAGGAGTATAGCAACTATAACTGGGCTTCTACTAGACATGCAGGCTTGGAAGGATAAATACTATATGGACACAGACAGCCACGATTAGCATTGTGTGGTAACTGTCCATAGTATACATTAAAACCTGATTACCTTGGAAGAAGACAAATTTTTCCGAATCAGCATGACAAGCGGATATGGGTGGGTGATGGCTAACCTGCAGGAAATAAAACAAAGGGCCTACTTCATCAACTTTAGTGTAACAGCTGCAATATTTCCAGTTGTAATAGTAAGTGCAAAAGCACAATCACAGCAAAATACAGGATCCTTTTCTCTAACCCACCCACCTGCTTCAGGAGAGATTAGGGTTTAATAGGTAGTAACCAACTACTGTATTCCCTTTTTCCCTCAGTATTATATCTGAAGAAGGAAAGGCAATTTACCACAGAAATAAGAATGCCTGCACTCCCACAGGGTAAATACTAAATTCTTGTAAGAAAGGAGACAGTTTCCTTTATCTAAAGAAAATGGGATTTATTTGGAACGCATCTCACTTTGTATTCAATGCACAATACAACTGAGTAATCATCTTTAATTGATACAATTATTTCACAAAACTAAACTAAACTGCAAAGATTTCTGGACATTTTTTTTCTACTCTAGTTTGTGGGTTAAAAAAAACTGAAGGGTGTAAATATTATACATTTTTCAAAATGGAATATTTTGCAAACTTAGTTCTGATGTTAGACCTCACTGACAGTTTTGCAAACTGGCGGCTGCTGGGATATTGGTTGTGTTAAAGAACCAAAGCAAAGTTTTTGTATGAGGGTGCTTAGAGGATGCATACATACCATACATACTGTATTTAACTAATAAAGCAATAACATTTCTCCTCTCTATACTTCCACTTATGTGAGAATGGACAGCTTGCTTTTCCTCAGCATTCATTTTACCTGCTCCGATATAAACCTGAAGCCTTGGTCTTCTTTGATACATTCAAAAGTCTCTCCTAGAACAGGGTTGAAAGGCTTGCTGCCTGATCTGTAGAAGCTTGAAGCATATGCAGATACTGCAAATGTAGCAACGTAAACCTAGAGAAAAAAAACAAAAAAAAAACACATGAATTTTAAGTCAGAATTTAAACTTAAAATTTCAAATAGACAAGGAATCTTTGATGTGACTTTTATGCAAGGGGTCGTTCACCTTTAAATTAACATTAATATGATGTAGAGAGTGATTCTGAGACAATTTGCAATTGTTTTTAATTTTATTTGTTGTTTTTTTTAGTTATTTAGCTTTTTATTCAGCAGCTCTCTAGTTTGCAGTTTCAGTTAACCAGCAACCATGCATTGATATGAATAAGAGACTGGACTATGCACTTGTTCCACAGAATTAAGGAGGTCAAGTACAAAACAGGAAGTATGTACACTGCTGTTATTAGCATTTCATTCATTAGAACAGGGGTCCCCAACTATTTTACCCATGAGCCAGATTGAAATGTAAAAAGAATTGGGGAGCAACACAAGCATGAAAAAGTCCCATGGGTGCCAAATAAGGGCTGTAATTGGCTAGTAATTTGGTAGCCCCTATGTGAACTGGCAGCCTACAAGAGGCTCTACTCTAAAAGGGAGGGGGTAAATAAGTTTCTGAGCTTGTGACTGGTTGTACCAGCAGTGGTTCCTTCTTCCTACCCTTTGCTAGTAAAAAAAAAAAAAAAAAAAAAAAAAAAAAAAAAAAAAAAAAAGCTCTCATTTACAAGATCTTTATAAGTAGCCTTTGTCAGGGGTTTTGCTTTTTTTTTTTTTAGCAACAAGGAAAGTGGCACAAGCTACAGTACATAACATTTTGTCCAGATAATGACCTGTATGCCCATATGTGTACTCACAGACAGGAGCGCAGATCTTTTTTGGCCAAAATCCAACCACGAGTGAAGTTACAGGTGGATTTCTTGCCCCCGTCAATGTGTACACACACTAGATTGAAGAGCTGAATCTTCAGAACAAGCAATCTTTAAGGAAACTCTGCTTGAGTTTAATAATCATGCACCATATGCTCATCTTTGGTTTTTCCATGAATGTTATTTATATTAGGCACTGGAAATGGTGTGAAATTTGTATTATATGGGCACACTTTGGCATCTTTTTTCCTTTCCTAAGGATCCCTTGGTGCTGGTCTGTACGCATGTGAAAGAGAGTAAAATCACAACACAAAAGGAACACTGAGGTCTGAGGTAACTGATCACAAACACTGGGGAGTATCTAACAAACTGGGTGGGCTGCTGTGTAGCCAAGGCAGAAATTGAAAAAAGGCTATATGGTACAGGTTACATAGTGGATAACCGATAACATTATGTTCTACAGAGCTTATCTGCAATCTGCTGTGTATCCTGAGCCTTTTCTCATTTGAATGGCTGCCCCCATTGCTACACAGCAGCTTTATATAAACAATAGTAGTGTTTCTGAAGTAAAGAGTACTGCACCATAGTACCATATTTTGTGCTTCCTTACAGATTTGTCAGGCAACAGCATTTTTCTCTAGAAGATGCACCCTCGCATCAGTCAAAGAGAAAGTCACATTTCAGGTTTTCAAACCTCCAAGCAGGGTCCAGTGACAATTGGATCACAATGACAATGATACAGGCTATTGGGGCAAGGACTGCATCAGTAAACCAAAGTGGTCCTTGTTCTGATGTGATTTTAAAATCTGGCCAATTTTCAGCCAGATAACATTCAGGTAGGCCCGTCAGAGGGACCCATACATGGGCCAATAAGATGGCGACTTGGTACGCAGCAGATTTTATTGGCCTGTACATGGGAACCTTTAATCCATAATCAGCAAAAAATCTACTACACGAACATTTACAACTTGGTTTTTTTTGCTCTCTTTGGGAACACTGCAATTAAAGGGGTTGTTCACCTTTGAGTTAACTTTTAGTATATTGTAGAGAGTGATATTCTGAGACAATTTGCAATTGGTTTTGATTTTTTATTATTTGTGGTTTTATAGTTATTTAGCTTTTTATTCAGCAGATCTCCAGTTTGCAGTTTCAGCAATTTGGTTTCTAGGGTACAAATTACCCTAGCAACCCTGCATTGATTTGAATAAGAGACTGGGATATGAATAGGGGATGGACTGAATAGAATGATGAGTAATAAAAAGTGGCAATAACAATACATTTTTAGCCTTACAGAGCATTTGTTTTTAGATGGTGTCAGTGACCCCCATTTGAAAGCTGCAAAGAAACAGAAGAAAATTGCAAATCATTAAAAAAACTATGAAAAATAAATAATGAATACCAATTCAAAAGTTTTAGAATTGGCCCTTCTACAATATACTAAAAGTTAACTTGAAGGTGAACCACCCCTTTAAGAGAACATGAATACTGATATCAAGAGATTTATGACAGTTCTGACAGATTTCTGACAGTTTGTATAAATTACGAGTTCAAAAACCTCAACCAAAGAGTTCCATTTGGTTTGCACTTTCATTTATGTGGAACTACCATACTCATGTAAGGAACAATACAATGTTTATATTTAATACTAACAAAAAGTCAACATCTTTCTTTGTCCTTTTTTGGACCAAACAGAAAAAATTTTTTTTTTTTGTGTTTTTATACCATTCTCTCAAATGGGTCCTGAGTTTGTGCTGCTTTGTCCAGCAAACTGCTATATTCCAATTCTTCACAAAGTCGCTGCAGAGTGTTCAGAGGTTCGTTCAGTTGCACGGGCATAGATACTCTGGAGAGGTCTTTACCAATATTGTTCCGAAGAATGTTCCACAAACTTATGCTGCTTGTGTTTGGGCATGTAGCAGGAAGACAGGTTCTGTGCTTGTAGCAACCATCCACTGTTGTTACAGAACCGCCATCTTGTGAAGACAAAAGGGCAGACCATAATGAATATGCTATCTGTAGATTCAGAAGTCTTTTAATGCTATTAAATTATTGATGGGGCACACTTTGTATAACTACAAACATTATCAACAGAGTGGGGCAGATTTACTAAATTCACATGTAGGATTCAAAGTTCGATTGAATTTTCAAAAAGATTTGAATTCAAATTTTCGGATGTTTTTGAAGACCACTTTGAATAGTGAATTTTGAAAATTTGATCAAATCAAATGATTTGAATAAAAATCTATTCGAATATTCGACAGTCGAAGTACTTCCCCTTTAAATTTTTATTCGACTGCCTAGTTCACCAGATCAAAGCCAACGAATTGGGTTTAGTTATTTTTGATCGAATAAAAATATTCGGTCGAATGGCTAAAATCGTTTGAATCGATTATGTCCAAGAGCTAGCAGGTTCTTCATTTTAATCAGCTGGATAAGCTTCAAATTACATCTGCAGTGATCTTGTGTTTTCCTTATTGTTCTGAAGTCTGGTATAAACTCTAAAAATACCGATAAGCAGGTGAAGGGCATGAATAGTTATATTGTCAAGGCTACAGTTGTTGAATGGAGAGGGATCACCATCACGTACTTAATGATTGTCTTTCACTGTCAATATCATTGCTCAGGTTATCCTCTGAAGCGTTATCACTTATGTCACTGACGTACGAGTCATCATCTGACACCTATTGAAGAAAGAAAGGTGACCAAAGACAAACATTAATTGCACAATGAATAGTGACTGTGACAGCTGCATTGAACATTGTCCAAATGCACCTGGTTCAGGGAGATAATAGGCTATATTAAGTTTAAAACCAAGCCTGAATTTCAGCAACACTGTTGCATCACTAAGCTATGTAAAGGAGTGTTTTTATTTAGAGGAAAGTCAGAAGTATTTTAATTGTTGCCGCCTTAAATGAAAAAAAAAAAAATGCCTACAAGTCTGTACTAGTTCTGTGCAGCCTTTGATGTGACACATAGCAGAAAACCATTTTGTCAGTTACGCTGCATTATGAATGAAGGCAGCAAAGAAATAATTCATTGAAACATCTCACCTCATTTTCAGATGAGCTCGAGGACAGCAGCACTTCCTGAGCATCATAGAACTCTGTAAGGGAGTCTGTGATTGACAAGCGGCTCTCGTTGGACAACTGATGAACCAGAGTCTTTCCTTCCTCACATGGACTATCCTGTTGATCAAACATTCATAGAGTATAGTGCAGCTATAGTAGACTGCCAAAAATAAAGCTAGTATGTTAACTATTTTAGCAGGTGAAAGGTAACCAAACTTCTAACCAAAAGTAGATTGCGCTGTTTCACACCATATACCTGGATGTGCCATTCTTTCTTCATTTAGGGCTCTTACACATTGGCTTTTTTATGCATTTTCAAACATATTCTGAGCACATGCTTTAAAACACCGCTAAGTGGGTTTTTGTGCAACAAGCAAAAAAACAAATCTAAATAATATATAGTATACATAGAATATAAATATCACAAAATGTTGTGTTTATACAAATGGCCTGCAGGTGGCACTGTGCATACATAGGACTTTCTGTACAACTTGAAAGTGAAAGCAAGACTTACTGCTGTTATGTAATGGCTGTATGAACCTGCTAATAAAGCACTGTTCTACTCTCCTAATCCTTGGCTACCAAACATAACAAATGGCGACAAGGATGTCTTTTCTACCTCTGCAGCAGCCTGCACCTTTTCTACCAAACCCTGGTGAGCCTACCATACCTTTTACTGCTTGGATCCGTATGTTTGATAATTACATTATTGCTGCTGACCAAGGGGAGATTTCTGCAGCTAGAAAGCGTGCTTTACTTATTCACTGCCTGGGAGCAGAGGGACAGCATATATTCCATACATTACCATTACCTGATGAGACTTATGAAACTGCTCTTACTGCTATAAAGAACTTTTTTGTGCCAAAAGTAAATGTGGTTGCTGAAAGATATAAATTCCGCCAACGTGGACAACGTGATGGCGAATCCACAGAACATTTTGTAGCAGCTTTGAGAGAGCTGGTTGTTACCTGTGAGTTTGGGATTCTAACAGATGAAATGCTGAGAGACCAAATAGTGGAAAAAACAATCTCACCACGCATTAGAGAGAGACTGCTCCTAGAGCAAGATTTAACCCTTGCAAAGGCTATTACAGTTGATAGCCAAATTGAAACAGCAGTGGCAGAGGCTAAAACTCTCAGTCTTGAGAATTCAAAACTGTGGCCTAATAATGCGCAGTCACAGGCAAAATACAGTGCTAAGGAAAGGGATTCACTGCAAAACCGTGCAGGAAATACAAATAAAAAATACTGCTTTCGCTGTGGTTCAACACAACACCTTGCAAACTATTTTAAATGTCCTGCCAAAGCTATACAGTGCCGCAAATGTTTAAAGCCAGGCCACTTTGCTACGGTCTGCCGTAGTTCTACTAAATATGTTCATGAACTTACTACTACAAATGTTACAGTATTAAGTGTGGATAAAGCTGGTACATTTATTCCAGATAAGTTTATATGCACTGTCAGTGTCAGTACTGCTTCTGCCGACAAGAGACACTCCATTAACCGGATGCTTGATATAGGTTCAGTTGTTTCTATACTACCAAAGGATATTTTCTTGAAATATTTTACAAAAGATACGCTTGTTGCACCTGCCCTGGGACTGGTCAGTTACTTAAAGGATCCAATCCCTGTGCTTGGTTGCTTGCCAGTGACTGCACAATTTAAATCAAATACTGCAAAATGTGACTTTTACATTTTGAAAAATGGTACTGCTATAATTGGAAGGGATATCTTTGCTGCATTAAACCTAAAATTAGTGGATGGTCTCATTACTACAGCAGTGCCTGCCACACAGCCTGTGTCTAAAATTTCACCACAAAGCGACACTCCACTGGGCTGTGCAAAGAACTTTGTACACAAAGTTAAGTTGAGATCAGATGTAAAATCAGTACATAACTACAGAGCAACATGCCATGCAACGACCCAATCATCTCCAGCTGAATTATTACATGGCAGACAGATGTGCACTAGGTTACATGTTGCAGACGTCAAACTTCCACCAAAGACTATTCCTACAAAATCATCTACTGCTGACATTGTGAAACATCACCAAACCAAATGCAAGGCTTATACTGACAGAAAACGTGGTGCAAGAGAAGTGCACTTTCAGCCTGGATCTTTAGTCAGAATTAAGAAACCAGGAATACTGAAACAAGGACAATCTAAATTTACTACACCACTTGAAGTGAGAAGCCAGCGAGGACCATACACATATGAACTGTCTGATGGACGGCTATGGAATGCAAGTCGTCTTGCTCCTGCTAGATATGACTTTGGAGATGTTCCATTTGATGAAGGACATTTCCCTACTCCTGATGCCAACTGCAATAGGGCAGAGGAACGTTAACCTATAAGGCATACTGAGAGAATCAGGAAACTACCTGCATGGACCAAGGACTATGTCATATAAAGAATGTATATATTGCTTTAAGATACATACGGTTTAATTGTTACTGTTTATATATTTGTCCAAATGCTTTCCTACTATAGGGGGAATGTGGTGTTTATACAAATGGCCTGCACGACTTGAAAGTGAAAGTAAGACTTACTGCTGTTATGTAATGGCTGCATGAACCTGCTAATAAAGCACTGTTCTACTCTCCTAACCCTCGGCTACCAAACACAACACAATATAAGGCTGATTAGTAGGGATGCACCGAATCCACAATTTTGGATTAGGCCGAACCCCCGAATCCATTGTGAATGATTTGGCTGAATACCGAATATGCAAATTAGCGAGGGGAAGGGTAAAAGCAAAAAAAAAATGTTTTACTTCCTTGTTTTGTGATGAAAAGTCACATGATTTTTTGGATTCGGTTCCGCCAGGCACAAGGATTCGGCTGAATCCGAATCCTGCTGAAAATGGCCAAATCCTGACCGAATACCAAACCCAATCCTGGATTCAGTGCATCCCTAGTAATTTATATGGACAATTACAACATGGCAGTACAGAAACTTGTGCAATTAGCATCAGAATAATCAGCCATGTACCATCAGCTTGTATGACAGTCCAACCTAATTTTCTGCTTGGTAATTTGCAACGACCCCTAAGCTTAGATTCTCAACAGCTGCTCAGAGCCCACTGAGCATGCAAGTGTCACAGACACTTTCCAAGATGGTGTCCTGGATCATTGCGGCTACTGAAAAGCTGAAACTTTAGGCTGGTGCAATAATTTCAGTATATTTCAGTCATATATAACCCTATTCATTTTTAGGGTTTAGTTCTCTTTTAAGCAGATAATTCTAAATTTTAAAAAGTATTTCCTTCTTCAATGTGATAATAAAGAAGTACCTTGTACAAATTTGTTAATGAAAATACTGACAAAAACAAATACAATCATGTGAGTCTGAAAGAGAGCGAGTGCTACTTCAGTCATAAACTTTGTTCTTTCAATTGTGTATATTTTAGTTCTTTGTACTTAATGGCATAGCACTGTATGGGAACCAAAAATGGTGGTGAGAGAGTTAATGTTCTTCACCAGCAAGTCAAATCCCAAAGAGCTCGACTCTTCTTTGTAGAAAGTGCTAAATCACGTAGTGTAAAAAAAAAAAAAAAGTCACCATTTCAACCATGTAAATATTAATACAAAAGAAGCAAACTTTAACATTAATACATTGTTTTTGCATACACCAGTCTGACCAATGATTGATGTAAATCAAAGACAGACAATACTTTGGTAGGCAACCCTCACTGCCATTACAAAGATTGTTACCTTAAAGTGATACTGACACTAAAAAATGAATTTTAACATATGAATGTACATTAAATGTTACCTATAGGTTTGTTAGGCTGGTGCTAATGCTAACAGACTCCTGCTGCACAAATATGGCAGCCCCCTCATACAGATCAGACAGGTAATGTAAAAGCATCATGCAAATACTATATGGCAAAGTTAGAAGTAGCTTTCAAAGTCAATATTATAATAGATGTAAAAAAAGAGTTTAATTTCAGGTGTCAGTATCTCTTTAATTAACAAATAATACTAAGTATATACACTTTCCTACTTTTACGGATGATGTATTCACATGACTTTGAAGAACTGTGTTTAGAAAGTGTATGGAGTCAATATACACTAAATAAAATCAGGGCTTTTTATGGATAGCTATGTGTGAGCGTGTGTACAAATGCATGTAATCACCCAATGACATAAATAATGTACCCTAAGGCATACTCTTACAGGGAGAGTAACACCAAAACATTTAAGTGCTGTAAAGTAAAGAATATATCATGTAGTGTTGCCCTGTGCTGTTAAAACAAATGTGTTTGCTTCAGAAATACTACTAAAGTTCATATAAAGAAGCTGCGGAGTAGCAATGGCGGGAATTGAAAAACGGCTATATGGCATAGGATAAGCAATGGATAACAGATAACACTGTGTTCTGCAGAGCTTTCTATCTGCTGTGTAACTTGAGCCTTTTCTCCTTTGAATGGCTGCCCCCATGGCTACACAGCAGCTTATCTATGTAAACAATAGTAGTGCTTCTGAAGCAAACACTGCAGTTTTACCAGTGCAGGGCAATACTGCATTATATTTTTATTACTTTAAAAACTATTTAATTTTTTTGTGTTAGTGGTCCTTATTATTATAAAATTATAAAAATTATAAAATTATAATTATAAATTATAAAAATTATTATTATAAATTATAAAAATTATAAAAGTACACATTTACTCCTACTGGTATAAATATCTACTTCACCACACACAAGAACATTGGGGTGGCTCTCTATCCTTTTAGCACTTTTTTTTCCAGATATGGCATCCCCATGAGAATGGATTTGTTTGCCAGTATAGGGAATCCTTGCATGGTCACCAACCTCACAACCTCTAATTAAATTATGCTTCTCACGCCATCATAGGGCAATTGTGGCTCAAAGAAAACATAGCATAGACCCATGTACCTTTAGAAGAAGGGGAACGTTCAATACTTGTACCGAATAACATAAAGGCAATTCCAATTTCCTGCTTGGCCTAATTCTGTTGTTTCTTTATAATAGAAATGATTTTTTCACTCCATTAGAGGTCAGTATGGCATTACTGGTGAAAGGTTTGCAAGCCAAACATCTATCCCCCTCTGCAATTGCTAATCACACATTGCCAACATAGCATTCCTGTACAACTGTTAAAGGCTAGGTTAAAAGCCAGAAAAATATGCTTTCTTCAATACTTTATAAATAGCTTTTGGAGCTTTGGACTATGCTAAATATTGCAGCTTAAAGTTAGGAGACAAGGGAATGAAACACTTGTAAATGAATTCACCTACAGTACTACTTACAGAATCAATGATTTTAAAGGTTTTAAATGTGCACTAAGCAAGTACATACAGGTGGTCTAATAATTTACTACTTCCTGGGCCTTTGGACATTTTTCCATATTACAGATATGAATTGGTGCTATACTTTAGAAACAAAGCTTAAGGGGCACTTTTACCAAGGGTCGAAATGAATATTCGAATAAAATGCAAATTTAAAAATTTTGATGTAATTTTTGGCTACTTCAACTATCGAATAGCCCAAAATTCGAGTTAAATTAAAAAAAAAAAATAATAATAATTTTTGAATTTCGATGTGCGATCGAAAACGGCCATACTCCATCGAAAAATGACACCCCCCCAAATTTTTTTTTATTCGATTCACTTCGAAATTCGACCATTAGTAAATCTGCCCCTAAACAAATACTTGTTGAAATATGTTTGTGAAGATTCTCATAAATAGTTGTTGCTTTACTGGAAAACATTATATCCTTCTGTGCCAATTCTCTAGTATGCACAGTGCTTGAAAGGATAAAGCAGGAGGTACTCCGGATAAAAGAAGGTGGTTTATTGCAACAGGTCACAGACCAACATCACCTGACATGTTTTGGGATCTTCCCGAAAGGCGTCAGGTGATTTTATCCAGAGTGCCGCCTGCTTTATCATTTCAAGTATGGTGAATTTACAGTGGGAATGCTGGTGGTGGAGCACCAGGGACATCCAGTGGAGCTATTTTGTGGAGTACACATGAGGGGCGAGTTTGGAGTGGTCAAATTTTTCAGAATTTGTATGTTTATAATTCTCCAGTGCATGTCATTATTAAGGACACAGCCATGTGCTAGTAATAAATGTCCTACTTTACCCAATACGTTTTATATATTACCTTATTGCATCAGCCTAAAGTTTCTGCTTCTCCAAAGATGCAAAGATCCAGGATTTCAAACCTGTCACAGGGGGGTCACCGTCTTGGAAAGTGTCTGTGACACTCACATGCTCCGTGGGCTCTGAGCAGCTGTTGAGAAGCTAAGCTTAAGGGTTGTCACAAATTATCAAGCAGAAAATTAGGTTCGCCTGTCATATAAGCTGATGCTATAGGGCTAATTATTCTGATGCTAATTGCACTGGTTTCTGCACTGCCATGTAGTAATTTTTTATGGTATACGGTCATGGGAAAAAATGTTTTGTTCAACACAGTGCTGCTCCAGCCGAATTCTGCACTGAAATCCATTTCTCAAAAGAGCGAACAGATTTTATAAAATTTAATTTTGAAATCTGCCCCAGTCACGTGACTTGTGCTCTGATAAACTTCAGTCACTCTTTACTGCGGTACTGCAAGCTGGAGTGATATCACCCCCCACCAGCAGCCTAACAACAGAACAATGGGAAGGTAACCATATAACAGCTCCCTAACACGAGATAACAGCTCCCTTGTGGATAGAAGAACAGCACACAATAGTAAAATCCAGGTCCCACTGAGACACATTCAGTTACATTGAGTAGGAGAAACAACAGCCTGCCAGACAGCAGTTCCATCCTAAAGTGCTGGTTCTTTCTGCCAGGCAAAATGACCGGAGATGGCTGCCTACTCACCAAAAACTAAAAAAATACACTGGTTGGTTCAAGAATGACATTTTATATTGTAGAGTGAATTATTTGCAGAATCCCTTTAATTACTAATCAGCCTTATTACAACATTTGTATTCTATGTGTACTGTATATTTTTAGTCGGACCTGAAGTTCAGCAAGTGACAGCAGCACAGAGCATGTGAATCAGTGAATCAGCATAAAAGAAGATGGGGAGTTACTGGCACATTTTTATGGACACAGATCCTTCTAAAGGGCTGTGGTTGCCTTTGGCTGGTACAGAAGCCCAAAACATAACGTACAACATTTCTGGTCTACTTCTTTAGTCAAGCTTTAGTTCTCCTTTAAAGGAAGTCTGTGCATATATAAGCATGTATATACTGTAGATTGTAAAAAAGATCTGATGATCGTTGACTATCGGTAGTAGGAAAATTACTACTAAGCATCACTAAGAAGAGGGTTACTGAACCCTACAAGAAAGACAATACCAGGGTTGATCATAATATTGCTTGCTATACGTGTGCAGGTGAAAAACTATATATATGTATATATACATTTGTGCCTTTTAAACGCTTGGTAACAGAAATGCGAAGGTGAAGAAGCTACATCTTACCGAGGATAATGGATTCTTTAGGCCAGAAATTGGAGCAGATAGGGAAGATTCATGTTCTAGAAACTGCTTCAGTTTTTCCCTCTCTGAGAAGACTGTATTATAAGCGGATTTCAAAGTGAAATAAGCTGTGAAGCAAGACGAAGAGAATTATTCATTAGAAACATTCTAATAATTTATTCTAAGACACGATTTGTTCTTAAGAAGATGCAAAAATATCTGAAAAGTGTAAGGCTGATGGCACTGCCTGCATTTTCTCCACTGATGTATATCTGCTAGCAGAGAAATGCCTGAAACTACACCATGGATAAAGTGCCCTGTACACCATAGCCCTAAGAAAAAATACTAAAGAGGGGTACTACACTGCATACGAAATAGAACATTGGATTTTCTACAATGGCTCAATCAAACCTTGATTTCAAAATAATAAAAATCTACTAAAATGTAGTTTGAATGGTCTGGGGAAGCTCCCATAAAAGGGCAATTTAAAGGAAATTATCTTTCTTATACTAATTTTACATTTTATAACAATATATCATTTACAATTGCCTACAAGTGTTTTTTTTTTTTTTTTTTTTTTTTTTTTTTTTTTTTTTTTAAATGCGGTCTTCTTTAAAAGAGCAACATGCAATGATATACAGAATGAGTTCAATGAATAGGGCTATTGCTTTAATAAAAAGACCAGTAACACACTTAAAATAAAATGAAAAGGTATTTTATGTACATAAATATTTTGTACGTTGAACTGATTAAATATTGTGTTATTGCTTCAGAAGTTATAACAGAGCTTTATGGCACACCTTTACATATAAAATAACACATGTATTGTGTATAATACAATAGTTTTCACTCTAATAGGCTCAAATGCAATTCATAGCACTTTACAGAACTTCATAATAAAAATAGGACAATTGATGCCGAGGAGTAGTTTACAATTAGGTCATGGATATAAATTTAATGTTAAAAACAAAAATACTGTGATTTTGTTTTCGAAGTATCTATGGTTTATGTTATTTTAAAAGTTAATTGGAGTAGAACACCGACTGTCATGTATTCTGATTTTCAATCTTCATTGCAATTTTTAGAGCAGATGGTGTAGTTACTTTACTTTTCTCATTTAAACCTCCTAATGATGAACAACTACCCCCTGTCTCAGGTGCAAATACAGAGAAAAGGGATGAGTTTGTTTATGCAGAGCTCATTTTCTTACAATTACAGATGGAGGAAGGGGAAGAATTAAGGGTAAGTACATTGCCTCATTACTACAACACCGATTTACCGGAGTACAGTTATTGTATTTATTTTGTCATCCTTTAAAAATATAGTTCAGCATCAAGTAATATACGGCTTTACAATAATACAACAAGCAGGGGACTTACAAGAAATTAACAAACAATGTTTATGGAATTAAGGAGGATTAAAGGCATCAGCTAGTAACAGCTTACGATGTAATGTTTTCACATTCTTTAACCTTTTCCACTTTTATTTCCACTATAATGGTCAGCTTAGATAAATGTAGATTAAACCGTGGGCCTTTTTTTCTCTAAAAACTATAACATCCAGAAAGTGCTTCAAGGTCAGTATTTCCCTACAGAAATGAGGTCAATAAAATAGATTTTCTATAAAACCAAAGCCTCAATAAAATGGCAGCCATTAAATTAAGCACACTCAAACACAAGGCAATTTTCAACGACAAGAGAAAAAACTAAAATGAAAACATACCTAACCTTAAGAAGATAATCAGTATTAGTCTTTAGGAGCCTTAAAGTCTTAAGGCTAAATATCTATGTATTATGTGTGGTCTTATAATAAGGTAAGGGAGCACTCCATGAAAAAAAGTCAAAAGCCTAGGTGTGTTTTTGCAACAAAGTAAATGGAATAAAAAACACAAAATGATTTACACTGGTCTTAAAACAGGGAAAATTGGTTTATTCAGTGTTTATTATTGGGTGGAATAGCACACTCCTGAAAAGGAAAGTTCAAGCCCTGGACTTCCTCATATAACAGCAATATATAGAGCACTCATTGTTCTTTCAAAACATCAAAGCATCACTATGATGCAAAATGTTAGCATGGCGGAGGAAAAGAATCAAATTAGCTCAAAGATTATGACCTAATATCACTAGCCTTTGGGGGGGGGGGGGGTTGGGATTAGTGAGAAACACTGATCAGAATTTTTTATGCTCTCCCACAATGATTTGACAAATAGCTTATAGAGCACAAAAACAGATTCTCATTTTTAGCAAAAGTACATTTTTTTCGCTTGGGCCAAGTTGATCTTTAGAGCAGCATATACAGAGTCTCACCTTTATTTGCAATTTGACACAGACTGTCTTGTATCTTGGTGAACTCTGAATTTTCTGTGCCACCAGGATATTGCTTTTCCTCTGCGTAATCTATGGTTGATAAATTTGGGTTGGATGCATGTAGTCTCATAACCCCAGAGAAAGCTGAAGGAACCTACAGAATAAACATAATACCCCACTTTGATTAAAATAGCATTACAGTAATGTGACGGACAATTACTTTTTTCTGGCAGTGTAGGCTGGGCTGATTATTGTCATATTTTTTATCATATTTAAAAAAAATAAATAAAAAAACACAACCCCCTAGAAGAGATGGAAACCCACTGAGAAGGCAGAGAAGTGAAAAAATTAGTGGGACCATTCAATGCACTGTATAAGTGCTAATGAAATTAAAGCTTGTTACATAATTACCTGTAAGGATCCCTTGGAATCTTTATTTAAACCTTTTGACCTCCACTTTCTCCTGTGTATACCTTTTTCTTTCTTAGGGCTTTCAATGGTACCAATCTATGAAAATAATAAAAAGTTATAGTCACATATTAAATCATTAGGAGTTGCTGTTCATGTATAAAGCCAAGCTTTAAATTACCGAATCACACCATTAACAGCAGCTATAAGGTTTTTTAAGCATTAAATCTACATTACGTAAAACACAAAATGAGAATGCTATGAGAATGCTCGGATGATTTGATTACTGAAGTCTCCAGCAGTACCCAAGGAAGCTATTATAACAGTGTGGCCTGTGTGATTGAGTAATTCTCAGTCCCTGGAGAGATCTTAAGCACAGACAGTGCAATTAAGACAAGACTGGAAGGCATATAAGGAAACGGAGCACAGGGAAAAGTCTAATCCATAGCACATTATTGATCTTCAGAGAGACAGTGCCCTTGTCCTTAGTTAGAAGGATCTCATTCCTCTTGTAAAAGCTAATGGGTCACCATTGCACTGTGTTAATGTTCTGTCTGATCAATAAAAACAGAAAGAATCTTGTTTTCTTTCTTTTTCTGAGCAACACTTAGTAACTCAGCAATGCTATCTAATACAACTTCTGGGTTTAAATGTCATTAATAATACTTTCAATCATTGAAAATAATTCAATGAAATTACTGCATGATGGACACATGAATACATTGCAACGGTTTATACAATCCGCTCCATTATGCTACCTGGCAAATGTATATTACATAGAAGGTTAAAAACGTACATAAATTTAAGGGCAAGTCTTTACAGAGCAGAGATGGAAATCTATATCCTTGGGCTCTAAACAGTAAAGGGATTACTTATCCAAGTGTTGTAACAAATGTTCTTAAAATTCACTATAACTTAGCTCCCAGGCAATACCAAAGAGTCATTTTGCAAGTGTATTGATAGTAACTGAGCAAGCATAAGGAAAAATTCCCCCCTCCAGCATCACTGCCACCCTAAAAATGTCACACTGGGAATTGTGCATGGGTGTCAGAATGATACGTGTCTCACCTGCATGGCATTTATAGAAGGGGCTGAATACGTCCTATGAAGAACTTCCATGTTCTGCAAGAGATTACTCATTTCCACTATACAACTGTGACACTGTGAAAGTTCTGTGATTTAAACAGAAGAGGATAAATAGGAAGAGGTTAAGCAAGTCACTAAAAGTTTAAAACTAAATATTGGAATAAAAAGTATAATTTTGACGTGTATGATAAAATGGTATGGTAGACTGAATTTCACTACTACGAGCTACCCACATCAGGCAGTACTAGGAGTGTTGCAAAACTGCAAAAGAAACAAACTACTTATTCACACGGAGCGGCGCGCTTTTTGAAATCGCTCCAAATTGCCTCACGAGTCAATTTGGAGCGATTTCAAAAAGCGCGCCGCTCCGTGTGAATAGGCGCCGGCGTTTTCAAGCAACGCCGGTGTGCCCCAGGACTTGGCTATTCGGGGAGGTTCGGGGGCTACAAGTCGCGGCGAGAAGTCACCAGGCGACAAAATGCCCCCGAATCTCCCCGTCTGCCCTAGCCCTAAAGGAAAACTATACCCCCCTGAACAATGTAGGTCTCTATAAAAAGATATTGCATAAAACAGCTCATATGTAAAACCCTGCTTTATGTAAATAAACCATTTTCATAATAATAAACTTTTTTAGTAGTATGTGCCATTTTGTAATCCTAAATAGAAAATTGCCATTCTAGAAAATAAGGGCCGCCCCCTGGGATTGTAGGATTCATGGTGCACACAAACTAATCATACATGTTAGGTCATATGAGCCTATTAAAAGTTCTGTCTTTTGCTTTCACAATTCTTCCTGTTACAGTTGTAGTATTTCTGGTCAGTTGATCTCTGAGGCAGCACACAGACCATCATAAAATGGTGATTCAAGGAAAGAGATGTAAAAGAACAAGGTTCACTAAAATATATACCAGTTTGGTAAGATTCTTTAATATACCACTTTTAACTCACAGTGCAGAGGGACAACTACCCCATCCAAAGACAGGTAAGGTGAAGAATATTATGTAAGCAAACTTGTGTATATTATTAGATTTCTTCCATACATTGTTAAATGCAGCAAAACATAAGTGAATTGATATTCCAGCTATTGACTTTTCCCAATTCAGTTGATATATGTGGCTGAAGAAATGGTGCATTTTATAGATCACCTTTTGCACATTTCTCCATTTCATCTGAAGACTGGAGCCATGTTGGAACCCTTGTGTCATTATTTAAACAAGAGAATGGCAGATTACCAAGCTTTAGAGAATTCTTTCTATTGAAATCCTGTAACGATAAGAGAATTATCTTTTGAAAGAGCTCCTGCAAGTTTATTTACATCATTTCTGATATCTTGTAAACAATGATTATACAAGACATAAAACTATAAAATAATTCATAAATCGTCTTAAACAAAACCAGTTATCATAAATATATATAGAAAAATGGCTTGTTAACGTAATAAAGCCAGCATGACACTTGTAAAGCAACAAAACCTATTGCAAACATAATAGCTGCTATTTTCTTTTACTAGGGATAAGGCCAGAAAATAATGGAGACTGGAATTACTACTACTTCTACATAGTAAAGTGCACTAGGTTCATGTTTGAACGCTGGACAAAACCATAGTAGTTAATAAGAAATCAGCTACCATTATTTATACCTGAAGTAGACTCAACAAAGCTAATTGCAGACTGGTTGCTATAGGTCATGCCACTGGGGCATATATGCAATGGCATTTATTAGAATATCTATAAGATATCAGCACATGCACCCTGTTACTGAATAAGCAAGAATACAACTGCTGCCTAAAGACCATACTAGAAGTTTCAGTGCATCAATAGCCAGAAAAAAAACAAAGTTCAACAGCTGACTACAAGTGGAGTCTCCTGAAAATTTAGATCAAATTTCTTAAGAATTTAATTGAATTAAAAAATCTTCCCTGTAGCACAGGTAGTAATATTTCAAACAGCAGAGCACACAGGGGTTCTCAGTAACATGATCCAAACATTAAAATGGATTGCATTGTAGCCTACAGGAATACACAGTCATTATAATACATTTTATTAGTGCTAGTGTAGCAAATTCAACAGATTACAGAAGAGACTACAGAAAGATGAATTACCATGGGCTACACTGTAATGGTATTTGCCAAGGCTGGTGGCAGACGTGGCTACTGGGGGAGATCAGTCGCCCAGGGACAAACTGCCTTTTCTTTATGGCGACTAATCTCCCCTAAATGCCTTCCCGCCAGCTATAATGTAAATCCCGGAGGGATGGCACTTGGATCTCTTCGGCTTTCCGAAGTCACCTGAAATTTCATCGGAAAACGTAGCGCTGCTAGCGCCATCCAGCGGCCGATTTACATCCTAGCCGGCGGGAAGGCATTTAGGGGAGATTAGTCTGAAGAAGAGGGGATTTGTCACTGCGCGACTGATCTCCCCCAGTCTGCCACCACTCTAAAAGGCAGAACATAAAACGCACACTTTTACCTTTGCCAAGACATGGCATGTAAGGTTGGCCACTTTAATAACAAGTATTTCCCATACAGATTTGTTTGTTAAGAGGATGGAGTTATACACATCAGAAAGACTCGGTTGGTTCTAACTGTGTTCTAGGAGACCATACTAATAGAACAATATTTAAGGTGAACATACAAAATAATAATTGTAAATTAATTTTCAAGTTTAAAAGGGGATGTAAGAAAAAAAAAAGTCAAATGAGATAAGTGGATAGTGTATAGATGCATGGCATAAATGGAATAAGTTGTTGTTGAGAAAATACGCAGGCTGAGAATCAGCCCCTACGATGGCAATAGCATACTGTTCTGCTGGCACGCAGAACAATAGTTTTGGCCTGGGTGCAGGCACACAGGGCTAATTTTGGAGGAGAAATGTATGAGAAAAGCAGGCCAGTTTTCAGCCCGTCTGACATTAGCCTTAGTTTTATATCCACAGTAAAAAGCAAGGAGGAAATTAGCTTTACTTAGAAAAAAATACCTTCTTACCTGAGGACTGGGAACAGGATCAAAAGCACTGGAAGCTGATTCTGTCGTTGATATCATTGGGAAGAACGGAGCATTTAGGTCATGTGGAAACACAGATATTTCATTCTGACGAAAAAGCCTGTGATCTCTAAGCTTCAGCACCCACTCTTCAAAAACCTCTGGAGATTTCACCTACAAAGAAAATATTTCTAAAACTATATTCATTTCATCTAATGAGTTTATATTCCTTCACAGAATTAGCATGGATTCATGTATTAATAAGTAAAATAACTAGCTTATCTCAAGATATCCGATGAGGTAAACTACATTTAGACCTGCCTCACTGTACTCAAACTGCATGTCCTTATTGCAGTAGATCCCAAACTGCTGGTAGCATTGGTGTGATAGTAGGTGATATTAGGGAAACAATGGCAATTTGCTCTCCTGCATATGCCCAAAATCCCAAGTTATTTAGGGTAAGATTTGGAGTGAAAACCTGCTAGACATCCTCAATATTCATGAAACTTGGGCTGACTGACTGATATACCAACCTCTTCCTGGAACACCTGATCTAAGGTTGGACCTTGAAAGTAAGAGCAGAAACCGAAAATCCAAATACGCCAGAGGCAATGTTTTCTGGATGCCACAGCAAATCAATTCTAGGGCCCCCAAATTGTCTAGAGGTTGACCTGTTTTTATAATATATACTGAAATTGCTGATCAATTAGGACTTTGTGGGGCCCCCTATAACCCCTAAGCCCTTCCGAAGACACAGGGTCTGTTTCCTCTGTAGTTAGCCTGATCGATGCCTTATGGCATACTGTGTTCTTTTGCAAGTTCTAGTAACAGCATCTACCAAGTAAACTCCAGGAGTTTATAGAAAGAAGACAAGCCAGGGTTTAGCGTTGGCAGCCAGCTAAATTGCTCTGAACTCAGCTGATTTTCACTATTCTGGTGCCATCAGAGATGAAAGAGAATTACACTGCTTGCTGTGTCTGCTGACTTGCAATATACCCTCCCATTAATCCTGACAATAAAAAAAAAAGCAATGATGTTTTGGAAATGGAGCAAGGCTTGCATGAATCAGAGGTGTGTGGTTCTGGCAGATCCAGAGTGTGGCTAGATGCATTATGATACCAATGTTCAACAATCAGCACAAGGGCATTCTTAAAGGGGTGGTTCACCTTCAAGTTAACTTTTAGTATATTGTAGCAGGGCCAATTCTAAGATCGGTCTTCATTATTTATTTTTCATAGTTTTTTAATGATTTTCAACCTTCTTCTGTTTCTTTGCAGCTTTCAAATGGGGGTCACTAACACCATCTAAAAACAAATGCTCTGTAAGGCTACAAATGTATTGTTATTGCCACTTTTTATTACTGATCATTCTATCCAGTCCATCTCCTATTCATATTCCAGTCTCTTATTCAGATCAATGCAGGGTTGCTAGGGTTATTTGTACCCTAGAAACCAAATTGCTGACACTTCAAACTAGAGAGCTGCTGAATAAAAAGCTAAATAACTATAAAACCACAAACAATAAAAAATGAAAACCAATTGCAAATTGTCTCAGAATATCACTCTATACATTATACTAAAAGTTAACTCAAAGGTGAACAACCCCTTTAATCATTTCATTTCCACCCCTCTGAACATTCTCTGTTGCTCTGTGGTATGTTACCTAAGGCAGGAAAAGGAAAAACCACCGGCACAACGAAGATACTGCTAGCAGGGCAAGCCCTTGCTCGTTTATTTGCGGATGCAACGTTTCGGGGTGTAACCCCTTTGTCAAGCCCCGAAACGTTGCATCCGCAAATAAACGAGCAAGGGCTTGCCCTGCTAGCAGTATCTTCGTTGTGCCGGTGGTTTTTCCTTTTCCTACTATTAACGAGGGTCGCCAAACCCTTTCTGCTGAGCACCGAGGTATCCCATCATCCGGAGGGCCAGGGTGTGCGAGGGTAATTCTCCTATTTCCTGATGTTACCTAAGGCACACACACACACACAAGTGTCTCCACTTTGAAACCTTTGTCTGCTGCACTTTATACAATTGGTATTTCTACAGAATTACAAAAATGAAAATGCTGCATATAGAAATTTCAGTAGCAATATTATCATATTCCCTTAAAGTATTGTGGTTTACCTTCAAATGGTATATATGTTCCTCTGTGTCAAGATCAATGCACTTTGTGGATTTCTTCACAGACATAACAGATAGCCCAACATCAATGCAGCCATGTAACTTGCCTCTCTCCATCTTCAAGAAAGAAAATATAATTTTTCCCCCCAGGTTTTTATTGTACAAATGAAACCCGCACAGAAATTTTGTTTGAACAAATAAACATGGTTTCCAAAATGAATTAAAAAAAACAGCAAAACAGGGTAAGCTTTCTCAAAATCTTAACGAGATACTGACACCAGAAATTAAAACTTTTTATATAACTATCATAATATTGTCTTTGCACGGTATCTATAATTTTGCAGATTCTTTTATATTACCCATTAAGGGGCATCTTTACTAAGATTGGAGATAAATATCTGGAGAGATTTCTGGAGATGTTGCCCATAGCAACCAATTAGCAATTAGATTTAAACAGCCACCTATAAATTAGCAAAGATCTGATTGGTTGCTATGGGCAACATCTCCAGAAATTTCTCCAGATATTTATCTCCAATCTTAGTAAACATGCCCCTTTAGTCCCCCATGTTCCTCTCTGAGGGGGCTGCTAAATTTGAGCTTCAGCAGTCTGTTATAATTAAAAACACTAACTGACATGTTGAGAAGGGACAGTCAGGTTGACAAAAGTCAGGCTTAAAGGAGAAGGAAACCCTTTTGGTGCATTTTTATGTAGTAGTGGTGCGGCTATAGAAAGTAACCCTCTTCCAGTGCATTTTCCGCTCCAACTTGCAGTACAGCAGTAAAGAGTGACTGAAGTTCATCAGAGCACAAGTCACATGACTTGGGGCAGCTGGGAAGCTGGGATATTGGCATGTCTAGCTCCATGTCAGATTTCAAAATGAAATATAAAAAAAATTTGGTTTGCTCTTTTGAGAAATGGATTACAGTGCAGTACTCTGTTGGAGTAGCACTATTAACTGATGCATTTTGAAAAATTTTTTTTTCCCATTTTCCCATTACAGTATCCTTTTAAGCGTTTATATAACTAAACTGCTGCGTAGTCATGGTTGCATTCATTCAAGTTGAAACTGTGCTACAGGGCACACCTTTACATAGCAGACAATAGATGAACTGTGTAAAATACAAATTACAAAAAGCTAAAAGCTGGCCATAGACACAAAGATCCAGATCTCCTGACCTGCCACTAACCTTCAGATCAAATAAAGTAGTAAAAAGCACAGATTAGCCGATGTTCTGCCTCTACAAGGATAGTATGAAAGTTGTGTCCGGCAAAACCTAGTGACAGTCTCCCACTGAAAATTGTACGATCGGCAATACACACAGGTATATTATCGGTAGCTGACAGAAATTTTCGACCAAACCACCGATATCCGCCTAACGGCAGCACACACGGTCTGAAAATCGTACGAATCCCCCATTCATTGCTTCTTTGGCCAGCTCAAGACTATAAAGGATATTTGCTGCCAATAAATAGGCACCAGCTGAACAGGTACAAATTCTAAATGTAAAAAAAGTTATGGAGCTATTCCTTTATTTAAAAAGACTAAATATTGCAAATGTGCTCAGAATACATTCTATGTACATTTGTAAGTTACTTTTTAAAGGGGAACTCCACAAAAAAATAACAAGCTTTTTGAAAAGTAAACATAATTTCAAGCAACTTTGCAATACACATCAATTAAAAAATATGCAGACTTTTCATGGTTTTTAATGGTTGCAGACAGTTCACTAAGACTTGCCCCCTGCTCTCCTGCTGATGTGTCGGACTACTTTGCTGAGCTGGCTGACTACTGTTACTTTGTATCAACAGCCATCTGTCCTCAGCCTGCATCCTCTAGACCCCACAATTCCCTGCACATGTGATTTCAATAAATAAAGGAACATCACAGTTCAATGCATTGTGGGTTATGTAGTTACTGCATGCTGTCTGTACGTTGAGAAGTTGTTACAATTTGTAAAATCAGTGTTTTAGTCCTTCCTTCCCTGCCAGGATTTCAAATGATGCAGAAAGAGAAGACCAGTTAAACAGCTGGACTTCAGCATAGAAAATGGCATTTATTCATACTTCTTTGAAAAAACAGGTAACTATGATCAGTATATTAGGGGTTTATATGTTATGTGGGCCTCTATAACAAATTTTGGTTTTGAAGCCAAAGTTCCTCTTTAAGGAAGTTTTTTTATTTTTTAATAAACTAAATACAGTTTTAATTTGATGCATGGGTAAGAAACGTTGTCAGCCCAAATGAGTTAAAGGAGGACTAAAGCGTAAATAAAGAAGTAGGTAAAGATGTTGTAAGTTATGTTTTGTGCTTCTGTACCAGCCCAAGGCAACCACATCACTTTAGCAGTAAAGATCTGTGTCTCCCAAGATGCCCCAGTAGCTCCCCATCTTCTTTTCTGCTGATTCACCGATTCACCTGCTCTGTGCTGCTGTCACTTACTGAGCTTAGGGACCCACTCACAATATACAGTACACATAGAATAGAAATGTCACACTATAAGGCTGAATAGTAATTAATACAGAATACATAACAGCACAGAAGCCAGTGCAATTAGCATCAGAATTTAATTATCAGCCCTGTAGCATCAGCTTATATTACAGACAAACCTCATTTTCTGCTTGATAATTTTCAATAACCCCCTAAACTTAACAATTCACAGCCCACTGAGCATGTGAGTGTTGCAGACACTTTCCTAGATGATGACCCCTTGTGACAAGTATGATCTTCTGGATCATTGCTGCTATTGAGAAAATGAAACTTTACGCTGGTGCAATAAATTCAGTTTATAACATGACATTTTGAGACATTCATTTTTAAGGTTTAGTTCTCCTTTAAAGTGCAATAAAATGTTCACTTGCACTAGGGTTGCCACCTTTTGCGAGACTGGGCAGGGGGCTGATCCCTTCAAATTACCAGGCTGCTTGGATCAAAACCGGGCACCTTACACCAAATCAGAGAGAATTATTTTAAAAGCATTATAGAAGCAGTTTGCAAAGTGTACCAATTCATGGTAAAAATTGGCTCATGGAATGACAACTACACACTGTAATTTCCCAAAACCTTGACAGAACTGAAATGAGGCTTTCGTGGAGACACTAGTCTGAAGGTGAGAAGATCCAAATTAGAGAAAGACCCATTATCTGGAAATCGCAGGTCCCAAGCATTCTGGATAATAGGTTCAATACCTGTATTTGGTTCAAATTTCAAGTCCGCAAAACAATAAATATACTCACATCTGCCTGGCTTTTGGAATATCTCAAAATTCCTTTGTCCAAGAAGAAATAGCGCTATAAAAAAATAAAACAGAAGCTTAATATTCACAGTGCTGGCCTAGAGCTAAACATATAAAATATATACATGTTTACTCTTTTTAAATCATAATCACTACACAAACTACCGAAATGACCCTGATCAAAAGTTTACATACCCCAGTTCTTAATACCGTGTATTGCCCCCTTTAACATCAATGACAGCTTGAAGTCTTTTGTGGTAGTTGTGGATGAGACTCTTTATCTTCTCAGACGGTAAAGTTGCCCATTCTTCCTGGCAAAAAGCCTCCAGTTCCCGTAAATTCTTGGGCTACCTTGCATGAACTGCACGTTTGAGGTCTCCCCAGAGTGGCTCAATGATATTGAGGTCAGGAGACTGAAATGGCCACTCCACCATCACTTGGTGTAGCCAACTTGGCCTTGTGTTTTGGATCACCGTCATGTTGGAACGCCAAGTATGTCCCATGCGCAGCTTCCGGGCTGATGGGTGAAAAATTTCCTCCAGTATTTTTGATAACTTACTGGATTCATTTTGCCATCAATTCTGACCAAATTTCCTGTGCCTTTGTAGCTCACACATCCCCAAAACATCAGCGATCCACCACCATGTTTCACAGTAGGAATGGTGTACCTTTCATCATAGGCCTTGTTGATTCCTCTCCAAATGTAGCATTTATGGTTGTGGCCAAAAAGTAAAATTTTAGTCTCATCACTCCAAATGACTTTGTGCCAGAAGGTTTGAGGCAGGTCTCTGTGCTGTTTAGCATATTGTAAGCAGGGTATTTGCATAGTAATGGGTTTCTTCTGGCAACTCCACCATGCAGCCCATCTTTCTTCAAGTACCTCCTTATTGTGCATCTTGAAACAGCCACACCACAGAGTCCTGTATTTCACCTGAAGTTATTTGTGGGTTTTTCATTGCATCCCAAACTAATTTTCTGGTAGTTCTGGTAGTTTATTTGGTTTGGTTTCAACAGAACCCCTAATTTTCCACTTCTTTATTAGAGTTTGAACACTGCTGATTGGCATTCTCTGTTCCTTTGATATTTTCTTATATCCCTTTCCTGTTTTATAGAGTTCAACTACCTTTTCCAGCAGATCCTTTTGACAATTCTTTTGCTTTCCCCATGACTAAGAATCCAAAAAACATCAGTGCAGCACTGGATGAAAGATGCAAGGGTCTGTCAGGAGTCCATAAAGTCACTGACCTTTTATACACACCCACTAATTACACGTAAACAGATCACAGGTGAAGATGGTTTTGTGTCAAGTTGTGTGCATGTTATCAGGCCAAATCACCCGGGTATGTAAACTTTTGGGTAGTTTGTGTAGTGATTAAGATTTTAAAAGAGTAAACACAACTGTTTGACAATAAATGGCTTCAGCCAATCACTAACCATGAGTGAAAGAAAAGTGGGGTTTTTTTCCATTCATTTTCTCTGAAAAATGGTTAAGAAATCATAAATTCTGCCAGGGTATGTAAACTTATGAGCACAACTGTATATCATAGTATGAAATGCAATATACATATCAAGAGAGTTTGTACAATTGTTTCTATTAGTGTATAATGTTTGATGGCTTTTTAGCAAGCAAGGGTTACATCGTTATAAAAGATAATTCATAGTACAAGTTGATCCAGGGATTGGTCCGATTGGAAGGATTTTTTTTTCCACTTTGAGGCAAATTGGAGAGGCTTCAAATGGAATTTGTTTTGCCTTCCTCTGGATCAACTAGCAGTTTGGCAGGTTATATACCCATATAAAGGAACAGCAGCTCCAAAAAATGAAAGTTGTTCAAAAGCAAGGAAAATATAATGTACATTTGTGCTGCACTGGTAATACAGTTGTTTTTGTTACAGAGGCACAACTATAGCATATGTAAACAAACTGCTGTGTGGCCATGGGGGCAGCCATTTAAGTACAGGATACACAGTAGATAACAGATAAGTAATGAAGAATCCCATTGTATACTACAAAGCTTATCTGTTATCTGCTGTGTATCCTGTGCCGTTTCTCAGATTTTAATGGCTGCCCCCAATGGCTACACAGCAGCTTCTTTACATAATCTATTGTAGAGTTTTTGAAGCAAACACATCAGTTTAACCAGTGTAGCATAAAAGTACATTATATTTTCATTCATTCCAAATGCTTTCATTTTCTTTTCATTTTTGGTGTTACTGTTCCTTTAAGGTTGAACTTGATGAACGTGTATTTTTTTTTTAACCTAACTTACAATGTTACTATGCTATGGGGCGGAAAAAAATGCAATATACATAGTGTGAAATGTTAGTTATTGTTGCTTTAAAAGAAAATATTTGCGAACAAAACTTGACCCACCCCCCAGCCCATCCAGCGCTTTAGCATATCCTTGTTTACAGTAAAATGCTGTATTTTTAACAATGCAAAAGGACTGTCACTAATACCTTAGTTTTCCACTGGACGTCAAAACATCCTACGTGCTATTGGACTTAGGCTTCTTTAGGGACTGTGCTAGTTACATGTAGCACTGATATTTTAGAATATGTTTATTTAAGAATAACTTGTCTTCCATGAAAAGGATGATCACTTTTTAGCCTGCGCCATTTTTTTCTGAAACCAAATTGAGGACCCAAGATGAAAGGCAGCAATATTAACCACTGTAACATGATTGACATCACTTAGAGTGGAACATTTTTATGTTGCATCTTGTACCCCACAGAAATCACTACATGGTACTAGGACATCATTTAAAATCAAGGAATCACAAGAGGAAATCCCCACAAACTCCTAAAAAAAAGCTTTTATTCATTTCTTGTTATTTATGTAGGGCCAACACATTTCTGCAAGCGCTTTACAGAGATTATGATCTATCATTCACATGTTTAAATAAACTAAATGCAATGCTTACCTTGTGCCAGCCTTTCAGCGGCCACTTCCTCTTCTTCAAAAGAAAGCCCTCTTGCTTCTCCGGGTCCTGAACATAGTTCGTGCTACTCCGAAGGCCTTCAACAATCTCCCAGCTATCCTGTTTGGAGAAAATGATGGATCAGTAGGAGATCTTTCACAGCTGCTAAAATGCAGACAATATCAAAAACTTTTTGTTAAAGCATTAGCCAGACAACAGGCACTGAACCACAGCACGGACGTTACAGTAAATGTTTACATAGAGATCCAGTCTTACGTTATACTTCGTTGATTTCCACCTGTGCATTTTTCTTTAGGTGTAAAAGGTAATTTTACACCAGAAACTGAGATCTAAAACATAAAATCTCTAAACAGCCTGTCTTTTTCTTGTGAAATGGTTACGGACAACCAGCAGCAAATGAGACAGGATTAAAGGCAAAGCTCACACTTTAGCATACTTTACTATTCTCTTGACACAAAAGAATGCAGTCAGTGGGCATTGTTACAAAGCTAAACATATTTACAGTATAAACACATATACACCCAAAGCCTCAACAGTAGCCGGGACTTTATGAAATGACCCAATGTTTTCTAAAACATCTTAATGTCTCATGTTTCTGCAGCAAGCCAAAACCTGTAAAATGTGCACACCACATGGTGAATACCGATAAGGGCTAAGGCCAGTCAGTCATTTCTTTACTGGGCTACATAATAGCTGCAACAATGTGTATCTGTTACATTCACTCAAGTATGCTGGTTATCAAAAAAAAAACACATTTGAATGAATAACTGCTGGTGAACTATGCCAAATCAGTATTGGGCTAAAACGGAATTAATAAATAAGACTCACTTAGCACTTGCAGCAGTCATACCGAGCACATTCTCACTGCCAAAAAGGGTTACAAATGTTTAATATGAAGGTATAATGCACAGAAATAGTAGTCATTGCCAGAATGCTAATATATAAAGTGCCAGTTTAACCCTTTTTCAACATTCGTTAAATAGTGCTTGTGCCGTGCATGCAGTTTGCCTATTGTGTTATCACTATGTGAATTAGGCCTCTTTCTAAAAGCCCCAGTCGCAATTAGAATGTAAAAGTATGCAACCCTTTATCCAGAATGCTCGGGACCAGAGGTTTTCCAGATAATGGATCCTTCCATAATTTGGATCTTTAATCCTTACAGTTGTTTCATAATTCTGAACTTTCCAGATAACAGGTTTCCGGATAACTGATCTCATACCGTACAGAAAAGCCACTCATTCAGTCATAACCTGCTTAGACCAATTAGCATATCTCAAACTTGCTTTCTCTCTTCTCTTTTTGAGAAAAGTCCGTAATCGAAGAGCAAATCTCGGAATGAACTAGCCAAAACAGAGACTTCTTATGTTCGAATTCCAGCTTCATTGTAGTGCAGGCAAAATGAGGGAAACTGCTAAATGACCTTGTTATCCAATAACAGGCTGACAGCACAATTATTGTGATTTACACCCATATTGGTCTACATTTGCATAAAGACCACACAGCACACAAATTACACACACACACAAAAAAAAAACCACTTGATTTGTTTTACATTGTACAGGTATGGGCTGGAAACCAGATATTCACAGAGCTCCATATTAGGGGAAGGACACCTCCTATAAATTTTTCCTCATTTTTCTCTGTAATAACAGTTCCTTGTACAGGTATAGGACTTGCGATCCAGAATACTTGGTAACTGGGGTTTTCCGGATAAAGAATCTTTCTGTAATTTGGATCTTCATACCTTAAGTCTACTAGAAAATCATGTAAACATTAAATAAACCCAATAGGCTGGTTTTGCTTCAAATAAGAATTAATTATATTACAGCATGGATCAAGTACAAGGTACTGTTCAATTTGGATTATTTTGATAAAATGCAGTCTATGGGAGACGGCCTTTCTGTAATTTGGAGCTTTCTGGTTAACGAGTTTCTGGAAAACGGATCCCATATCTGTACAAGTTACTGTTTTATTATTACAGAAAAAAAGGAAACCATTGTAAAAAAAAAAATTGATTATTTGTACAGAATGGGATATGGCCTTTCCGTAATTCTAAGCTTTCTGGATAATGGGTTTCCTGATAAACTATTCCATGTACTTGATCCTAAGTAGTGATGGGCGAATCTGGGGCGTTTTGCAGAGTTCTTCGCGAAACGCAGCCGGCGTCCAAATGTTGAAAAAAAAAACAACGAACATCCCGCGTCCAAAAATCGACGCCCGTGTCCGAAACGAGACACCAGCTAGTTTTTTCAGGCATTTCTCGAATTTATTCGCCGCCTGTAAATCGCGGGAATTCACAGCAAATTCACACCAGGCAAATAAATTCGCCAATCACTAGCTACAATCTTATTAGGTCTAATTAATGTTTTGATGTTTCAAAGCAGACTTTAAATATGGTGATCCAAAGTACAGGTCTCAAGCATTCTGAATAATAGATTCCATACCTGTATTTCACTGTATTTGGCCCAATGCATATTGTAGTGTTGGAGAACAAAGTACTGTATGTGCCATTCTACATTCTTCCAACAGCTCTAATGGTTCAACATCACTTGGGACATGTGCATAGAACGAATGCAAAATAAATGGCAGGGGGACAAAATTCACATTCTCTCTAAAGAGACTTGTATTCCATTAAAGGCACTTTGCACATTCTGACATTTATTTGAGCCAAATATGCAATTTCCTCTAGGCAATAATATGTTTGAAGAATATTTTCATATAGAAGGCCATCTGCAGACTAGGAAGATGTTTAGCAATACTATTTTTGAGAGATGGTTTAACAGTACTGTATTTTATATATATATATATATATTTTTGTTATCACTACATAAATCAACACTGTATAGCAGAACCTATCCTTTATCAGCAGAATGAGCCGTGCCACGTATTTTGTCAGCAAGACAAATCCAATCACTGATAGAATTCAATTGTATTCATCCTGTTACATGAATTAAAAAAAAAAAAAACATTGGCACCAAGGCCCCCCTTAAAGTTAAAAAAAAAAAAATTTGAGCCCCACAATATTTTTCTTAAAAAAAACATTCGCCTCTTGTGACAGTGTTTTTTGTGCCGTTTCAGGATTTCAATTTCGGCTATTTCCGTGGCTTTGTCTTTTTTGGCTTTTCGGCACTTTCGCATGTCTGTTCGGTACTTTAGAGGGGCAGCATGTCTTTGGCTCTGTTAAAGGACCAGTAACATCAAAAAATGAAATTGTTTTAAAGTAATAAAAATATAATGCAGTGTTGCCCTGCACTGGTAAAATTGCAATGTTTGCTTCAGAAACACTACTATTGTTTATATAAACTGTGTAGCCATGGGGGCAGCCATTCAAAGGGGAAAAGGCTCAAGTTACATAACAAATAGCAAATAAACTCTGAAGAACATACTGTTATCTGTTATCCATTACTTATCCTGTGCCATATAGCAGTTTTTCAATTTCCGTCATTGCTACTTAGCAGCTTGTTTATATGAAGTATAGTAGTGTTTCTGAAGCAAACATATAACAGAGCACCGCAACACTACATGATATTTTCTTTACTTTAAAACACTTTCTTTTTTTGGTGTTACTGTTCCTTTAAGGGGGACCTGGCTCTTTTGAAAAGTGCAGCCTTGTCGGGCCCCCCTTCAGGCCCCGCCCAATACACTTGTAACCCATGTGCCCCCCTGATGGCAGCCCTGAGCACAACATTCTGAACATCTCATTACTAGCTTCATTATAGCATGTGATAAAACTCTCCAGCATTACAGGCAGTTCAGTCCCCTTGAATAATGTCAGCACGTACACCATGCCCTTGTAGGGTCAGAACTAGCCTTAGTAGCCACTATCCTAGTAACATTCCTCGTCACAACTAGGGTTGTCACCTTTTCTTGAAATAAATACCGGCCTTCCTATATATTTATCTTTTTTTTCCTATTAACAACATTGAGATCAACCATCAAAAATACCGGCCAGGCCGGTAAACTACCGGCCAGGTGGCAACCCTAGTCACAACTTACTGGGTGAGCCCATAGTTTCAGTACAATTCAGTTAGTCACATGTTAAGCTTTATCAGAAAGGTCTATATAAATACAGCAGTAAACCCTCAAAGTAATGCTGCTCTGAGTCCTCTGTTAAAAGAAACAGAATGTATTTCCTTCTACTGTGATTATTTCCTTCGACTGTGTATACATAGGCTTTTGTATCAGACTTCCTGTTTTCATCATAAAACTCAAGGGCCAGGGCTTGGGCATGCTCAGTTTGCTCCTCTCTTCTTACCTTTTCCCCCTTCCTCCCTGCTGTAATCTTAATTTTCATTTTTGAAATAGTTCCCCTTAAAAAAAAAAAACTATTTTCAAAACTATAAAATGTAATAAGACAATTAACAGTTAACATCTGTAACTATTATTCTTCAGTGGGTTGAATAGCCCTATAACACATGCTGAGCTATTTTCTCTATTTGTTAATTTGATGCGGACATTGCCTTTATATTATTACAGTTATATATTATTGAGGGCTTAACAATATTCATACACAGCAATTTATTCTTTACTCCTTTGCCTAAGAAGCTTAGCTCTGGTGAGAAAAATGAATTAAGTGTACCACTCTAGAAGCTGGCAGCACATCAACTCTGGGCAGTGAGACAAGAACACATTATATGTCTATTGATCCTGGAGTAGTTTTCCCGGGAAATGAGCAGTGAGTGGCTTGTTTCAAATTTCTTTGTGTGTCATGTTCATAATTTTAAGAAGAAGGTCACTGATTTTAAATCACACAAAATAAGTGACGCAACAACCAAATAACAGGATTCCTTTAAGCAACAGCATACCCTGCCACCCTGCCAGGAACAGTTCAGCATAAAAATAAAAAAACTGGAGAAATAGATAGGCTGTGCAAAATAAAAAATGTTTCTAATATAGTTATTTAGCCAAAAATGTAATGTATAAAGGCTGGAGTGACTGAGTAACATAATAGAACAGAACACAACGTCCTGGCCCCAAACCACTGAGCATGTGTCAAAAGTCACCAAAATTTCCGAAAAAGCTCCGGAAATTCGGCGCATGCACAGTTGTTCAGGACCACAAATGTACTCCAACTGAGCATGTTCCAAAAATGCTGGTCTACTTCTGAAAGAGACCCGAAGAAAGAAGATGGCGGCCGTGAACGCATGCGGCCAGATCTGCAGGAGGGGTAAGTAAAAAATTATGGGCGTTTCCCGCGGAGGCAGGTAGGCTGGGGGGAGGAGGGGGTTGGTCTACCCAGGGGAGGTTTTTTTTTATTACGGGTTGAATTTTCCTTTAAAGGTCATACTATTTAAAAACAAGGAAAACAAAAAGGCAACAAATTGACACATTCAGAACAGCAAATATATCCTGCCATTAAAGGGGTGGTTCACCTTTACAGTAACTTTTATTATGTTATAGAATGGCCAATTCTAAGCAACTTTTCAATTGGTTTTCATTATTTATTTTTTATAGTTGTATAGTTATTTGTTTTTTCTTCTGATTCTTTGCAACTTTCAAATGGGCGTCGCCGTCCCCTTCTAAAAATAAACAAATGCTCTGTACGGCTACAAATGTATTGTTATTGCTACTTTTTATTGCTGATCCTTCTTTTCAGACTCTCTACTATTCACATTCCAGTCTCTTATTCAAATCAATGCATGGTTGCTAGGGTAATTTGGGCCCTAGTTACAAGACTGCTTAAAATGCAAATTGAAGAGCTGCTGAATAAAAAGCTAAATAACTCAAAAGCCTTAAATAATAAAAAATGAAAACAAATTGCAAATTGTCTCATAATGTCACTCTCTACATCATACTAAAAGTTATCTCAAAGGTGAACAACCCCTTTAATTCTATATCAAATATCAGGGAGGTTTGATATCAGGTTTGTATTTGAGCTTCAAATTAGAATACATATACTTGGTTAAGGATGACTTCAGGTGTCCAATACAAATCTTTTAGTATTAGAAAAATGGCCCCTTAGGTCAATGGCAGACATAGTAAATTCACATGTTTGGTCACACTGTCATTTTATAGCTTCATGGTGGAAGGACAAAATGCTTGAATTACCCCCAATTTAAAGTTGTCTCCAAGTAGATTTGGGCCAAGAGGTACTGGTGTTCTAGTCAAGTACTGGCTACAACAGCCCATCAACAACCTCCCTTCACCCCCCCAATGTTTCTATAAACACCGCCCCCCCCCCCAGTAGCACCACCATAAGCACATGCATATTGAGCCTACAAGAAGTGTGAGTTGGGAGAATTTTAGGTATCTGGAGTCGCCAAAATTGTGCTCTGACTCCAAATATCTTTAAATACCAGCACTGAAAATAATCAAACCAGATGTAAGAGCTTCTAGGATATGGTAATTCTGTTTCTAAAAAACATTCTTTGGTTAATTTTGGATTGTATTTAGCAGCTATTCTGCAGCTATATGCCAAATTCAATTAATAGATAATTGTTTTAGGTTTTCCAGTTGTGTTTGGTGTGTGTGTGGTTTAATTTTAATTTTGTTTTAGAATCACCAAAGGATGAGGTTTAAATTTATGAGCTATAGCAGTGATAAAATACTTTGTATGTTGTGTAATTAACTTCTTTCAGTCAACATGGAAATTATATTAGAAACAGTAACAACAAAAAAAGAAAGTGTTTGAAAGTAATTAACATATAATATACTGCTAGCATCTGGTAAAAGTGGTGTGTTTGCTTCAGAAAGAATATTAAAGTTTACATAAAACAGCTGCTGTGTAGCCATGGGGCAACCATTCCAGATACTGGAAAAAAGGCACAGGTTACATTACACAGAACAGATAAGCCCTGTCCAAAACAATGGTGTTTTATCTGTTATCCGATATGCAACCTGTGCCTTTTCTCTTTTTTTTTTTTCCAAGCAGCTTGAATGGCTGACCCCATGACTACACAGCAGCTTGTTTATATAAACTATAGTAGTCTTCTGAAGCAAACAGTTTTTATCAGTGCAGAACAAGAATGCATTATATTTTAATTACTTTGACACTTTCAGTTTTTGGTGTTACTGTTCCTTTGATAATAGTAGAGTCTGAGTTGGAGTCGGCGGTACCATAAAAGTCGAACAATTTATGTACCGACTCCACAACCCTCAGGCTGTTTAAAACATGCAGTGTTTAATTTTTGAGTAATAGAAGTTTATTCTATTACAGGACCTGGCCCATGGCAGCTTTCCTATTCATTTTAAATGGGGAAAAATTGTAGTTTTTTTGCCCCCCCCCACCCTCCAATAGAGCTGCAAAGGGCGTTGTGATAAAACATTCAAAACCACTTTGCCTACCATTATCAGTAAGTATTTGCATGTTATGTGTTTGATGTATACACCCTTCAACTGTACAGCACTGAGGAATAGGTTTTTAAATTAGTGTTATTACGGATAACTAAGCAGGGATCCATGATGCCCAAAAGATATGTAATGGGCTAACCAGCTCAGGCAGCTTTCCATCACAGGGAAGGGAAAAGCCTCCAGTGCTCCCGTCATATGGAAGTGCACTAGAAGAATGTGTTGAGATTGTTTTTGGGGACCTCCTCTCCTTATTACCTAATCCCTCTTCTCAGATGTGTCCGTATTCAGTGCTCAAGCTGATTCCAGTTGTCTCAATATGGCCGTAGGTTCCCCACTAACCTACCCTTAATGCTCAGTTCTTAACTGGTGCACAATATCCCAGGGTACGAACCCCAACCACTACCTCCTCATCAGGATCACAAACTGCCCTCACTGCCCTAACAGCTGTGGTACGAAACACGTAGGGCCTATAGAGATGCAAGAATAATATTTTTAACTTTGCTTAATAAAGTGCCAGATAGCCCTTTTTTTCTTGTTGGACAAAGTATTGACCAGCTATTGAAATAAAAATTTCACCTGCTTCACAAATACTTTCCATGTACTATATTATACATATGTGCTTACATGACAAGTAGTCAGGTTCCAAGTTTATCAAAGACTGGCATCTTGCAACTATGAAAATAAAAATAATGCTTTCATTTTACACTTATTAAACAGGTATTGGATCCCTCATCCATAAACCCTTCATCCAAAAAGCTCCAAATTACCATTTTTTCAGAAAAGATGGCAATCCTAGCGGTATGTTTGCCTTCTGCTAAAGAATGCAAATTTTTTTAAAACCTTGATATGAATTTGATATATTTACACATATATGCACTAAAACAATTATCTGAGCACCAAAACAAATGTGAGAAAGATCTAGTGTTGGGAAGGGTTAAATTCTATAACATGGGGGGAGGGGGAATTCAAGTGTGACAGTAGAACCATGAAAGAAAAATAACTAGTGAGAAAAGCTAAATCCTAAAGACTAACCAAAAGAGGTAACTAAAAGACAGTTAAAAGGCAATCTAAGAAGTTTAGCAAGAACCACCAGAATGTGCGGAGTACATGAAAAGAAATAGTGGCTTTAGTTCACACAGATTTGTTCACAGTACATACCATCCACGGAGTCTGAAATTTGGAGCTGGAATCACTTCCAGCTTTCTGAAGGCATTCTCCACATAATTTCTTTGTGTTCAAAGCTGCTTTGTCACAGGCTAAGCACAAGTTGTGATTTTTTAGCTGCCTTCTTCTTACCCATAGGTTCTTTATTAATTCTACGGTCTTCTGAGGATGAATGTGATTTGTCTATACACAACGGACATAAGGGAAGGCCAATTAGGCTCTAATTTTTTAAATCATTACTGTTAAGCATTAAAATGCATTGGGGGTGTCTAACAGAACACTCCCAAAGCACCACAAACAAAAGATCAAATGCGTTTTACACAAAAGTATGGAAATGTAACTTACAACTCAGCTTATTTTAATAAGCTTAAACGTAAAGTATATATTATTTGCAGTGGTTTAACATCTCCAAATGATTAAGTACCATAGGGACACTGTATTATCATTCAAAAAAGGTTCCAAATTAAATAGTCATATAGAAGTGAGCTGCCATATAACTTTAAATACGATTTTAAAAAACTTTTTATTTTTTTTTAATTTTACCATGCAGAAAGGAAAAAGTTTCAGGAACCTAGAAATAAACCATCCTGCTTAAATTGCCTCTTAAAAGTCCAGCCTGTAAAAACTTGTAATTCCCATGTAAATGCCCATCTATTTATTGTATGCAGCAAAAGAAAAGTACAGGTATGGGACCCATTATCCATAATGCTCGTGACCTGGCAGCCGGCCTGGCACTCTTCCTTTTGCAATTGAAAAATACACACAAAAGCAATAGGGCTTCTGTTTATAATGTCATGTTTCACTAAAATATATAGCTACAGGAGTTTATTCATTGCAGTCGTATATTTTACTCTGGTTGTCGTTTCCTATTTTTTTTTTTTAAAGCAAACTGTGACGGTGACGGTTCCCAGCTCACACGCCAGTCCAATGGAAAGCAAAAGGCATCTGTAACCCAGTTGTGAAGAATCTAATAATACACGTGGCATATAGACAAATACAAGAGATCCTCTGCACTCAACCCATTATCAATAGATTAAGGACATTGAGATATTTTGTGCCTTAAAGGGGAATTCAACCCCCATCTTCTTTTCCAACCGGTTCTTCCTGGATCCGTCGTCGATCGGCGGCGCATGCGCAGTAGGACTATGGTAACACTGAGCATGCGCACAAAGTTCACGAAGTTCAGCGATTGTAGTTTGTGAAGTTTGTGCGCATGTGCATTAGTACCAGCGTCCTGCTGAGCATGCACTGCTGACGGAGCCGGATTCAGGAAGAAGCCATTGGAACAGAAGAGGGCCCAGGAAGAAGCGGTTGGAAAAGAAGATGGCCCCTGTGAACTTCGCTGGAGGGGACCTACACAAAGGGGTAAATAGCAGCTTAAGGTGGTCATACATGGGGAGATCCGCACATTTGGCAACACTGCCCTTGAGGTGGGCGATATCGGGCTGATCACAACGCAGGGTATACGGGTGGTCGGATCGCAAGGCCGCATCTACGAACAGATGTGGCTGAGATCAGACGGGATTTTTTGTCTCATCCGTTAAGCCCGTCAGAGGGCCCTACACATGGGTCGATAAGCTGGCGACTTAGTCTGTCGGCAGCGTTTATCGGCCCGTGTATGGCCACTTTTAGGGGCAATAGCCCGGGGGGGGGGGGGAGAGGTAGGCCAGGTTGGAGGAGGGAGGTGAGCTGAAGTCCCCTTTAAGTTATTAAAAAAAGCCTTGTCCTAGAACCGTAACAGGGATTGTTTGTCCATGTATTGCTATATATTTGAACTGGCCAACTACATCAAAGTCATGTATGTATATGTAGCATGTTCAGCCAAGCATAGTCAGAGTTGGCTGTTGGAACCTAAACTCATCCTGTTTCTTACATTCATGTCAGCATGAAGAGCAAACAGAGCAAGAAATGATAAGCACAGATCACACTCCATGAACCCTGGCTATGATTATGTAGGGACTCCAAGTCACATCATTCACCCTTTTGGCATCACAAATCACATTTTGCTTATATGCATGACTAAATAAATCTGATCAGCTATAAATACATCCATCATTTCTTTTGAAAAATGCATCTAAAAAATTACTGTGACATAAATTTTTAAATATTGCATTTAACAGCACGATGGCTTAAAGGGGTGGTTCACCTTCAAGGTAACTTTTAGTATATTGTAGAAGGGCTGATTCTAAGAACCTTTTCAATTGGTCTTCATTATTTATTTTTCATAGTTTTTTAATGATTTGCAATTTTGTTCTGTTTCTTTGCAGCTTTCAAATGGGGGTCACTGACACCATCAAAAAACAAATGCTCTGTAAGGCTACAAATGTATTGTTATTGCCACTTTTTATTACTTATCATTCTATTCACTCCATCTCCTATTGATATTCCAGTCTCTTATTCAAATCAATGCAGGGTTGCTAGGGTAATTTGTACCCTAGAAACCAAATTGCTGACACTGCAAACTAGAAAGCTGCTACATAAAAAGCTAAATAACTATAAAACCACAAACAATAAAAAATGAAAACCAATTGCAAATTGTCTCAGAATATCACGCTCTACATCATACTAAAAGTTAACTCAAAGGTGAACAACACCTTTAAACAAATATCTAAAAAGACAAACACAATGACATAATTTCCCCTTATTGTATTGCCTGCTTAGCCTTATTCATTTTAAAGCAATTGTTCAGTATAAAATTAACAACTGGGTAAATAGATAGGCTGTGCAAAAAATTATTACTAATATAGTTAGTTAGCCAAAAATGTAATGTTTAAGGCTGGAGTGACTGGATGTCTAACATAACAGAACACTACACTACTTGCTGCTTTACAGATCTCTTGGTTTCCACTCCAACTTGAAGGGGAGGCACATGGGTTATAACTGTTGCTTTCGAATCTGAGCTGAATGCTGAGGATCAAAGGCAAATTCACTGAACCAGGGTCAGACTGGGCCCAGATCCGGAACCTGAGGGCTTCTGTATCAGGTCCCACCTCCGGAACCCCGAGGGCTTCTGCATTAGGGCCCCCCCGGACCCCAAGGGCTTCTGCATCAGGGCCCCCCCCTCCGGACCCAAAGGGCTTCTGCATCAGGGCCCCCCCCTCCGGGCCCAAAGGGCTTCTGCATCAGGGCCCCCCCCCTCCGGACCCAAAGGGCTTCTGCATCAGGGCGCCCCCCTTCAAGCCCCTGAGGGCTTCTGCATCAGCCCCCCCCCTCCAGACCCTGAGGGCTTCTGCATCAGGGCCCCCCCCCTCCAGACCTGGAGGGCTCAAGCAACTGCACCACCACATGTGTGCTCAATCACGCATGCGCATCAGTGCACGCGGCTTTTTGTCGAGACAAAACAGTGTGTTCGCTGATGCACAAGTGCGCGCAAGCTTGGGGGAGGGGTTGCCGGACTGGAGGCCCTGAGACAGAAGCCCCAGTGGGCCCCGGGCCCCCCCAGTCCGACCCTGCACTGAAAAATTTGGGTTGAACTTGATGGACTTTGTCTTTTTTTTTTTTCAACCGAATTTAACTATGTAATTTAACTATGTAAATTATGTCCCTCTTAAAGGGGAAGTAAAGGCAAAAAAATAAAATAAAATGAAATCCCATTTTTACTTTCTTTAATGAAAACACACTTCTCTCCAATATACTTTTATTAAAAAAAAATGTGTACAGTTTTTATAAGAAACCTGACTTCATGCAGTGAATTTCTTCCTTCATTTACATACTCTGACTGCTAAGGATAGGAAACTTCAGATGGTCCCTAACTGTTCTGCAAGGAAAGGATCATACTTTCAAAAGGCAGGAGGAGGGACTTCCCAGAACTTGAGCAGCTTTGTTTTTTTCCCTGTAGAACAGCTGGCGACTGTGTAGAGATTCATATCTACAGAAGTCAGAGCAAGTAAGTGAAGGGGGGCATTTCACTGCGTACAGTCAGGTTATTTAATAAAAACTGTACAGATATGTTGGGGATAGGTTTCTTTTTCAGTTAATAAAGTATAAATTGCCTTTACGTTCTTTTTAATTTTTCCAACTCCAGCTGCAGAGGGCAAAGATCATGGAGCCAGATTTAAACAGATAAACTAGGATTCTATTTGAGAATGTTTTCTGCTGCAGCCATTGGTTCTGGAGAGTTGGAGAATGTTTTTAATAAACAGTACAAAAACGAAAAAATCCACTTTAGATTACATGGCAACACAGGACCCAATGCAGTCTGTATATTCTGATTATAAATTGCTGTATCTGCTTCAATGGCAGATATTACTTGACTTCTGCTGTTCTGATAATTTATTACGTTCCCTAGGAATCAGCCCAGACCACATTAAGCATGTGTATGGTCTTGCAAAGATGTTTAACAAGTTAAAAGATGGTGACCCCCTGTGGCCAACTTTGAAAGCAGAAAGCATTTGTTTAATTAGGCTTCTGATGCAGTAAGTTCATGTTTATGCCAAGTATACCAAAATAAAGAATATATACCAGAATAAATTCTAGCATTATTCTATTTTACACTTTAGTTTCCCTTTAAAGTCGCTGACTGACTCAGTGTTAGACAGCTGAAAAGCAGGAAGTAGTGTTCTGGCTACGCTGTTAGACATCGAGTCACTCCTGCCTTTATACATTGCATTTTTGGCTAAATAACATTAGAAAAATGTTTTATTTTGCACACCTATTTAACCAGTTATTTTTAAACTGAACTGTTCCTTTAAGCCTATTCCCTGAGCTTCAGGAATAGTGCCAGAGAGCGATATTAATGAAGAGTCCTATTTCCCCATTGCGAATACTGACTGGAATACGGACTGGAATACTGAAGTACATCAGCATGCATCTACCCACCAACTACTCCAACTAAAACAAAACAAAATCCACATATGGCAAGCCGATAGGATTCTTAGCCTGGGATGGTGCGACCTCTACTTTCTTGGCTTCTCAGAGATGGAGAAAAAGAAATGTTGGACCACAGGTGGTATCCCTAGAAACAGTTTCCTAAGTGCACCGTCTAAATATAAATATTTCACTGCTGTTCACTGCTTGTATTCTTCTAAATGTGCCTTCTTGTTAATCGGCTTTGGACGTGGTTTAATTGCTGATGAATCTAATGATGAAAATATATTTTTTTATTGATCGGGGATATTTATTAGGTACACATTTCACAGAGCAGAATAAACGATAATTCAACATTCCTCATCACTACAAATATTACTTGTTCCATATCTCAGTAGAAGAACTGGCCTTCAAGCATAAGGTCCGCAAAATATCCTTGATGTACAGAATAGAATAAAAAAAATTAAAAAAAAAGCTACAAGCATCAATGACATTGCCTTGGCTGTATTTTTCTACAGCTTTCACATTACTTTGATTTCCCCTGATATTACTGTGGAGCTGGTTAACATTTACTGACAAATTTCTGAACAGGATGTTAACCGAAATGCAAACATTACAGAAATCAACCACTCTCCTGCCATTCCTTTATGTTAAAGACAGAGCTGCATTTTCTTCTGTCACGGACATGATTCTTAACGGACAGTGGCACTTCATTTAACCATGTATTTAGTAATAAACATGAGGCAGACACTGCTAATTATACAGCGAAAAATCAAAAAGTTGGATTTCCCACAACACTATTTCATGCAGAAGTAACAAGCATGCACAATGTATAGGGAAGCCATCATCCCCTTTCTCAAGTGCTGTATTATAATATAGGACCCGTTATCCAGAATGCTCAGGATCTGGGGTTTTCCAGATAATGGAACTTTCCGTAATTTGGATCTTCATACCTTAAAGGGCTAGACTACATGGGAAGATTCAGGGAGATTAGTTGCCTGTCGACTAATCGCCGCTTCTTTGGGGCAACTAATCTCCCTGAATGACTTGCCCGTGTGTCGCGCCCGCTAAACTGTAAGTCGCTTGCACCTATTTCACACGCAGAGCTGCATTTCTCTAAGTCACCTCACAGGCAATTTTAAGCGACTTAAAGCTGCGTGTGAAATAGGCGCAGGTGACTTACAGTTTAGCGGGCGCAAGACATGGGCAAGCAATTCAGGGAGATTAGTCGCCCCAAAGAAGCGGCGATTAGTCTTAAATCTTAGTTGAGATCAAGTACAAACTACTGTTATTATTACAGAAAAAAAGGAAATAATTTTTAAAAATGTGGATTAATGGGATAAAATCGGGTGTATGCGAGATGACCTTTCCATAATTTGGAGCTTTCTGGATAACAGGTTTCCAGATAACAGATCTCATACCTGTAATACAATAATGTTTATATAAATGACAAATGTCAATCATAAAAAACAGAAATTACCACCATGGTAACTAGACATACCTATAGATACACTTATAAAAATTATTCTACGCATACATTGGCTGAAAACCAGACCAGTTTTACAACCTAACAAGTGCCTCACGAGAAATGCTCACACAAATATCAACAATGTGAATTTGTAATATATACAATCTATCAATACTGGTACATTCAATTTAACACACCTCCCAAATGTCCCTTTTTTGGAGGAACAGTCCCACTTTTGACAGCTCAAACTGCAGTCCCTCGTTTGCACTGGAAAGTCCCTCTTTTCTCTGCACTGAAAAGCCAGAAAAAGACACAAAGCTTCTAACTTAATTGGCTTTTGGCAGAGAGCCCAGAACAGCTAACAGGTGCAACAAAGATACTTTGTAACAATTTTGAGATAAGAAAATAAGTAATTGTAACAGTTTAGATAAGGAGAAATATTTTCAAACTTTCATAACCTGCCAATTTTGTAAGATGAACATGGTAATTAGGTGGTGTGGTCACAAAATGGGCGTGGTCAAAATTTTGCCACACTACAGGAAAGAACAATTTTTTTTAACAGATTGATAAAATGAATGTTGACTGATAACTTAATATTCTGTTCTCTGAATTTCAAAGGCCTTTTCAATTCTGCATCAGATCTGGCACAAATCTATATAAGTGAATTTCTTTGCGGTACAGGTATGGGATTCATTATCTGGAAACCAGTTACCCAGAAAGTTCTGAATTACGGGAAAGTCATCTCCCACAGACTCCACTTTTATGAAACAATTCAATTTTTTTAAAATGATTTATCTGTAAATAAAACAGTAGCTTGTACTTGACCTCAACTAAAATATAATTAATCGTTATTGGGTTGAATTAATGTTTACGTGATTTTTTTTAGTATATTTAGTATTTCCAAATTACGAAAAGATCCCTTATCCGGTAAACCCCAGGTCTGAGCATTTGACTCATACCAATATATACAGGTATGGGACTTATTATCCAGAATGCTCGGGACCTATGATTTTCTGGATAACGGGTCTTTCCTTAATTTGGGTCTTCAGTCTACTAGAAAATCATTTAAACATTAAATACGGTAACTCCAAAAGGCTGGTTTTGCTTCCAATAAGGATTAATTAAATCTTAGTTTGGAGCAAGTACAAAGTACTGTTTTATTATTACAGAGAAAATAGAAATAATTGGAAAAAAAAACTGGATTTGATTATAATGGAGTCTATGGGAGACAGCCTTTCTGTAATTCGGATCTTTCTGGATAACTGGTTTCCAATGGATCCCATACCTGTATGACAAATTAACTTGCAATACATGTTGCTGCCTTAACATCAAATAGGAAATATTGTCTGAATTACTGCTGGAGTGGGTACCTTTATTCTTCAAGAGAAAATGGAACACTTTAAAGGGATACTGTCATGGGAAAACATGTTTTTTTTTCAAAACGCATCAGTTAATAGTGCTGCTCCAGCAGACTTCTGCACTGAAATCTGAATCTGACATGTGGCTAGACATTTTCTCAATTTTCCAGCTGCCCCTGGTCATGTGACTCGTGCCAGCACTTTAGGATGGAACTGCTTTTTTGGCAGCTGTTTTTCCTTTTCAATATAACTGAAGGAGTCACATTGGGACATGGGTTATTACTATTGCTGTTCTTAGATCTACCAGGCAGCGGTTATCTCGTTACCACATTTTAGCAGGCCAACTTTCAGCCTGTGTGGCATTAGTCAAACAGGCGGTCTGAAATGACAAATGCTTACTCTGGAATGCATGGTGCCAGAGGTAGCGTTCAGTGGAGGACGAACAATAGTCTAGGCAATATTTTGGAAATCGGCTATCCGCCATCTAAGGGTGCAAGAACTACATGTAGGCAGCAGAGCATGTGCCTAGGGCCCAACTGTTAGGGGGCACAAGAGCCTTAGATACAGGCCTCTGTTGCCTTCTCTATTTCTGCCCCTGTGAGTATTACACACTGAATACAGTATAGTGTGGAGCAGGTGAGCAAATGTGGTCAAGGGTGTTTGGGTTTCATTTTAGTAATGTTTAGTGTGAGTGGGCCTGTGACTTTTGCCTTGCATGCCTGTACCTTCTGAAAGGGCTTTGTAAGAGCTGGAAAATGATAGCAAAGACTTTGTATGGGGACTGCACTTGTGAAAATTAGCACCTGAGTTAGTCCTGTAAGTGTACTTTAAAAGGAGAAGTTAAAATTAAGTAAGCTTTATTAAAAAAAAGTCTATATGAAAACAAACAATATAAATGAAATTGGAATTATTTCTTAAAGGGCACCTATCACTTTAAAAAGTTACCACCAACCAAGGGTGCGGGCTGATAGAGCCCACATTCCGGTTGGGGGGTACAAGTATTTTTTTTTTTTAAAAATGCCCCCCCATCAGCACAGGCAAACGAGCCACCATGACCGTGGACGTGCATGCGCACCACTTTTCACAATGCGCGTGACACACATGCGCATGCACATCCAGTGTTATGGCGGTTTGCACTGGGAGCTCCCTCCCTGTGCAAGTACTGGTACCCCCAACCGGAATGCAGGCTATATCAGCCCACACCTTTGGTTGGGGATAACTTTTAAAGCTATAGGTGCCCTTTAAGGTAACAGGTCACCTTTAATGTCATTCAAAGTTTACATTTTACAGTTTACATTCAAAGATTTTTATTTTCTTTCATTATGCCATAATAAATTAATAAAAAAATATTTGGGTGGACATTCCCTTTAATGATATAGGGAAGGGATCTACCAGTCTTAAGCTGGTCATCAGTAGATCTCAAGACAACAGTCTAAATCACCTTCCTTTTTCATGCTTTTCATTCAAAGATTATGTTGCATTACATAAGAAATAGTTGTTTAACTGTAGTAATGAACATTTTCTCATAAATCAATATAATATTTAAGTAATATTTCCATGGAACAGAATGCTACCAAGGCTTTTATGGATGTAGATCATAATGGGTCAACATCACTAAAAGCAGACCTTGCATTAGTAAAGTATGAACATTCCTGCTATAGGGTATAGAGTACAATTACTTTCTTGACAATTCTGTGCTTACGAATTTTAAACAGGAAAGGAGCTTATTCAAAATGACACAAAGTGATAATGCCCACAAGTGAGATCTATGCTGAAAGTTTGTGGACATGGGCGTGAAATGCTTGACTGGCCTGCATAGATCTGTGACCTAAACCTCACAGGGATAGAAACCGTGACCTAACTTTAACAGGGATGGCAACTGTGGGTCAGGATTGAATGTCCAATATAACTGCCCAACTATATTAATGCAGCTATGAGAAGTGGCTATCATAGAAATGGAAAGACCAACTTCTTTTTAATATCCTTAGTTTCAGAAAAAGATATTGGGCAGGCAGGTGTGTGGACACTGTTCAAGATATATAAAGGCGGATTTAGATGCTCTGTTGACAATAGCAATAGGCCTACAACAATTTGGAAAATGATAGCAAAGACCTGAATGGTTTGTATGAGGACTGCCCTTGTGAAAATTAGCATCTATGTTCATGAGCGATTACTGTAAATGTACTTAAAGGGGTGGTTCACCTTTACGGTAACTTTTATTATGTTATAGAATGGCCGATTCTAAGCAACTTTTCAATTGGTTTTTATTATTTATTTGTTATAGTTTTATAGTTATTTGTCTTTTCGTCTGATTCTTTGCATCTTTCAAATGGGCATCGCCGTCCCCTTCTAAAAAAACAAATGCTCTGTAAGGCTACAAATGTATTGTTATTGCTACTTTTTATTGCTGATCCTTCTATTCAGACTCTATCCTATTCACATTCCAGTCTCTTATTCAAATCAATGCATGGTTGCTAGGGTAATTTAGGCCCTAGTTACAAGACTGCTTAAAATGCAAATTGAAGAGCTGCTGAATAAAAAGCAAAATAACTCAAAAACCGTAAATAATAAAAAATGAAAACCAATTGCAAATTATCTCAGAATGTCGCTCTCTACATCATACTAAAAGTTATCTCAAAGGTGAACAACCCCTTTAAGGGCAGATACACACAAGAAGATTCTGGGAAATTTAGTAGCCCGGCAGTAAATATCTTCTTTGGGTGACTAATCTCCCCAAAAAGCTTTCCCGCCAGCTAGAGTCATAATCATCGGCCGGATGGTACTCTGAGCAATTCGTTTTCCAAAGTCACCCGAAGTTTCCTTATGAGGCAACTTTGGAAAACAAAGCGATCCAAGTGCCATCCCGCTGGCGATTATAGATATTAGATTCTCGCCCAAAGAACTGGTGGTGTCACCGGGCGACTAAATCTCACTGAATCTTCGAGTGTGTCTCTGCCCTTAAGGAGAAGGAAAGTTTAAAACGAAGTAAGCTTTATCAGAAAGGTCTATATGAATACACTAGTAAAAAGAAAAATGTTGCTCTGAGTCCTCGGTCAAAAGAAAAACAGCATTTCTTTGTTTGTGAACATTCTCATTCATCCAGGTCATGGTATATCTGTAGAAATAAGTCAAATCAAGTGGACAAACGATTGGATTATGAGAAGTGCAATGGCCTTCCAACGGGTTGGTCAGAAGAAAATCAGACTTTCCCGATCAATATCGTGTCCAGATATCAGACGAGAAGACCCGTTGGAAGCCCCCATACACGGGCAGTAAAATCGGTCTAAAAGCTTTATCTGTCCGTGTATGGCCAGCTTTATGTACACATGGGTTTCTGTATCAGACTTCCTGTTTTCAGCTTAAACCTCCAGGGCAGGGCATGAGCATGATCAGTTTGCTCCTGTCCCACTTCATCCTCCACTCCCTGCTCTAATCTGAGCTATGAGCGAGCATGGAGATGTGATAGGAAGTGACATCACAGCAAGCTTCTATGGCAGCTGTTATCCTAAACAAACAGAGTGTCTAGAGCGAATTACTCAGGTATGGAAAAGCATTCTAAAGAATAAAAATGGTGTTAACTGGTGTGGCTAATCTATTGGCAATAAACTGCCTTAGTTGCTTTCCTTCTCCTTTAAGAACCATTTTTTTTTGTACAGAGAAAATTAAATTGACATTTTACTTTGTAGAGCGATCATAATTCTTTCAGAGGAAAACAAGCTGGTCATACTAACCTGTCGACTACCCAGCTTGGAGGAACAGCTGCTTGTGCTCCTTGATGGAGACAGCATTCTTTGGGAAACACCCCGACTTCTTTCTTCTCCCATCATAAACGGTCTGTTCTGCCCTCAGGAAAGACGACAACTCCACCAACGATATTTATGCAATAAAAGCTGATGAACTCCAGAAATTTGCAGTTCTTCAGTCATCTTTTTTGCTGTGATTATGCATTACTCTAAACCTATAAAAAAATATGTATATATAAGAAAGACTGAAACACTAAGGGGGTTACATATCAAAGATAAAGTTTGGGAGGTTTTTTTCTACCCCAAATAAACTCAACTGGAATGTTTGCATTAATTCAAGTTTTTTACATACAATTTTTTTCATAAATAAACAATCTGAGGGGGAAACTCGAATTGATTGAGTTATCGGTTATTGACTTCTACATGACCTCAACAAGTTTAAGCTGGAGTATTTTCGGATTCAAGCTTTTTGCAGCTTTGGAGCAAAACACATCTCGAAATTTTTTTTAGTTTTTACTGAAACTAACCCCTAAAAACTTGAATATTTCAGGAAAAACACAACTCAACCTTTCGGTGCATTCCTTTTGATTGCTTTGATAATTAACTCCCCAATTGTTCTTTTTGGTTGGGACATCAAGGAGGCCTTACATAAGGCCCCAGGGGATCAGATGCAATTGCACAATTAGAAACACCCAATGCCAATAGCTGTCAAAGCAACGTAATTCAAAGAGAGCTGATGCAAGCAGTTACACCTGACTTCCCTTGTGTGACATGGTTCCATTACAAATGAAAGAAAATAATCCTCCACACAAAGGACTAATGGAACCCCCATCTTCATACCTATTCAGTTTGAAGCATAATTTATCTTATAGTGATAAAATGCATAGAGAGATATCCCAGGTCCCAACTATTTCAGAATCAGCAATAGATATACCTGTAAATGCACTGACCTTGCTGATTTCACCTGTGAGTCAGGCAACTGCAGCTTTGAAATGCTCATGGACGAATTTCCAAGCAATATCACCCACATGCTTACAATTGCATTTTCTTCTAGTATGCAAAAACTGTTTTGATGGTATTTTTTTTTTAATGCCATGCAAACAGTGAAAGAAAAGTAGTCCATCCTTCATACATTTATGAGTGTTAGACTATTAAAATATCAGCATCAAAGCCAAAGAATGTATTTAAAAACGAGTTAACTTAATACAATGAGAATGATGACATACACAGGTTATTTCAAGCACTGCTTCCCTAAGGTTGTCTGCAGAAACACAGATAAGTAGCACAGCTAAAAATAGAAGTAGCCTGGGGAATATAAATAGATATTTTAAATGGAGTGCCGAGAGGCAGAATGGGAAGAAAAAGCCCTAGCCATGGGATTTCAGAGGGAATATATTGCCATGGAGATTAAGCCATTTATGAAAGGCACATTAAAACAGGGTAATGTATAGCACACATTGCACATGCTGTGCACATTTAAAGGTAAATATGGATGTAATGCAGTTCATACAGTGAAGTAGTAGCACCTGGCAAATAGGAACAGATTCAAGCAAAGGCTCACAAAAAGCTACAACTAGAGTATCATAAACAGAGCAATTCCATATATATCTCACTTGATAGGTTCAGCGGATAAGAGGCATGACTCGAAAAGACATGGCATACATAAAAAGACAAGGAAGTCAACTGGGGTGGAGGTGTTAAAGGCAAACATTTGCCAATAACATAAACAAGCTAAAAGTACAGATTTAGGAGGTAAACTTAATTTTGTTATTTGTGATTGAAGATTTAAGGAGCATATAAAATCCCCTCCCCATGATGCCCTCTTACATAGCCACTGCCTCCAGTCTCCGTTCTTAAAACTGACCCGTCATCCCCACATAAAAAGCTGTATAATGAAAGTGCTTTGCAAATGAAACATGAAAAACTTTTTTTTCATTAAAACATCCATACCAGTTATTAACATGTTTAAATATATGAGCTGTCAATCATATTGCCTGCCCCACCTCAGAGGTGGGGCAGACAATTACTTTTGCTTTCCATTCAGCACTTCCTAGATATCATGGCACTCCTCACATATACTAGATATTAGCGTGATACACAACGTTCCGGTCACGGTCAGCACCCAACACCATAACAGATTCCAAGCACCCTGGTCTCAGCTAGGCTTCACCAGTAGTGTGACCGCCTTTGGCTTCGGGAGGAGCCCTCAGCTTACTCGGATGCCACCTGGACTTAAACGAGAGGCAAAAGGCAATAAGTTCTGGATAGACTGAGGGGCACAACTGTTAGCAAGAGTCTTAAGGCCGAGGGTCAGAACAAGAACCAGAATTGTGGTCAAAACATGCGGGGTCGAGGCAGGCGGATATCAATCGTAGTCAGGCAGGCAGAGGTCAAAACCGGGTAATCAGTCAGAAGGGATACAGCAGATACGAAGACAGATATCAGGAAGGGTCAGGTTTCAGCAGGTAGACTAGTCAAAGCCAGGCAGGGGTCACAATGAAGAATCAGGGTCAGGACAAGCTCAAAAGCACCAGGTATAAAGACCCATCACGGGCAATCAGAAAATAACCAAAGTCACCCATTTTGAATTTGGCGCCATACTTTTAAAAGAAGGAAGTGTCCCCCATGCGTGTACTAAGAAGCCGGCAAGTAGAGGGAAGGAGCGGCGTGGTGGGCATCCTCGCTGCACCACTTGACCACCAGGGTAATAAGATTTTATTACAGTTCCTTAATAACAGTGTAATTAAGATATTTACTTACCACCACCCAATTTATATATGCAAATAGGATTTGGTTAGGCCAGGTACAAGGATTCAGCCAAATCATAAGCCTGCTGGAAAAGGCCGAAATCCTGGCTGAATTCCAAACCGAATGCTGAATTCGGTGCATTCCTCGTAAAGAGTAAGGTGCTGAGAAGTAGATTGCTAGAAAAAATATACAAGCTGCTTGGCAAGTACTTGGAGATGTATGGTTAAGCAGAGATATGAAGTGCCGAGAATCTCAGGGTGATTAGTTTGAGTTTTATCCTAGAAGATGTGAGCCTAGCAGCATAATTTATCATGGACTGGAGTGATGAATGTCTCTGTGGTGGAAGGCCAGATATTATAGATTTTAATTAGTCAATACCCAATATGTTAAACAAATTATCCACTTAAATTATCTTTTGCAAATATTCTACTTTGTTCTATCTGCAATGACCAGGTTGAAAATGCCAGTTTGGCATTGTAGCAGCTATCTGGTTGCTAGGGTACAATTTACCGTACAGAAAAATATATATTGTTTGCCGCACCTTCTAACCAAATTGTCATTTCCTAAGGAAACCCCTTGACCGAGAGCTATTATGCTACTCGGTGTATATGTGCTGACAACTCCTATAGATACAAAATATATAATAAAGCTCAAAGGGAGAGACAGAACAGAGGAGTATATAAGGTCGCACACTCTATTGTGAGTCAAATGTGTATTTATACTTCCACAAAATCTATGTGATCAAATTCATCGTGGAAAAATTAATAATAATGATAAGTGTGATTAACCATTGTAATAAATATAGTTAAAAAAGTGTGAATTCATATGTAATTCATTGGGTAAAGGAAAAAAGCTTTAAAGTGCAAAGTGCTTCTTGTGAAGTGTTACATGATTGGACCTACGTCATATAATCCGTGAATATCCGTATGTAGGAAACTATTAAAATATAACTTTTATTGTCACGTAAAATTAATCAATTATGGGGGAATACTAATAAAAACAATTAAAAACAATTAATAGAACAGGTGGAATCTGATCTGATATGTATAGTATAGGGATTACAGCATGGTTAGTTCATCAGACTGTTCCCTTCAAGATCATACATCACCCAAAAGCCCTGTAATCACTGGATGGGGCGCGTGGAGAAAAGGAGAAGGCAAATATGTCATGGTAGGTGAGAGAATACTGAGCGGGGAAAGAATAAATGCTGAGAGTCAGTCTCAGGATCAAACCATTAAAATATTTTGTGTGGATGGATTTCAAAATCCAGCTATCAAGTGATGATGGTAACTGAGCACACGATTAATACAGATAACGCTGTGGATGACCACAGGATAAATAGATACTGTGTGTTTTAGAGTAAAAGGCTCGCCACTGTGTAACAGGGTGTGCGGAAGTAGAGCCTAACACTATGTCCTCTCAGAGGCACCTAAACAGGAATGGCCTATTCCCTAAACGCTAGGAACGCATCACCCTGTTTACCGAGTGGCTAAACTTGTGCTCAGTTGCAATGGTCACAGTATATGCCGTAACACCTCCCCAGTTCTCTCAGTCCCACTCCCAAGCTTGCGTATCCGTACACAAGCTTGGGAGTTTTTTCACACTAAAGAAAGGATGGACTAAATGGACTTTGATGGACTATAATGGGATTAGCACAACCCCCTTTAGAGGCGGAGCTTGATTTACTGATATATATAACTTGATGTCTTCATATTGTTAATTATGCACTTGATAAAGGGCTATGAGCCCGAAACATGTTGTGGCAATAAAGCACAATTAGCAGCAAGTTCTGCAGTCTTGGCTGAATCTCTCAGTAATCCTTTAGGCTAAGGCCAGACGGGGAGATACGGGGGCATTTTGTCGCCTGGCGACTTCTCTCCGCGACTTGTAGCCCCCGAACCTCCCCGAATAGCGAAGTACCCAAGCGCACCGGCGTTGCTTGAAAACGCCGGCAAGTATCCACACGGAGCGGCGCGATTTTTGAAATCGCTCCAAATTGCCTGGCCTGTTTTGCAGATCTCGGTCAAATAAGTGAAAAGTGGTGTTACTCTGTAGCATGCCCAGCTAACAAACTATTTATTATTGAAAAGCGAAAGAAATTCAGAGTATATATACGTGTTTACAAGTTTATTTCAGGATAAATAGTCAACCACAGGAACTACATCTCAGTATTGAGATATCTGCAACATATACAAAAGATTTTTCCCTTCATTTATCTACTATTGTTTTTAGACTAATTACTGTGCAGTTAACAGATTTCTTTTATGGTAACTAACTTTAATTCTAATCTCCTTTTTCATTGTTTAATCATCTGGAACTGCTGCTGTCAAGGGTTATGGGTGATTAGTTTTCTTTCATAAATAATGTTGATGTGATTGAACTTTGAGATAGAATTGTGATCAAAAAGAGTGAAATATGAAGCGGTTTATACAAAAATAATAAAACTGATATTTAAGTGTTATTTGTGGCAGGTAAGTGGTTGACACATTGTTTTCTCGGAAGCTTGGAAAAGCATATACTTTATCTCCTTGCAATACAACATAATTACCGTTACTCGCAAAAATGTTTAAAATGTACATTTTGGAAAAGCAGCAAGCAATTAAAACCCTATATGTGCTGCACTATTAATAAACAATACAATCGCAAAACAATTTGTGGAGGTGAAGTAGAGATCATTTGATCCTAAACAGACAGTCATAAACCATCACATACTGTAAAAACCATAATGTCAACATCAAAGAGTTGCAGAAAAGCACAATGATAAGGGTTTGTAAGTCATACTTTAAAAAGTGTTAAATTCTTTCTGCCTGTTTTATTAGTGTATTCTGAACAGAGCAAAATGTGGTTGATTAGTCAACATCAAGAGCCCAATTTGAGGGAAATGATCTTTTGGTATGGTAAATCACAATCTACCATACGCTTACCATTGGTACAGGTATGGGACCGGTTATCCAGAATGCCACAGGTATAGGATTTAATATCTTGAGTGCATGGAACCGGAGGTTTTTCAGATATGGGATCTTTGGGTAATACCACCATACCAAAGTCTTGTAGTACAGATATAGGATCCATTATCCAGAAACCTGTTACCCAGAAAGCTCCGTATTGCAGAATGGCCATCTCCCATAGACTCCATTATAATTAAATAATCCAAAATTTTAACCATGATTTCCTTTTTCTCTGTAATAATAAAACAGTACCTTGTTCTTGATCCAAACTAAGATAGAATGACTCCTTATTGGAAACAAAACAAGCCTATTGGTTTTATTTAATGTTTACATGATTTTCTAGTAGACTTAAGATATAAAGATCCAAATAACAAAAATATCAGTTATCCAGAAAACCCCAGGCCCCGAGCATTCTATATAACAAGTCCCATACCTGTATTGCAAATGTTTTGGATTCAGTGAGGATCAAGTACAATGTACGGTTTTATGATCAATGTGAAAAATTCTGAGCTTTCTGGGTAACTGGTTCCTGTATAAGGGAGAGCATACCTGTATAATATAAACTTTTAGTATGAAAAAGTTTTTTTTTATTTTAGTATGTGCATTTAGGAATCTAAACTGCTGTCTGGTTGAGATGTTTCAATAAACCTACAAACCAGGAGCATTTTAAAAACCATGGAAAATTAATATTTTAAAAGGTAGATTTAGGGGCTATTTATTAAACCTCAAATTTATCTAGTCAAGTTTTTAAAGGAGAAAAGGTGAGGTTTTCTTTGTAGAGGGGGAAAACCATAATTTTTTTTTTTTTTAGAGATTTATCACATCTCAGAGCAGTTAAAATCTGAATCTAAAAATACTCCATCTCAAACCTGTCTAGGTTATGTAGAAGGCAAGGCAGATGTCCCTGAAAATGTTTCTCGAAACCATGATCCTTGCTGGTTGTGGCCTGATAATACGAGGCGAGAATTCAATAAAATCAAGTTTTCGGTGCTTCAATCGTATGATTTGAATTGGCGCACAAATTGGTTGCAACTTTTTGGAAAGAATTCTTGATAAAAATGAGTTAAATTTGTTTATGGGCATTAGGTCGACTTTGTTTTTATAAAAATCTATAGAAAAACTTGAGTTATGACAACATAACCATATCAAATGAAAAGCCAATAGGAAGTGGCACGTCACTTTACATCTTTAAAAAAAAAAAAAAAAAAAAAAAAAAAAAAAAAAAAAAAAAAAAAAAAAAAAAAAAAGGAAGAAATCCTCATGAAATGACAAGCCATTTACTTGTGAATGTATGGAGTAAAGAAGATTAGTAGTTTTGAGTCTTGGTTTTGCACAGATTCCCCTCAGGCTGTAAATAAAGCATTCTAAGACCTTCAAAATGAAGAGTCATAAAGCAATCTCCTTTATGTATGCTTAGCAAAACATCAAACAACCTTCATTTTTCTAGGAGCAGTGCTAGAAACAAACACATTTCATAGCAGTATTCAAAACTTATATAACTGTTCCACAGTCTCTAAAGTTATTCAGTGTATTTTGATTACTTTTCAACAAAAATTGTCAATGCATTTGCATAATTTACATAAAACAAACGGCAGAAGGCTTATCGTATTGTGTTCTTAAAAAATAATTCTGCATTTCTGTGGAACAAAAGATGGCATACACCGATATGTTCTCCAAACTGCAAAATAACTTCAAATACCACTTTTAGGCGCTGTTCTATGGATATATTATCTGTGAACTTGGATGAGAAATTATAAAGGGTTTCCACAAAATATCACAGATTGTAGGGAGGGGGGAATACAATGTTGAATCTCAGACTCATCTCGATTAAAACAGCCATCTTGCACATTTAATGCTCTACCTCATTCACTTTCTCTAGCACACCATCTGTTAGCTTAAAAAGAAAAAAAAAGCAACAATGGGGCATTCTTAATATGCCTAAGGGAAAGTTGTATTGTTTTGCTCAAAGGAAGATTTAAGTTCACTGTGGCCTTTGATATATTACTTTATTTAAACTCTTCCAACTGCAAAACTATATAACAAAATATTAAAATTAGATTTAGTAATAAATGCTTTATTTCAAGCAGGATAGGGTGATTGTGACCTCCTCTGATGAAGCGGACAATAGTGCAAAACGCATCAGGAGGGAGTGGCTTACGTGGTAGGCAGATACAGAGCACAGATAAAATCTGCCAGTGTATGGTCTATTGGGGGGCTGTTTAAAGAGCCAGAAACAGTCCCATGTGCCAATAATCATATTCAATCTCCGCTACAGGCTTCTTTTTTTACATTACACATCAACTTAAAAATCAAAAATATGTTGCTCCTTAAGTATTTACCCTACCCCTTTAATGGCAACTACAACTGTAAGTCTGCTGGGTAAATCTCTAGCAATAATATTTCAAACCAGCAATATATCTTGAAGAGAACTGCTCAATATCAATCATGTTGGATGGGGCCCCTTGGTGACCAGCAATTTTCAAGTCTAGATTGAAGTCTGGGTCTTGGCTGAGCCTAAGGGCCGAACTACATGGCAGACTTGCCTGTGTTTCCGTTGGGGCAACAAAACATCCATGTTAAGTCAGATCCGACTGGACGTGGACATTTTGTCTGCCATGTAGTTCTGTCCTAAGGGTCATAAATGGGCAGATCAATGCTGCAGATATTGTTACTTTAAACCAATTTGTAGCTTATCTGCCCATGTAGGGGGTGTTCTGATGGGTCTCTCTCAAAGTCTAGGTTTTAAAACACTCCAGTGTAGCTTTGGCTGTGTTTAGTGCCATTGTCTAGCTACCCCAGTCTCTTGCACCCTGAATCAGATTTGCCTTGTTTTTTACTCCACCCATGAAACCACTTCCTACAACATTTACCATAATGCTTCACTGTGAGTATTCTTACAGTGTTCGCAGTGTAAGAACATGGAGTTTTGAGCTAAAGCAACGTGTTAATATCTGCTCTCGTCAAACCATAGAATCCTTTTCCATTTGTGTGTGGTCCATTGATGGATTTCTCCAGTCTTTGCTCTCTAGATTTACTATTAGCCTCTTGGTTTCATCCCAGACCAAATCCTTCCTTACTAGGTCACTAAAGTTTGGTGTCTAGCCTTCTCTACTCAGAGGTGGAGTTGTGCCAGTGTCTTTTTAATTTTGAAAAATTGATTCAAAAGGATGTTTAAAGTTTGATCACATTTTTTGATCAATATGAGGTTTGCTTAGATTTGTTCTCTAACAAAGTGGTGTTTTCTAGAATTCTCAATAAAGGTATTTGTTTATTGTATTCAACAAAACATGTGACTACTGGAGGCACCAGAGCTTTTTTAGGGGTTTCACAAGGAGAGGCTTGATTGGTTACACTATAAACACCTGTCCATCTTTTACTGTAAACCAACTTAAAACTATGCAGATTGTGCCCACTTTAATATTATGGCTTATTGTGTGGAAAAAGTGGTGACTAAACTGAAGTTCCCTAACTGGCAACTGCATTATTGTAAAAAAAAAAAAAAAAACCACATCATGGAAATTTGTGTGTGTATGTGTGTGTCACCCACCACAGTTATACCACCGATTTCCTCTGGGTGCTGCAGTTTCTTTCCACACTCCAAAACCATACAGGGTGGTTAAAGGCCTCCTGATGAAATTGTCCCTACTTTGTATGAATGTGGTGGGGACATTATAATTATGTGGACAAGTGATTTCTTTTACCAGTATATTCTGGGGAAAGCAATCACCATTATATACTGTATATATGAAATGCTATCCACATTTTATCTCTCACATGTGGGAGCAAGTGGCAGAAACATTGTTTTCTAAGCTTTTTTGACAGTGAACACAAGCGAACCTTAGCGAGACTCAATTCAGTGTGGGAGTTGAAAGGAGAATGGTTTGTAAAGTATTCCTGCATGTAGTTATAATCAGCAAGTCGTGTTATTTTTTTCTATGTTCTCTATACTTTTTGGAAAGATGCACTTTCTGAAGAATTAAAATGGGGTTTCCTGCCTTGAATGTGGTAAAAACGCATCAACACATATTAGCCCACAATTCTTCCTCCTTCAAGGGCCACAAAATCAGAAATCCTACAACTGCACAGCCAAAAAGTCTGTTGAGCCCTACAAATGGCAAGATATTTAACAGTGGCTGCTCATAATATTTGCCCTGTAAGAAAACTACAGTGTTTCTATTACTTTTTATCCAATTGACCTCATTAAAGGAAACCAAGGAAACTCTTGCTCATCAGTATGGGTTGTGAATCGTTGCTTGATTACATCAAGCACCCACACCCACCCACAATCCCTTCTGATAAGAGGCAGAATTACTATTGGTCGAATTTGAGGGTCGAATTTTAACCCTTCAAATTCAACTATCAAATTTGAAGGGTTTTAGTGAAATTTGATCGATCGAATAAAAAAAAAATTCGATCGCATTATTAACTCCCTTCAATCGAACAATTCGAATAATAGGGTTATACAGCAATTCGGTAGGTTTGATCTGGCGAACTAGGGATTCGATTTTTTTTTAACATCACTTTCTGAATGCTTTATACATAAGACTTTTGAAAATCCTATACTGAGACATTAATATTATTATGAAAATGTATTACTAGAAGTGATTGTGGGTGGGTGTGGGTGCTTGATGTAATCAAGCAGCGATTCACAACCCATACTGATGAGCAAGAGTTTCCTTGATTTCCTTTAATCGAGGTCAATTGGATAAAAAGTAATAGAAACCCTGTAGTTTTCTTATAAGGCAAATATTATGAGCAGCCACTGTTAAATATCGTGCCATTTATAGGGCTCAACAGACTTTTGTTTGGCTGTGCAGTTGTAAGGCAAGACAGTGCTATAGTTACGGTTGCCACATGATACTTGGTGAAAGATACATCAGTTTTCAAGCTTGATGGGGGAAAAAAAGAAAATTACCATTGTGGAAAAAACTGCAAACAAACTTCATGAATTTTTCCACAACCCTATTTGTTTGTTCTCGAGCACTACCATATTAAAAAAAACAACTTGTACAAACTAGCCACAGTAACCATTTGCTGTTGGAAAAATAAAATCAAACACACACCACATTGTTCCATTAAATTTTAATGAGGTTAAAAACCTCAGCTGTTTTATTTAACTGGGAAAAAAATAATGTTGCGTGAAATTGTCAGAGACCATTTCAAATTACTTACATAGAAACATAAAAGTTTTTTACTTGCTACATATATTTTTGCAATTTATTTCTTTAATAAATCACAACTATTCAAGTAAAACATATTCCCAAATATATATAGAATCATGAAAAAACATTCTCGAAATGTTTTCGAAAGTCTGCCCCTTTGTATTAATTGTTAACATATACATGTTTTTGTTCCCATAAACTTGGTTCCAACAATAAGCTACACTATGAGCAGCATACCAAGAAGCGGTGCATGGGATGAGAACCAAGGTTTTTTTTTTCCCTAATAACCCATCCAGCTATGAATCCATACCTCCGAACTGTGCCGTTTTTTGTGGGACAGTCCCGATTGACAGCTCAGACCACAGTCCTGGATTATTTACTGAAATGTCCCGACTTTCTCTTTGATTTCCTGCACTGAACAGCCAGAAAAAGATACAGTTTCTAACTTAATTGGCTTTTGGCAGAGAGCCCAGAATAGATATTTAGATACTTTTGTAACAGTTTTAGATCAGCAGATCTCTTGGGAGAACTTAAATTCACATCTTAAAACGCACCTTCATTAGCAAAACTGTAAGAACACATAAATGTTTGGAGGTATGTGAATCTGCAATTTATTAAGGCACTTTTAACATGGAATCATGTTTTCAAAAGTCACGCAAAGCTTCATATTTTTATGTCTGCATTCTATACAACGGATGCCTTTCAATTTTCTTTGAGGTGGGCATTGCATCACAATTAGGGGTACAACATATCCTGGATATGGGTTGGGATTTAGACAAATCAGAGGGTATGACCAAACCAAATCAACATGCTTAAAATAATGTGAATTTAGGTCACACAATAAAGGAAATTACAATTCCACCCCAACTCCCCTTGCCTGCGTGGGATTCAGTTCGGGATTCAACCAAATTCTTTGTGAACCCCAAAAGAGGGGATTCATTGCATCCCTGATAAAAAAAAAGCATACCAACATAAAACAAAGGCATCTGAAAATGTATAAAACTATACAGCTAACCAGGAATATACCAAATATGAATATTTATGAACTCTGCTGGTTTGGACTGCTGCCCTCTGTGTTTTAACACATCTTCCCAGAAATGCAAAGCTGGTCATGAACAGCTCATTCTATTTCCAGCCTAGCAATTATAAACACATTTACTTTCGCAATAAATGACCTTTTCTCAATTACACAAGGCTTGAACAAGGTAGACAGCACAACTGGTCATGTTCCAAGTAGAATGGATTTCTCCCTTTAAAAAGGTAAGAATGTAAAACAAAAACCAAGTATTGTCTGTCCTGCATGCCTAGGTACAATCTGTTATAGGTCAATACTTTTAGGGGCAGATTTACGAACGGTTGAATTTTGTAGTGAAAAAACTTCGAAATTCAACCATCGAATGTTTTTTGGGGGGGGGGGTGTCATCATTTTCGATCGAATATGGTCGTTTTCAATCAGAGTAGCCCAAAATTACTTCAAAATTCAAATTTTATTCTAATATTCACTTCGTCCCTTAGTAAAATGTGCCCCTTAATGTAATACATAACTGAAATGGTGTAAATGTGAGTTAAATGAGATAAGCATGTGATTATCACTTTATTTAGCCAATACAGGTATCACCTTTAGATCAGTTTTGTCATCTTTCCTATCATAGCTAGGCAATGTAGTATCACCTTTGTAATCAAATGTAATACCATGTAACTTTTGAACTGGCTCATATAGCACCACACCTTTACCTAGGAAACAGAACCTACTGTGATACAATAAGTCTTACTGGTCATATTGTAAAAGCTCATATAGGAAAAATAACAATGATATTGCCTACGAAGAACTGAATTCCTTATTTGCCAAGAAGCACGTGGACAGGTTTACAAAAACACTGCTTTATACAAAGTTTGTAATGAACAGGGTGTCAGAGGGCAAAAATCTAATTTAAGCCTGGATCCAACGGTCTACATGCCAATCCTATTCCTTAAAGGAGAACCAAACCCTTAATAATAATAATAATAATAAATAAATAAACAATAAAAACCCCTACCTTAGATAGACACCCCCCTGCTCCCCCCCAGCCTAGGTGTTACTTTCGGTAAACTCTTTACATACCCCTCGTTGCAGATTCAGTGCAGAGGAGTTCATGGACGCCATCTTCCGGCTATTTGGGTCTTTGCCAGTGCTACAGCAATTTCCGTCACTTTTGGTGCATGCGTAGTTGTCAAAAACCGAAAGAGTGCTAATAAACATGAAAATTACCAAAGAGAAGAAGATGGCACCTGTGAACTCTGCTGCACTGAATCTGCAATCTACATGCTGATGAGCAACATCACCGATGAGGTTCAATTCCAATGTCAATACAGCGAAACCTTGATTCTAAGTCCCCTGATTTTACGTTTTCCTGCATTTTACATTTTAAATTTGTGTTCCCACCAATTTATAATGCATTTCAACGGGTGCATTTTCCTCAGCTATTACTAAATAATTGTCCCAAAAACAGTTTTTCTTCCTCTATGAATGTTATTATTTATGAAATAAAGAGTTTTGAAATACTAACCAGAAGTATATTTTGCCATGGTTCTGCCTGTAAATGGCCAATTCCCCTTATACAGTCCTGCACCAATCACTCATTGCTTTAGGTTGTGCATGTGACTGACAGAAAGGCCCCCATAGTGTAACATTAACGCTGCAAAGCTTAAACCTTGTTATTAACACAATAAATATTGTATCTCTAAGTAAAATGGACTCTTGTGCTTATATCCTTTCAGTTAAAGAAAAAGCTACCTTAACACATTTCCCTAATTTTACATATTCCCTGATTTTACATAAATTTTTCCTGGTCCCCTGAAAAATGTAAAATGGGGGTTCTACTGTAAATGTTGCTAAGTGTGCCACTATCCTAATGTTTTTGTATGGCTTTTGGCATTGTAGTGGTAGAATATTCAAACCTTAATGTAATAAGTTTTCCCAGATTCAATAATCCATATTTGCATTTAAACAGGTAACCAATAAATGCTACCTGATAATCAGTTGCTTTCGGTTATTTCACTAGGGCAAACATGTCTTTTCCACATAGCCCTATTCAGCTTCCAATTACAAAAAAAAAAGGGTGTGGAAACTAGAACTATGCCCTATGCATCATCAAACACATCCAGGTCTTTAAAAGAGCTTATGCCTCCTCTATGTCAGCTATATTAACAGTCAGTCATCTGCTCCATTATCAGGAACTGCTGCATATCATAACAATTTAAAGGGAGAAGTAAACCTCTTTGGCGCATAAATCCCTCCCTCCATGCAAATGCCCTTAAGTTGCTATTTACCCCTCGGCGCAGGTCCTGTCCACCAAGTTCACAGGCACCATCTTCTCCCGTGCGGTCTTCTTCCTGGATCAATCGGCATCTTCTGGCGTATGCGCAGTAGGAGGCATTTGCTGGTTCAGCTCTACTGCGCATGTACTGAATGCGCAGTAGAGCTGAACCGGCAAATGCCTCCTACTGCGCATGCTCCAGAAGGCGCTGATGGATCCAGGAAGGAGACCGCACGGGAGAGGTTGGTGCCTGTGAACTCCGTTGACAGGACTTGCGTAGAGGGATAAGTAGCATTTGCGAGGAGGGAGGGATTTTAGCACCAAAGGGGTTAACTTCTCCTAAACATTTTGTCAGACTTAGCCTTTCTTGCACAAACCATGCAATCTTATGGCAGTTACACAGTTAAGGCAGGAATTCAAATAATGTAGTCGTCTCTCAGCTGTTCTGAACCACAGTTATATTGTGTAACATGTTTTGACACAGTTGCTTAAACTACAATCATATCTGATAATAAACTAAAACCCCACAATTAGTTTGACAGCAGGTAATGTATTAAATATTACTCACAATGATTCTTTGAACTTATTACAGTCTAGTAGTGTTAAATTACTACTGACTGAATCATTACTGGGGTCTACAATATCTCCAAAACTTTTTTGTCGACAGACAGCTTAACCCGCAGTCCCGCGTTTATATTGGAAAGTCACACAATCTCTACACTGAACAGCCAGAAAAAGAAACAAAGTTTCTAACTTAATTGGCTTTTGGTCGAGAGTACAGAACAGCTAACAGGTGCAAATAAGGTACTTTGTAACAATTTTGAGAAAAGCAAAGTAATTAGATAAGTAGGTCCCTTGGAAAAAGTTAGACTCACAGCTTAAAGGGGAAAACACCTTCATTAGCAAAACTGTAATAACTGAAAAAAACACAAATATGTTCAGACTTTCATAACCTGCCAAATTTGTGAAATAAACATGGTAATTAGGGAATGTGGTCACAAAAATGGGCATGGTCAAAAAAGTTGCTCTGCTATACGTGGCAAAAAATTTTCCCCTCTCTTTTTGTGGTGTTTATACAAATGGCATGCAGGTGTCACTGTACATACACAGGACTTTCTCTACAGCTTGAAAGTGAAAGTAAGACTTACTGCTGTTATGTGTTGGCTGCATGAACCTGCTAATAAAGCACTGTTCTACTCTCCTCATCCTCGGCTACCAAACACAACAAATGGCGACAAGGATGTCTTTTCTACCTCTATCAGCAGCCTGCACCTTTTCTACCAAACCCTGGTGAGCCTACCATACCTTTTATTGCTTGGATCCGTATGTTTGATAATTACATTATTGCTGCTGACCAAGGGGAGATTTCTGCTGCTAGAAAGCGTGCTTTACTTATTCATTGCCTGGGAGCAGAGGGACAGTGTAACTGTATAGTCTATACATTACCTGATGATACTTATGAAACTTTTTTGTGCCAAAAGTAAATGTGGTTGCTGAAAGATATAAATTCAGCCATGGACAGCGTAATGGTGAATCCACAGAACATTTTGGAGCAGCTTTGAGAGAGCTGGTTGTCACCTGTGAGTTTGGGAATCTAACAGATGAAATGCTAAGAGACCAAATAGTGGAAAAAACAAACTCACCACGTATTAGAGAGCGACTGCTCCTAGAGCAAGGTTTAACCCTTGAAAAGGCTATTACAGTTGCTAGCCAAATTGAAACAGCTGTGGCAGAGGCTAAAACTCTCAGTCAGGGAACTGCTGGGAATGTACAGATTGTGAATTCAAAACTGTGGCCTAATAATGCGCAGGCACAGGAAAAATACAGTGCTAAGGAAAGAGATTTACTGCAAAACCGTGCAGCAAATACAAATAAAAAATACTGCTTCGCTGTGGTTCAACACAACACCTTGCAAACTATACTAAATACCCTGCCAAAGCTATACAGTGCAGCAAATGTTTAAAGCCAGGTCACTTTGCTACGGTCTGCCGTAGTTCTACTAAATATGTTCATGAACTCACTACTACCAATGTTACAGTATTCAGTGTGGATAAAGCTGGTACATTTCTTCCAGACAAGTTTATATGCACTGTCAATGTCAATACTGCTTCTGCTGACAAGGGACACTCCATTAACCTGATGCTTGATACAGGTTCAGCTGTTTCTATACTACCAAAGGATATTTTCTTGAAATACTTTGCAAAAGATACACTTGTTGCACCTGCCCTGAGACTGGTCAGTTACTTAAAGGATCCAATCCCTGTGCTTGGTTGCTTGCCAGTGACTGTACAATTTGAATCAAATACTGCAAAATGTGGCTTTTACAATGTGAAAAATGGTACTGCTATACTTGGAAGGGATCTCTTTGCTGCATTAAACGTACAATTAATTGATGGTCTTATTACTACAACACCAGTGCCTGCCACACAGCCTGTGTCTAAAATTTCACCACAAAGCAACACATCACTGGGCTGTGCAAAGAACTTTGTACACAAAGTTAAGTTGATATCAGATGTAAAATCAGTACATAGCTACAGAGCAACGTGCCATACAACAACCCAAGCATCTCCAGCTGAATTATTACATGGCAGACAGATGCGCACTAGGTAACATGTTGGAGACATCAAACTTCCACCAAATACTGTTCCTACAAACTCATCTACTGCTGACATTGTCAAACGTCTAAAAGCCAAATGCAAGGCTTGTACTGACAGAAAACGTGGTGCAAGAGAAGTGCACTTTCACCCTGGATCTTTAGTCAGAATTAAGAAACCAGGAATAGTGAAACAAGGACAATCTAAATTTACTACACCACTTGGGGTGAGACGCCAGCGAGGACCGTGCGCATGTGAACTGTCTGATGGACGCAAGTGGAGTGCAGGTCATCTTGCTCCTGCTGGGTATGGCTTTGCAGATGTTCCATTTGATGAAGGACATTTTCCTACTTCTAATTCCAACCGCAATAGACCTGAAGAAAGTGAACCTATAAGGCATACTGAGAGAATCAGGAAACTACCTGCATGGACCAAGGTCTATGTCATGTTAAGAATATATATATTGCTTTAAGATGGATACAGTTTATATATTTGTTACTGTTTATATATTTGTCCAAATGCTTTCCTACTATAGGGGGAATATGTGGTGTTTATACAAAATGGCCTGTAGGTGTCACTGTGCATACACAGGACTTTCTGTACAGCTTGAAAGGGAAAGTAAGTCTTACTGCTGTTATGTAATGGCTGCATGAACCTGCTAATAAAGCACTGTTCTACTCTCCTCATCCTCAGCTACCAAACACAACACTTTTTGTTTCCAAAATGTTGGGAGGTCTGCAGTAAGTGCCGACATTGAAAACCATACATGCTGGCAACACTCAAGAGTTGCTTGAACTAGTAAACATTGTATTGTTTGCACAGTAATGTCTACATTGTCTGATCTACTATTTTTTCTTCAAATTTTCATACTAAAACCTATACTACAACTTCCAACGTATGAGGCCAAATAGGCAATTTGGTTTTACTCATCAATTAATCTCAGTATAATAGCAAAGGAACAGAAGGGTTAATGAATGACTCCCTCTAGAAGCCAGAAAGACGCTTGTAAGAACTTTAACACGCGACAGAACTCACAAGCTAATGAGAAGAACAAGATAGGGCAGGACGTCCTGTTCTTCTGTTAAGGGACTATGAGAAAAAGAGGAAGACAAATACCCTTTTCTTGAGACTTCCCTAGGCAGCAGAGATACATGAGGATTTGTTCCCGAGCTTGTAAAACATGAAGGAGGAGGGGTGGGGTGGTAAAAGAATAGGAGAAAGCTAAATTAGAACAATTTTTTGCACACTATCCTTATAACAAAGAGGTCATTAGAGTGATTGAAAGAAGTGTTAATTTCAATGTATAACTTCAATGCCTGCCATTATATCTCATGTAGATAATTCTGCAAGTTGGAGGGCTTAGAGACTACCAAAAGGAAGAACCATTTCTTGTTTGTGATGAAAACTGAAGAAATCGCACAGTAGTGTTAAAAATATTCCGTATCATTGTAACGCATCTCCATAGTGACTGCTCCCAAGATTTTCTGGTACTTTGTGCATATGGGCTAATCACAACTGTGTAAAGTTGCAGAAAATATTTTGGGGAAAAACATGCATTTTCAAGCCACTTGCTAAATAACAATCAACAATCATTTGAAATGTCAAAATTATAAATATACAGTTTTATGTAAAAATACAGTTTCCATTGGCTTTTACACTGTCTTGCCAAGTTTCTATTGGTGCAATTTGAATTTTTTAATTCTCCCCCTCATTATGCTGATCTGATATGGTTACAGCCTACAGAAAAATGTTTACATGTCCTTCTGAAGAGCAAGGAGAAAATGAAAAAGTGGATTTCAAAGAGTCAACTCCCAATATCCTGTCAGATTTTGTATTATAGAAATCACTACAAATATAGAGGAGATCATGTGCCAACAATCAATGGCAATAGTATACTTTTAGACAACTTCTATATCCACATTTTATCTTACTGGGACTCCACATTCTTTACCATTGGACTCACACATCACACAAGCAATTGTTGATAAAAAGGCATTTTCTTGTCATTCTTTAGATTGCAGGAAACCAAGCCTTTGTCATTATCCTTTTTAAAACCCAACGTGACACAAAAAAATTAGGTCTACAAAGAGATAAAACAGAAGCTCCTCACTTATTTCCAGTAATTAGAGCTGGAAGTTGTCTTACTTGCTAAGAAGCTACTACATCACTAAGAGGTAGCATTATGGAACATTAATTCTCCAAAGCCCACTTTAATTTTAATTAGGTCTTCAAAAAAGCTTTTTAAATATGTGGGATTTTCTGTAAAGCGCAGGATGAAAACAATTCCTTTATGTACATATTTCAATTTTAGAAGCTAAAATTCAAGTTTCACATTTAATGTGCTGTTACAAACTATCAAGTGTGGTCATTAGTTGATCTGCTCATTATTTCAAAATAATGAAGCTGAAACAAAAAAAAAATTAAATAAAGAGGAATAACTTCCATGCTAGAGGGTGGAATGCAATTTTGCTATGAAAAAATGCATTTCAGAATGTAGTATAGTTCATTAGTTTATTACATTGCATATTTTGCATACCTTAGTGAATATTTTTAAAGGGATCCTGTCATGGGATAAAAATGTTTTTTTTCAAAAATGCATCAGTTAATAGTGCTGTTCTAGAAGAATTCTGCATTGAAATTAATTTCTCAAAAGAGAAAAGAGATTTTTTAATATTTCATTTTGAAATCTGACATGGGGCTAGATACATTGTCAATTTCCCAGCTGCCCCAAGTCATGTGACTTGTGCTCTGATAAACTTCAATCACTCTTTACTGCTGTACTGCAAGTACCTTTCCCCCACCCAGCAGCCTAACAAAAGAACAATGAGAAGGTAACCAGATAACAGCTCCCTAACACAAGATAACAGCTGCCTGGTAGATCTAAGAACAGCACTCAATAGTAAAACCCATGTCCTACTGCGTACTGTTCATTTACATTGAGAAGAAAAAACAACTGCCTGCCAGAAAGCAGTGTCCTCCTAAAGTGCTGGCACAAGTCACATGACCAGGGGCAGCTGGGAAATTGACAATATGTCTAGCCCCATGACAGATTTCAAAACGGAATATAAAAAAAAATGTGTTTGCTCTTTTGAGAAATGGATTTCAGTGCAGAAGTCTACTGGAGAAGCACTATTAACTGATGCGTTTTAAAAAAAACATGTTTTCCCATGACAGTTTCCCTTTAAAGACCTGCTTGAAGGTAAAGCATTTTTTTGGAGCAAAAATAAATAAATTAAGCTTTCATTATGGACTTTTGTTACTGGAGCAAACTTCAAAATGTAGCCTATTCCATTTGAGGATGAAGTGATGTACACTTATTTTGATGCAATACTTTTTAAATACAGGCTTATAATAAAGTAAAAACTTGTGTCTGAGCGCAGAAACCCCCCAACTAAATATATACTTGTTTTGCTGAAGCCACTTGCAATCACCAGTCACCCTATGCATCTTCTAGAGCAGTGATCCCCAACCAGTAGCTCACGAGCAACATGTTGCTCTCCAACCCCCTTGGACAGGGCCGCCATTAGAAATCACGGGGCCCCGCACAACAAATTTTGGGGGCCCCCTGGCCACCCTAGCACCCGAGCCCCACCCTAATCCCTGCCCACTCCACATCAAAGTTTAAAGACCACACAGACATCAGCACTAAAAATGTAATTCCCCCAAGGCTCCCTTACAAGTTAAAAAAAAATTTGGCACCAGGCCGCCCCCCCCCCATTAAAAAGCATTGGTGCCAGGGCCCCTCATACTAGTTAAAAAAATTTGGGGTCCAAAAAATATTTACTACTAACAAGAGCTATATATTGCACTCATAAGAAAAGATCGAATGCAATTGTAGACTCCACAGCAAACCCGTTCAGGTAATGAAGTTAACGGCAACCAATAGTATCCCAATTAAAACTTAACCTTTAATTCAATTACAAAAATGAATGAATCTGTATGGCCTTGCCATCACGTCAATACAACACACAACATCAGACGCACTGGCATATCAAAGTAATGCAGTGCAGGACTTTTGCCTTAAAAAACAATTCGTTAAAAAGCCGCCGAAGGAGGAAATATGGAGGATCGCAATGCAATACTTAAAAGTTACATACAAGGTATTGTAATTCGTTGGCTACTTTGTTGCTAATAATTGGATCCCATCTTTCTCAATTAAATGCCCGGTCAAAATGTAACTGAGTCATACTGGGTCCAGTGTCAAGTAAGACCTACTATTCACCTGTCCTGTATTCAGCAGGACAGAGTGGAGTTTATGGTGCATGCCAAAATCAAGCGACCAAGTTAGTGAGCTCGATTGTAAAGTAGTTTGCATATGCTGAACCATGCCAACCCCCACCCTTCGATTTGAATCACCCAACCGCCAATTCGCGTAGTATATCAACCAGCTACCTTCGACATGAGTATAACGAATATGGCTTGACTCAAAAAATTCAAGTGTTATAGTATTTTTGCCTGCATTGGTAAAATGGGTGCGTTTGCTTCAGAAAACCACTATAGTTTATATAATTAAGCTGCTGTGTAGCCATTCAAGTTAAAATAGGGCTTAGTTGAAATAGCAGATAAAATATGTTGAATACAATAGGAATGAAAGTTTTTTTTTGCACAAAACATATTACATTCCCCAAAATGAGTTTAGATTTCTTTATATAACTAAAACCATTGTATTACTACAGAGCTTATCTGTGACACCAGACATAGATGCGGAGCACCGAATTGTGTCGCTGTCTGTGCTTACCAATTCTGAAAAGATGGGCTTTATCCAGGTGAACAGCTCTGGACAACTTAAAGGGATACTGTCATGGGAACTTAAAAAAAAAAAAAGTTAGTAGTGCTGCTTCATCAGAATTCTGCACTGAAATCAGTTTCTCGAAAGAACAAACAGACCTTTTTAGATTTCATTTTGAAATCTGAGATGGGGCTAGACATGGTGTCAGTTTCCCAGCTGCCCCAGTCATGAGACTTATGCTCTGATAAATTTCAGTCACTCTTTACTGCTATACTGTAAGTTGGAGTGATATTTTAGGATTTCTGAAAGTACCACACCAAAAGAAAATTCCTCAAACACATACCAACAGTCTTCAAGAAACAGTTGTATTTTTCATCATTCAGAGTTTCCTCATCAGTGAAAGAGACAAGTAGAAGGACTGAATTGATCCTAGATTTCTTGCAAGTCGCTAAATGGCCAGACTTGTCTCCCTTAGAACCACACACACAATGGACAGTCCTAGATAACAGAGTAAGAATATATTCTTTCTTAACTCAACAGGATAACAAGCACACACAATACCAGAAAACCAGATGTACAGGTTAGTTCACAAAAAAGTGAAGTTAAATTGGGTGTGCAAATATTAGAAAGTCATAGCAATGTCAACAAACTTTCCAAAGTGAGATTTTCTTTAAATAGTGTCCAATAGTTTCATGACAAGTCTGATTGCATTTCTCCACAGGCCAAGACTCTGTTCCTCCACTGCTGCCTGCTGTTCCTGCACTCGAATGGGTGCAGGCAGATGTGGAGGATGTTGGTACAGAAACACAAGATTATGCATTCCACACAGAAATCTTGTGTTTCTCTGGAGGCCAAGATTTGTCTTGTCTGGCCCTAGCCTAAACATTTGGTCAGCCGTACAGTATGGATCTCTAAGGGAAGTGGGAAACATGGACATTTGTCCCTTGTGGGAAATCTGCGCTACCCGTGTGCCACAAATCTCCTGAAGGCTTAAAAGTACGTTTTATCAAAAAAGTCTAAATACACCAGTAAACTTGCAAAGTAATGCTGCTCTGAGTCCTCTTTCAAAAGAAACAAAGCATTTCTTCCCTTCTACTGTGTACACATGGGCTTCTGTATCAGACTTCCTTCTTTCAGCTTAAATATCCCGGGCAAGGGCTTGAGCATGCTCAGTTTGTCCTCTTTCCCTCTCCCCCCTCCCTCATCACCTCCCTGCTGTAATCTGAGCCCAGAGCTATGAGTGAGCAGGGAGAGACTCGGGCAGGATGTGATGTCACACCAAGCTAATATAGCAACTGATATCCTGAACAAAAATAGTTTCTAGAGCTGTTTACTAAAGCATCCAGCAGAATAACTTTAATGTTATAGCTTGCACTGTTAATCTATTGGCAATAAACTGCTTCAGTAACTATCCTTCAACTTTAACACTGTGTAAAAAAAATGTGGAAAATGATGAACAAGATCACTCTTTTGGTGTAGTACTTTCAGAAGTCACGACAACTGGCTTTTATAATTCGGCGATCTAAATGTAAGCGTAATGGTTGGTTGGGAGATTTGTCAAACACAGTAGCACAAATTTACTGCCTGAAACAAACCTCCCTGTCAGCCATTACCCTAAAGGGAAAGGCATTTTCCTTCTTATTCTGACTCTTTCCAGCATTCAAATGGGGGTCATTGACCCCGTCTGAAAAAAGAAAAAAAAACAAATGCTCTGTAAGGCTATAAATTTGCTATTGCTACTTTTTATTATTCATTTATTTTCTGTTCAGGCCCTCCCCTATTAATATTCCAGTCTTCTATTCAAATCACTGTATGGTTGCTAGGGTAATTTGGACCCTAGCAACACAATGGCTTACATTGCAAACTGGACAACTGCTGAATTTGAATAACTAAAAATACAGAAATAATAAATGATGAAAATAAATTGTAAATTGTCTCAGAATATCACTTATATTATATCATACCAAGAGCTAATTATAGGCAGTTTTCAACAGTTTTTTTCTTACTGGCAAGATAGAGTTCTACTTGTAATTTGCACAAAACGAGACGGCACTCTGCATGCTCTAGAATTTTGAACCAATAAACGCAACAGGTTGACAGTGCCCTATGTTGTGGTATTTTCTATATTAATAGTTACAATCTGCCTGAATCTGTTTATCCTAGCAACCACTTGACAGCAAGCATGCCTGGACAGCCTAATTATTTTTTTTAACAAAAGCACCGCTGTGTTTATTAACAACAATTCTTGCTTCCATGAGAGGTACTTTCTCAAGGCAAATGTCAAAGGTCAAGGTAAACTTTATCATTTCAGCAGCATACAAATATACAGTGAGACGAAATGTAAAAATATATTTGCACAGATCCATCTTCTGAAAATGATCCTTAAAAACACACTGGGTGGCTTAACTGTTAGCTTTGCTGTCTTGCAGCAATGGGGTGCTACATTCAGAATGTTTTCTGCAGGTCCTCACATATTCCAAAAATATACATGAAAGTTGGTTGGTTTTCTGCTTCTTCGTTAAATTCACATACTGTAAATGCCTAGGACATTCCAGGTGTATAATCCGAGAGACCTGAAAGACCTGGTCTTCCACAAACTATAGCTTTAAAGCATTCTAAAAGTTACACATGGATCGGATACATACGTTTATGTACACAATGGACCGTCTTTGTTCAGTAACTTTACACACTTATTATTTTATGTTTAGATCACTTCTTCACCTGTCTTTTAGCTTTCCTGTTCCTTGTTAACTTCATCATTCTCCTTGCATCCCAATGTGTCCAGTAAAGAGGATGTAAAGGCAAAAATAAAATCCAATACAAATCTCTAAACAGGCACCGACAGGGAAACAAAGCTGCTGGAGTTCTGCACGGCTGGGAAGTAAGGTGGGTGGGGGTTCCCCTCTGTTGTTCAGAAGTATGATTGTTTCACTACAGAGCAAGTATATTGAAGACAGGTTTCTTTTTTATTACAGAAAGTAAAAATGGGATTTAATTTTTTTGCCTTTACATGTCGAATTACTAATCAGTCTTATATTGACATTTCTATTCTATTTCTACAGTATATTGTGAGTGGGTCCCTAGGTTCAGTAAGTGACAGCAGCACAGAGCATGTGCAATAAATCAGCAGAAAAGAAGATGGGGAGCTACTGGGGCATATTCAGGGTGCAAATATCGTTACGGTTTAAGGGCTGTACATATGCCTTGGGCTGGTACAGAAGCACAAAACATAATGTACATTTCTAGCATTCTTCTTTAGTTAGGCGTTCATTCTCCTTTAAAGCTTATCTGGAATGTGAAGTTGTTTTATAGTTATTCTTACTTTCATACATGCTTTTTGAAACCACTACTCTCATTACGGAGGGAAATATACTAAAGGCATAAAAAGGTGAGGTCCATAAACTATGGAGAGAGGTCAAATGATACAGTATGCATGCTTTCTACAGAGCTGTAGAATTAAAACTCTCAAAAAAAATATATTACGCTGCCAGGACATGTATTTGTAGGTGCTTGATCAACAGATTTACGATAAACTTTTTTTTTTTTTTAACATTTAATTTTATTGAGTTATTTCGATACAGTATGAGGTTCAAAGGATGTTATATCAGAAAAATAGCAGTATATACAGCTATATGAATTGTCTCTATCTAGTTCGACAATACAAAAATCAGTCTTCCTACACATGCCGTTTGCATAAATAGTTCTAATTCTACTGTATCGTTAACGATAAACTTTAAATATAACTTTTTTCTAAGCTGGCCCTTTAAAATGACCATTCACTTTACTGTTATTTTATAATAGAGGTGAAACGGTCAAATTCCAATAGAGCAGCCATACACCTGTGTACCCATCTATCCCCTGTTCTATTCAACTGCAGAAAGTTAAGATAAGCCAGTGGCATGTTGGAGAGGGAGGGAGAAAAAGACAGACATATGGTGAACTGGACTGGACTTTTTGATTGAGAGGCAGTGAAAAACCTCTTAAAAGCTTGGGCCAATTTGTATCAGCAGAGGAAAAAGTTCCTTCCTGACTCCTGAACAGCAATTGGAGCAGTCCCAGTTTCAATAGGCCTTATTTTTTGGAAAAAAAGCATAACGGAAACAGACAAGATGGATAAGGAATTACTCTTCATTCCACCGACTCTCAGGCAGACTTGAAGTTTCCATAATTAAGCTAGTGTCTTTGTATTGACTGCTCTCATAAAATACAGAACAATTTTTTTTTTTAACATTTAATTTAATATTCCATTTTCCATCCCCTCCTTTATTTCCTGGGATCAGCTCATTAAATGGATTGTTAACCTCTGAATTAACTTTTAGTATTTTTTATTTAGAGAGTGATATTCTAAAACAATTTGAGATTGGTTTCAGTTTTTTTACCAATTGTGGTTTTTAGGTTATTTAGCTTTTTATTCAGCGGGTCTCCAATTTCAGCAATCTGGTTGCTAGGGTGCAAATTACCATAGCAACCATGAACCAATTTGAAAAAAAAAATGGAATATGAATAGCAAAGGATCTGAAGAGTAACCAAAATTACCATTAACATGTGTAGCTGTACAAAGCATTTGTTTTAGAAAGCTTCATTTGAAAGTTGGAAAGAGTCAGAATAAAAAGGCAAATAATTAAAAAAAACTAGGAAAAATTGAAAACCAATTGAAAATATGCTTACAATTGGCTATTCTATAACATACTAAGCGTTAATTTAAAAGTGAACCACCCCTTGAAAAAGGATTGCCAACTGTCTAGATTGTTCACCTTTATTAGTAGATAGAAGGAGAATCAGCATCTGTTAAAGGGGTTGTCCACCTTCAAACAACTAGTTGTTTTCAGATAGATCACCTGAAATAATGACTTTTTGCAATTACTGTCTATTTTCCATTTGTAACCGTTTTTCTATATTGCCCCCCCCCCCCCAACTGTTCTAAACGGATACATTTAATGGATACATTTCTTATCTTTGTCCCTGCTGGGCAGAATCTCTGGGTTTCATTACAGGCAGATGGTAGAATTGATACAATAGTTGCTAATACTCCAGAGATGTTACTGTGAAATGTATCAATTAAATGTTGCAGAATTGTATCAGTTTAGAGTCTGCACCTGAATTACTGAGCTGCCAGACTCAAACACCAGAGACACCAACATTCAACTTTGGAAAAACAGTAAAAGATAAATAAACTGGCAGTTGGATCATGGGACCGCATCAACGGACAGATGCAGACAGGATTTTTAAACCTGCCGGATCGAGTTCTGTCCGACTTCCGGCCAGATATCGGTCGGGGAAGCCCGTCAGAGGGTCCCCACACACAGCCCAATAAGCTGCTGACTCTGTCACGAGCTTTTAACGGCCCGTGTATGGGGGCCTTAATTCTAAGATGATTTACCACAGCATGTGGCACAGATGCCTACTGATATGAAGTAGCAGCAAAACAGCAAGTTGATAAAAAATGTGAATTTCTTTAAATCAGGGGTCCCCAACCTTTTTTATCTATAAGCTGCATATAAATATAGAATAAAAGTTGGAGAGCAACATAAGCATGAATAAAAAAAATGAAAAAAAAAAGCATGAAAAAGAGGGCTTTGTGGATTGGTAGCCTACAGGAAGCTCTGTTTGCCAGTAAACCTGGTTTTTATGCAACTAAAACTGGAATTCAAAAATAAGGACCAGTGATGAGGCCACTAGGAGCAACATCCAAGGGGTTTGTGAGCAACATGTTAATTACACGCCACTGGTTTAAAGGGGGATTCAAACCACCCCCCCCCCCCAACTCTTTTGTCCCAAATATAGATAAAGCTGAGTTTGAGTTCTTTTTGTAAACAAACTTAGCATTGCACTTCAAGAGTGCAAACTTAATTTCTACAATATACATACATACATTATACAACATATATGTATGAATCATCTAATAACCTGTATTTGACAATTGTCTAGAGACCTAACTATTGCCAAATTCAGTGATGTCCAACTTCTGTGGTACTGAGAGACAAAATTTTTCTGGCCTACATTGTGGGGGGCCGATAATGGAAGCCAGTGTTTACCACTTCATGTTTTTAAATCACAACCATGTTACCACAATTGTTTTCATTTGTACATGCTGTACCTATATTGGATATTTTGTAAGTAGCCAATGTTTAGTGTTTTATTCATTTATTAAAATTTGCGACACTATATACTGGCTTCTATGCTTTATGTCCAACCTGTGGAGCATTTGAATTTCTGTTGCAGGACCATAGGCACCTTTATTTCTTTCCATTCAACTTCCATTTATTGGTTATTTCTTCACACATCTTTTGTATATACACAAATTGTATGAACTTACTGCACTATATACTGTAGTGTTAATCTAATGTGTGCTTCTTTGTGGTTCTACTACATCTATAATATCTTATCACAAGAACTTTTAAGACAATGTTCACATTAATGGTGGTAGTACACCAAAAAAACTAAATGGCTGGTACTTACTACAGGGATATCACTCATATATGAAAATTTTATTTATAAAACATGCACTTAAATCCATATGCCTCTTCCTGCTCCCATGTGTATAACACAACACCCCCCAGCACATGACTAAACACCTTAGGGGCCACTAACCACAATTTCCAAATGCTAACAAACCCCCAGAACAAACTCTACCAGGCTCATGCACCACAGGTGGCATAGGGCAGGTGGAGTATGACACACACAGAGGGAGCATAGGGCAGGCAGAGTATGGCACACACACACGGAGAATAGGTCAGGCAGGGTCTGAGATGTGAACAGTAGAGAGCTTTAGGGGTGTGAACAATAGAGGAGTTACAGGTGTGGAAAATGCAGAGGAGATTACAAGTGTGAACCACGAAGGATTTTATGGGGGGGGGG
>CM044441.1:38799393-38818900 GCA_024363595.1 Xenopus borealis
ACAGCCTGGCCTACTGCATCAAGATTTATTCCACATATAGAATATTTATAATAAAAATGGATGATACGAGAGTGCTGAAACAAAGATAAAAAAAGTGGACATTAATGTCAAAAGCCAAAGCTCTAGGAAGATATTATATTTCAGTATTATTACATAGCTAATTGCTTTGCCACCAGAGAAAACAAATGGCAGCACAGAATATGCATCTTTAAAAATACCTCTCAATAATACTTCGGGACAATCAATGCATTTGCTTCTTGTGGTCCTTTATTCAAGAAAGTTATTATGTTATCCACACTAATGCAATATTCCCTAGCGTACTGTAAATACTTAGAAGCATTTTCCTGCATCCTGGAATCTTACAATATCTGCAATCCAATATTTATGCTAAGTTAATGTAGTTCTTGATATGAAAAGTGCAAATGCCACAGATGTCAATTTAACAGTGATTTTTTTTCCCTGTAATGGACTCTTTACAAGATAGCAGTATATTGTTAATAAAATAATAATTTCTCTATCCTTTTAAATAAATATAATGGCAGACAGGCTGCGAAAATAAAATTTTTAGGAATACATTTAGGAAGTGTAACATTACTATAATTGTACTGCTTATGTCCTTTATGAAAATAGATATTTCCTTGATAAACACCTCCTGCAACTTCAATAGTACAATGAAAAATTCTACAGCTTAAGTCACTACTAGGGTATGAGGAAGATCTCAATGGAATCTAGACAGCAAAAGACCCCACATTTCTCTACGCCACAACATGGGTATGATGAAATAAGTAAATGCCTAAACACAATACATAGATATTTAGCCAGCAAGTTTATCAGATCTGTATAGGAACTGCGCTGCCTTTGCACTGCAAGCAGACAACTGTATGTGAATGAATACAAACAAAGGGCTTTACCCAGAAGAATATTAGAGGAAATTTATTTTTTACCTTCTGGATTGGCAAAGCATTCCAAGGAGATTTGCCATCTAATTTTTACTTCTAGATGCTGAAACCCTGTTGACTGTATGCAGGGCCTTCTAAGAACCTCCACAGAACAAAGAAGAAATATTTAATGTAGAGTATTTAAACATGCACAAACATCTGAGAAATAGATATGCCAGATATTTCCATTTTAGTTTGTTCCACTAATGGAACACTAGTGATAATCTGTATCAGCACAGCATTCCTTTCAATCAGATGGGGAACCCTTTTACCATGCATTAATAAAGCCCTGAAATAAGAAACCATGTTACTTCCTGACCATGAAAGTGTATACGTGGCAGCCATCCAGTACATACTGTCAACCAGCATCAGGCATGCTTTCAACTTATTACCTTGATAATTTAGGCAAGTCAGGGTTCAAAACATGCCAAAACTAGAAAAGGTGTCTTTGACAATATAAAAAGGGTAACAAAGAAATATAAAAGCCTTTAACAGAATTTTACACATCCAGAAGTACCATGAAATCTTTGTGTCTTTGAGCTCATATAGGTTATGACCAATGCATTTATTTACCTTCTGTGGCAACAAGATTGAGAGCAGAAGTCTTGAAGTGTAGAAAACTAGAGTCTCTTTGAAGATCACAAGGAAATAAGGAACATGAGTGGTTAGGTTCTCTGCAGTTCTTTAGCAATTAAGCAAATGATCACTGAACAAAATCTGCAAAAGAAGATTATACAAACAGTTAATGACATAAAAAAATTATATGTACACACACTATATATATATATATATATATATATATATATATATATATATATAAATAAAATATACGTTTATGTACTTAAATTCAAATTAACATTTTCAAAAACAGATTAGATCAGTGGTTTAATAAGATACATATTTTGGTATAAAGGTGCATTGGTCTTCATTAGAACTCATGAAACTTGTATATGCAAGGAAACAAGACCGATCACTCTTGGGGAAGTTGGATTCTTCCCACCTGACGTGGACCACATCCATAAGTTGATGATGAATAAGAGCAACAAAACTTGGGCCCTTACACAAGTTGATAACTCCAGGCTGCCTCACAAAGGTATTGGCTCTCTGAGTTATGGATATACTACTGGCATGTGAATAGGCCAGTGCCAATAACTACCTCCCAGCATTTTATATTGTGCTTTGCACACAAAGTAGGCAAAGCTTTGGTCACAGTATATATTATATACACATACATCAAATAGAATTATTGTAGGTCTCTTTCCAAATTACTGAACTGGAATAATCCAATTGCTTTCACACACTGGCAAGTGTTTCAGTCAGAATGATTCCACACATCTCCTCAGTAACTGCACCTCCTCAGGGTGCATTCATGGAATATTTAGTAAGGGAAGTGATTAACGATTCCAGAAGGAAGCACTACATGCAACTCCAAATGTGTTGAAATTCTTGGGTATATATTTTACCTACTGCCTTACAGACTTTTGCATGACAATGTTAATGATGCAAGTCCCGCGGAACTTCTTAAAAAGGAAAAAAAAAGTCTGTTAGAGGTCTGTTCTGTAAATCTGTTTCCAACTGCTTCATGCTCTGAATTTCAACTCCTACATAGAATGAAGTCTGCCTTGACTTGCCTGTAATGTATCCAGTCCCTTTTCTATGTTGATTTACAACTTTGAAGCCCACTCATAAGATCTGCACAATCTGTTACAAGAAGGGTTGCCACCCAGCCAGAATTTTGCATACCACCAATTTGGGCCAGTATTAAAAAATTTCCAGGACCCAAAACGCTCCAAATCACCAGAGTAAATAGCAATAAAGTCTTTGAAGAAAGAAAAGCTTATATACGATACAAACCTCCCAATTATTTGAAGGTTTGGTCTGCTTGGGTACTCAATGGGCCCATACCACGGGTAATAAAATATGTTTATGGATAATGTCTAACAGGAAAAAAAATGTCCAACAAAGCCACAAATGCATTACCAACATATACTTACACATACTTACTCTCCCTTCATTTACTCTCCCTTCATTTACTGCTGAGGATAAAAATTGTCAGACAGTCCCCAACTGCTAGGCAGGGAAAGAATCATACAGCAGCCATGCAGAACTCCAGCAGCTTTGTTTCCCTGTAGAGCAGTCGGTGACCGTGTAGAGATTTGTATTGGATTTTATTTTTGCCTTTACATCCCCTTTACAGTTTCCAGATGCAGGGACAAAGATCAAGGAGCCAGATTTAAACAGATAAACTGGGATTCTATTTGGAGGATTATTTAGCTGTAGCCACTGGTTCTGCAGAGTTGGAGAAAGTTTGTATGAAACAATACAAAAACTATAAAAACCATTAGATTACATGACAACACAGGACCCAGTGCAGTCCTGTATATTATCAGTCTCGCTGTATCGGTTTCTGGCAGATATTATTTGACTTATGCGGTTTTGAGAATTTGTGACGATCCCTAAGCAGCCCAGGCCACACTGAGCAAGTGCACAGTCTTGCAAACATGTTTAACATAGTTACAAGATGACAGCCCCCTGTGCCCAACTTTGAAAACATAAATCATTTGTTTGATTAGGCTTTGTGGTTCAGTAAATTCATGTTTATATTTAGTATACAAAATACAGCATTTCTAACCTTATTCTATTTAAGACTTTCTTGTCCTTTAATATAGATAATTAGTCAGTCAGCTGAGAAACTAGTGCAACTAGCGTGAGAATGTAATAATCGGCCCTGTAGCATCAGCTTATACTACAGGACAACCTCATTTTCTGCTTGATAATTTGTGACGACCCCTAAGCTTAGCTTCTCAATAGTTGACTCCCTCTGACAAGTCTGAAGTCCTGGATCATTGCTGCTATTTTGTAAAGCTGAAACTTTAGGCAGGTGTAATAAATTTAGTATGTAAAACGTGGTATTTTTAGACATATTAATTTTTAGAATTGAGTAGTATTCACCATAAGTGCCAACACTACTTAACCCAGCTCTGTTATATATATATATATATATATATATATATATATATATATATATATATATATATATATATATATATATATATATATATATATATATACACATTACAATGTATCGATTATCCAGAGACCCGTTACCCAGAAAACTCCAAATTATGGAATGACTGTCTTCCAGACTCCATTCTATCAAAATATAATTTTTTAAAAATGATTTCCTTTTTCTGTGTAATAATAAAACAGTAGCTTGTACATGATCCCAACTAAGACATAATTCATCTTTATTGGAAGCAAAACCCGCCTATTGGGTTTATTTAATGTTTATATGATTTTCTAGCAGACTTAAGTAAGGTAAGAAGATCCAAATCACTGAAAGCTCCATTATCTGGAAAACCCCAGTTCCCGAGTATTCTGTATAACCGGTATACCTGTATTTTTTTTTATATAAATGTGCACAAATAACGTTCAAAAGGGTATATATCTGGTTTAATAAAAGATAATAATCACTCCTCTGCTCTTTTCTAAGTCTCTTCATTTGGGCCTTCAACTAATACTGCTCAGCTCCTCATTTCTCAGATTTTACACTTTTGATGATGTTAGCAAAGCCTAGGCCTTGGGGTTGTAGAAAAATTGCATTTGATACAGTTCCACACAAAAAGTTACAAATAAAAGTAAGAAATATTGCCCTTGAACATATTCTTGTACTTTGATAAATAGTTGGTGGAAAAAATGATTCAACATTTTCTAGTTGGCCCAGTGTTATTAATGAATTAGCTTAGAGGTTTTGCTTGTTTCCTTGCTGTTTAAATTAAGCTGTATACACATGGGCCGACAAAAAGCTGCCAACTTGGCCCCTCTGGACTGATTAGGCAGCTTATTGGTCGTGACTTATCACTAAGCTGAATTTCCATGCAATTCATTATTTTATATGTGTGCTCTACCTTATTTTACAATAACATATAAATTTGTTTACATTCTGGTTGCCTAATGCTCAGTGCTGGTGGAATAAAGCAGCAAAGTTAGTCAACGGATAAGTCTGGCTTTGGCTGATGGCAGGTTAGTTGGCGGCCTGGGCTACATAAATTGTAAAGTTTGATGAAGGCGTAATAATTGCCCATTAACATCTGCTACCGCAGTTACAGTCTCTGCAGTAGACAGTGCACATACAACTTATTGAAAGGGGTTGTTTACCTTTGCGTTAACTTTTACTATGATGAAGAGAGTGATATTCTGAGACAATTTGCAACTGGTTTTGATTTATTATTTGTGGTTTTTATGATTAGCTTTTATTCAGCAGCTCTCCAGTTTCCAATTTCAGCAATCTGTTTGCTGGGATCCAAATTACCTAAGTGACCTTGCATTGATTTGAGCAAGAGACTGAAATATGAATATGAGAGGGCCTAAATAGAAAGAGGAATATTAATAATAGCAATAACAATACATTTGTAGCCTTACAAAGCGTGCTTTTGGGTCAGTGACACCAGTTTGAAAGTTGGAAAGAGTGAGAAGAAGGAGGCAAATAATTAAACTATAAAATAAAAAAATAATGAAGACCAAATGAAAAGTTGCTTAGAATTCTATAACATATTTAAAGTTACGCAATTATTAACTATACCTATGCTTTTTGTAGCGTCAGGTACAAGCTGCTTTCCCACTGCCAAGGGAAAAGCATGAATTCATCTATAGTAAAAGCTAACTTAAAGGAACAGTTCAGGGTATAAATAAAAACTAGGTAAATAGATAGGCTGTGCAAAATATAAAATGTTTCTAATATAGTTAGTTAGGCAAAAATGTAATGTATAAAGTCTGGAGTGAGTGGATGTGTAACATAACAGAATACAACACAACATCCTGTTTTCAGCTCTCTAAATCTGAGTAAGTCAGTGACTTGAAGGGGGGCCACAACTGTTCAGTGAGTTTGCAATTGATCCTCAGCATTCAGCTCAGATTCAAAAGCAACAGTTATGACCAATGTGGCCCTCTCTCAATTCACTGATTGGTTACTGCCTGGTAACCAGGGTAACCAGTCAGCATAAACAAAAGAGAGCTGAAAAGCAAGAAGTATTGTTCTGTTCTGTTAGACTTACAGTCACTCCAGCCGTTATACATTACATTTTTGGCTAACTAACTATATTGAAAACGTTTTATTTTGCACGGCCTATCTATTTACACAGTTTTTACTTTATACTGAACAATTCCTTTAATGGTGAATGTCGAATGGCGCTCTTTGCATTGCACAGTTTTGTTTGGTGCTGATCATTCCTCCCCGTCACCCATTCTGAATCAAGCATAGATGGAAACCCTGAACTTACTGCCACCAAACAAGGGGGCAGTTTCAGGGTTCCCACAGCGACCTACTACAACAATCAGAAAAAAAAAAAAATAATCTCACAGGTCATTTGCACGCCTAATGAAAGAAATTATGTCAATTTAATATACTGCGTCCAGTGTGCGATGAACTACAGTAACAATTGTGCTAATTTTAATGAATAGAATGCAATTGCATCAGGCAACTCTCTGGGGGGGGGGGGGGGAATACTGTATTATGGGGATAAAATATGGCAATTACACTCATAATTGCAATTGTAAACAATCTTCTGGGTTGTTCTAGGGCTTTTTTGCAAGGTATAGACAAGCACCCATGATTCAGTGAAAGCACACATTAACACAGGTATGGGATCCATTATCCAGAAACCAGAAAAATACAAATATTCAAAAATTATTTCCTTTTTCTCTGTAATAATAAAACAGTACCTTATACTTCATCCCAACGGAGATAGAATTAATCCTTATTGAAAGCAAAACCATCCTATTGAGTTTATTTAATATTTATTTGATTTTCTAGTAGACTTATGTACGAAGATCCAAATTACAAAAATATATCCGTTATCTGGAAAACCCCAGGTTCCAAGAATTCTGGATAACAGCCCTTATCCCTGTACTACAGGATACAAGGAGATTCTTGATAATTCTTTCCATACACTGGCAATATATTATATTATTGGCAATTATTATAATATAATATATTGGCATATACCTTTTCCAGCTTTACCATGATAATGCTACCATGGCCAGAACTGTAGAATTTTAGGGCTACAATCTGCCCCTTCTACACACAGACAGGTAGATATGGTATCTCAGATACAAGTGAGGTCAAAGGGACTGGGCCCTGGTCAAAGGCAGCAGTTTGCCCCATAGCCAGAGGAAAAGCCACATGTCATATTACCATAAATATGAGAAAAGTTAGTGCCTTTTTGCCAAATACTATATTTGTCTGTGTGTATATGATTTATGCATTAATATGCATACAGTACATGGTTACCAGTAACGGAAGTTTTTTTTTTTTCTTTTTTCAATACAAATTAAGTATGTATAGTTGTTACGTACTTCTGTAAGCAGTATTGAGCAGTGGCCACTTTACCAACTATAGTTATCAATGTGGATATGAAATAAGTTATTTCTGATAAACTGATATACACAACTATTTTGGAGCCCTGCTGATTTATAAATGCCTTCATAATATTGATCACAATAATAATATTTATGATCCACATCATATGGTGAAACTATACCAACTGTATTGTTTAATAGTTAAGCAAATATAGGTACCTTTTTAAAACATAATGACTTTCTACTGCAATGACATTTTGTATTAAAATGTATGTACTGTTCTAGATACTGAAAACGCACAAAGAAGGAGTTAAGTACTGCATCAATGCATCAATGAACACTGAAAATCTACCAGCTACTGCTGTATCAGCATAACACAAGGTGAGTCAAGTAACTATTGTTCCCATTTTATAAATATTGGCCCACTTTAGTGTAAAAGGAGAACATGGTCCAAATGTAAATGGTTGGAAAACAAAGTGAGAAGATGGAAAACATTTGATTCAATTTAATTTTTTGTAATAACACATCAGTCGTGTCTGGCTTTTTTCGGGGACCTTAGATACAAATTCAGGATACAAGTATATGTCTCAAAAGACGCAGACTATAATTATCTTTCAGAAGACTGTTAATTTATGAAACTCTGGCATTCTAATAGAACTCTCAGTCTGACTTATTTATAAGAGTGGAAGCAATGTGAAAGAATAGCTTTCTTAAAAAAACAGGGTTCCCTTTAACACCAGTTTCCCTGGTGTTAAAGGGAAACTATACCCCCTGAACAATGTAGGTCTCTATAAACAGATATTGCATGAAACAACTCTTATGTAAAACCCTGCTTCATGTAAATAAACCATTTTCATAATAATACACTTTGTTAGTAGCATGTGCCATTGGTTAATCATAAATAGAAAATAGCCATTTTAAAAAATAAGGACAGCCTCCTGGGATCCTAGGACCCAATGGTGCACACAAACATACCAAACAAACTATAAAGTTAGGTCACATGAGACATAGTTCAAGGCAAGAGATGTAAAAGGGCAATATTTACTTATATATATATTCCAGTTTGGTAAGATTCTTTAATATGTCACTTGATTTAATATAAACTATCTGTTGCTCAAAAATTCATTTTCGGGGTATAGTTTTAAGTGTTCCTTTACATAGAATGGAAATCAAGAATTTACGAGCTAAAATACGCCATCAAAATAAATGTACATGTGTCATTAGCTCATTTTGCCCATAAGTTTTTGTTTACCCTCATTATTGTGCTCATTTCATCCACTAGATTCTATCCCTTTTGTCCATGTGTTGTATGGTGCAGGTATAGGACTTGTTATCTAGAATGCTCGGGACCTAAGATTTTTCCGAATAACAGATTTTTCCGTATTTTGTATCTTCATACAAGGGGTTGTTCACCTTCCAAACTCTTTTTTTTTCTGTTCAGTGGTTTTCAGATTGTTCTCCATAAATAAAGACTTTGTTTCAATTACTTTCCATTATTTATTTTTTACTGTTTTTCCAAAATCTAAGTTTAAAGTTGAATGTTGGCGTCTCTGGTGTTTGAGTCTGGCAGCTCAGTAATTCAGGCGCAGACTCTAAACTGATACAATTTTGCAACATTTAATTGATACATTTCACAGCAACATCTCTGGAGTATTAGCAACTATTGTATCAATTCTAACAGCCGCCTGTAATGAAACCCAGAGATTCTGCTCAGCAGGGACAAAGATAAGAAATGTATCCATTAAATGCATCAGTTTAGAACAGTTGGGTAGGCGACCCCACCCTCCCAGGCCTGCTTTAGGCTGGGGACAGACAGGGAGATTCTGTCGCCTGCTATTAAACGCCAGGCGACAGAATCTCCCCGAATCTCCCAGCCTTAGAAGGTGAAAAATGACAATTTACACTTCAATATTAGAAAAACAGTTACAAACTTTTTCCAGTAATTGGAAAAAGTCATTATTTCTGGTGATCTATCTGAAAACAACTAGTTGTTTGAAGGTGGACAACCCCTTTAAATCCTGAAAACATAAAATAAACCCTACAGGCTGGTTTTCCCAAGGTACTGTTTTATTATTACAGAGAAAAAGGAAATTATTTTAAAAATTTTGATTATTTGAATAAAACTAAGTTTGTGGGAAATGGCCTTTCCGTGATTTGGGACCTTCTGGATAAACGGATCCCTTACCTGTATAGTACCTTTACCACTCCCTTTTCCTAGAGTACTCTATGGGTAACATTGTGCCTGAAACACATGTAGTGGTCATGTACATACTAGAGAAATGAACAAAACTGCTGCTGTAGCTGACTGAAAGGACTTGCATGATGCTGTGTTGGCTATGTCTGCAAACATAGAATGCAGGAGAGATCCACCATAAATGTATAACCACTTGTCTAGTGTAGAATTGACCATTGTTTCAGTGTGATGCCATATATGATCTCAAATGCACCACAGAACAGCAGCATGTTACTATAGGAGTAGGTCCCATTCTGTCATTAATGTACGCCTTAGCTGTAGTAATAGAATGCCTAGGTTAACCTTCTAAAAATGAATCTGATACAGACTACCAGCAGATACTGTAAAGAATTACATTTCCTATGGTAAGGTCCTCCAGCTGCCAAGCTTTTTTATCAAGCACCTAGCAAGCTGAGAAAACAGACTGCTTATTGCGTACACTCATAAATATTAAATCGAGATTCCATGCACTTAGTGCTCACAAACCAATTAACAATTCTGTCAACAATGCGTGTGTGGGGGAGACTGAAAGGGCTCTCCTTTAACCATAATGACAGGAAACATAATTAGAAAGCAACTTTATATATACAGGTATGGGACTGGTTATCCAGAAAGTTCCAAATTATAGGAAGGCCATCTCCCATAGACTCGATTTCAATCAAATATTAAAATTTTTTAAAGAATATTTCCTTTTACTCTATAGTAATAGAACAGTACCTTGTAATTTATCCCAACTATTATATAATTAATCCTTATTGGAGTTAAAATAATCCTATTGGGTTTATTTAATTTTATTTTTTAGTAGACTGTATGGATACCCAAATTATGGAGGGATCCCTTATCTGGAAAAACCCAGGTCCCAAGCAATCTGGATAACAGGTCCCATATCTGTATTATATATACAAAAGTACAAATTTTCAATAAGTGAAAAAGTATGTATATGTAATTGTAACTAAAAGTAGTATTTGTGTAATGCTTTCTATAGGTTGGACTCTTCAAATAATGTAGCCATACTCACTAATAGGACACAGGGTGGGTGACAAAAGGCAGTAAAACCCTTACCCTTCCATTAACTTTGAGTTTAAAGTGCCCTTGAAATGTTGTGCTGCATTTCCCAGTGATAATCGCTTGTATAAAACAGCAAAGGGGCTTTTTAACAGATTTGAATTCAACGTCAGGGGAGGGGCAACTTGAGGTATTTGCCCCATGTCACTAATCACCCCATGTGCCATTAACTTTACTAAGCTGGCGCCTGCTAAATTGTTTCAGCACTGCAATACAAAAAGAAAGCCAGACACTGCTATAACAACCATTTACAAATAACTTTTAAAGCACTGAAAAAGTTTAGAAATGTAGAATAGAATGTTGCTTAGAATTACATTTTGTTTTTAGGCAAAAACTTTTGGAGGCGACGTTCTCCTTTAGGGCCCTTACACATGGGCGTTTGTTACCTGCGCTCCCCTGCGTTCCATTTGGCTGCGTTCAGCCGCAGGGGAGCGCAGGTCTAGACGCACTCCATTCTCGTCAATGACGTACTCACGAGACGCGTGTAAGCGCCAAACGCAGGTTATGACGCAGCATGTTGCGTCTGAACCTGCGTTCTGCGTTTACACGCGCCTCATGGGTACAACGTCATTAAAAGCACGGAGTGGGTCTAGACCTGAACTCCCCTTCGACTGAACGCAGCCAAACGGAACGCAGGGGAGCGCAGGTAAACGCCTGTGTGTAAGGGCCCTTAAACAGTGAACCAGTTATATTTATGTGAACAACTGCAATAAACCTTTAAATGAGAACAGCTGAACATATTTAAGTGCATTGAGTTCTTGGAGGGAGTGATTTTTTTTTTTAACTCATAAAAGGATCCTACTCAAACAATAAAATAAATTCATGCAGTATTAAACACAGAATGAGAATAAAATGTCCCATATTATCTATATCATATTTATATTGCAATAGTGTCGTGCTGTATCCTTTCATTCTACAGACAGCAAATTCACCCAGCCTTTGAAATCAGTAATGCCCTCTTTGATGTGCAAAGGAAAACAAGTAGTAAAGGGCATCACAATGTAGTTTTTTTTAAATGTTTATAAATGATGTGTAGAACGTTTCACCATACAGTCAGTTTCATTTTACAGCCAACTGCAGTCATCAATGAAAAACACATCTGTCTTTCACCCCAGTGGGTTGCAATACTCTCCAGGGTTACTGGCCTGTGCTCATTAGTGCTGAGCTAAAGAAAACTACAAAGATATACTGTGTGGATGGGATTCAGTGCCAGCAAAGCATTTCCAGGAGGAGTAGGAAAAGCTTGCTTTCAAAAGCCCTAGCCTAGCGAGAGATTAAAGTGCCTTAACACTTTCCTAACCGGAGTTTTTGCTATCATGAAAGAAACTCTGGAATTGAGAATTATGCCTTGTAATTGGTGCATTGTGCATAGTGTGTGCAAGGTGCCAGTATTATACTACAGCAACCAAGTCACAAGAATGCCACAATGAATGAAAGAAAATGCGTCACAGGAAGCGTATCCTCTCACCATACACAAATTGTAAGACATTATTATGCGTGTTTTCCCAGGGTAACCTGCAACCCTTTTCTCAACAGATATAGTTCTTTATTTCAGTGATGGCCAGCATGTGGTTGTTTAACTATACCTCCCAGAATCTCACTGGAAACTGAACTACAATTCTCACCATTCCTCAACTGGCTTTTGTGTTAGGCTACTAGGCTTACACCTATGGCTAAACAATATCAGGAGGGGGAAGAAGTTCCCTGTGTCCAGCTACTTAACATTTACACCACAAACACTGGCACTTCCTCAGGGGCAACTCTACTTCCACTTTCTGCCAGTCAAAACACATTATATGCCCCCAGAATTACGCTCATACAATGGGACTTTCTTGAATTAGTGATACAGACATGAAGTTAACAGGCGGTCTCATTGTCAGAGGGGGGGGGGGTGCGTGTGGAGAGTACAGGAGATGAAGAAACTCAAGCTGATTGAGAGAGCATGATACATTTATCTCAGACATATAGTACACACACACACCAATATCTCAGACATATAGTACACACACACACACACCAATATCTCAGACATATAGTACACACACACACACACACCAATATCTCAGACATATAGTACACACACACACACCAATATCTCAGACATATAGTACACACACACACCAATATCTCAGACATATAGTACGCCCTGACATCCTCTGATTGCCCAACATCCTGCTGTCACTGAATAAAGCCCGTGTGTAGCTGAAGCAGCGGTACCTTAACTCTGCCCTGTCAGCAGCGCCCGCGCATCCGTAAACCAAGAACTTACGCTGCTTTAAAACACACGCTGTTACGGCAGCGCTCTACTTAATTCCTACCTGTCTTCCTGCAAGAAGCCGTCATGTAATCGCCTCGCCAGCTGCCGTGCGAAAAGGGTCAGAGCGCTCGTGTAAGATCACTGTGAGCCACACACCGGAGGGCAACAACAAGACTCCACGCCGCAGCGGTCCCGTAATTTCGCTTTGCTCCTCGGGTCCCTAGAGTTGCTGGGACAACAAACAAAGTCTAGGCAGATTCCACGAACGGGTCCTTCTCCTGTGCTGGCAGAGAAACTAAGAACGGGGAGGTTCCACACAGGGCGTGCACCGCCACTACTGACTGACAGACACGCCGAGCGCTAGAGCTATCAGGCGGGAAACGCCCCCATTTCCGCTACGTCACAGGTGTGCGGGCAGGTGAGGGCGCTGTGTGGAGAATGTAAGTGAGAGACAGTATTGTGCGTGGGAACTGCTGCAGCTGCTGAGGGAATGAATGAACATGCGAGAAGTGGACGCCCCGAGCTTACAGCAGAAAGAGAGTGCGATCTATCTGCATGTTCGACTGGAGGAAAAGGTGACTTGTCCCACACTGATTCATTGAGTGACCCAAGCCTCCATGAAGTCAATCTGTGGGTTCTAGCAAATTCCAGAGGGGCTGCTATAGGTTGCCATAGGCTGGTGGGGGCTGCGTGGGCCTCATGTGGGCTGATTGGGCCTTTGTATACCTGAATTGCCAGGGCCTATTTTAACTCTCAGTCCAGGCCTGTCTACAGCTTTTGTATGCTGTATAATTCTTGTTCCTGATTATCTGATCCGCAGGAATAGCTAAAGTCGGTTACAATGAAGATGTTGCGTGTCCCTTGGTACTTACAATGGTGTAAACTCGATATCACTTTGCCCCACAGTAATTATTTTTCAGTCCCCAAACTGTCTAGAGGTTAACCTGTTTTGCCAATATTTATTGAAACTATATATGAATTAGGGCTTTGTGGAGCCCCTATACCTCCAGGTAGGCCCGGACTGGCAATCTGTGGGTTCTGGCAAATGCCAGAGGGGCTGCTATAATATGCTATAAATGTCAGTATTTAGTTGGCTGGTAGGGCCTGTTTGGGCCTCTGTGTACCTGAAATGCCAGTGCCTATTTTAATTCTCAGTCCGGACCTGCTGGGGGGGTGGTGGAAAAAAGGGGTGGGGAGCGATGCAAAGGGGGTGGAATCATGGAAATGACATGGAAAAGGGGCGGAGCCACTGCAGAATTGTGGAACAAATAAGTTTACAGTGAAGGGCCGAGGGCTTTTTGTAAGGGTATTACAAATTACCGGCAACTAAAATCCCGGTAAATTTGTAATACCGGCTGGGTGGCAACCCAACTCCTGGCCCACCACCTGCAGCCACTGGGTCTGCTTACTCTGTTGTTACGCCCCTGCTTACCGACATACAGCAGGACAGTGCTGTGCTCTAGAGGATAACTTGCTGCACTCCTTTATGGGTCAGTGCTCTACAGATTGACTTGCTATATACTTCAAGGACGCCCTGCTTTATGACACACTTCCCCAGAGACTGACCTGCTAACAGCACTGAGTCATGGGATTGGACATTAGAGAATCCTTGTTAAATGGAACGTTTTCCAAATGAGGCTGCCCAGCTGTGCTGAACTCAATCTGATAGGCTGCCCATTAGTGATGAGTGAGTCTGTCACATTTTTCGTTTTCCAAAAATATGTGAAGTGGTGAAAAAATTGCGAAAGTTACAAAAAGGCTTTTTCTTTTTTGAGCAAAATACACTACAATCAATGATCATTACTTCATAGCTTTTTAAATCACACATGTGTTGAAAATTTAGTTGAAGTCCAAATGTGTTGAAGTCCATTTTCAAGGTTTTTTTAATTTTGCATGGTGTTTTTTCTTAGGCTGCCAATCCATGCCTGCCAAAAACTTTTGCTCATCCCTACCAGGCTTGGACTGGGCAAATGGGTTCGGCAAATGCACGAGGGACCGCCAGACACCGGGGAGAAAATGGTGGGCCCAGGCTCTTTTGGGCCCCACCAGCCCAGACCCTCCTCTGCGCTCTCTCTTCTATAAGAAAAACTTGCAAGTGTGTGTGTGTGTTTGCATGCATGTGGAGGAGACAAAGGAGATGCTCAATAGTCTGCCACTGGGGGGCCAGGACCTGCTCCTGCACTCCCTCTTCTGCAGGACTTCCTATGGGAGGGAGAGGGGATTCCATTCCCTGATCTGAGGGACAATATTATCCACTGTCAACAGCTGTCCCTCAACTACAGTTACCAAATATATGTGCCAATCTCTGCCCATAGCACTGCCAGTCTCTCTGCCCTCCCTAGTATCTCTACCCTCCTGGCCCGGACTGGCAATATGTCTGTTTGGTCAAATGCCAGAGGGGCCGCTTTAAATTTAGTTCAAGTTAATTTAAGAAGGTGAACACCCTTAAAGGGCACCTATGGGCTAACAAAAATTCCCCAAACCGAAGGTGCAGGCTGATAGAGCCCGCTTTCTGTTTTGGGGTTCTATTAGTTAAAAAAAAAAATTTCCCCCTGCCTGCGCTGGCTTGTGACGTCATGCGCATAAGCTGAATGAAAAGCTGCCGCAAGTTCAGGCAGCTTTTCATTCTGCGCATGGGGATGGCGATTCGCTCCCTCCCGGCGCGAGCAAGACAGCACAGGCAGGGGGAATTTTTTTTTTTAACTAATAGAACCCCAAACCAGAATGCAGGCTCTATCAGCCCGCACCTTCGGTTTGGGGAATTTTTTTAGCCCATAGGTGCCCTTTAAGTACCTAGGCTTACTGGTGGCTAAACCTTGTCATTGAACTTCCCGAAAAGAAGTCACTAAGGGGTTGTTCTGTGACCATATAAAGAAACCTATTCTTCTGGGCAGCAATCTTCCTGAACTGCCTTTGCGTCTCTTCCCGTCAGCTATAATGAAAAGTCGCAAAGTGTCACTACCCTAAACTGGGAGGATTAAACAAACATGTTGATTTTTTAACAAGTTTAACACTTTGGCAAAATACTGGTTTGTAATTACAAACACTGGTGCATCTGAAATTGGATGTAAGTGCCATGGTTGTATGTATCAATCATTGTTGCATTTTATCAATAATTTTACACATTTATCACAAGAATATTGTATAATTTGCAATGAAGATCTCTTGACTAATTAGAAAACTTGTTAAATTTGGTTACAGAAAAAAACATTTAACAGTTGTTATCTTATTTTTTCGGCTGCTAACACACCTTCTGGGAACAAACCCAGACTAACTGTACAATGAGGCCAGAAAGCCATATATTTTTGGAAAGTGCACATTTAGATCAATCCAACAGGGATAACTATGCCTTGCTACTCCAAACTGCTAAGTGTGCTAAGAAACACCTAATAAATAAAAATGCAAGGCTAAAAGTGCAATAAAATCCAAATAATCATATAAAATTGTGCAAATGAATAAAAAAAAACGAAACAACTGCATGGTTAACCCTTTCACTACCAGCCAATTTGGCTGATTTGGTGTTTTTATTGCCAGATTAAGTGCCTTTCCCGGGAGGGTATTTTAGTTTACCCTGGAAAACAATATATTGTTGCTTTTTTGTACAACCTTAGATTTCAAAATATGCTAGAATTTTTATTTTATTTTTTTCACATAATATAAACACATGTATCAGAAACATAATTTATTTTATGCACAAGAACACAGCAGATTTGGAAAGTTCTATGGGGCAGATTTACTAAAGGGTGAATTTTCACCAGCATCAGCTTTGCAGGCATCGCCACACTTTGTTAGGCGCAAATTTGTCCCTACTACGCCAATGCAAACTTGGTAATACGACCATTTGATACTGAAGATGCGATAGCGTTCATTCGTGCCTATCGAAACTTTGCTAGGGATCTTGAGCTCAGGTCAATTTGCATAGGGCAGGAAATTTAAAGTTGTATGGACGTCTTCAGTGCTGGACTGAGAATCAAAATAGGCCCTGGCATTTCAGGTACACAGAGGCCCAATCATCCCACTTAGAGGCCCAAACAGCCTCCACCAGCCCACTAAATACTGACTTTCTATGGTAACTTATAGCAGCCCATCTGGCATTTGCCCTAACCTACAGATTGCCAGTCCGGGCCTGGGCGTCTTTCAAGGCCAAACATTCCACTAACTGGCTTACGCTAGAAAACTACACATTATTGGAAAGAGATTCTGATTAATCAAAAATTGGTAAATATATATTTGTACTCCAAACTATAAAGTTGCAATTCTTTCGAAAGTTATTTTTTATAAAAAATTGTAAAAAAAAAAACAAAACCTCAGAGCAAAATCAATGCATTTACATAGTTTGGAGGGGGGGGGGCAAAGTTAGACAAATGCAAGGGGTCCTCTGCACTCAACCCATTATCAATATATTTAAGACATTGAGACATTCTGTGCATACAGCTACTAAAAAATGCCTTACCCTTTAAACAACAGGGATTGTTTGTCCATATATTGCAATATATTTAAGCTGGCCAACTACGTCAAAGTCATCCCATATCTGGCCAGTACGTTCACCCCAGAAAACCATATATTTTCGGAAAGTACACATTTCTACTTTCTACTCCAAAGTACCAAGCCACAAACCCTTCCAAATTTGGCAATTTTGGTGACATTTTCTAAAATCACCTCAAAACTTCAACCTGCAGCATTGTATTTGCATCATACTATTGAATATCAAGAAAAATCACCCAAAATATGAAAGCCTGGGGTCCTCTGAACAGTTTGATGCCCAATATGTATAGGTGTACCTAAGCACGTGTCATATAGGGTCCCCAAAAGGTAGGCCCCCATATGGTCTGTCATTTCAGATACTGCAAAATCAACACATGTACATAGTTTTTTGGGGGGGGGGGACAAAGTTAGAAAAACGTTCACCCCAGAAAACCATATTTTTTCGTAAAGTACACATTCCCGCGAATCCAAATTGGGTATGCATGTCCTTCTACTCCAAAGTACCAAGTCACAAGCCTTTCCTACATTTGGTGATAAAAGCAATGGTTTTTACTTTTCTGAAAATCGCTAAAAATATTGCAATTGCCAGCATTTATCTCACCCAATTTCTTACATACAATTGTAAAACACCATAAATATTGATGCCAAGGGTCTACTGAACAGTTTGATGCCCAATATGCATTGATATACTAAGGCAGCTGGCATGTTTGGAGCCCAAATAAAAATAGTGCATATGAATTTTCTCTGCAGCTGATTCGCCTTCTGTGAACATAGACCCTTGACTTCATATTATGTGCCTCAAGACCTTCCTTAAAGCAAAGTAAACATTCTGATGAATCCAACAAAGATAAATACATCTTTCTACACCAAACTGCAAAGCTTTTCTAAATGTAGAGGTTTTTACAACATTTCTGAAAACCACTTAAAAATGTTGCAGTTTACTGCATTTATCGCACACAATGTTTTACATTGTGCACGTCCTTCCGTTCAGATGCAACACGGCGCTTCCTCTCATCGCATCAGAACGCAAGGAAGTGTAATTTGTCGCACCGTGTAGTTCCAGCCTTAAAGGGCAAGGAAAGTGTAAAATAGAATAAGGCTAGAAATGCTGTTTTTTGTATACTAAACATAAACATGAACTTACTGCACCAGAAGCCTTGAACAAATCAAACAAATGATTTATGCTTTCAAAGTTGGCCACAGGGGGCTGTCATCTTGTAACTTTGTTATACATCTTTGTCTGACACTGGCACTGCACATGCTCAGTGTGGTCTGTGCTGCTTAGGGATCGTCATAAATGATCAAAAAAACAAAGCTGCTTGAGTTCTGCATGGCTGGTAAGTAAGGCATGGGCTCCCCCTGCTGTTCATAAGTGATTGCTTCCCTACCAGAAGCACTAAATGAAGGGAAAATTTCACTGCATACAGTCAGGTTTCTTATAAAAACGGTACACATTTTAAAATTAAAGTATATTGGAGATAGATTTCTTTTTCATCAAAGAAAGTAAAAGTGGGATTTTATTTCTTTGCCTTTCCTTGCCCTTTAAGCATGCTAAATATGAAGCCAGGGGTCTACGGAACAAGTTGATGCCCAATATGCATAGATTTCCCAAATGAGGTGGCACACAGGGACCCCCAAATGGCTTTATAGTAGACAAAATTTACATGGGCAAAATGAAGTTACAAACAGTGGTAAATGCAATTAAATCACTAAAATCCAATAAAACCACAAAAATCTATGCTTTTTTTTCCCGCCTAGTGTAATCAGCAATCATAAACACTGTTTGACTATTTTAGCATGGTCAAATATGTTTTATGGTCAGAAACAAGAGAGCAACACCTATGCAGACCTGAAAATATAGTAAAATGGCTAAACATTCACCAAAATTGCAATATAATCACCAAAATAACAAACAAAATGTGTTGCGCAGTATGGTACACTATTTGCAATGGCAATAAAACATTTTTTCAGGCAAAAAAAAACAAACAAATGATGCCATAAGAAAAAAAGACAAAATAGAGGATGTGCTTATGAATGTTTACAATTCTCAAAATTACGTGTTATGTGCGTATGCAATTGTTCTATGAGTATGTTACTCTCCCGATCCCCAGAAATGTGTGTATAAGTGTGTGTGTAAGTGTAACACTAACCCTGCAGCCAAACAGCCCCCCC
>CM044441.1:38836775-39038846 GCA_024363595.1 Xenopus borealis
GTGTGGCACTGGGAACATTTCTGGACAAAGACTTTCTTGCCTTTCTCAACATCTCCCATGTTTGCACCTATGAAAGAAAGAGAGAGTGGATGCTTTCAGCTGAAGCCATGTGTTAAAATTGCATTCAAGCCCTGTGACTTACATGACCTCTATGACCTCTGGATTAGCAAGGACACAAAAAAGAAAGGTCAGTTTAGAAGAAAAGTCATTAAAATGAATAAGGAATGTCCAACCTGCTTCTCTAAACAGCTGTTGAAATAAATCTACTTTAACAGCTTGAAGACCAAGAGAATGTTCTGGGAGCTGTGTTACAACAAGGGTTAAATGCTTAAGCAATTCTACAAAGGTTACATGCAGATAGTCAGAGCCAGTTTATTGGACAATTCAATTGGGAGGAGTCCCATTTGATAGGCATCCCTCTGTGAATTTAATTGCATGCTTTGGACTACGAGGCTAGCGTTAACTCTTCTTAATGCTGCAATCTTTACTGTATTTTCCATTTGGTGCATCCCTGGGCAATAAGACAAATGACTTGCAGAGCGCAGATGCAATGGTCAAAAAGAATCAGTGGAAAAGTGACTGAAGTTGGCCAAAGTCCAGGGTGAGTAATTAGACAATGTTACTGTCCACAGTGCCGGTTTTAAGCACATTGGACCAATTTGGCCCTGCACTTATGGGGGCCCCGCTCCAGTGCGAGCTCTGATTCCTATTCCCTTAATTCCCCAGTTGCCCAGCCTACCCCCATCCCCAACTGGCAGCCACCACTTGGACATAGAGGAAAGCAGGCACTATTTGCCAATCCAGCTCTGTGACCCTGCAACAGACAGCAAAGTTCCTTCTAGGGGGCCCCACCAAAATGGTTCCAATTGGGCCCCGCACTTGGTACGGCCAGCCCTGACTGTCCAACAAATTACCCATGCTTGCCAAATTATAGCATCACAGAGAACATAGCCATCAATTATAGACCCAACCAACTGATGGCTTCAAAGAGTAAAATCCTTAAAGGGGTTGTTCATCTTTGAGTTAACTTTTTGTATAATGTAGAGAGTGATATTCTGAGACAATTTGCAATTGGTTTTCATTTTTTATGGTTTTATAGTTTAGCTTTTTATTCAGCAGCTCTCTAGTTTGCAGTGTCAGCAATTTGGTTTCCATGGTACAAATTACCCTAGCAACCCTGCATTGATTTGAATAAGAGACTGGAATATGAATAGGGGAGGGACTGAATAGAATAAGTAATAAAAAGTGGCAATAACAATACATTTGTAGCCTTACAGAGCATTTGTTTTTAGATGGTGTCAGTGACCCCCATTTGAAAGCTGCAAAGAAACAGAAGAAAATTGCAAATCATTAAAAAACTATGGAAAATAAATAATGAAGACCAATTGAAAACCTTCTTAGAATTGGCCCTTCTACAATATACTAAAAGTTAACTTGAAGGTGAACCACCCCTTTAACTACAAGTCAGTGTTCGTGAGTTACACTGGCAAATACATCATGGTATAACCCAAAACCAGTTAAGTTAACTATAGGTCATGCTGATTGTTTTTTTGCTGAGAGGTTCATTTTTGCAAGTAATTGTTAGTTGATGTTCCTATCACTGATTATAATGCCAACCTGACTGTCCCATCTCAGCCGGTCAGTTAGAGTTTCTAATGCTAACCAACTACTACTGCACAAATATGGCAGCCCCCTCATACAGGAACATGGGGCATCAGACAGGTAATGCAAAAGCATTGTGCAAATAATTTATGGCAAAGATATAAGTAGCTTTAAAAGCCAATATTATGATAGATGTTAAAAAAAAATTGGGGGGGTCACTCTCTTTAAATTGCCCGTTATCTTGTTTTCAGTCCCACGAGTTCACCAAACCTATTCCATATGCAAAATAAAACGATAGTCTGTTGCTTAAGAAAATGCACTTAATACTGAAATAAACCCATCACAACGGAGATTGGCTCATGTTTGGCGAGCATCTAAATTACATTAAAATACCGGAAAGCACCCTCAGCACTCCCGGTTACCGCTACAAACGAGAGGGGGGGGGTGCAAGCAGTAGCTCAGTAATGGCTGGAACACCCTTGTCTGGGTCTTTGCACAAGGTCATAGTACAAAAACGCTAAATGAGAACCTAACCTATTCAGTCATGCATTAATTCTCCCCGACCCCGCGCATATACCAGTGAGGCCCTCACCTTGATTTGATTATGCAGCCAAGAGCTCCTACCACTTCGGTCTCCGACGTTCTACTCCCAAGGACACGCTGCGTCCACTCCTTTGTAACCGGTGTTTTTGCAACCAAACACTACGACCGGGTCATGACGACAATGCTACATTATCTGCCTGCCAACCAATCAGCGCGCTATTGTTTGCCACTAGTGACTGGATTATGGTTAGGTTGAGCCGGACGTGAGGGAGGATAGCGATTGATGCCCCTCCCATTCAGCTGGCTTTGCGAAAGTGCGCTGGTGACGTGACCTAAGAAAGGACACGGGAAAGGCCCAGTCGTCTTTGAAGTGTCTGAGGCACAGCGCGAACTGTCTCTTTTGTGTTGTATGATAAGCGCCAAGCCTGTTTCTATAGCCAGCTGCAGCTCCTATGTTCAATGCTTACTCCTGTAATTGTTGAATAAGGGTTTCTGTAAGCTTCAGCTGGAACTATCACACTGCAAGGTGTATAATCAGAGATTGATTTAAACAAAATGGAGCCATTGGGGAGAATTAGACAAAATAAGGTGTGGTCTGGACTGGTAGTCAAAATAGGCCCTGCCATTTCAAGTACATTGAGGCCCAAAAAGCACTCTAAATAGTGACTTTCTATTGTATCATCCGGTATCTACTCTGACATTTGCCATAAGTTGGGTTGCCACCTGGCCGGTATTTTTGATGGTTGATCCCAATGTTATTAATAGAAAAAAAATGAAATATATAGGAAAGCTGGTATTTTGTTCAAGAAAAGGTGACTACACCTGCCATAACACCCAGATTGCCAGGCCTGGACAATAGCAAGGCAAGAGGGAATCAAATACCATCGGCTTTATTTATTAAATGTAGGATTGCCGCCTGGCTGGCATTTTACCGGCCTGGCCGGTAAAAAGTATGGTTGATCCCAATGTTATTAATAGGGAAAAAAGATAGATATAGGAAGGCCGGTATTTTTTTCTAGAAAAGGTGGCAACCCTAATTAAAAGGGATTAGGTAACGTGTCATTCAAACCTACCAAAGTGCTACTTTCACTGGCATAGCAATGGAAAGCATAAGATCCTATGACTGTCACTGAGTGGAGGCAATTTAGGGCCCTGATATGTTATCAATATATGGTTATGAATATCTTCCCCCTAAAATGATTTTGCTTGGGACCCATATACAGAGGAACCTCAATTTTTGCATCCCCTGATTTTAAGTTGTTCTTTATTTTAAATTGATGTTTTGTGATCCCACCTATATATTATGCTTAGTACCTTTCCCTGATTTTACATTTTCCTGGGTTTTACTCCATTTCTTTCTGGTACCCTGAAAAATTTTAAGTGGGGTACTTTTTTACATCACTGAGCCTCTGGCAGAGAATCAGCATCATGTCTGCTGTGAGATTCAAAATAGGCCCTGGAATATCATATACACAAAGGTCAGAAAAGGTCTGTAAAATGTCACAGTAGCCCTTATGGAATTTTCCAGGTCATAGGTTGAGACAAATTCAGCTTAGTGGTTAAAGTTGTGGTGGCCTGTTCTGTATCTCAGGGGAGATCCATGTTATTCTGTCACCATGGTGGCTTGTGTGATTGTCACTGAAGTCAGAGTAATAGCAGTCTTGCTAAATCCACAGATTATCTGCCAAATCATGAATGGTCCCTTTTCCACTCCATGGGACTAGGGGCAAAACATTTTCTCTTAATCAAACCCCTGCATTGGGTATAGAAAATGAATTGGTCAGTAACTTCACTGTTCATTGCATGAACAGTTTTGTCTGTAATAAACAAAGCTATATAAAGTGAAGTTAACTATGAAGATCTAATTCTTCAGAGATATTAATCTTTATGGTTATATGGCTGTCACTGAATGTTTTACTACAGTGAACATTATTGAGAGTCTATAGTGCTTTCCAAAGGTTACATGAATGTGACAAAATGTCAATAGGCCTTCAAGAATGACATTGTAGTGAAATTACAGGATTATTAATTCTATTATTGACATTGGTTTAAAGCCAATTTGAGAAGTGTTTAAAGATACATTTCACAGATTTGTCAGTCCACTGGTATTTGGATGGTCGGAGTTGTTTAATAAAGGATTAGCCTAGCTATGATGTATTTATGTTTATTTGTATAGCGCTCCTTGAGGGCTGTGAAATTTATTATACCAACGCAAAGTAGATGACATTTTAGTGTATTAATAAATACATTTTCAGATATTTTAAGATTAACAAATATTTTACACTAAAAACACACTTGCCATTTTATCTGAACATTTCATAGAAACATAATGATATAAAGAAAATGTTAATTCCTTATTAAAAGCATAGATTCTCCTTTCAAGGGGTGGTAAATGTTTTAAATTAACTTTTAGTATGTTTTAAGATTGACCATTTCTAAGCAACTTTTTAATTAAGTTTCATTATTTATTTTTTATAGTTTTTTAATTATATGCCATCTGGCTTTTTACATCTTTTTAATCCTGTCTAAAAAGAAATGTTCTGTAAAGCTTCACATTTATTGTATTATTCAACTAGGTAATCAGACCCTTCCCTATTCATATTCTAATATCTCATTTAAATCAGTTCATGGTTGCTAGGGTAATTTGGACCCAAGCAACCAGATTGCTGAAATTGCAAACTGGAGAGCTAAATAACTCAAAAAACACAAATAATAAACAATGAAAACCAATTGCAAATTATGGAGTATCACTGTCTACGTCATACTAAAAGTTAGTTTAAAAGTGAACAACCCCTTTAAAAGGATAGTCCATCTTGAATATGTTAGGGCTTATTTAGAGCAATTTAGCAAACCAGCTTGCTTACAACTGGTTCATTTATTACATACTTACATTTAATGTTGAACTTTCCTTTTTATTACTTATGAACATTGTGATTGGTTAGAGACAAGAACACTGATTCTAAAACTACACTAAACTACTGCATATCTCAGCTAAAAATGGTTCTTCATAAGGTAAGGATCCCTTTAAATGAAAGACTTTATATAGCCTTGAATTTCTTCACCTAAGGAACTCTAGCACAGCCATGTTCCTCTAGAGAGTGCATGTTCCTTCACCTGTTATATATCATACAGGCATGGGATCCGTTATCCAGAAACCCATTATCCAGAAAGCTCCAAATTACGGAATGGCCATGTACCATGGACTCCATTATAATGCTATAATCCAAAATGTTTAAATTGATTTCCTTTTTCTCTGTAATAATAAAACAGTACCTTGTATTGGAAGCAAACCCAGCCTATTGGGTTTATTTAATGTTTACATAATGTTCTAGTACATGTAAAGTATGAAGATCTAAATTATGGACAGAATCATTATCCATTATGGAAAGATCCATTATCCTGAAAACCCCAGATCCCGGGCATTCTGGATAACAGGTGCCATACCTGTACACTCAAACCAGAAACTGCTAAAATGCCTCGGGATCAATGGGAATAACTTAATACGGCATAGGTCAGTGATTAGGGCTTTACCAGAAGGGAAGTTAACGTTTTAGGTTATGTACAATGTTTACATTATTCCAATTTCATTATAGAACAACCCTGCCCTTTTACGGTCCCCTTCCATGCTCCCCTATATATGTGAAGTTAGGCATAAATAAACATACTTAACCTTAATGTCCATAGTCTCTCTGTCTGTCTGCACATTTAAACTAATAAAAGTAAATACAAAGGGCATTGTTTCACTGGGCTACATTGGAACCGCTTGTTCACATGTTGTATAATATCATCAACCAGTTACGACCAGCAAATTGGCTTTATTCTTAAAAACCAAACTATGCTCCATGACTGGCAAAGAAAAATAAAAAACATTATACAATATATACTCTAGGGATGCACCAAATCCACTATTTTGGATTCAGCTGAATCCTTCGAGGAAGATTCGGCCAAATATTGAACCAAATCCTAATTTGCATATGCATTTTTTACTTTCTTCTTTTGTGACAAAAGTCCTGAGCTTTCCCTCCCCGCCTCTAATTTTCATATGCAAATTTGGATTTGGTTCGTCCGAATCCTGCAGGAAAAGGTTGCATCCCGAACTGAATCCTGGATTCGGTGCATCCCCAATATACTCACAGGCAAGAAGGCACATAGACAAATCCAGTGGTTACAAGGAACAGCAGATGTAATAAAAAACTTGAGGCAGACATTCCAGCAAGAATTAAATGTTTACAGATCAAGGATTTGAGATCACCAGCATGCTTTAAAGGGTATGTAAAGGCAAAAAAAATAAAAAAAATTTTTACTTTTTTTAATGAAAAAGAAACCTATCTCCAATATAAAAAGTTATGTACAAAATATCTCCAATATACTTTCATTAAAAAAAGTGAACTGTTTTTATAAGAAACCTGACTGTATTCAGTGAAATTCTCCCTTCATTTACTGCTGTGGTTAGGAATTGTCAGACGGTCCCTAACTGCTGTGCAAGGAAACAATCATACTTCCCAGCCTTTCAGAACTCCAGCAGCTTTGTTTCCCTGTAGAGCAGTTGATGACTGTGTAGATATTTGTATTGGATTTTATTTTTGCCTTACTGTTTCCAACTCCAACTGCAGGATCCGATAAACTGGCATTCTATTTGGAGGATTATTTTGCTGCAGCCACTGGCTCTGGAGAGTTGGAGTTTGAGAAAGTTTGTATTAAACAATACAAAAACAAATCCACATTCGATTATATGACAACATAGGACCCAGTACAGTCTGTATATTCTAATTATTATCAGTCTTGTTGTACCAGCTTCTGGCAGATATTATTTGACTTGTGCAGTTTTGATGATTTATGACAATCCCTAAGCAGCCCAGACCACACTGAGCATGTGCACAGTCTTGGTCTTGCAAAGACGTTTAACAAAGTTAAGAGATATGTAGGGAAAAAAAACCTGGCTTGCCACTTGATAAAGGAAGTCAGGAGGTCAAACCAAAAACATTATTCTTACTTTGTAAATAAATGGGATAACTCCCAGGACTGAGGTGGATTTTTATTTTTATAGGAACAGCAAAAATTGAAAGTGTTTTAAAGTAATTAAAATTGAATGTACTGTTGCCCTGCACTGGTACAAATTGTGTGTTTGCTTTGGAAGCACTACTATAGCCTATATCAACAAGCTGCTGTGTAGCCAACCTGAAGAAAATACACACATTACATTGCAGATAACAGATAAGGTCTGTAAAATACAATGGGCTTATCTTCCTATGTAAGAACAAATCCATTATATTATGTGCTATATAACCTCTACCGTCTAGCCCAGTGATCCCCAACCAGTAGCTCGTGAGCAACATGTTGCTCTCCAAACCCTTGGATGTTGCTCCCAGTGGCCTCAAAGCAGGTGCATATTTTTCAATTCCAGGCTTGGAGGCAAATTTTAGTTGCAAAAACCCAAGTGTACTGCCAAACAGAGGATCCTGTACACTGCCAGTCTACATAAGGGCAACCAAATGGCCAATCACAGCACTAATTTTGCACCCCAAGAACATTTTTCATACTAGTGTTGCTCCCCAACTCCTTTTACTTCTGAATGTTGCTCACGGGTTCAAAAGGTTGGGGATCCCTGGTCTAGCCCTATTTCAACTTGATTGGCAACCCCCATGGCTACGCAGCAGCTTATTTTTACAGTATAAACTATAGTATGGTTTCTGAAACAAACACACCAGTTTTACCAGTTCAGGGCAACAATACAGTCTATTTTTACTGTGTTACCTTTGCTTTAAGACATATCAGAATAACAACATACATACTTCTCATCTTGTTGCTTAGACATTTTTAAACTCTGTGTAACCATATATTCATATTATATATTGGTGGGACCATAAAAAAATGGTGTACAGGTATGGGACCAGTTATTCAAAATGCTTGGAACCCGGATAACAGATCTTTTTTTAATTTGGATCTCCATACTACTAGAAAATCATACAAATCTATTCGATGAGTCGTATAAATCATTCGACTGAACGAATAAATCATTCGATCATTCAAATGATTCATACGATTCGAACGATCGAACACTTCGATCGTACGAATCCTTTTCGATCAGGACTTAGTCTCAGAAGCCTATGGGAGTGCTCCCATAGGCTTCTATTGCAATTCGGTAGGTCCAATCTGCCGAAGTAGGCAATCGAATAAACTTTAAAATTAAAGTGGACCCGTCACCCAGACACAAAAATCTGTATAATAAAAGTCCTTTTCAAATTAAACATGAAATGCAATTTCAAATTTTTATTAAAGTATTCATAGCCGTTTTAAGCTCATTTAAAAATCTCAGCTGTCAATCAAATATTGTCTGCCACTCCTCTATGCCTTAGGCATAGAGGCGGGGCAGATAATTACTTTCACTTTCCATTCAGCACTTCCTAAATGCCACTGCTCCCCACACATTCCTCCAGTTCTCTTAACCATTTAATTGTGTAGCCAGGACATGGGGATAGACATCGGGTCCCCCATTCTGGTGCACAAACAAGATTCTGAGATGATGCAAGGCTTGTCTTAATAACAGTGTGCACAAAATGGCTCCTGCCTGCTTTCTATAATTATGAATTCCCAGACAGAAGAAAACAAGATTAAAATAATTTATATAGTGTAATTAATGTTCATTTTGCTTGACTAATGTGATAAAATAGAATTTTGAATATTTTTTTTGGGGTGACGGGTCCACTTTAAAATCCTTCGCTGGTCGAATGATCGAATATTCGTTCATTCGACTCTATTCGAATGTATTCGATCGTTCGACCATTCCCTATTCGATGATCAAATATGCCAAAATTCACATATTCGACCAAACAAATAAATCCTACGTTCGAAATTCGATCGAATTTGTTCGAACTTCGAATCCTTCAAGAGAATTTAGTAAATCGGCCCCTTAGTGTTGCCCTGCACTGTTAAAACTGATCTGTTTGCTTCAGAAACACTACTATACTTCATTTAATAAGCTGCTAAGTAGCTATGGTGGGAATTGAAAAATGGATATAATATATATATGGATATAATATATATGGCACAGTATAAGTAATGTATAACAGATAACATTATGTTCTACAGAGCTTATCTGCTATCTGCTGTGTTACTTGAGCCTTTTCTCCTTTGACATGGCTACACAACAGCTTATTTATATAAACAATAGTAGTGTTTCTGAAGCAAACACTGCAGTTTTACCAGTGCAGGGCAACACTGCATTATACTTTTATTACTGTAAATTTTTTTATTTTTTGATGTTACTGGTCCTTTAAGTACAAGGTACTGTTTTATTATTACAGAGGAAAAGGAAATCATGTTTGGTTATTTGGATAAAATGGAGTCTGTGGGAGATTGTGTTTCCATAATTTGGAGGTTTCTGGATAACAGGTTTCCGGATAATGGACCCCACACATGTACAATGAGCGGAAAACCTAAAAGTGTGTAAAATTGAGGCTTCTGAAATCTGAATTGTACCTTTCAACATGGTTAAAAGCTATAAGAAGGGAAGGGAAAGAGGCAGAACTCACAGTTTTTTGTGGCTAAGGTTTTGTTTTTAAAGGACAAGGAAAGTCTAAAAACAAATAGGGCTACAAATGCCATGTTTTATATCCTGAACATATTGCACCCGCCTAAAGTTTCAGCTGGTCAATAGCAGCAATGATTCATAACTTCAAACTTGTCACAGGGGGTCACCATCTTGGAAAGTGTATGCGACACTCACACGCTCAGTGGGCTCTGAGCAGCTAAGCTTAGGGGTTGTTTCAAATTATCAAACAGAAAATGAGGTTGTCCTGTAATATAAGCTGATGTTACAGGGATTATTATAATATATATATATATATGTATATATTTATATTTATTAACATTGGAGGCAAACATCACTAGTGATGCTGCCCATAGCAACCAATCAGCAAATTAGCTGTGAACAGTCACCTACAAGATCTGATTGGTTGCTATGGGCATCATCACTTGTTATGTTTGTCTTCATTACATATGCCCATTCAGGGTGTGTTTAAAGGACATGTAAACCCTACATTTTCCTACCATGTATATAAGCTTTGCACATCTCCCCCACCTGAACCACATCTTTTATACTGCATATACCCTCTCTCAGCCAGTGCCATCATATTTTTCTAAAACAAATAGCAGCTTTCACCCAGGGGCCATTTTCACTCTCACACATCAGTCAAATTTACATCTGCAAACAGCACATGTGCATTGTAAAGTTCATGTAATTGAAAATGCAGGCTTACACGGGCAGAACTTATTTTGATAAAAAACCTGGAATTGGATTGAGTACTGTAATGGTTAACCTGAGCTCAGCTAGAACAGAGTTTATATGGAAACCAGCAATGCTACCTTTTCATTGGCTGCTATACTGGAGGGTGTGCTTAGTAATCTGGGTTGAGAAGATCTGAGCATGCCCAGTAGCCAACAGTCCTGAGGTAGGGGATCGAGTGGGTTAGAGAAGGAGAAGGAATACTGAGGATGTATGTATATTTTTATTTATATAGAATGAAGTATTGTACAGCAGAAAAATAAATTAGTAGATCAAACTGGGTAAATTCAATAATAAATACAAAATAAATAAATACAAAGCACAGTTACAATAAAGATTAAAAGTTTAGTGTCAAGGAGACAAGAGGATGGAGGTCCCTGTTCTGTAGAACAATCTAAATGCTACAGCTAGAGCTGGGCCAAACCGGCCAGGCACCCTAGGCAAAGCTGGGGGGCGCCAGGCACGTTTCTACTCTGCCTACCCCTACTTCCGGCCCTGGCTAGCCTTCCTATTATCCTTTAAACAAACATAGTGGGAGGAATTTAAATATTTCAAAGAGCAGTGATGTAACACACACACTGTTGGATCTGCTCTATTTTTAGGGTGCCAGGCTAATGACTTGAAGCAGACTGATCTTTAAATAAGTGGTATTTATTTACAAAGGGGTTTAAAAGGTATAACATAAAAAGGGAACAAACTAAGATGGTGGAAGGAGGAAAGGTATAGGGAAAGGTTCAATGGAGGGGAGTGGAAAGTGTCTAACTAACAAAGTATATACAATGCTCTTTATATACACATACAGAAGACCATTCAAACAAGCAAACTACCCTTTTCCCAGGGCAGTCACACCCAAAAGACAGTCCCAGCCAATCAAGTCGATGTCACATGATGAGCCATGGAAACCTCCAAGTTTGTAGTGTCCTGTAGATGGCAGTGTAGACCAACTAATGGTGTTTAAAAGGTCCTCTGGGTGGCAGTGTTGCATAGGCAGTGTTTTCCATACCTGACCTTTATTCCCAGGGTCTGAAACCTGTTCTGACCCTTCAAGGTTGTAAACAACATCCTTTTGTTGTTGGGATCCTCCCATGCCATTCATTTCCTGGACATTGCCATTGATGTCTCTTCACCCGGTGCCGGTTTATGGACTCCTCTTTTGTTCATGATGAGGTGTTCCTTATTCACACAACAGGGTTAAAGGATAAGACATGAAAGCAATTGCATTTTATGACAGGATAGCCTTTGTCTTCTCAGTTGGTACACTGTGTGTGATCTATGTTTATAGTGTTTACTTTCCTGAGCCCAGAGTCACTGTTGAGTCTCAGATATGGTATGTGAGATATTACACACACACACAACAAATTTTTTTCAGGCCTGCAAAATATCTAGAGGTTGACCTATTTTACCAATATTCATTAAACTGTATGTGAATTAAGGTATTGTGAGGCCCCTATATCTCCTGCCCCCCCTGCACCCACAGGGTCTGCTTCCTCTGTAATTACTCCCCTGTCAAAGAGGCTGCTCCTTGATTTTTCGTGTGTGTGTGTGGGTTTACATGACTAACAAATATATTATTTTATGTTAAAATTGAAGTAGGCTATATGGAGGGTAAATCAGTTATTATGAGGGAATATTTGAGGAAGATACAATGGTACATTGAAACTATGGAGCACAGGGAGGGGAAATATGAATATGTAGATGTTACAGAAATTAATTTTAAAGAACAAAGAACAATTTTAAAAAATAAAGAACAAATATAATTTGTAGAACTTTTATTTATATCCACCAGATGGCAGAATGTAATGCTATTTTCCAGATCCTGCAGCCAGAACATATATTACACTCTTCCACCTTCAAATCTTGCAACCATAAAGGAATTTGACTAGCATTAGCAGCTTAAACCTAAAATGAACTAAAATCAAAAGGTGTGTGTTCTATTGTATGCCTTAAAGTAAAAAGCAATATCAAATAACTGGGAAATTGTAGTTTTTAACAAACTCCATTCAATGTGGCCATTAAAGTAATCTTGTAACGATAAGTGGTTGTCTAGTGGGACTGCAAGGATGCCTGCCGCTCTCCTTGCGAGGACTCCCATAGTCTTTCGGTTAGTGACGTTTGTGTTTTGGCGTACACATCCTTTTATTCCACAAGCTGCATATGACGTCAAGGCGATTGGTATGAAGTTTAAATATTTAAAGGCACCTTGTCTGTTTTTTTCATAGCCCAACATAGGTCTATTGTTATATAGTTCCTGGGTGCGATTCTGATTTGATTTACTGTTTCTTGACCCTTGCCTGTGCATGACCGTTCCTGTCTGTTGCCTAAACTGACCACTGGCTGTTTACTGGCTATTGATCCTAATTCTGTACTGTTCTGTTTGACTGGTTATTAACCTCTGTTTTCCTTGACTACATTTTGTAACCCCGTTACTCCTGTCACACATTCTGGTTCCCTTGCCTGACCATAACTCTTGCCTTGGTTCTCTTGCTTTAAGAACTGGCAGCATCCGAGTAGCGAAGGGCTTTTTCCAATGTTTGAATCCTTTTTATCATTGTGTACTTGGAAATAAGGGTTTTAATGTGCTATGCATTTTACAGTGAGGTATATTATCCATATACTATCTTTCCCATTAAAAGCAGAAAAAGTCAAATTGGCGCTGTATTCCAGGTATAAGTATTTGATTGCAGCTCCCACCAAACGTGTCTACCTCGCAGGACTAACACATAGGCCTGAAAATATATTTTGTGGGCAAGCGCAAACAAGGAAACTCCTGGTGCAGAATATCTAGCTATGTATGTGCTCAGTAAAAAGTGCAAAAACATCCACCGTGTCAATATGGTAACCACACTAATAAAGGTAATAAGAAACCTCTCTGGAGAGAATAACTACTCACCAGATTTAAGGGGTATATAGGCAAAACTTAGTTAATTGAATCTTCACAACCTTGGATAAAACAAAATAGGAATGCCATATAGTGAAGTAAAGCTTTTTAATTGTTGATAAAAGAGCCCTCAACCAGGTATACTCAGAAGCTTTGAAATTAAAACAGCATTGAAAATGAGGAAACATGGGCACCATGTGAATCGTCTAGAGCAATTAATATTGTGGTCTTGGACTGAACATTAGTTCAGTGCTGTTTTAATTTCAAATCTTGTGAGTATACCCTTTTGGGGGCTCTTTTATCAGAAAAACGTTCCAGAAGAAAGCTAATGCTAGCATTGGGTCTGATTCTCGGCCTGTACCTTTCTGCAGGGCAATGTTAGTCCCCGTGTGGAATTAGCCTAGGGTTGCCACCTGCCCAGTATTTTACTGGCCTGGCTGGTATTTTTGATGGTTGATCCCAATGTTATTAATAGGAAAAAAAGGTAAATATATAGGAAGGCAGGTATTTTTTTCAAGAAAAGGTGGCAACCCTAAATTAGCAAAATACTTTAACTACTGGTGTACTGAAAGTGCATGAGCACCCAGGCCTGCAAAAGTGGGCAGGGCAGAAGCTTAATGCTTTTCGTGACTTTGTCACTTCATCAGAAGCCTAAGCGTTCCCAGGCCCCCTTCAACATTAAAAGGACTAATAAAGCTATAATAGTTTTATTCAAGTTTGGTTTCATCACGAACCATGGTCTGGTAAAGTGATCCTTCTTGCAAGGTGTTGATGCTAAATGTTTGATTCCAAGGCCAGAGTGGTGGAGAGAGAGATGAAACGGCAATGATATGCTCCTTTTTTCCTGCGATCTTTTGAACAGCATACACCACTTCTTCCTACAAGGTTAATACAAGGTTAATACTTTAGCTACTAGTGTACTGAAAGTGCATGAGAATGTTGTAGTAATAAAAGCATCTAATGTGGGACACAAGCAATTCTTAAATCAGACAGTGTTCAATAGAGACTGAAAGGGTAATTTACAGTGCAAAAGTGAGATGGGGATGCATACTTGGCTCTACAAGCCTGCCCCTTCATTAATATAGCAATGCCAAAACTGGCAGTGTTGTATTCATGGAGAAACGCAAGTGTTTATGGCAGGAATGGAGCACAGGACCTGCTCCCATGGTGCAAAGTTTGGGGCTGATTAAAACCATGCAAAAAAACATCAGACCAAATGAGACCCTGGGTCTATCCTATCGAGTATGATACAGGTAGTGTTGAAACCCATCTGTACAAGAAGAATTCATGCAGTTCACATGCAAACATCATGGTGTCTGAATAAATCACTGAACCAGCCCTTATGCCTTGAGTTTAAGAAAATGCAAGTGTAATAATATAAACCATATGGCAACAAAAGTGACATACACTTAGGGGCAGATTTATGCAAATTCGAATTTAAAGGGGAAGTGGTTGAATTGCAAAAACATTTGATTCGGAATGTTTTTTAACGCAATTCGAACGATCGAATCTAAAAAATTCGATCGATTAAATCGTTCGAATCGGACGATTCAAACTATTTTAACCCTTCAATTGAATTTTTTATATTTGATCACAAAAAAACTTTAAAACACCTATGGGAGCTTCCCATAGCATTTTAAAGCAATTCAGTAGGTCCAAGTTGGCGAACTGGCCTATCGAATTTTTTTTTTTAAAGGGGAATACTTCGACCATTGAACATTCGAATATTCAAATACAATTAAATTTGAATTATTTGAATCGGTCGAATTTTGAAAATTCGATGGTCGAAGTTACCTCATTTGCATATTCAAAATTCAAATTTTTTAAAAAATTCGATCGAATTTCGAATCCTTCATGTGAATTTAGTAAATGGGCCCCTTAGTCTTTAGTAGTCTCTAGTACTGCCTACAATAATTTTTCCTAATTGTTCCTATTTAGGCAGAATAACCTGGGTTTATAGATCCTGAAATGGTTACCATTTTTTTCTCTCAAAATAATGGGGTGGAGTTTGTTAATATATGTTTTACTGTCCATACAAACGTCCCACAAGAGAAAAGCTGTCTGAAAATCATAAATAAAGGAAGCTCCAAATTGGCTTTGCAAGGTGTGTTGCATTTTTTCCCTTTTATAAAGAAACACATTTGTTAAAACAGTTTTCCGCAAACACTCAGGTGACCTATATTGTTTGACCTACATCATATAAAATATTTTTATGGAGCCTATATTTCTGTGTATTAGAATATTAATCAATTTCTTAGTAATTTATGTGACATGAAGGCCAAATAGGTTTCAGTACTGTTTCTTTCAATTAAAAGTAGTTTTGGCAAGATAGAAATAATTTTTTAAGCCATTGCTGATGGTCCATTAAAGATGAAAAAAGCAAAAGTGCAAAAAACAGGCCTTTTCTGTGAACAGGGGAAATGTACTACATACCTGGTGAAAAGTAGGCCCTACCGGCGGAGCCAATAAGCCATGCAGAGGAGAGTTATTGGCGGTAAAAGACACAATGGTTGAAAACTGGGGTGCCCTTGAAGTTCATCAGGTACCATAAATGTTTTTTTTCTAGCAAGTCATGCTATATAAAATATAAGTTATCCACAAAGCCTTCATGAACAAACAAAGTCCTTACAGTCTGCTAAAAATGAGCCTGAAAGTGTCTGCAAGGATCACCACTTTGGAGTTCAGCAAGGGCTTTGAAGTAACATAAAAAAAAGTATGGAACTATTATATTCAACCATGAAAATATGCAATGAACAGAGTACATACAGTATATTTTTAAATACTAGACCACAAGAATTATAGTTCCAAAAACTCCCCAACCTCCATAACCATGGCAACTTGAATTCCCTTACATAAGAGCTGTCCAACTAGAGGCCAGTGGGCCAATGTTTTTTTCTTTTCACGATAGCGTCGGGATGGAGCATTGGAGGTCACTGGGGCTGTTAAACAAAGAGCCCTCCTGGCAGCCACCAGGCCCCCCTCCCTATGTCCACAGCGCATGTGTACACTGTGTTGCTTCCATTTTTTCTTAACAGGGAGCAGACAATCAGGAGAGTGGGCCTGGGCCAGCAGGGGCCCATGAGGGCCGAGGGCCACAAGGATTTTTCCAAAACCATGTGATATAGTGGATCACTGCCACACTGCGTGTAACATCAGGGACCACTGCTATTTTTGCCGGCCGGCACAAGAATGCGCACATGAGCATGCTTCCTGGGGCACTAAGCATCTAGAGCTTAGTGCTCAAGAATTGAGTAGAATTAGCCCAGAGGCTGGGCGGCATAGCACCCCCTAATTTATGCTGCCCTAGGCCCGCGCCTGCATGCATTTATACTGTATTCAAAACTATCTCCATGTGATGGACCAAAGACAATTGCCTTTACAGTACTGGTAAACTAAAATAATTCATGGCTATAAGGCAGAAATTAAAAAACAAACATTTAATACAGGTGTTTTGTGCAGAAATCAAAATGGTAATGTGCAATTAAGTGGATGTTATACTTTCACTGCATGATCCACCTAGTGGCAGCATCCAATTTTTTAAACAAGTATAGGTTAAATTAAAGGGGTTGTTCCCCTTTGAGTTAACTTTTAGTATGAGTGATATTCTGAGACAATTTGCAATTGGTTTTCATTTTTTATTGTTTGTAGTTTTTGGGTTATTTAGCTTTTGATTCAGCAGCTCTCTAATTTTCAGTGTCAGCAATTTGGTTTCTAGGGTACAAATTACCCTAGCAACCCTGCATTGATCTGAATAAGAGACTGGAATATGAATAGGAGATGGACTGAATAGAATGATAAGTAATAAAAAGTGGCAACAACAATACATTTGTAGCCTTACAGAGCATTTGTTTTTAGATGGTGTCAGTGACCCCCATTTGAAAGCTGCAAAGAAACAGAAGAAAATTGCAAATCATTAAAAAACTATGTAAAATAAATACTGAAGACCAACTGAAAAGTTTCTTAGAACTGGCCCTTCTACAGTATACTAAAAGTTAACTTGAAGGTGAACCACCCCTTTAAATTATTCAAATAAATGTAGGAAATTATTACAAATAAAAACAGTATAATTAAAGTTAAAGTGTTGGTGTATTTTTGATGTTTTCTGTTTCCTTTTATTATTCATCACATTATGGACATGTTTTAAGGGTTGATCTGAATTCATTTTAAAGGAAAACTTTACCCTGAAAATGAATTTTTGAACAGATTTATATCAACTTAAGTGACATATTAAAGAATCTTACCTACCTGATTTATTTAAGTAAATATTGCCCTTTTACATCTCTTGTCTTGAACTGCCATTTCTTGATGGTCTGTGTGCTGCCTCAGAGATCACCTGACCAGAAATATTTAAACTCTAACTGTAAAGGGAAGAAGTGTTGAAGCAAAAGACAGAACTCTGTCTGTTAATTGGCTCGTGTGATCTAACTTTATAGTTTGTTTGGTATGTTTGTGTGCACCGTTGGATCCTAGGATCCCAGGAAGCTGTCCTCATTTTTTAAAATGGCTATTTTCTATTTATGATTACCCAATGGCACATGCTACTAAAAAGTACATTATTATGAAAATGGTTTATTTACATGAAGCAGGGTTTTACATATGAGTTGTTTTATGCAATATCTGTTTATAGAGACCTACATTGTCCGGGGGGGGGGGGGGTATAGTTTTCCTTTAAGTCATCATAGTTTATCATTTTCATATGTCGTAGTGCATTTACTAAGTCAGTGTCCAAGGGTTCAAAGGAACGCAAAGCACTGTATAGCTACATAAAATAGACATTGGCAAGTAAATATTTATTTACAGGCTAGTGACATGTGTAGCTATACAGCTCTGTGTTCAGTTTTGATACACAATTTTATTAACAAAGACATTGCCCTTACGCCTGGGATCATCACTCCTGGTAACTGTATATGTCTGTGTGTATATCAGATCACAGAAACCTGAGCAAGTAGTAGCCTAGGCTGCAGAATGGTTACGACAAGGGGAAGAAAGAAATCAATTGTCTTTTAACCTCATTTCTGTTTCCAACTACAATGTATATGGTTTGCTTTGCATATGTGATAAGGGCTAGTCATATCAGTGTTTGACTCTTGTCTGCAACCTGTACATGTTACCATGGATTACAGTATATTTTTTATTAGTAATCACTGAAGCAAGCAATGGAAACAACTCTGCAACTGGTCTTTATCTTTTATTTTTTTGTTGATTCTGAATATTATGCCATGTTCTTCTGTTGCCACTATTCAACCTGTAATAGGTAATGGGTAAAGCTAGCCATACACTAGGGGGCACATTTACTAATATAATTCGACCATCAAATTTTTTTCAAGACTATATTCGATCGAAAATGGACCTATTTCGATCGAATAGGTCCATTTTCGATCAAACAAAATTGTTCGAATTGTTCGAATGCATTGTTCGATTCGACCGATTTTTTAAAAAAGCTTTGATTTTCCAGGACTTTTTTCATTACAGCTTCCAGGAGGTCCCCCATAGGCTACAATGGCAATTCAGCAGCTTTAAGGTGGCAAATAGTTGAATTCAAAGGATTTTAAAGAGACAATTTGAATTTTGGAATTTTTTTTAAATCAAATTTTGGGCGATTCGATAGTCGAAGTAGCCCAAAATTACTAAGAAATTTTAATTTTTTTAATTTTAATTTCATTAAAATTTTCACATTGACCCTTAGTAAATCTGCCCCCTAGATCATCCAAATAAGCTGATATCTGACAGAAATGGCCACCCATGTGCTGGGCTAATCGAGTTAGTCCTAGATAATAAAACCATTCATATATCACACAGTGTTACTTTTATTTAAAAATAGGTGTCATATCTCATCAGGTTCTTTAGAAATGTTATGTAGTAGCTGACAATAATATATATATATATATATATATATTCCCCCAAAATCACAGCACTCACGATAAAACAGTATACGTTGCCTGGGTGCATGCATCAAATCTTCTCCACCGAAGAAGCCGCACTCACAGGACTTGTCTTCAAAAGGTAAATACTTTATTTAGGAAACTAACGTTTCGGCTGTCACTCAGCCTTTGTCATATTATTGTCTGCTACTACATAACATTTCTAAAGAACCTGATGAGATATGACACCTATTTTTAAATAAAAGTAACACTGTATGATATACATTGTATGACAACAAAGAGGATCTGCACTCTGTAAAAAATGTACAGTTTCGGCCTCCTCCTAATCCTTTCTCAAAGGATTGTATATATTTTTGTGGATTGTATATATAAATATATATACTGTATATACATCTATTAGGAATAATTCATCCCTGGACCAGCACTTCCTTGTGAATTCATTCAAGGAAGTGCTGGTCTGGGGATAAATTATTCCTAATTGAAGTATATGTCTAAATATTGACCATGCACCCTGAAGATTACCAAAGCAGAGTGCAGAGGCTTAATGAATTTTAAATATATATATATATATTTATTCATAAGAGCTTATATAGAACCTAACTTCCCTAATTACAATTGCCCACTTGCTTGCTTGTAACCGCCATCTTAGTTAACGTGATCAAATAAAGGCAACAGGAACAGGAAGACTCTGCAGTTGCCAAGCAACACACAGCAGGATCTAAAGAAAGGAGCCAAATTGGATCTTTTGAGTCACACTGTATAGATATAACAAAGCCTCTCTTTTGTGGACTTTACAAACTTTCCGTGGTAGAAATATCGTCTTCCATTTACCTAAGGGTTAGTATAGACTGGCACATTTAATTGAAATGCTTTGCTGTGTCTGTAAATGTGTTGTGGCATCACTTGTCATAAGGAATGGACCTAAAAAGAGCCCACATAAATACATCTATTTGCATTTAGTCCACCAAATATTCTCACGGTATACATTTAATATATATATTTGTGGTTGTGGTTACGTGTACCTTATGTTTGTGCCCAATGAAAAATACAGGGACTTTTGCAATTTTCTAATGCAGCAGCATGCTGTGGGCTTTCCATGCAGGCAACATTACAGGGGGGATTTTCAGGAAGATCTAGCATTGTAGTGGCAGAATTATTTAGCAAAACTGATAATTTATAAAGATGCGTAAAAAGTTCCAAGGGTAATGAGCAAAACTGAATGCAGAATTGTGCACATGGTATATTGATTCCATGGACACTTCCAAGACCACATGGATGTGGTGAAATGATAATACCTGCCTTTGGAATGTGTTCCTTCCAGGGTTGCCTTAGTACCCAACCTTTTTACTTGTGAGCCACATTTAAATGTTAAAAAAGTTGAAGCATGAAAAGGGTTCCTAAGGGGTGCTCAATAAAGGCTGTAATTGGTTATTTGGTAGCCTCTATGTTGATTGGCAGACTATAGTGTTCGGCAGTGCACATGTTCATTAAAGGAGAACCAAACCCTTAATTATAAAAAAACCCTACCCCCCCACCCTACATAGGCCCCCCTCCCTGCTCCCCCCAGCATAGCTGTTAACTTTGGTAAATGCCCCTAACGCTTTACTTACCCCTCAGTGCAGATTCAGGCCATCAGTTCATAGCAGCCATCTTCTTCTCTTTGGTAATCTTTGGGAAGAGAACATGCGCAGTGGGAGTATGCTGTGCATGCACTGAAAGTGATGGAAATTGTGAACACGCCGGAAGAAGACATGAAGATTACCGTAGAGAAGAAGGTTGCATCCGTGAATCTGAATCTGCACCATGGATTAATTAAAGAGTTACAGGCATTTACCAAGGCTAACAGTTAGACTGGGGGAGTGGGTTCTCCTTTAAGCCTTGAAGTCAGAAATCCAAAAATGTGCACCTGCTTTGAGGCCAGTGGGAGCAACATCAAAAGCTTTGGCCAGCCTTGTTGCTCACAAGCCACTGGTTGGGGATCACTGCCTTAACATGTTGGGCCTACATATGCAACTGATTTGCACTTAGTTGAATGCATGCCAATGCCTTTATTTATGTTGGGCATCAGAAGTGACTTAAATTGATACTGACACTAAAAAATGTATTTTAAATTAAATGTTACCTATAGGTCATGTTGATTATTTTTTGCTGAGAGTTTGTTTTTGTATATAATTGTCAGTTGAATGCATCTGCAATAGTAAATTGCACACAGGTTGTCCCTTGCTATTTCATACTTCTCAACTGTCCCGTTTTTAGAGGGACAGTCCCTCTTTTGACAGCTCAACCTGCAGTCCCTCATTTGTACTGGAAAGTCCTGTTTTTCTCTGCACTGAACAGCCAGAAAAAGAAACAAAGTTTCTAACTTAATTGGCTTTTGGCAGAGAGCCCAGAACAGCCACAGCAGAAAATTCCCTACATATTTTATTAATATACTAATAATGTTAGTATTTTATTATTATTTAGTTACTTAATAGTTTATTGAAAATAAGACAGCAGTTTCACCTCATCCCCTGCAGTACCAGTGGACCGCACTGCAATGTTATGAAAGCAGTAGTATGTGTTTGTATGTAGGTCTGCCATATATATGAGATACTTCTTTCAAAACTTATTGCAGTTAAGAGAAATAATGACATCCCCTTGCCTTAGTGATCCCTGTCGCTGTCCAAAAAAACCCTTTCACTCAGCAACCCTGCTGCCTAGTACCTATTCCTCCAATGCATTGCACATTGAGTCTGTTCCCTGGCTCCTGGTCATTGTGTGTTTTGTGGATGTATTTGCCTTTATTCTTTCTAATGAGCTTTATGATTAGTCTTTTAGCAGTGATAGTGTATACAGCTAAAGGCGCACCCTGCCGTATCCAGGATACAGAGTCAGATTTCTGTGTTGTCAGCCTTCTCTGGGTCTGTATTCAGTCAGTAAGAAAATACCTCAATATCTCAATGCTTCTCAATTTTCCTCTACAGGACCTAGGCACTGGGATATGAGGAATGGCAGTGCAATATGACTTGCCGCATTACTACAGGCAAAGAGAAGGGGCCCAATCTCTAGTTCCCTCTTATCAGTCCTCTGAAATACTGACTCCACGGCAAATACCACAGCGTTTCACTGTATCACCAGGGCGGTAAGAAATGTACTTTAGTGTGTTTGTGCATGAACAGGACTCAAAAATATTCTTTTATTGTGAATATGAAGTAATAGACTGCATTGACACATATATTTATATATATTTTAAAAATATATACACATATATATCTATTAAGGTCTACTCTATTAATATATTGTTCTAACAAACCTTAATTAAAAAAAAATATATAAATAATATATATATAGTAGGAAGCACCCATGGAAGTAATAAAGAATTTATTGATGTCTCATAAACTCCCCCACATCAATGTCATTTCGGTTCTCCTTGAACCGTCGTCAGTGCAGTAGTTGTTAGTTCATCAGTGCCAGGCATTGTAACTTTATTTACTGCAAAATATTTATTGCTTTTCAGTCACCCAGTTAACAAAGATTCAGGCCATGATGGAGCACAATCTTCTCTAAACATTTCAGCAGGTCTTTGCACTTTGTTTTGGCTTCCCCCACAAATTCAGCACAGGCTGTGTTATTCAGTGCTGTATTGTTGAAGGGTGGAAGTGGGGAAGCACGTAGGACTCCCTCCATCTGTCCCCCCCAACTTAAACCGCATTTTCAGTACGGCACTAGGTGCAGAGTGACCCCTTGTGTTTTTCATTGCCAACTGCTCTTTGCTGGATTGTTCTCTGACCCATGGGAATAATAATTTATCCCTCCTTAAATAAATGCAGCTCTAAAAATCTTATTAATAGAGACTGAAATTATTATAGCCATTTTATAGAAATTAATATAGATTTTCTCAGAGTTTTTCCCCCAATTGTATGAGTTTTTATGCTCGGATTAGGTGGATTTTAGGGCTAATTCCAGCGCAGACCACAGAAACTTCCAAATACAATAGGGACCTCTCCCATTGACTTATATATAACCTCGGAAGGTCTGAGATACCAGATTTTTGGATTTGGACTTATTTTCATCCCTGGGGTATAATAAATCTCGAAAAATGTTAATTGTTTTTCACAAAAAATTCAGATTTTATAGCAAAACAAACTAGAATTTTTTGAGTTTTTGGACTTTAATTAATAAACCACAATATGTGAGGGATATAAGAAGAGGAAAATTAAGTATACTTTAGAAAGGGTTATTTGGGACATGGGGCAAAATTTTGCACCAGGGCCCATAAATCTTTAGTTAATCCTGTTATTTAGTACATTGAAGCACAAACCATGCCAGATTTGCCTTTCCTCCCTCTGAAAAAGCTATGCCGTTAAAACTCTGTATAATTATAAAACCTTCAGAAATAAAAATGCAGGTCTCCTGGTGGTTTTGTAACCTTAATGGGCAGCATGGAACAAAATGGTACTGTTTCTCTGAATGTAGATAATGCAAGCCAATGAATTTGTAATATACAAGTTTGATATTTTTATGATCATCAGTTCAACACCTACTGATTCTAAAGTCAGTGCTGCACAGGCATTTTCTGTAAGGGTGTGATACAGAGTGGGACAGGCAGCAGAGAGATTACATTTTATCAACTCCACCCATGGGAAATATTAATGATGTATATGTGCAGGAGTAAAACTATAAAGGAGGTAAATTCTAAGCAACTTTTCAGTTGGTCTTCATTTTTCTTTAGGGAGCAGCCGGGTGGTGACATCACATCACATCACTGCACGTGCGTGCTAGGCGTCGGCAAATTTTTCATTTGAAATTAGCAAGGGGAGAGGGGGGGGTCTGGTCCCACACTGGATGATGTGCATAAATTAAAAGTGTGCTTTTGTGGTGTGTCAGTGAGCGTGTGTGTGTGTGTGTATGAATGACTGCGTACCTCCTTTGTTGCAGGGATCATTCATAGTAACAGTAACACAGTCATTTAGGTTAAAAAAAGATACACATCAATCAAAGTTCAACCTTTGTGTCTAAGTAAACCTGCCTAACTGCTAACTGATCCAGATGAAAGTGAAAATTCTCATATGTAGCCTTTCCAATTTGCCTCAGTGGTGGAAAACTTACTTTCAGACTCCAAGATATAAGTCAGACTAGTCCCTGGATAAACTTTGTACTAAGAGTTAATTTCATCAGCTGTGCATTGCCTCTCTTTCTAAAAAGCTACCCAATCTTTTATTGAAATACTGTATTTGCCAGTACTACTTCTGGAAGTGAATTCTATAGCCACACAGCTCCAATTTACTTTTTGACATTTTTAAAATCGAATGTTCTTTCTTCTAATCCTAATCAAACTTTGTCCAGCCTTTCCTCAAAACCTAGACTAGTGATCCCCAACCAGTAGCTTGTGAGCAAGCTACTGTTGCTCTCCAACCACTTGAATGTTGCTCCCAGTGGCCTCAAAGCAGGTGCTTATTTTTGAATTCCTGGATTAGAGGTAAGTTTTGGTTGTATAAAAACCAGGTGTACTGCCAAACAGAGTCTCAATGTAGGTTGACAATCCACATGGGGCTACCAAATGTCCAATCACAGCACTTATTTGGCACCCCAAAAACATTGTACATGATAGTGTTGCTCCCCAACTCCTTTTAATTCTAAATGTTACTCAGGAGTTCAAAAGTTGGGTATCCCTGACCTAGACTGTCCTTACCCATTGTCAGCTTAGTCACTCTTCTTTGGACTTCATCTGTTTCATTAATATCCTTTTTAATAATTGATAACCAAAACTGCATGGCATATTCTAGATGGGGCCTTACCAGTGTTTTGTAAAGGGGAAGAATCACCCTCTACACCCATGTATCGCTAAGTTTATTATCCACATGAACCACTACTGTAGGTCCTTTCCATCAAGAGTCACCTAACTTTGATTTGCATATTTTGAAATCCCAGTTGCATAAATCATTGAAACATTGCTTACAATACTCACCCAAAAATTAATAAAATAATTAAATAAAAGGGTACCCACTATAGAACAATCCCTTTGTTTATGAAACAACATTTTAAGTTAAATTGTAAGCTCTTGTTAGCAGAGCCCTATAATCCCATTTTTATTATGATTATGATTTTTATTATGAGTATGATTCACAGCTATGAAGAATATCTTTCGAAGTTGAGCATCCCAACAAGGCTTCCATGGGGAAGAGAAAGAGAATATGGGGGAATAGGACCAGTGTGCCTTCCGGACACTCACAGGCCAAAGGCAGAACCTCCTTCTCTAGAAGCCAAGGGGCACAAGCACTATGGCTATGGAGGAGACCCCTGGCCAAGGTAAGTTGTTCCCCTTATGTCTAATTATACATCACCATTACACAATGCCAGCAATTTGTTACTAGCAATTCAGAGCTTTCTGGGTAATGGGTTTCTGGATAACAGATCCTATACCTGTATAAAGAAATATTCATTATTTTCCACTGGAAATTCAGTGAAAGTTTACATCTGGGAACACTGCCTTGCACTTGCTGGTGCTGCACTTGGCAATTTGCTTTGGACTTTTTACTGGTGCAAGGCGAAGAACATAAGCGTGCACTAAGGGTGCAATTATGATCCCTTATGTTCCCCTTCTTTCAGTCTCTGGAAATGATACCATAGATATTTCAGTGTATAAATCAGAGATTTCTCGGCATACAACTTACAGCAGGTTGGAAAAACCATTTACAAATTGATTACTCCCTCTGCTTGTCACTACATACATATTATGCTACTGTATGTTAGACTTTCCATATCTCTTTTTGCAGAGGACTTCCCATTGAGCAGTACTATGACATAACCCAGCTGAGAAAGAGTACAGTACGTGCCAGCGATGATTTGTAAGTAAACATGTGATCACATGAGTCAGTCACTGGTTCGTGATGTACTTTTCCTGTGAATGGTATGTACCTGCATGCAAGAACACATTAGACACAATTATAACAACATTTGGAATTTGGTATCCTTATTTTGCATGTACTTTTCTTTACATTTACTGTAATTCTGGATAAAATCTACTTTGCATTTCTAGAACTGCAATTTGTTGGATATCTGTAAAATGAATAAAATTGTTAAAAAAGAAACAGTATTGGGTTAATGCAGAACAAAAACCAGACCCTATAAAATGTGAGAGGAAACACCAAAAACGTTGCTAGTTTGTTGGGAAGCAGCTCTGTCTGCCAGTTTCAAAGCAAAGTATATTGAGATCATCCTGCAAATTTAACTAACCCCCAGGCTGCTGGCAAATCGTGCTTCAAAGAGATGAGTACAAATATAAATAATGAAATAAGAGGAGGAGAGGAAATATATTCAGAATGCAAGAAACATTTATGTGCTAAGTTACTTGTTCATTTCTATGTGCTGGATTCAGTGTCATCTGAAGATGTCTTGTGTTCATGTAATTTTATCTTCTGTGTTTCAAGTCACACTGTATATTTACATATATAATCGCAATAAATTATGCACACCACCTTCAGTTACAATAATTATGTTTCTGTAAATGTCGTTTGTGCAACCTGGCACCACCCCTCACAAATATATATATTTGCAACAGCTGCACTTTTTTCAGGGGTGTTGCCTCAGGTTTATGGAAATGGTAAAATCTGCTGCATCAGCATGCGACTGCTAAATCTCTGTACTCAAGACAGAGTTCAAGTAGTTCTATGTCCAGATGGTCTAGCAGAGCTTTTCAGACTCGATTACAAACTCAGAGGACAGTGCAAAGTGCACATTTTGTACACAAATTGCCATCTATAATGCAGTTTTTTGGCAATAATTCCTTTATTGAAGTGGATTGTGATGTATTAATATACATGCGAATGGTTTCATTATGGTAGTGTCTGCACTTTCAGGACACCAATGTGCATGGAATTACTATGTCCATTTTAATGTCCTGCTCTTGTGGTTGTGTTCGCCATTAAGTTATTTTATCTTTAGATATCACTTTGGATCCATATAGAGAATCCTTGTAAGCTGGTTTATTGCATACCCAGTGTCCTGAGTAAACTAGCAGATGGCATAGTATCCATTAGATAACCAGCAAGGTTCTCACAATGTCAACTGTGCAGTGACATCTTCAAATGTGTGCAGATATGATAAAACATAATTACTGAACTTTATCATTATGAGTCAAAGGATCAAGATAACACTTCCTTATTAAATTTTGCATTTCCTCATTTCTTTTTTAGGTATCCTAAACCACCTGATGTTTCTATCAAGTGAGTAAAGTAAATTAGATTTTTTGTACATGAAAATTGTTTTGTTTTTCTTTGTTAATTTCCTGTAAATTTAGTATTAAACAGAAACACACAGACTTCCCAGCAGAGCATCCGTATCACTCAAACATATCAAAGTTTGCCGTGTTTCCAAGCTATAATCCACCTGAAGAACTTGACGTCACTTTTTCTCCACTACATCCTGAGACCCCATCACGTGGATATGACACTATTGTTTTAAGTAAAACTAGAGGTATGTCTTAGTGGTACCTTCAATATTGTATTGTTGTGTTACATAGGCAGTGTCATTGCCTTTAAAGGGCAAGGAAAGTGTAAAATAGAATAAGGCTAGAATTGCTGTATTTTGTATTCTAAACATAAACATGAACTTACTGCACCACAAGCCTAATGAAACAAATGATTTATGCTTTCAAAGTTGGCCACAGGGGGCTGTCATCTTGTAACTTTGTTGTACATCTTTGCCTGACACTGGCACTGCACATGCTCAGTATGGTCTGCTTGAGTTCTGCATGGCTGGTAAGTAAGGCAGGGGCTCCCCCTGCTGTTCATAAGTGATTGTTTCCCTGCCAGAAGCACAAAATGTAGGGAGAATTTCACTGCTTACAGTCAGGTTTCTTATAAAAACGGTACACGTTTTAAAATTAAAGTATATTGGAGATAGATTTCTTTTTCATTAAAGAAAGTAAAAATAGGATTTTATTTCTTTGCCTTTCCTTGCCCTTTAACTATGTGAAATGAAGTTTCTACATTTTACAATTTCAGATTTATAGACCACTAACTAAAACAAAGGTTGATATATTTTGAATGATCTATGAATATAACATTATAAAATAACAACACTTCCATTATTCAGCAATTTTGAGAGCAGTCAAACATATTCTAACAAATTGGCACAAGTATCAGATTTATTACATGTGGTACTTCAAGAAAGTGTTCCAAAAAGTGAGAAAATTGTTAAAAAAAACAGGAACAATATTAAACTGATACTCAAACTTCAAAGTCTATTCAAGCATAGTTATTCCCCCCATTCTAAGCATAATTGTGCACTCAAATACTAAGGTGTTATTTATGTTCCGGCTAAGCTGAATCTTTAAGATCACATGAAAGAGAATTGTTCCTCATTGCTGTTTTACGTAAATTTTTCAGGAAATCCATACAGACATGAAATAATTGATATCTGTGAGCCACAAAAGCCATTGATCTGGCCTGGTCAGGATGGATACTTTCATGTAAGTACAAAATCCTTTAATGCAGCCTTATTCTTCTAAAGGGATTGTCTGATAAGTCTTTGTCCAGGTTAAACCTTGTGATTACTAAGTTGTAAAATATAATTCAGAAAGACCAGAAAACTTCAACCCCTTATTAGCTCTAGCTATGCACCCTCCATAGGTACACACACTTCCTGAAGCCACATCCTGCATGGTTACAATAATCTACATGCAACCAGGCAACATGCAACTGATTCAATCACTAATTAGTCATACAAGCTGTGGATTTATGTATATTACGTTTCAAAAGGGCGATGTGGCAACCCTAACTCCATTGGACAGGCTTACTTGGTAATATTCTGCCTCTAATGATATATACTATTGAGGCTATCTGGTGTTTGGTGTTTCGTACACACACAGGCAGTGCTTGAATTGGGTTGTAAAAGGTGGAGGGATGGGAAATTTTTCTAAGCCACGCCCACAACTATTGACCATGCCCCTTTTAGTAAACCCCTTTTAGATGGCACAGGGGCAAGTACATGAATAAATACCCCCAGAACTCACAAACAGATGGCACAGGGACAAGTACATGTATAAATACCCCCAGAACTCACAAACAGATGGCACAGGGGCAAGTACATGTATAAATACCCCCAGCACTCACAAACAGATGGCACAGGGGCAAGTACATGTATAAATACCCCCAGAACTCACAAATAGATGGCACAGGGGCAAGTACATGAATAAATACCCCCAGAACTCACAAACAGATGGCACAGGGGCAAGTACATGAATAAATACCCCCAGAACTCACAAACAGATGGCACAGGGGCAAGTACATGTATAAATACCCCCAGAACTCACAAACAGATGGCACAGGGGCAAGTACATGCATAAATACCCCCAGAACTCACAAACAGATGGCACAGGGGCAAGTACATGAATAAATACCCCTAGAACTCACAAACAGATGGCACAGGGGCAAGTACATGAATAAATACCCCCAGAACTCACAAACAGATGGCACAGGGGCAAGTACATGTATAAATACCCCCAGAACTCACAAACAGATGGCACAGGGGCAAGTACATGCATAAATACCCCCAGAACTCTGGTGTTTGGTGTTTCGTACACACACAGGCAGTGCTTGAATTGGGTTGTAAAAGGTGGAGGGATGGGAAATTCTAAGCCACGCCCACAACTATTGACCATGCCCCTTTTAGTAAACCCCTTTTTTACATGTATAAATACCCCCAGAACTCACGAGTACAAAGCTGCAGACTGCAAGACTGCAGACTGCAAGAGATAGGACTTTCCTTGCTTCGGTTTCTCCCGCGCTGCAATCTGTGCTGCTGGCCAATCAGATGCTCCCTGGCTGCTCTCTCTCCCTGTCACAGCTCAAGTAATACGATCCTGCAGCTCTGTGACAAGGGAGGGGGGAGCGAGCTGCTAGGGAATGAGGCAAAAGAACACGCTGCTGCACAGCAGAAGAAAAATCTTCGAGGGATCGCGATAGCTCCTTTATTATGAATCGCACCATCCCGCCCGACAGGATGGAAAACCGTAATTTTAAAAAAGCAACGGCATGCCATCCCGCCCCATCCCGCCCCAATTCAAGCACTGCACACAGGTCATGCTACTACTCTACCAGGGTCACAATCTCTTTCTGATGTGCTGTTTCCTCCAGTCTCACTCTGAGACTTTCCAGGCCAGTAAGAAGCTCTGTTATTTGCCCTGATAGATGCATGTCCAGTTTTCCAGCCACTTTCTGGTGTCAGAGAGGAAGGCCAGCTCCCTACTGCTAGACACTATGGGGAATGGAGGTAAATGGAGTAAGGCAGGGCACATACTAACCCAAAACCAAATGTAACAGTAGTTACACAGAAAACAAGTTTGATAATGAACCAGCAAGAGTACTGTATGTTGTGTAGCACTGAGAGAGCAGTCTCACAATGACTTGCTTTTTTTCATAGGGTGATTTATAGTGTTTTGGCTCCAGGGCAAAACTTAAGAATGTGACTCCTCACCAGTACAAAAGTAAAAAAGGAAACTGCCTGCCAAATAATAGTATCCTAATACATAAGCATCCATACTGCTACACTGCCGAGAGATACATTCATATGTGAAAGCACCCAAATGTTTTTTTAAATGTATTTGCTCATGTTTTTTTTCTTCTCATTTTTAAGAGACTGCAAGTTCTACTTAGCAGGGCCCTCAGTATTGTGTATAATTTGTATGCATGATCTATACACCCTCTACAGTACAGCGCTGCAGAATATGTTGGTGATTTTAAACATGTGTTAATATAAAAGCAGTTTTACACTTCTAATACCTTAGTTTTTGCCCATCAGCTTTGTGCTGTTGGGGGATGGGATAATGCACAACATTTACAGTTAAATAATTGTCTACTCATGTGTATGCAAAGCTGCACTGATTGGCCCCAATAAGGGTTAAATTAGTCAGTAGTTGAGGTCTCATTCACAACTGCCCTAGGTGTGCATTACATCCAGTGGGTGAGATTTAACCTAATGCATAATCTATAAAAAAGTATCCCATGATGCCTTATGCTATGGATACACAGGTGATGTGGAATTGAACATTCAAGTATAGAGAGCTAGCACTTGTGCAAGATGCAGTCATAAAAATAAATTTACTGTATTTTGTATATTTTGGTGCATCAAGAGAATATACTAGCACTCGTTTCATCAACCTGTGGTCATATTGTAGGGCCTATAGTCGCCACTCTCCTGCTGTCCAGTTCAGGTCCTACCATAGCTTTGTACAGAATTCACTGTGACTGGCATTAGAAATTCTGGGTGAGACTGGTGTTGTGGCGTTATAAAAGACGGTATTACTGCATAATTCATTAATAGTGCATTCAGATCATTTATTAGTGAGTATGTGCTTAATTCAACATTATGGTGCCCTGAAGCAGTAACAGCATATCATTTTTTACTTAGTTTCCTAAATCTAATCGAGGAAACAAGCAGATTTACTATCCAATGCCTCCAAAAACTGTTGCTCCCAATAATTTCTGCAAGTCACAAGAGCCGCTGTCTCAGAGAACTGGCAATTTGCAAAGAAGTCTGATAAAATCCCAGTGGAAAACATCTTACAGTCGCAGCTTCCCAGGTATGGTATATCAGATCTACAGAACATTGATCTGTATCAATGGTAGTGTTCTCAATAGAGATAAATTACCTATTAACCACTATGTCCTATGGTGGCCTTGAAAGGAACTCAGACACTGTTACTTAAGATTTTGGTTTATTAAATACAAAAAACTGACACTGTGCCATATCACATGAGGGACAATTATTATCTTTCTTCATTGATCTGCATTTTTTGAAGTACTAGGCACATGGAACACCTGTTGGGAAGCTATTGAACAGGGTGGGTGCTCTGTCTCCAACTTTTAGTTCACCTTTAGTTCATTTTTAGCAATACAAAGAAATTCTTAGCATTTGTAGGTCCTTTAGTGACCTCTGGTGGATGACTAATTTCATTGCAATACATGGTTTCAGTCATTGAGAACCTTAACCAGTCACACAGGAATACAGTCATTCAAATACTTGCTGCTCACCCTTAATTTTAGATGGTTGCTAAGCCAGTTACCATATGTTTCTTAATTTCATGCCATTGTATCGAATATAACATTTTTCTTTTTCTGCATTCATGTGTTTAGTATGAAAATCTAATAAAATATTTTCAAATCAGTTACCATATGTCACAAACCAAATTTATCGATCAATTAAGGCCTACAAAAAAAGTGTTTGACAGCTGAATGTACTGGAAACTTCTAACTAAAGGAATACATGCTGAAGGTCAATCTTCTAATGACCTTTATAAAAGAACAAGGTTTTAGGCCTAAAGGTTACTGAACATCTAACAACATCTGTTTACTTTGCCCAAAGTGAACATTGATGTTAGAGAGTAAACCTGCCCTCTTACTGAAAGTTTTTATGACTGTTGGAAGCAACCAGAAATGTCCATGACTTGAACAAAACAATTTCAATTTCATACATGACCAGGGCTGGAACTAGGGTTAGGTGTGGTGTTTATACAAATGGTCTGCGGGTGTCACTGTGCACAAGACTTTCTGTACAGCTTGAAAGTGAAAATAAGAAGTTACTGTTGTTGTTTAAGGCCTGTATGAACCTGCTAATAAAGCACTGTTATACTCTCCTCATCCTTGGCTAACAAACATAACAGTTGGCAGAAGAGGCACCTGCCTAGGGTGTAACAATAGGGGGGTGCTGAGCAAGTACAGGTATGGGATCCGTTATCTGGAAACCCATTATCCAGAAAGGTCCTGGATACGGAAAGGCCATCTCCCATAGACTCCATTATAATCAAACAATTCAGATTTTTAAAACTGATTTCCTTTTTCTCTGTAATAATAAAACAGTAGTTTGTAATTGATCCAAACTAAAATATAATTACTCCTTATTGGAAGCAACACCAGCCTATTGGGTTTATTAAAAAAATGACATGATTTTCTTGTAGACTAGGTATAAAGATCCAAATTACAGAAAGATTAGTTATCCAGAAAACCCCTGGTCATGAGCATTATGGACCTGTTAAAAGGTCTTCTGCCTAGGATGCCTAGTAGGCTTTTCCCAGAACTGTACATGGCTGATATCTCTTCCATTGCATTCATAGCATCTAATAATAATAAATCTCTGCCTGCACATATATATTTGTTGACTTTTGTTATTGACAATATGTGTCATTTTCTGTTTTTTAGATTATGGTGTAATTAAACATTTGAATCCTGGTGGTTCTCCTGACCCTGGCAGTATTGGACAGCTGGGTGGAAGTGTGGAAATGGTAAAATCGTACACTTATGCATTAACCTCACTATGTAGTGTATCAGGTATAGGAAATGTAATTTAAAATTTCTCTCTGCATAATTCATGTATAGAAGAATTTGTAGTAGGTAATTCTACTTTCTGATGCACTCTCTCGATGCCTCAAGCAGTGGGCTGGATAAAAATACATACTACATACTTACTGAAGGGGAATTTCAATTGCTAAACGCATGGGTTACAAGAACTGAAATCTGCTAATTTAAGTTATATAGGGACAGTGTGCCTTTCTCTTAATGCCTTTCAGTACCTAGTGGTGTTAATATTGCTGGTCATAGATACTGTACCATTTAAAAAATGTACTTAATTATTCCTAGGCTCTTTGATGACCCAGCAGCTCTCCTTAAATAAATGCAATTTTTTTGCAGAGGTTTGGTGTAACACATGCATGATAAATTCAATTATGACTATAATAGAATTATTATGTGATTATCTAATAATGTGAATATTTTGTAAAACAATTTTTTCCAGATCTTACAATCAGAACCTCTAGAAGGAAGAGCTTCAAGTTTTCAAGCGTCTGACAATCCCACTAATGGAAATCAAAAAGTCTTCAACTTGCTACCCAAAGGCCAAAATATACACACTAGTTTAAGTCCTGACTCTGATGGAGAGAATGATTGTGGGATTCCATGCTATTCTAAACATCACCCATCTCCAGCTTGTGATACCTTATCAGACCACTGCAGCACAAGATGTCGCTCTCCTGGAAAAGAACACAAAGCCCATTCAGTCAAAAAATGGCAGTTTAAGGAACCAGAGTTATGCAAAATTACTGATACTGACAAATCAGATGCTTTGTACAGTAGGCAGCTCGTGCAGGCCCCAGTGCTTCAGGAAGGAGACTCAGAAATAAAATCAATATGCAATAAGGAATTACATCCCAGTAAAGGTGAATATAATTATTCCGATCTAAAGAAATCATTCACAGAACATGTTGCCCAAGAGATGATTCAGGAAAGCCTTAATGGATGGTGCAGTAAGCAAAGGGTATCACAAACACCAGTTCCACGAGAATTATTTGACCAAAAGGATCAACAACAACCTCCTAACTTACTTGAATTGCAAAGCTCGTTTTCCAGAACTAAAGCATGCAGAGATTTTCACCACAACTTCCCAGTCAGTACAATGGATTTAAGAGACAATCTGAATTCAGGGAAAAAACACAAATTCTTTGGGTTTCATTCTTTTTATTTGCATAATTAATAATCAGAATGCAAGTATAACACCAGCAGAAAAAAAATATTCTGGCCGTTTGTGTTTAGCAAGTTTTGGCAAATTGACATACATTAAAGTGTGATCTTCAAAACTAGATGCAATGTAAATTTATACTTTGACATAAGGCGCTAGATTTCATCATTCATTATAGAAGCGTAGCTGGAGTAAGTGGGATGGTGTAGTGCTCACATGTTTTCTTGTGGCATTTCCCATCTGCTGAAGGAAACCTGCTGAGGGGTGAAGATGCAGTCTTAAAAACTGCATTATTCAGTCCTTAAACCAACCCATTTGTCTGAAAGTTACAGAGGCTACAATAACTACTGCTACCTGCTGTTTCATGCCTTCTGTATCATTTCTGCTTAAAGGAAAAAGAATGGTGGATAGGCTGCATCACATGGTCATAGTTTTCCTGATTGGATATGGTATCCAGGGCTGGATGGCCTCACCAGAATGCTAGGGGAAATCAAGGTGGGCCCTGTGCTGAGTCCCCTAAGTATCTATTTGCAAACTGTACTGCTCTAACCTTAGGAATTCAGGTGCCACCAGGGATCTATTCTTACCAGGTTCTCCCCTTAATTCGTGGAGCAGGTAGTTACTGCTACTTGCAGAAGGGCTGGCCTGTTGCATGCCAATATTCCTTCACACAATGAAAGAGAATCTCATTGGCTCAGCTGCCAAGCTGGGTGTGGAACTTGACCCATAATGGAGATAAGAGTCAGAGTGTAAGTTTCCTAGATAAGGCACATGATTATTGGGAGCATATTCAGTGTTAATTCTTAGTTATTTCATGTGCACATTCTATTTTATACTAGAAATGTGCATTTTGTTATGCAAGTGCTTCTTCGTCCAGAGGGCTTTTGTACATTTTACAAGGGGGCGCTTGATGTCTCACTTACTGGTTGGCACCAATTACACCAGTCTGATGTTGTTAAAGGGGTGGTTCAAATGTAAGTTAACTTTTGTTTAGTCATAGAATGTTCAATTCTAGGCAACTTTTCAGGCTCTGGCCTACCCAATCATGGCCAAAAATGGAAAAAATGAAGGTATGCATGGTGGGGTTTGCGTTGTCAGCATGACAAGGACCTCAACTACTTGGGCGGTGTTTCCAGTGCATGTGTGTGGGGGCCACTGAGGTGGCTCCAGACCCCCCCCCACCAGTCTGACTCTGGCTTTTTATAAATAAAGAATAATAATAATACTACACTGACCTGTAACATTTTTTATTGGATTCAGTCAAACAATACAAGATCACTGACATTACCATACATGTAGAGCTGGGACTGCTTCAACTATTTTGGGGCCAGGAAGAAAACCTCTCCACCTGCTGCAAATTGGAAGCAGTTTCCTATATAATATGCCCTTCTGGATTAGCTAGTGGCAATCAATAATTCATAGACACAATTATTGGTCATATACTGAAATTTTTTTAGAGCACTTGAGTCAAGACACACCCACACATTTTGGATTCAAGGAAATATGTCCTTTCCAAAAATATATGGATTTCTGGGGTGAACTGACCTTTTTATAGCTTTTCCCCTCATAAAATACAGTAAATGGGTTGATTTGGCAGTAACTGAAACGACAGATGATATTGGGTTTCTTCATCTTCGACCCCCAACATGCCATATGCCTAGGTAAATCAATACACATTGGCCATCAAAATGTATAGTGGACCTCTGGCCTTCATATTTAGTGTGTTTTATCTTGGTACATAATAAGATGCTGCAAAGTGGAAGCTTTGAGGCGATTTTTAAAAATCACTAAATTTAGGAAAGCTTTAAGCTTAGAATTTCAGAGTATAAAGACATGTGTACCCAGTTTGGATTCCAGAGAATGTGTACTTTGCAGAAATTTATGGCTTTCTGTGGTACTTCTTTGTAGCCTTGCCCCCAGTGGCTTATCAAGAACGCTGTAACATGTTGTAAATGTGTTAATTTTGCAGTAGCTGAAATTACATAAATAATTGATCATATGAGGTATCTTCATTTTGGGGCCCCTAGAGGCCAGATACGTAGATGAACCTATACACACTGGACATCAAACTGTTCACTGGACTCCTGAATTGAAGCTTGGTAGGAGAAAAGACATATATACCCATTTTTTAATTTAAACTAAAAGGCCCCTAAAGTGAGTGCAAAAATGGTCTGGCAATAAAAGTAACAAATCATCCAAATCTTCTGGCAGTGAAATGGTTATAGGAAAATTGCTACCTTTATTAGTCCTTTTCTCCCCCTGAAATGTTTGCAAACTTTCAATAACTGAATTTAGTTTGTAAAATGTTTGTGATATATGGGGTGTACTCACAAAGATGGAAGATGGGTGTGGATAAAAACATTTAGCGCACTACACACACCATATGTTTTATACCTCTTTGCAATCTCCAAATGTTGGGAAGTTTGCTTACTATGGGAGTATTGCTGATATCATACTGCAAGATTCAAATGTGTATAACAATAGGACACATGGGGGCAGATTTATCAAGGGTCAAAGTCAAAATGTGAGTTTTTGAGTTCGAATTTCAAATTCGAATTTTCAGGTTTTTTTATGGCCAAAAAACTGTCAAATTCGACTAGTTAAATTGAGATTACATAACAGCCTGCCAGAAAGCAGTTCCCTCCTAAAGTGCTGGCACTAGTCACATGACCAGGGGCAGCTGGGAAATTGACAAAATGTCTAGCCCCATGTCAGATTTTAAAACCTAAAATAAAAAAATCTGTCTGCTCTTTTGAGGAATGGATTTCAGTACAGAAGTCTACTGGAACAGCACTGATGCGTTTTGAAAAAAACATGTTTTCCCATGACAGTATCCCTTAAAATTCGATTCAGAATCGATTTGAGTTTGCAGGGTGTTGGTGAAAACCGGAGCTGCCAGGGGTTTCCCCTGTTTCACGGAGGAGTGAGAGCATTCCAGCTGTTACCAACTGTTACCTATAAATAGATTTCATTATTTTGGGTTCTGGTCCAGTGATTTATGTGAAGTCTAGACCAATATTTTTTACACTTTATGGATGACATATGGGCTAATTTGGGAGAATATGAGAATATATTGAATGAATTATACTGTCAGTAATCTTTAGTTCAAGGGCTAGATTTGTTTTTACAAAAAAAATACAAAAAGGGGGCTTATTTTGGAGAATATAGTGACTAACATTAACCAAAAATAACAAAGTTTTTAGATTTCCCTGAATATCAATTTGCTAAAAGGAGAATACAAAAAAAGTGGAGGGATGCTCTATGTGGTGAATGTTAGAGTCCTGCAGCGGGTCGGTTACCCGTGGCTTACCCGCAAAATCCCGCGGTACCCTGCGGGTTGCTCGTAGAATTTCTGGGTGCGGGTATAGCGGGCCGGTGGTTCTGCAGGTTGGCGGGTTGAGGGTCGGGTCGCGGATCCTCGCTATAGGGATCTTTACTCCTTTTCTAAGCATTCCTACTACTGATGATGTCACTTCCTGTTTATGATGACAGCACTTCCTGATTCTTGATAGTCAGCGGGTCGTGGGTTCCGAGTTGCGGGTATGGTTCGGGTCGCGGGTCCAAGCGGGTAAGAATGCGGGTCGCGGGTCCGGGTTGCGGGTACGGGTCGGGTTCGGGTCCCAAAAAATGGACCCGCGCAGGACTCTAGTGAGTGTAGCGCAGCATGCTAAACCAAGCCCCTCCCACAACCATAAGCCACACCCATATTATTAAACATCACACACCAATACTTTCTGGTTTAACCCACTTTAAAGCAAAACCAAGTAAGCAGTTTATCAAGTGACTTTTTAAAGAAAATTTTATTTTGTACTTTTTAAGAACACATTGAGAGAGTTTTTTAATACATGTGCACTAAATGACACAAATATGATCACTTTTTTTAAGAAATAAGCAATAATAGCGACATCTTGTGGATGAATTTTATATTGACATGTATGCACTATTAATAGGTATTCACTGAAAAAGTATTTAAATTGTATTTATTATAATAATTGGCAATTAATGATGTCATTCATACACTCCTCTTTTGTTTGTATTTAAATGGTCACAAATCCACTTGCACTTATCCTTGATAAAGGCCCCAATGTGGGCCGAAACGTTTGACACGTGAGTGAAGCTGAAATAAAATCACCTTGATTAAAAATAATCGGAGTGCTGGTCCACTTGATGAGTTGTGTATATATATATATATATGTATATATATATATATATATATATATATATATATATATATATATATATATATATATAGCCACAGGGTCTGCTTCCTCTATAGTTAAGCCCCTGATTTTTAGTCATAAACTTCCATCACTTACCCACACAGATTGGAGCACACAAGAACAAGGGAAAACCATCCCATGTTCTCCCCAGCTTTCACATGCCTCACTGGCTTGACAACTAAATTATTGCCTATATATTTAGCAGTATTTAAATTGAAATTTTCATAAATGTCTAATGTCCGTTCAGTCCTTATTGGCGTTATTGACAGAGCCCATAATACTTGGGATGCACCGAATCCTGGATTCAGTTTGGGATTCGGCCAGAATTCGGCCTTTTTCAGTAGGATTCGGATTCAGCCGAATCTAGGGGGTATATTTATCAAAGAGTGAAGTTAAGAGTGAAGTTCCGCCACTATAGTGAAATTCTGCCACTAGAGTGAAATTCCGCCACTCTCCATTCATTTCTATGGGATTTTCACTTCACCCATTGATAAATACGCCTTGCAAAATCCCATAGAAATTAATGGAGAACGGCGGAATTTCACTCTAGTGGCGGAACTTCACTGTTTGATAAATTTACCCCCTTGTGTCTGGCTGTATCGAATTTGAATTTGCATATTTAAATTAGGATTTGATTCTGTATTTGGCTGAATCTTTCACAAAGGATTTGGGCATTCGGCTGAATCCAAGTAGTGGATTTGGTGCATCCTTACATAATACACATGGATATGAGGTGAAGAGTAAAATGTAGGTTATAAAGTGTTGATTGCAATGACTGACATCATATCATTATTCTATATGGGATTGCAGGAAATGGGGTAGTGGGACATAAGAAGTCTCATGTCTCATGTCTGGAGCATTGTGTAATTAGCTGTAAGTCTCTGCACTCTATTTTATAGCACAGTGACTTGCAGCTCCCTTCATGACTGCATTAGTTAGAGCTGTATTAGTGAGGCACATGTGGAGCGAGGACCATTTCAAGAAAAAAAAAATGTAATTAAATAAAACAAATCCTGTGCCCAAACCTCTACTAACAGTCTCATAGAAAATATGTATACTTGTGTCAGGCATTCTTTCTTATTTTATTATTATGTATTATCTAGATTATTAATTATATTTATTTTATTATTATATTATTACAGTACACATGTGTACAGGTGTTTTTTTCACACATCGGAAACCCAGCTTCCCTAGTGGGTCATTTAGCAGTGCATTCAGCTGTATGATTTAGGGGCAGGTATTTATAAAAATCTGCCCATATAGGTATCATAGTGACTTTGCACTTTAGTGCACATATGTTACCATATCTACAGATGCAGCCACTGGGATTTGTGAGTTAAATGCGTGCGTAAAAACTGTGTTAGCTAAAGTCATCTTAACTCATTTAATGCATTTAACCTTTTCATTAGCATACCAAAGCACCACTGTTTTCAATGGTGAACTCTTTAATTGGATGGGATGCTGTGACACAATATTCTGTGCTAAGTGGGATAAATGGGATAGATGAGTTAAGTCTTTCTGTGTCAAATGCACAATCCAAATACTGCCAGTTCTACCTAGACAGAAAGCCAGAATATGCTGTGTTACTGAGAGCAGCTTTTTGAATTGGCCATTGTTTATTATCTGCTACTGGTCAGTGTTATAAACATAGTGTACATAAATTAAGTATTAACATTATGATCTGGATTATTTTAATGCAATATCAAACTTCTTGTACACAAGAAGCTGAGAAGCAACAAGCTACACGTGCCGAGTCACTGAGTGAAGCTCATTCAATAGGTCCTCAAATATTTTTATTTAAAAATCATATATCAATAAAGTGTAGAACATAGTGGTGTTCTCTGTTATCCACTATTTAACCTGTGTCATAAAGCCTTTTTCCATTGCTACACAGCAGCTTGTATATATAAACTACAATAGTGCTTCTGAAGCAAACACACCAGTTTTACCAGTGCAGGGCAACAGTACATGATATTTTCATTACATTTTTTTGTTACTGTTCCTTTAATATACCAATTTGAACTGAAATATTCCACAGACTTCAACCTTCATGGAAATAAATCCGGGTCATTTTGTTGTCACAGTTGTCACACTCACTGCATGCCCAGGATATGACTTAAAAAATCCAGGGCTAACACATATGGAAGTCTATGGTAAAAGAATGCTGGTAAATATTGAATATGCGTAGTGTTTGTAGACTGCAGTTTGAAACCAGAAAGTTGGTAATGTGGGGAACCATGAAACAATGGTGGAGTATTGGTGCTTTTTTGGGCTCTTATCTGCAAAGTTTTGTCCCAGTTTTAAAATTCTAAATCCTAAACAGGCAATTTTAAACTGAACAGCATATGGTGTCAACCCTACCTCTGGTAGGGAATAGTAGTCAAAATGCCTCCTAATATTACTGAATGTAAAATGCCCTATTTACTCACACGGAGCAGTGAAAGGATGTCAGGGCCAGGCCCGGGTTTGTGGAAAGGCCACAAAGGCCTAGGGTGACAGGATTTTAGAGAAGCATGCTGCCCAACCACACCCACATTGGTTCATCAAACACCAGGGATGCGCAGGAGATACACCTTCAGTAGTATAATAGAAATGGTGAGAGATGGACATTGGAGTTTTGCCCATTGCATGGTAGTGGCAGGAAAAATGTCCCATGCACCTTTACCCTAGGAGTGGGAAAGATAAGAGACCAGAGTAAACAATACCACTGAAGTTTTTAACTATATAGATTTACAAGTATTCCCCTCCTTTGAAACTCTGTTCTTTGGCATGTTGATTCTTGGTGATTGTTGGGTCCACTTACCTAAGCGATGTTAAAAAGATATCCATCAGTACTATAAGTTCTAACCACTATTCCCTCACAACTATTCCCATGATAGTGAAAACTAACAGCATCAAATTTAAAGTTTCCAGACCTAGCATTAGGTGGAGCTTTGTCTCCATTTCTTACTTTCTATTTAATTTTATTTTAACTGAATGGAATAACTTTGCAGTACAGAATAATTTTGATGTTTTATATATGTAATTTTCTAGGTTACTGAAAAAGTTTTAAAAGGAACAATTGCAGGAAAAACATTGTGGTGCCAACCACTGAAAGCTTTTGTATAAATACATATCATTTCACTACCAGTTCCAACTGGATGACTTTCATCTGGAAACAAAGCGTCCACTCCTAAATAGATTGCAGACTTCTAGTTTCCGACCTTGGCTTATATTACCCTACCTCCAGTAATTAGAATCCTATTGAATTTATTCCATGCAATGACTCTTCATCCTTTTTATATACAGATTCAGTTTAAATACATTTATTATAATGTAGAGATACATGGTCCACTAGCTTAGTGTATACACATTAGTTGCTGCAGCCTGCCAAGCCACTTTATCACAGCTATTTCATTAGAATACATGGGGCAGATTTACTAAGGGTCGAATTTGAAGGTTAAAAAACCCTCAAATTCGACCCTTAGTAAATCTGCCCCATGTATTCTAATGAAATAGCTGATCGATAAAATCGTTCGAATCGAACGATTCAAACGATTTTAAACATTCGATCGAATTTTTTTTTGTTCGATCAAAAAACCTTTGAAAAACCCTATGGGAGCTTCCCATAGGGTTATATAGCAATTCAATCTGCCAAATTGTTATATCAAATTTTTTTTAAAGGGCCAGTACTTTGACTGCAAATTCAATGGTCGAAGTAGCCCAAAAAAAATTAAAATTCACATTTTTTTCAATTCAAATTATTCACATGAATTTAGTAAATCTGCCCCATAGGCTTTGCAATGGGAATTGAAATATGGATAAAGGTAGCTTAACATAAGACATATGGGACTTAATCTACGAGTGCAAAGGGGATTGCAAAAAAACAATCCTTTTAAAGGGGTTACATCCAATCACAATGGAATACATAACAACCAATTACAGAGTTGTGATGTATTCCATTGTGATTGGATGTAACCCCTTTAAAAGGATTGTTTGGGGGAACATTCAGTAGCCTATGAGTAAGTGCCCCAATAAGCACGAAACGCGTCAGGTCACTCTCTTGTATGTCCTAATAAATGGAATGAACTTTTAATAAAAATTTTGGACATTGCTTTTTTGCGGAGGAAGTACTCACAATTTTTCAGATTTTGGTCACTTACCTGCGCCCATGGACTGGGGTGAACTGTGAGTATACCCTCCTATCCTATTTTTATTTCCTCAGTTATTCCAATACTATTATTTTTATGGCAGATTGCATCATTTTGATACATTAAACTTTGTATTTCAAGCTATGCTAACAGTTATGTTTCGTAGGACCCAAGTTTTAAATTGATGTACTACTTATGTAATTTCATACCTCTTTAGCTCCGTAACAACATATTGCCTAACAAATATAATTTTTTTTTTCAATAATGTTTTTATTTGCCTTTATTTGCCTGGATTCATGAGGAATTGTTCCATCTCCTGGACAGGCCCGACACCCCTTAATAATTCAGTTTCGTACCATGTGGTTTGGTGAAAGGTTTGTATGGTTAGTTTTCTAGTTGTTGGAGGTATGTGTTTATATAGGTTAGCCAGGTATCAAAAAATATTTTTATGTTTTTTTATTTATTAGTTAAAGTTTGTATCCAGTCTAAATAAAAAATGTGATGTAATTTTAGTCGTACTAAAGAGATGGGTGGGGGATTTATGTAAAATAGCTTTCCTAGCTGCTGCTGCAACTCGTTCCACTAAGGGGCAAATTTACTATTATTCCCCAAAATAAATTCTACCAAATTCTCAATTCGATAAGTATTCGACCATCGAATTGTTTTAGGCTATCATTTTGCTCGATATCTGATTTCTCAATGAATTCGTACAATCGGAAACCGATTGTTCGATTTCACGAAAAAGTTGTGAAATTTCATTTGAGCGTCCGAAAAATTGGTACGATTCGAATGATCGAACGCTCCAATCGTACGAATGGTATTTGAGCCTCAGAATGGTATTTAGCCTCAGAAACCTATGGGGATCTTCCCATAGGCTTCTATTACAATTCGGTAGGTTCAATCTGGTGAAGTCGGCAGTCGAATAAATTTAAAATTTAGATTCCTACGATCATCGAATTATCGAATATCCGATCATTTGATCTATTCAATATTCGATGATCGACGAGGCCAAATTTTACTTTACGATTTTACGAAAAATTTGTACGGTCGGTATTCGATCGAATTCAATCAAACTTCGATCATTTCACGTGAATTTCGTAAATCGGCCCCTAAGTGTTTGGTGAAAATTTGCAGGACCACTCCAAGATGTACTACAAACAGTGTCAAAGTGCTGGTGCCCCAATAGCATTTTGTATAAAGTGGGAACATGTGGCCAGTTTCATTCTGGATCTCAGGTGTGAACAGTACAGGGCTTTAGGGGTGTGAGCAATAGAGGTGTTACAACTGTGAACAATGCAGGGGGATCATAGGTGTGAACAATACAGGGGATTAGTCTGAATTTGAGGTACTATATTAACAATGCAGGGGCCAATTAATCTCTGTAGTGATACCATTTACATTTTACACATGGTAATCAAGCACAGCAGGTAGGGGGGCACAGAAGTGGGGTCAAAGGCCGCATGCAGCCTTTGGGCCGCCAGTTGGACAGTCCTGGCCTAGATTATAACTCATGGATAGGCAGGTCAAAACCACTTAAAAAATATCTGAAAATCTTGACAGAAGGGACTATAGGTGCCATACACATTTGGCTAGGACTATTAGCCACAGAATCATAAGTAAGAAGTCTTAGGAAGTGAGCTGTCATATTGGAGTAGGCTTCAGGGAGGTATATACATTCAAAATACCTCCAACTGAGTTTGTCGCTCCAAATGTAATAATGAACACATTGGTGGTGTAGCTCAGGTAGCAATGTATTCACTAGTTTTTGTATTCACAAGGTTTTATCCTTTTAATATTTACAGATACAAATTCTATTTGCCCAGAATTCAGCAGTTCTTCATGCATACAGGTTTACATTTATAAAAAAAAAAGGCTAATACTTTTTTTCAATAGTTTATTTACATCTCAAGTGCAAATGCTGATTTTTTAACATTTTGTCTTTTAATGAAAACAATGCTATTATATTGCTGCACACAAAATAGATACACATGTAAGGATGCTGAGATCACAGAACTTTACAGAGATGGCTTTGTATGTGAATGCATAAAGTCGATCCACAGCTGGATGAGAATGTTTAATGTTGGTTTCTGTTAGATTCTTTCTCTCTCTCTAATAATAGCAAATCTTGAAGTATCTTCAGCTCACACAAGTTGTTGGTTAGATCTGCACTTTTTTCTCATAACTGTAGCTCAAACTCTTTAATCTGTACACAAAACAAAAATGGAAAGAACACAGATTATAATGATACCCTTCTATCTATTCAATGAAAATGACATTTATGTATACATTAAGGGGATTATTTATCAAAATCACAAAATTTCTGATAATTTTCAGTAAAATAGTTCAACCAAATCCACACAGATTTTTTACCCTTAATTATCATTACATTTCTCTGAAAATTTCCTGTGTGGGAAAAAACTCTATAAAATTGTGAAAAAAATCTGAATTTTCCAGATATGATGCCTGAAAACTCAGATTTCTTCAGATTTTTGCCTGAATACCACAAAATCTTCAGATTATTGCATGAAAACCAGCACAGATCAGGATATCTTCAGGACTTCTGGCATTGAGCTCTACATGAACTCAACAGGTACTTTTTTATTCGATGAATTCGGAAAGATTCAAGTAAATTTAATAAATAACCCCCCTAAATATTGATCAGGTTAACTGGTGGTTAACCAAATGTTGTTGAAGTACAAATTCCAACATCCCACTGACAGTATCAGCCATAACAACATCACCCGGCAGTGCATTCCACAACCTCACTGTCCTCTTTGTGAAGAGCCACCTACGCTGCTTCAAATGAAAGCTACTTCAAATGGAATACTCAATATTAAATATTTGGTCAGTTTTGTAGCTGTACCAGTAATATAAAGGATTGTTATTCTGCAGTAGGTCTGCATCATTTAAAATTGTTAAATCCAATTTGTTTACATGCCATTGTGGAATTACATGCACATTTTCCAGATCAACAGCAACCCTAGTGTTGTTTTTCAGCCACTGGACATTTAGGAGTTATTTATCAGAAGTTTAGAGTTAGAATCTTTTTTACCTCAAATTAACTCGAAGCTCGAATGGTATCTTATTAAAGAAAAAACTCGAATGTGAATAAAGAGTCCCGCAACCCGAAAACTCGAATTAATCGAGATTTTAGCAGAAAAACATCCAATCCTTTGAATCATTCAAGTTTTTGAGTAAAACCCTCGAACATCAACATAACTTTGACAGATTTTAGGTGGTGTATTTTTTTGGCTATTTTAATAATAAAAAAACTTAATAACTTGAAACTTAATAAATCTGTCCCTTATAGTAGTTATAGGGAGGTGACTTGGATTAGAAAACTTTTTATCAAAGTTCAACCAGGTTTTCCCAGACATTTAAGCTGTAATGGTTTAGATCTAACTTGGCATTGGCTAGTTTGATTAAATTGATAAATATTGATTTTATTAATTTGATTAAATTGAAAAATATTGGTTCATTTTATGGCAGTCTGTATCTTCAGGATTAATTTCTCCAGAGCAGACAATATAACAAATATAGGATGTTTAACAGAAATTGCATTAACAAAAATGGGTCACTATGCAATGAATTAAAATTTTTATGAATAATGATCACAAATTGATTCAGAACAAATTGTTCCAAATTATTCTACTGCTATTGGATTCATTGTTTGGGAAGCACTGTGGATCGATAAAAATCAGTAAATCTACAATTTTTGTTGAATCCATCACCTTACACTAAAATAGGCAATGCACAAGGTACAATTCATAAACCCTTGGCAGAAAGACCAGTATCAGCTGATGTTGACAAAAGATAGTTTAGTGATCTAGAATATGTGCATAAATGATATATAATAGGATGCAATTTATATAATATTAATTAGTATAAAACTTTACCACTCCTAAGTGTGAATGTTATATTGGTTTCATAGCATGAAATAAATGAGCATCAGTTACTTTACCTGTCATCATCAAGGTTTTTTACATCTTGTGGGTAAGGCTTTGTTTCATATTGTAATCTTTGTAGGGGTGTTTCTCTTCCAAACCTCTGTGGTAGAGTGGCAAGAGACTGTGTGTAACGCCCACCATGACTTGATCTGCCAAACCTCTGAGGCAAATTGGCTAAAGACTGAATATTAGCCCTGGCAGGAACATATCTCCCGAATCGCTGTGGTAGGTTTGGGATGCTTCTTTCTATCCCGTTTTCAGAACCTCTCCCAAATCGCAGAGGTAGATTAGCAGCAGGTTTATTATCCCTCTCTTCTAAAACCAGCCTCTCACTCTGTAGTGGTAGATTGTTATATTTGTATGCCAGGAGGGAACCTATTTCATTTTGGATATTTGACTTCCAATATTGGAGTTCCTCAGAGTTAATTGTTCTTGGATTTTGGATATCATCTGTGGGCTGTAAAATAAAAAAAAAATAATGACAATAATAATTTTCAACAAAGAAGATAATATAATATACATTTTATTTCAGTTTGTATTGCACTCCTTAAACCCAATGCCATTGCCATGGACAAATATATTTCTCAGTTAATAACACTATATGGCAGATGACATTCCTTTTCATGGTTTTTTTTCCATCAGGGAAAAATGTATATTCAGTTAATTGAGATATACTATGTGAAGTTGCAAAAGTGCTGGCCCATAGGCTATAATGAATGTTCCACAATTTAGAGCTGCAGAACAGTTTTAGACAAATACAACTTAAGGGGGAATAAAAAAAGAATTATTAAAGAGTTTGAAACATGCATTTTAATCATATAAAAGTTAAGGATAAAAATATTCTCCCGTAATTTGACTTTTTCATAAACAGGAAAGATGTTTGCAGTTAGGTAAAACAATTTTTACTCCAGTCTACATTTAAAAAAACTTGAATGTTGATCGTTTAAACCAGTGATCCCCAACCAGTAGCTCACGAGCAACATGTTGCTCTCCAACCCCTTGGATGTTGCTCCCAGTGGCCTCAAAGTAGGTGCTTATTTTTGAATTACTGGCTTAGAGGCAAGTTTTGGTTGCATAAATAACAGATGTCCTGCCAAACATTCTCTCCTGTAGGCTGCCAGTCCATATAGGGGTTACCAAAAAGCCAATCAGAGCTCTTATTTGACATCCCCATGGACTTTTTCATGCTTGTGTTGCTCTCCAACTCTTTTTTAAATTTAAATGTGGCTCACGAGCAAAAAAGTTGGGGACCCCTGGTTTAAACCTATGACTTCTTTATCTCTGTCTTGAACCCCAGAGCGAGGACTCATATCACTGCTTTTAACCCCAGGTACAGGAAGAGCTGGTACAGGTATTGGACCTGTAATCCAAAATTCTTGGGACCTGGGGTTTTCCGGATAATGTATCTTTCTGTAATTTGGATCATCATACTTAAAGTCTATGAGAAGATCATGTAGGCATTAAATAAACCCAATAGGCTGGTTTTGCTTCCAATAAAGATACATTATATATTAGTTGGGATTACACAGTTCTCCAAAAACAGGAAGCTGATGTTTGTTTAAGAATAAGCCAAACATTTGTCCCTTCCTACTTCATCTCCATCTAGAGTTTGGGCCTTATGTCAAAATAGTGCATTCTCAATGGAGGCCTAGAACCAAGGACACATTGTAGCAGGTTTGCAAATTGGGTGGCAAAGTGTGTGGAACTGTTGTAATAAAAAATTAAGCAAAGCTTTGCACATGGAACCCATGAAGCCCATAAACAGATATATTCATATATCTTTAAAAAAGGCAATGCAGAGACAATATTTGTAAGGCATATTATAACATAGGGGTAGAAGAAAGCAAAAAAATGTCAACACAGAATTTCATGCAAAATAACATCATGTAATGATTTCAGTTGCATTTTAGCATTACACCTTTTTTAATCTAAAAAATTTGTTTTCTCACCTCTAGTAAGTCATCATAGTTTTCTTGGTTTTCAAGACTATTTCCAGTGTTCTCTGCAGAATAGATAGAGGATATGCAAAAGATGGCGTAAGTGCTTAGGTAAAACACGATAACCTTACTGGCAGATGTCATCTCCATGTTCTTGTGATGGTCAGCTGAATGTGTCTCAGATGCTTTCTGACTACCTTATATATATAGTATGGGCACAAACTACGAATCTGACATGGTGTCTTTTCACATACCTGTCCTCAGTTTTAATTAACGGAACAATTTCAAAGTAGAGAAAAAGGAATGTGGAGAATTTGATTGCAGAAAGCTTTTCAATGACACCCCTGCTTGTAAACATATTGATTTTTTTTGGAAACAAATATTTTCCGTTTTTATCATGTCCCAATTAATTAGGCAACAGTGGATGCTATAATAATTGGAACTTACGCAAACGATGTTCAATTAGCACATGCTGTAGTTCATCCTTCTTTTGTTTCTTTGCAACTATTCAGTGTAAAGAGCTGGAAATGCTTTTCATTCATTTAAAATGCATTGAACAAATGATATCAGTTCTTTCAAGGAGCTACTATTTTCTTTCTTGCATTGTTTTGTGTCCATGCACATAAAATATTTGCCACTGTAGGCTACATGGATTTAACCTCTTGGCTTCCACTAAGGATGTTCTCCTGTTGCATTGCAACAGGAGAACTAATGCTTAACTAAAGAAGTAAGCTAGACATGTTGTACATTATGTTTTAGGCTTCTATACCAGCCCAAGGCAACAAGAAACTTTTAGCAGTAAAGAGCTGTGTCTACAAAGATGCCCCAGTAGCTCCCCATCTTCTTTTCTGCTGATTCACTGATTCACATTCTCTGTGCTGCTGTCACTTACTGAGCTTAGGGACCAACTCACAATATACTGTATATATAGAGTTTAAATGTTATACTATAAAGCAGATTCATACTGATAATTACTATATGGCAGCTCAGAAACCAGTGCAATTAGCATCAGAATTTATTGATCAGCTTATATTACAGGCCAACCTCATTTTCTTCTTGTTAATTTGCGTCAACCCCTAAGCTTAGCTTCTCAACGGCTGCTCAGAGCCCACTGAGCATGTGAGTGTCGCAGACACTGTCTAAGATATTGTTCCCCTGTGACAAGTTTGAAGTCCTGGATCTTTGCTGCTATTGTGAACCTGAAACTTTACACCGGTGCAATAAGTTCAGTATATAAAATAGTTAGTTCTCCATTAAAGAGGGACTAATGGACCTTTTCCCTTTTGTATAGCTTTCTTTTATCCGAGTAGTCGTTAAATCTCATAGTTTCTATACAATATAATCTTTTGGTTTCTATAGCATTTGTAAAAAGTAGCGAGGGGCGAATCTAACAAAATAACTGTCTTTTGCAGAAATTCTGCATGTAGAGAGACAGGATTTCTGGTGATTTTAATAGAGTGAGCTCTAATACATCTTCTAGGCAAAAAGAAGATATGTTGGATCTAACTGTCAATTAATATCTGACACCCAACTGCTGCATGAAGACAGAATGAAAAGATTCTGATTCTGAGAGAGGAATAGTGAAGATTAACTTGCTTATTTCAGAAACAGTACAGAATGTTTAATTGACTGTATTTAGAAAGTTTCTTATTTCAGTATGATAAAGCTCATATTAAATATTCATTTTCACGATAGTTCCCTTTTAATGAGCAAACTCAAACAGCAATGTAGCACCAGCTGTGATAATGCTAAGGATAATTATATATTTTTTTATCTAATATGCATTTTGAGTTTGCTTGACTACATGTGCTAAAACATCATTATGTCTTATTTGTTGTGCATTCCTGCTCTATTACTAGGCACTGAATAGCTGGTAGTAACTCAGCACTAAAGTGTTGTTACTATGTGGAATTTACCATTCACATTCATTTCTGTGCTGAGCAACAAGAGAAATAACAAGAAATAATGGAGCATGTGTATGTATAAATCAACCCTAAAATTAAAAGAACTTGCTTTAAAATATGCAGGGACATGAGGGAATATAAATTTAGCCCACAAAATAAGTGTCCATAGGGGATGAGCAGAACACTGAAATTTTCCCCACAATACTGTTTAATCATTTTAAAGCATTGCAGCAACTGCTTGAGTTTTCTTGTCTTCTTTAATATAATATATAATATAATATTGCAGGCTTCCTGTGCCAGGGGCAGCCAGGGCCACAGTCTACTTACATGATGTCAAGATACAATTATAGATCAATGACACAGACTATGGAAAAAAAAAAAAATCACATGAGGGTGTGTGTGAGGGAAGCATCAACTGTTTTTGTTAAAAGATGGGAGGGGCAAAAAACCCCATTGTATTACAGAAGCCCCATAGAGCGGGAAGTGCAACCAGGGTTGCCACCTGGATAGTAAAAATAATGCTTGATGCCAATGTTATTAATAGGACAAAAATATAAAAATATTTGGAAAGTGGTTTTTGTGTTCCAGAAAAGGTGGCAACATGAAGTGCAACTGTGGAGTGAATTAAGGGGCCAAGACAGGGCTATGTATTTTTCCATATTTAGGAGGTAGTTTATTGTTAAATTGCAGGTGATTGACCAAGGGGTGGAGGACTCAATGTTGAACCAATTTTGTTTTTCAGCCCTGCCCTCCCATCCTAGATGTTTGTCTGAGGTGGATGATCCTGGTGGTGGTGTTATAGTCACAGATAACGGGACTTGGGCTTCTCCTTGTGAATTAGATGTTAGGCAGTTGGGTAGGTGATGAATAAGGGGTGTGAGTACTTGGGGATCAGATGGAGGTGGTGTAAGCTCACAAGGAGGTTAGGTCAAGTCGGGGAGATAACTCTTTTAAGTGAACAGTCAGAAAGTAACTTTATTGGGACCATTGAGCCCAATGACTTTTGCTGCTTCACTTGTACAATAATGTCTAACTTTTTTTTTTTATTTAAACCCTTATGAACATATGATCACACATAACTTCATATTCTATGACAATGTGTACTTTTATGGCCACTTTAACCATACAATAAATCTAGGTGCAAAAAAGCTTAATTTTTTTAAACAATCAAAAATACATATATTGAAACAGCATATAATATCTTATATAATAATAGGAGCTAAAAATAATTATTCACATTATTTTGATTTTGAATAAAAAAAAAATCAACTTTTGTTAAATAGACTATAAAAAAGCATTCTTTCTAATGTCCACAAGAGGGTGCAACATTCATTCAAATAACGCCATCTTCACATTTAGTAAGTGATGTTTGATAATCTCCAACAGTTTGCTTAATATTATTGCTGTTTTAAATAAACCAGTGAACTGCTTAAAGCAAAACACCCCCCCCCCCAATGACTTTGTGTATAGATTCTGGAAGTATCAGGGCTATTTATCAAAATCCAAATTTTTCTGATATTTTAAATAAAAAAGTACAAACAACTAGAACCCATGTAAAATGGTGCGCTGTATTGGAAAAAGCCTGTAAAATATAAAAGAAGCACTATATGGTGTAGTATGTTTTTACTGAATTAGGTAGATTCTAAATGAAACTACTCACATCTGAGTGTCTTTTGTAAATGCTCATCAGTAACAAACGTCACAAATGTATATCCCGTATTCTCTTGAATTATCTATGGATCCAATAGGTCTCTTCTCTTGAGAGAAGAGACCTATTGGATCCATAGATTAAAAACCTTATCTCCGAAGGGTCTCAATATAGAGATCGATTTAAAATGTTTTCTGAATGAATAAATTAATTATAATGGTTCCAATAAAATAAAGAATATTAAATTCATTGATTCAAATAAATTACTATATATATATTTGATTTTTAATTAATATATATATATAAACCTGATTTTAATTGAATTTTATATACAGGCTAAATCTTTTAGGCACATTGTGACCGCAATTGATTGGTATGAAATTTATTGCTGCATGGTTTCATGCCTATATAAAGAAATTGAGAATTCCTTTTAAATGTATGTCAACATTTGATTTTATGTAAATGAATTGATATGTAAATTAATTGATTGTTAACCCTATTTAAGTAGATAGGAAGCACCTGTTCGGTAATGCCCCTGAGGAAGTAGTAATACTACGAAACGTGTTGGGCTGTATTCAGCACTAATAAATTTGAAGATATTAATTGATGTTGGAGACATAGTTTATCATTTCCTTCTTTTTGGAATATATATGCGATAGTAAAACCGGACCGCCAGACGGGAATCTAACTAAGAAACACAGTGAGAGGAAACAGACGCTCGTTTATTTCGATTACCGCCTCCCTGACTCTCTTCAAGGAGGACGCCAGCACATATGGAAAAACTTGGTTGAAAACCGGCAAGTAACAATTCGGCTAAGTGCATACAGGAAACGCTGCCCCCGTGTCGGACGCAGCGAAAAGAAGCTGCTGTTCGTTTTGCTGACTACTGCCGCTCAAACCTCTGCCAAAGAGATCTTCGGCGCACATGGGAGGTAGAGATTCGGCTTAATTAGTGTTGCATGCACTACCCCTGAATCTGGTAAGTGAAACTCTAGCCCGCAGGGCGTTTTACCTAAGTTCCGGCAATACTACCCTATATAAGGTTTTTACTGCAGATAATTCAAGAGGATACGGGATATACATTTGTGACGTTTGTTACTGATGAGCATTTACCAAAGACACTCAGATGTGAGTAGTTTAATTTAGAATCTACCTAATTCAGTAAAAACATACTACACCATATAGTGCCTCTTTTATATTTTCCAGGCTTTTTCCAATACAGCGCACCATTTTATATTTGCTATATATCATTACGTTGGTGAACATGTGGTTTCACAATTCATAAGGTGCCGTTCTCTTACTTAAGCTGCGAAGAGTTCATCCATTACTGAAACTAGAACCCATGATTTACCTTTATTTACCATTTAAAAAACCAAACACAAAATCTGACTGGGAAAAATCATGACTTTTTTGGATTGTAGCACAAAAACAGCAATTGTAGCATCTGACTCAAATTTGTTTGTGATGACTAGGGATATAGCCAGTTACACCTCCTGTTCTGTCTCTTTCTGTCCACTAGTTGGATTAGGATCACTGTATGCTAAGTCCAAAACGGATGCCCACGTCAAAACGAGACAAGGCGAATTTTTGCAGGCGTCTCACGAATTTATTAGCCGGCGGCAAATTGTGGGAATTCGCCGCAAATTCACCCATCACTACGGGGCAAATTTATCATTATTCACGAATTCGAGGGTCCTTAGTCCTCAAATTTGGCAGAAATACGAATGTTGAATGAAAATCGAATAGTTTTAGGCAATTTTTCGAACACTATTCGATTTCTCGAAAAATTCGTACGATCGAACAGCATTTCTCAATTTTTCGTGAAATCATTCGCTTTCATGAAAAAAATCGTCAAATTTAGTTTGTTTGAAAAATTGGAACGACCAAGGCGTTCGATCGTACGAATGCTATTCGACCAGGTAATAGAAAAAAAAGCCCATGGGGGGATTCCCATAGGCTTCTATTGCAATTCGGTAGGTTCAATCTGGCGAAGTAGGCAGTCGAATACAATTTTAAAGTTGAAGTACTTGGATCATCGAATGATTGAATATTCGATCATTCGATCTATTCGATATGATCGAATTTTGCATATTCGATGATCAAAGTGGCCAAATTGGCATATTCGAATATTCTATAAAGTCGTACGATTGGAATTCGATCTAATTCGATCGAACTTTGAATTATTCATGTGAATTTAGTAAATGGGCCCCTACATCAAGCACAATAATTATAATCTGCTGAAGCCAACAGATCAACCCATGGGGGAGTGGACTTGCCGTGTCCCAGTGGTCCTGTTTGTGCTGTCATGAATTGTGGACACTCAGTATAGATGGAGCACAAACATCTGGAAATTCTCTTGATTATTATTACATATTCTTATACCTGTATATATAAATATTTATATTTCTTAACAACAAAATGTCGGAAAACGCAAATAGCAGAAAAAAAAACTGAGAGTTATAATAAAAAGGTGAAGGGGGGAGTATGAGGAGGGGAAATGTGATAGGACAAATATTGTGTGATTTTGGAGCAGGGGCATTGCATGACTTAACTGGAGCTTGGTTTAGCAAATTTACAGTGTTATAAAACTTTTATGGATCCTTAATCCAGTTAAATATATCAACAATAACCCAGGTTGCTGAAATAATTATTGTGCAGTTGATACAGCTCAGGGATCAGGAGTCCCTAGAGCGGGGGTCTCCAAACATTTTTACCCATGAGCCACATTCAAAGTGTCGGGGAGCAACAAAAGCATGAAAATATTTCCTGGGGTGCCAAATAAGGGCTATGGTTGGCTATTTAGTAGTCCCTATGTGGAATGGCAGCCTATATGAGGCTCTCTACTTGGCAGTACTCCTGTTTTTTATGGGACCAAAACTTACCTCCAAGCCAAGAATTCAAAATAAGCATCTGCTTTGAGTCCATTGTGAGCAACATTCAAGGTGTTGGTGAGCAACATGCTGCTTGCGATACATTAGTTTGGGAACACTGCCTCACTATTTTGCCCCTAATGCTTCTGTCTTGTGACTCTTGTCACTAGAGAGTCCAACTAAGTATGTTGCCCCTACTCTGCAGTCCATGGAGAATGATGACCAATCCTATTGGCTCACTCCTATTGGCAGCTTTCTGAAAATGCACTTGCCAGTGTTTATTATTCCAGATTCAAAAGGATATACCCATTTACTTTTATTACTTGAAATTATAAAGTTCTGGGCTTTTTGAAACCTATGTTAAATAATATGGCAAGAATAGCTTTTGTTTTAATAAATACCCAATACAGTCGCCTCTCTTTTTCTGTAAATCACATATCGATGCAGCTTGGGAGATTATGTAGTTTCTTGAAATCAGTTTAAAAGGAAAACTATACCCCTGGATTATATAACAAGTCAGTCTTTTTTACGCGTAGCTGAATCCCAGATATGCTTCTGAAATCCATTTATTTTAACATGCTTAATGATTAATGAAAAGGAAATGAGAAATATGAGTTGTTGCGTGTATTCCAAACCCAGCAAACATCTTTTTTTCAAAACTCCCTTCTACCATCAATAGGATATTTTCCCACGATATAAGATAATTATAGCATATTGTAAAACAAATATGAGGGGTCAGTTATTAAGTGCAGGGCAGGGTGCAATTCATTGACATATAATGCACAGTGCAGAGTATTTCATCCCACAAAAATGGCCACTGATTTCATAAGGGATAGGGGGAGAGAGGCACAAAGGTGTCCCCTTTGTGCCTCATACCCATCCATCAATGCAAATGTAAGGGTAAATGTACAATAAAATATAGGGTTTTTGCCCTACGTTTTGTATGAAGGTGTGGCGCAAGTACATAACAGTATTTTTGCACTTTGGATGCACTAAAAGCACTTTTATAGTTTTGAATTAAATGCACAGAAACACTATATATATACAGGTATGGGATCTGTTATCCAAAAACCTGTTATCCAGAAAGCTCCTAATTAAATGAAGGCCACCTCCCATAAATTCCATTTTAATTAAAGGAAACTATACCCCTGGAAAATGTAGGTCTCTATAAACAGATATTGCCTAAAACAACTCATATGTAAAACCCTGCTTCATGTAAATAAACCATTTTCATAATAATACACTTTTTTAGTAGAATGTGCCATTGAGTAATCATAAATAGAAAATTGCCATTTTAAAAAATAAGGACAGCCTCCTGGGATCCAATGATTCAACAGTGCACACAAACACACCAAACAAACTATAAAGTTATGTCACATGAGCCAATTAACAGACAGAGTTGTGTCTTTTGCTTCCACACTTCTTCCTGTTACAGTTAGAGTTGAAATATTTCTGGTCAGGTGATCTCTGAGGCAGCACACAGACCATCATGACAAGGTGGTTCAAGGCAAGAGATGTAAAAGGGCAATATTTACTTAAATATATATACCAGGTAGGTAAGATTCTTTAATATGTCACTTGATTTGATATAAACTATCTGTTGCTCAAAAATTCATTTTCGGGGTATAGTTTTCCTTTAAAATGTTCAATGTATAATAAAATACCTTGTACTTGATCCCAGCTAAGATATAATTAAACTTTATTTGAGACCAAACAATCTTATTGTGTTTATTAAATGTTTAAATTATTTTTTAGTAAACTTAAGGTATGGAGGTCCACATTACTGAAAGGTCCCAAGCATTCTGCATAATAATGTAGGTAAAATACCCGTGTATTGTAATGTGATTTAATTTAATCATAGGTTGTTTGCACATTTTGCACTTGGAAAATTTAAATTGTGTGTAAAAAATATTTATTAAATTACTACACTATAATTCCATTATATCTATCCCTCACTTTTCCTAATTGTGCCTATATATTTTTTCTCCTTCTTATTCTCTCCCCGTTTCCCTTCTTATTCCTTTTACTCCCCAGTAAGACCCAATCTGTGCATTCGGAAGGGGGTGCTCCATTCCAATAGAGAATCTAGGTGCAGAGCACACAGTCAGACCTTGACGCAAGTGCTTTTGAAATGAACAGTATGAACTGTAGTGTCTACGGATAATGTGTTATGTAATAAGAGGTTTTCACTATGCCTAGTAACGCATAACAACAATTGTAGGGGTCATTTACTATGAGTCCAGATGTAATTGCTAGAGCACTAAGGGGCACAAAAGCGCTCCCTTTAAATTTATTTGTTTTTGTGATCTGAACTTTGTGCTGGTGGCACAAAGCAGCTCTATACTTACTAGAGATGTACCGAATCCATTATTTGGGATTCGACTAAATCCCCAAATCCTAATTTACATATGCATAAGGGAAACAGTGAACATTTTTTTTTCCAACAATCATTCAGCTTCAAAAACATATTCAAGGGCTCAGTATTGCTTGCTATGGAAATAAAAAGGGAAAAATTGCCACCAAGTAATTATTTGCCCTAAAGTGTGCGGTAAAATGGAATCATTACAGAGGACGTGTTTGCAGCCAATGGTCCTTCTTGCTTATTATTAAAATAACCGCAAGTTTGTTTTTCTTTTCCAGAGTTTCTCAGGTTAAAGCACAAAACTGCACCACATACAGACAGAATAAAGTGATTTTAAACTGGCATTTTCTTTCTGGTTTTGTGGTGGATATGATCACAAATTTTGTTCATAATTATTAAATGGCAAGGAAACCCTAGTTCACTGGTGAGGGTGTCTCTAAGTTTTATTTCCCCAAAACCAATGCTTTTCATTTTTTTTAAAGGGATATTGTCATGTGTTTTTCAAAATGTATAGGTTAATATGACTATGAAGATTTTCATTCATTCAGGTCATAGTATACTGTATCTAATATAAGTAATTCAAAAAACAATTGGACTTGCTGAAAAAATGTAGAATATAGATTGTTCTAACAATCACAACGTGATTGTATCAGTTGCCACATATTCTGCCCTGTGGTGCAGAGGTCTAATGGCACCCAGTTTGTGTTCTAGCGGATAGTGGGAATCTGTATGAGTGGGTTTCCTGTATACCTCCGTTTTCAAGTTACTCCCCTCTTGGATGCATATCAAACAGTCCAAAAAGGCAAGTTTGTTCCTGTGGACATCTTCCCTTGACATTATTGTCCACTGAGTTAATGTCTTCTGTAAAGACTGCCCTTCATTGCATCTGATTTTAACCCTAGTTTCATCCACATATCTAACCAGTGACTCTGTGTAGTTCCCTGGAATGTAAGTACAGCCCTCCTTTACTTTTCCTCCATGGACAAGTTAGCTACAATAGGAGAGACTGGAAAACCATTGCACAGCCATGTTTCTGTCTATAGAAAAGGTCCTTGTACTTGAAGTATGTATCTAGCAACAAATATATTTAGAATTAGGATTGAGCTTAATTCTGCTGCTAAGGGTGTTATCTTTCTGCAGTCAATTTCTTACAGTCTCAATTGCCTCTGTCGTAGGTATACATGTGAACAACGAAGTGACATCATAAGATACCATTGTTTCATTTGCCTCTAGTGTAACGCAATGAATCTTGGTTACAAAGTCTTTGGCATTCTGGATATGATGCACTGTATTGCCTACCAGTGGGGCTAAGATGTTAGCCAACAATTTTCCAATGCTGTATGTCACTGAATTTATGCTGCTGACAATGGGCCTTAGTGGGGCACCTTCTATGTGTATCTTGGGGAGTCTGTATAAGCATGGTGTGGCTTCTCTGGGGTACAAGCGACAGTATAAAACTAGATTGGCGGCTTTCTCCTTTTTATTGTAACAGCTGGTTGGATCTTTCCTTAAAAGTTCATATGTATTACTATCACTGAGTAGTGTGGTTATCTTGCAGTGATAGTCAGTTAGTGATGTTTGGGTGCTTACTTTTTTTTCAATTACTTATATTAGATGTATAAGTTAATAGTACTGCTCCAGCAGACTTCTAAACTGAAATCCGATTTTCAAAAGAGAAAGATTCTTTTTAAATTCATTATTATTTAATTTTTAAATCTGTCATGGGTCTAGACGTGTTTCCCAGTTCCCAGTTTCCCAGATGCTCTTGGTCATGTTACTTGTGCTCTGATAAACTTTAGTCACTCTTTATTTCTGTGCTGTAAGTTGGAGTAATATCACCCCCTCCCTTCCCCCCCCCCCCCCCCCCCCGCAGCCTAACAACAGAATAATAGGAAGATAACAGACCGCTGGTAGATATAAGAGCAGCACTCAATCAGAGCTGGACTGAGAATCAAAATAGGCCCTGGCATTTCAGGTACACAGAGGCCCAATCATCCCACTTAGAGGCCCAAACAGCCTCCACCAGCCCACTAAATACTGACTTTCTATGGCACCTTATAGCAGCCCATCTGGCATTTGCCCTAACCTGCACTCAATAGTAAGAATTCAATTGCCTCTGCAACTCCTTCAGTTACATTGAGTAGTCGAAACAATAGCCTGTCTGAAAGTAGTGCTGAATTTTTCTGTGAGTACATGACCAGGAAAAATGACCTAAGATGGTTGCCTACACAACATTATTACAACTAATAAAATACACTTGGTATAGGAATGCCATTTTACATGGTATAGTGAATTATTTGTAATGTAAACAGTGTAATTTAGAAATAAAAACTACACCATAAAACTCAGACAGAATCCCTTTACGGTTGTGGGGTTAACCTTGGTCTCTTGGTCTTTGCAGTTCTTTTGCCTGAAGTACATCTTCATCACAACAATGTGTATATTACAAAGTACTTTTAAGAGACTGACGCTCGCAGGGGGAAGCCGGTTAGTTTGGCAACAAACATATATTTTCTTTCTTTATGTATGTGTATATATTTATATATGCTGTATATACTCGCTAAAATGCTAAAGTTTATTGAACTTATAATAAAGTAGATATGTTTAAAGGAAGGTTTAAGAAATAAAATATTTAAGATGATAAATACACCTTCACATAACCAGTGAGTATCATAATGTACATTTATGCAAACTGGAAAATGAGGTTCAATTTTTATAAATGCAAGGTCATGTACTTTGGCTAAAATATCATTAATGCAAGTTATACACTAAATGGCAGTGTTTTGGGAGTTTCCTTAAATTTGGTTTTTTATAGATAACAATTTGTCTAATTCTGGGCAGTGTCATTCTGTAGCTACTAAAGCAAATAAAGTTCTGTCTTGCATAAAAAAGGCATTAATTCAAGGGATGAAAAAGTAAATTATACCTTTTTATAGATCCCTAGTAAGGCCTCATCTGGAATATGCAGTGCATTTTTGGACTCTAGTCCTTAGGAGGGATGTAAATGAGCTGGAGAGAGTGCAGAGATGTGCAACTAAACTGGTTAGAGGAATGGAAGACTTAAATTATGAGGGTAGACTGTCGAGTTTGGGGTTGTTTTCTCTGGAAAAAAGGCGCTTGCGAGGGGAAATGATTACACTTCATTAGAGGACATTATAGACAAATATCAGGGGACCTTTTTACCCATAAAGATGATCACCGCACCAGAGGCCACCCCTTCAGACTAGAAGAAAAGGACTTTCATTTGAAGCAGCGTAGGTGGTTCTTCATAGTCAGGACGGTGAGGTTGTGGAATGCTCTGCTGGGTGATGTTGTGATGGCTGATTCTGTTAATGCTTTCAAAAGGGGCCTGGATGATTTCTTGGACAGACATAATATCAAAGTCTATTGTGATACTAAACTCTACAGTTAGTATAGATATGGACATATATAATTTATAGGAAAGTATGGTGGGGTGTATGTAATGGATGCTGGGTTTTCATTTGGAGGGGTTGAACTTGATGGACTTTGTATTTTTCCAACTCAATTTAACTATGTAACTATGTAACACTTCTTCCTGTTAAGCTGGCCATAGACGCAAAGACATCACCAAACGAGCAGATCTTTCCCCGATCTGCCACTAGTGACAAAGCTATATCAGGGGTAATCCGAAAGGTGAGGGAATGAGCTCCGATAGGTTGGTCAGGAGAAAATCAAACCTTCCCGATCAGTATTGTGGCCAGATATCGATTGGGACTCGTAGGAAGCCCCCCTTACACAGGCAGATAAGCTGTCAAATTGGTCTAAACGACCAATGTCAACAGCTTTATCTGCCCGTTTATGGCCACCTTTACAGTTAGAGTTGTAGTATTTCTGGTCAGGTGATCTCTGAGGCAGCACACAGACCATCACAAAATGGTGCTTCAAGGCAAGAGATGTAAAAAAGCTATTTTATCTTAAATATACAGTTAAAATAGTTATCCAGGGATCTGTTATCCAGAAATCCAAATCCATTATTTCATTTTTCTCTGTCATAATAAAACTGTCCATTGTGCTTGATCCAAACTAAGATAATAATGAATTCTTATAGGGAGCAAAACCAGCCTATTGGATTTATCTAACATTTACATCATTTTCTAGTAGACTTAAGGTATAAAGATCCAAATTATGGAAAGATCTGTTATCCCGAAAGCCCCAGGTCCCGAGCATTCTGGATAACAGGTCCCATACCTATATATAACAGTTTGATGAGATTTTTTAATATGCCACTTAATTTGATATAAACTGTTGCTTAAGTATTCATTTTGTGGTTATAGTTTCCCTTTAATGCATTTGGACAAAAAAAAGTTTCCACAAGAAAAAACTCCCATTGACAAAAATGGGACATATTCGCTCAGCATTACCTCTGCAAAAAGAGAACGTGCTGATTTAATCAGCATGGGTTGGAACTAGGGGTAGGCAGAGCGTGCCTATTAAGCAAATCTGGGGGGTACTAGACACGTACCTTATATGACTTTTACCCCTAGTCTGGTCCCCTCTCTCCTAGCCAATTTTCCCTTCCGTGTGCTCGAGCATCAATTTGCACATTTGCACGGGTGGATGTGCGTCAGCAAGCACGCTCCCAGACAGCACAGTGACCGGCCAGGTTGCCTTGTAAACAGAAATATTACCTAGGGCTATCATTTCTGTAGAATCCCACTAATATTTGAGAGTAGGTTATTATGTACTATGATGGAGTATTCTCATAATTTCCATGAGTCAAGCAGGAAAATGTTGATATTAAAGTAATAACTGCCACAAATATAACTTAAAGACTATCTCTATTAATTCATGCTCTGCAAGGTCATAATTATGACATAAAATTGATAATCCTCTATGGTCAATATTTGCAAAGGATACTAGCAACATACTGAACCAGTAACACTAAACACAAAACACAGTGTAATTACCCTGTGGCCATTATTGATCACTGTATAGTAAAGGTTTTTTTTTTTTTTTTTTGAATACTGATGTGAAATGGATGACTTTAACCTTTATAGACCAGTTATATATAGAAGGTCAACTGTGTTTCATTTCACATTTACCTTCTAGAGGATAAAAAGAAAGAAAAGCATTGAACAATTTATCTTTTCAATTCCAACCAACTTGATTTCCCGTTTTATGCATTTCAGACACAGCGGGTTAACCTATGAATTATTCATTGGGATTATGAGGAGAGGTTTCTGGAATAAGCGACTAAAATATGGTAAAAGCTCATTCTCTGAATAAAGAGTTGAAATTTTAAACTTGCAATGTATTTCTTAAACAATAAAAGGTGTGGGCATGCAATCTTTCAGCCAATCTCTAGAGAAAAGCATTGATCAATCCTATTTTTTGTATGTTGAAGCAAGTTTGGCCAAGGCAATTGCATTTCCACCATACCTTACTTCTATTTATTTAGCCATGAAGTGCTCCCACAAGCTCTTCTTGTATTTAAGAACACTTTTTCTGCAAGGTGTAAAAACACATTTCCATGTGGTTATAGGTCTCTCACATCTGTCCAATAGAATTCTTAAGGAATCAGATGCAATTGGAGAGTAGGACTGGCCAGATATGTGATGACTGACGTAGTTGACCACCTTAAATATATTGAAATATATGGACAAACAATCCCTGTTTTATTTAAAGGGTAAGGCATTTTTTAGTAGCTGTATGCACCAAATGTCTCAATGTCTTAAATATATTGATAATGGGTTGAGTGCAGTATATATATATATATATATATATATATATATATATATATACATACATACATACATGATTGAGCCTGTAGGCTAGCCATATACTATTTGGACAACGTTCTAGCTGCTCTGTCATTCAGGCTGTGTGCATAGGGCAAAGTGTTAAGACAGTTCCCAATGTGAGTTTATCATGGAACATGTGACTGAGTTCTCTCTTTTACATAATGTTATTAGCTGCAGCATATACACATTCACCACTATACTGATAGCTATTGTTTATTTGCTGTTTTACAGCAGTCAATCATACATTAGTCACCCAGGCAACATGGGAGTCAGCATGGGCCCAAAAGGGTACCCTCTGTATTATATCGAAATCCAGCCTGTGACACTAAGCTGCAGCGTGGTTGGGCTGCCGGAGTGGGTCTCCACAGCGTGTTTGGGCAGTCAGAGCAGATCTCCACAGCGTGGATGGGCAGCTACTGGACCAACATGGTAAGTAGTTGGTTGACCTTAAACTCTGAATCAGGCAAAAATGGGGGGTCTTTACAGAGTGGATGTGCTACTATGGAAGGAAGCATGGTAAGTGGTTGTTGATGGCCCCCAGAGCAGATGGACAGGCTGATCTGCACTCCATTGTTATTAAACGAAGGGTAAGTTGGTATCTGGGATGGAATCAAATTGCCTACCATGTTAGCATCATAGTCCACAATGTGGGCAGAGTAAATGGTGATTTGTACCAAAATAATGCCATGATTTTGTAGGTCAAGTCTCCTGGCCAAGGAAATGTTTTAGTGGCTTTGGTTTTTTGTGCTCATCCATTTCTTTAGAAAGGAACTATTTGGTATTACTATTTGTCAGATTTCCAAATGACCTGGCATAAGTTTGAATCCCAACTAAGGGCTCATTTTGTTAAGAACTCCTAAGTGTGTATGACAATAATTTAATGGAACTTGCTTTTTATTTATTTATTTCACATTAAGAGAAATTACTTGGCTGATTTAATGACTGAAGATGAATTACAGCCACTGCTTTATTGCTTTACTGCCTGATGACTATTATGATGGTAGATAAAGAGCAGCCACAGTGCGGGTATGTGCTGAGTTAGATCTCTACTTTCTGAGCCGTCTAAAATAACACAATGCATATACTGTATTTTACTGTTGGCAAACAAATGGTTCTCATTGATTTTTCACACCATAAAGGAAGCTATTTAAACCATAAGCAATTTAGTTGGCAGTAGGTATTTGTGTCCTTAATTCCAGCAAATGTCATCAACTATTTTGATAGATGCAGAGTGATGAACCCTGACACCATTTCAGAAACATTGGTGCTAATGGTATATAAGAAATTAGAATGTTTGGTGCCTACTGAACACATCATTTGCAATAATATTTAAATGGACAACCTGTATACATAGAGGAGCGATGTAGATAATGTACCTACATTTTTATTTTTAAGGGACAACATATACTGTATATTGACCATGCCCCATGCTTTCAGGCAGTGATCATCAACCAAAAGCATGAGCAATGGAAACGAGTAGGTTTCATTTACTTTGACTTGAATTTAGTGTTTGATTTCCTCTGCACCTAGCGTGGGTTTGGGAATATGGCACTAGGTGCAGAGAACAGCATCAGCTGGCACACGGCAGCCCTATGCTTACCTTCTACTATAGGTCAGGCAGTAGGTACACGGCTTCATTGCAGCCTGTGCTCCTTAAGCTGTTAGTTTAAATACAAGTTAGGGGGTGGGAGTACATCTTCAGGAAATAAAGTGTTGAAGAATGCAGGGAGTGCTGTATTGTGTCTGTGTGTGTGTGGGGGGCACAGGTCTCTGCTTTCAGTTTTTGAGTACAGAGGCAATTTTCCAAGGGCGTGGTGCACAGTGGACAAAACATGGTGGATTGTGCTGTAGTTTTGCACTTTTCACTCTACACTTTATTAAGAAACTGAACCAATATGTTCCTTGGACATGCTTGAGATGATACCTATATCATATGCATTGTGTCCTTGAATATTGTAAACGGTATTGGCATGGGTTCTTTTCATTTAAATGAAATACCTGAAAAGAAGTAAAACAGCTATTGCTCCTGATCAGACAACTACTCAAAGTTGGTTGGAGCAAAATGCAAATAAGTCCAGCTACCAGATGTAGTGATCATTGTGATGGGAGGCAAGGACCTGAAAACTGCTTGACATTTCTGCCCACACTGCTTGAGTTCACGAGGGAAAGTTGCACTGTACTGTGCGTCATTCAAAATGAGTTGGGCAGGATGTACTGTGTATATCATTCTAAACAAGTTCCACTTGATAGTACTCTATTAATCTTTGACAGAACCTGAAAATTCACTTTCAGCATCCTCCTCCCCAACACACTCCATCAAACTGCCCTGGCCAAATGGCAACACCCTATTTAATTTATATACCCATGCCAGGGCCAGATTATTTGAGGCCATTTTTTGTATAAATTTGGAATAGATTCATTTCATGGAATTTAATCAGGCTGATTATATTATGCAACATTTGTCATGAGGGATGACCAGCCTACTGCCTTCCAGCTATTGTTGGGGGAGGATGGGTGTGGCTTTAGTAAGCAACAGTTGGAGGCCTGAATATTGGTCATCCTTGGTTTCTAAAGAAACCACATCAGCTGGGGTCCCCAGCTTTCCAGCTTTACTAACTCTGATCCTGAAACTCAGAGATAACTGATACTCTGTTGTCATGGGTTTTCTGCACTTGTGCAGACTTGTAACAATTGGGGTTTCCATTTCCATTTCTTTAATTTACAGCAATTTGTCAGCTTCTGTAGATTCCTGCATTTAGTTAGAATGAGCACAGGACAGCAACAGTGGCCAAATCTGATTAATTGCACAGCACACTTAAAAGCCAAATGACGGAATCCCAAGACATTTAAGTGCTCTGAGTATTACACTTTTAAGTCTCACCACATGAAAGCTTGAGGTCTTCCTAGTGACCCATTCTTCAGAAGCTTCTGAAGCTTCTCCTTTTCACACAAATGCTTTTTTTATGTTCTGGGATGAGTAATAGGTCTTCAGTGACCCTGAGAAAAGGGAATAAACCCTGCTGTTTTAAATGCTTCTTTCATAGATGATAAAGAAAACATGATTTCATACTTGACGGAAAATAAAAAAAGAATAGAAAGTAGTATCATGCCTTGCTAATGAAATCACTGTAGAACTGTAGACTGGGACTCTAGATTCCAAATGGGGTGCTGATGGAAATATATAATAATATGTAAGTAGCCTGACAGAGTTACTCCCTGCTGACAATAACAATTCTAAATATTTGCTACGGGTTGTGTTCCCATTGTTAATATGGTTGTATGTAATGTTTCATGACGCTAAAACAATAAAAAGATGGACCACAGCTTTTTTGTAAACATGTTTACAAAACTGTTACCAGCAAGTAATTACATATGTTACTAATGATATAAAACAGTACAAAAACACATTCTGAAATGCTTGCCAGCCGACCAATATCAGCTACCTGCCATGCAAGATAAAAGTGGGTAACCTGTTTCTGGTCTGTCCCGTCCTTAACCACTCAAAGCTCCTTCCTCTATGTTCCTCTGCAGTCACAGTCCTAGTTTAAACAATACTTCTAACCCCCCCCCAAAAAATATATAAGGAGGAAATAATAATAATAACAATATTATAATAATAATAATAATAAAGTAACAATAATAATTGTCATAAAATTTGTAAAGAGAAAAACAATTTGCGTCCCTTAGAATAAAAATTCACATCTTCCAATGTAATAGTCTTCCTTAAACTGCTATTGCATTGTGAATTTTAATTGCACTTTGCAAATTTTAATAGTGCACATTTAAGAAGTGTTTGAAGATGTAATCTTTTGGACCAAACATAACAACTTTTTCCATAAGAAGTTTTATTACATTCACTTTCTTCCACTGTTGGAAGCAGTCGCTAAACAGTTTCCGGGTTCGCAAAAGATATATTAAATTTGCGTAAAGGCATAGCGCATTTCGCATTTTCTTTTTGCTAACTATCGAAATGTCACAATCGTGTTTTTTATTTTGTCATGACTTTTAAAAAAATAAAATGAAACGAGCTTGGATTTTTATGAAACAGCCCCTAAGGCATCAGACGAATAAAAATCCCACGCCTTTCTGTTCATTCCCAGACCCAGAGATACAGTGCATCTCCCTCTCTCTTTTTCTGTGTCACCACTGCCGGCTTCCATGATATAATGGTTCAGGTATGGCATAAAGAACAGTGTGTTATGAAATGAGAACGATATTCTGTGGCTAGATGTTAGATTTCAAATACCACAGTAGTGAAAATGAACACTGTTCTGGACTACAATAGTTACTTTGTATGTTCTCCATGTGTCATTTCTGTGATTGAACCAGTAAATTAACAGCAAATTCTCCTTTTTTAAATAAGGAGCAACTTCTCTTTAGATTTGCAATCACTGTAATTAATATATATATATAATTTGTAATTAACCTTTAGTTGTTTTACAGTACAGCAATATTTAAGAACCTAGTTACCATGTGAACTAAGCTTTATCTTTCTGTTTATTGCCCAGTGGGAGCTGCTATATTGCTTGTATAGTTAATACTGTACTAGAATTCAGCTTAACGCCACCATTCAGACCAGCTAAGCAATGTATAATATCATATACGTGTATATTCATTTGCCAATAAACATTTTTCCCTGCCTTTGCTAAGCAATGTCCATCTATTTTTACTTTTATATGGTTATCATTCCTATTTATGGTAATGGAGCCTCTACATATAACTAGGGAGAAATATGAATCGAGTGGCTCATCAGTTTCTTTTTTCTTTAATCAGCACTGTGTTTCCAGTATTGACTTGCAGCAGAATGGTAACAGGAGTAGACATAAGCATGATTAACGAATGCTGAGTGGTGGCCAGCTTCATATCATTTATTTCATATTATATTCCAACTGTAATGTAGAATTACCTGATGCAGTCTAATGATTTGCTGCTATGTACAGTACAGTGTTCTTTTAGAGGATATACATGTGATACAGGGTTCAGGGGCTGATGAAATACTTACACTTTGAATTTACCTAAAACAACACATCTGAGATTCCCTATTGCATAAAACACAATAAAATAAGAAACCAATTATGCTGCCTGTATTAAATTTTGGAAATGCTATTCTTCCCTGTAGAGTTACTTAAGCCACACGCTTCTGTATTATATCCTTGATATCCTCCACATAATGAACAATTAAAGCAGAGTATGCATATAAATGTTTGTTAATTCCAGTACACAATTACAATCACTATGTGACATTTCCTTAACTTAGTTTTCAATCTGCAGCTGTGTTTCTCAGCAAATGTGTTGGATGAAAAGAACAACTGCCATATATACACAGAATAAAGTGCATGTTACTGAATAGCTACAGTCTGTTACACAAAATAATTTGAATGTCCTCTGTACCTTCGAGGTTTCATTATAACATAGAGGAAGAATGATTTGCAGAGAACTAAAGACATCTAAAGCTTAGCAGATGTATAGGGTATAAATGCTACACATTATAGGGGACATTTATGACTGCAAATGCAGTGAGCAAAGTGCCTATTTTTCATACAATTCAGTATTTTCCCCAGTATTGCCCCTGATGCAGTAGCAACCAATACGTCAACATTAGTGCACTTGCACTTCAACTCAAATCACACACAATAGCACTAAAGTCTGATTTATGGTGCTTGTGTGAGTGATGTATGTGCCCTATGCTTTGGATGCAAGTTTGCTGTACCAATTGATACATGGTGCCTGGGAAAACCGTAAACCAGGGATGTCCAAACTTTTGGCTTCGAGGGCCACATTAGAAGAAGAAAAATAGTCTGGGGGCTGCACATGAAATACACAAACATTTTAGATTTGTAAAAGTAAAGAAAATACACACACAAAAAAGAACTACAATACCAGTTGGATAATCAGATGGAGATATACACTGGACTAAGGCACACCTGGATATTAAATAGACTTTTTATTATATTATTATAACTAACTGGGCAATGGGCAGAGTCCCCCTCCTCCTATATCCTTTGCAACATGACGTTTTCTGTAGAACTGAGCATTTCAAGCTGGGCCGCATTCATATCCATCCTGGGCCACATTTGGCACTCGGGCCTGCCTAATGCTGGCCATAGAAGCAAAGATCCAATTGTTCGAATCATCGAACAATCAGACTTCCCCATCTTCAGACCTGCCACTAACCTTCAGATCAAATAAAGTAGCAAAAGCACAGATCAGCCGATGTTCTGCCCCTGACAGGGATCGTACAAAAGCTGTACGATTAAAAACCTAGTGACGGTCTCCCACTGAAAATCGTACGATCTGCAATAGATGCAAAGATATGATCGCCAGCCGACCAAACGACCGATCGGCATGGCACAACAAACATCGGAACACACCACACACGATCCGAAAATCGGATCGTTGCGTCTATGGCCAGCTTTAAGCTACTGCCTCTTCTGGAGGTGTCGGTAGCTTCTGGGTTCCTCTGCATCAATAGGTGCAAATGTGCTCCATTCTGAATGTGAGGCAGTAAGGACTGAGTAGTGCTTAGCACAAGTTAATAAATGGAGTTTTACATGCAACTTACTGTGGGAAAATGTGTGCTTCTGCAACTGTTCTTGCAGTCGTAAGTGAGCTGTGAAGATCTCTGCCTCCAAAGACACCTCCAAAGACAACCCTTAAGACAATCCTTAAGCTCTCAACAGTAGACCTGAGTACACTGAGCAGTGCCACTGAGACTTGAAAGATGGCCTAGTATGATACAAAGAAGGAGAGCTGCTGTGTGGACAACTTTGAAGGTATGGATGATTACTTTTATATGGCTGCTGAACCTCTGGGCTGGTTTAGTAAGTGATCAGTATGTAAAATACAACATTCACAGCTATATTCATTTTTAGATTTCATTTCTCCTAAAAAAATAAATAAAAAGGTAAAGGTCACTGTCACTGTTAGCCATGTTACCAACAGATTGAGATTATTAGGGCAAATGGCCCTTAGGCACTGGTGTCTCTAACTTCCTTCATGTGATGAGACTTTTTTGTGTGCTCCACTACAATGACATGTAGGAGTGACCCCAGTCTCCTCTATGGGAGTGTGTTGGAACACTGAAGTCAAATAAAATTGGACATGCTGGGGTTATTAATCAAAGGTTGAGCGTTTTTTACCTCGAATGCACTTGAATGACCTTGAAACTAGAATGGTATCTTATTTAAGAAAAAACTAAAATTTAAAAAACTAAAATGGCAAAAGCATGAATGTGCGAGTTCGAGTCCCGCAACCAAATTGATCTAGTTTTCAGTGGAAAAAAAATCTTAAATTGATCAAATTCAGTTCTTGATTCGAGTTTTCAGCCTGGGAAACCTTAATGAAAGAAAATGGAGTTGTTATATTGACCTCCACATGTGGCCATTGTATAGTTTATGTTCCATATGTTAGCAAATGTAGGGGGGAAGCCGGGTACCCCAAAAATTAAGATCTTTTGCAGTCCATCACCCTTTAGAAATGAAAAGAGGATAGCGTTTTTTTGGGACTTAGAAAAATTTTCAACAATTTTTTGACAAACTCCTATCTACTCTATTGCACGTTGGTCTGCGGTGAAGGCAAGTCTAGTGCAAGAGGTACAGTTCAGTAAAATCCACATCTTGGCGGAGTTACGTTCATTCACCAGAGCGAACATTCCTAGCCTAGAGTGCGAAGCAATGCTAGCGTACCTCTCTGTTGCTAGCGAAGGTGCGCCTGCGTTCGTTAGTTAATTGGCAAAGAAACTAAATAACGACACACTGGCGAATTTTCACCGCCGTTAGTCACTTTGCCCTTTCGACCTCAACAGGTTTTAGGTGGTGCATATTGAGATTCGATCTATTTCCAGGGTCGAGGTACAATAAATCTCGAATATTCAAGTTTAATCTTAAAAAAATGTAATAATTTAGTGTTTTTTTAACCTGAAAAATTACCCCAAAAAACTCAAATATTAAAATTTTCATGGAAAAAAACACCTCAACCTTGAATCAATCTGCCCCACAGTGTTCATTGTGTGCCCATGTGTACAGCACCCACACAAAAGCTCAAGTACAAGTATACCATACATAAGTGTGCTATACAGGTTCTTTTTTTCTATACAAAGGTATTCTCATTGCCAATTGAAAGCCTGTGTGTTACAATAGGCTGATTGCTATACAGACTTCATTTATGGATACTCATTCTTTTTTTATTTAAACCTTATTTCTCTCTGAAATATTGTTCTTTTGTCCGCCTCCTTTATTTATTTATTTGTAAAACAAAATATTTTTTGAATGTGTTTCCCAGCATGTTTTGCCCATGAACTTGCTTTGCTGATCTCAAAAATAAAAAAATGAACAGCTTTGTGCCATAAAACCTTTAAAATTGTTTTTCATAATTTGCATGTTGACTCATTGCTGCTATATTTATAAGTCGTTGGCTAAGCATGGCAACTGCAGGATTTCTAATAAAGCTATGGAAATTACAGGCATCACAATGGGAGTTGAATAAATTTACATTCAAAGTGACTTACCATTCCAGAATTTATTGCATATTACCTTGTTTGTGCATGTCTGTTTTAATGGTTATTTTTATAGTGTAAAATTGGAGGTTTATGATAATATTCCCAGTAGTAATATATTATGGAACTGACATATGGGATAACCTATAAACTGAAAATCTCATCCATGGCTAAATCATAGCTTGATTTGCGCTGTGCTGCACTACAATTTGTGATTAGAACAAAAAATACAAGTGAAATTTTCTACACCATGTAGCTTTGAGCAATGGTGGTGCCATAACCACATTATGTATTGGAGAGGCTTTATGATTAAAGAGGATTCAGTTAGCATTGCTTCCATCTGTAGCATGAAGCTGTATACTGATATGTGTTTCACAAATTAAATCACCAAGCAAGGCACAAAGCTAGCATGAGCAAAAAATACAGAAACCTTTATTTTGTGCTTGTTGGGGAATTTACCCATAGGCTGACACAGTTAGCATGATCTTTTCAAGTAGAATAATGATGTGACTGCATTCTGGTCATGTAAGCAGACACAGATTTATGTATAGTTCTTTGATAATAATATAAGGGTTAATTGAATAAGTGCAGGGCTTGATGCAAAAAAAAATGGTCACAAACCTACAACCTTCAACAGTTTTTGGCATTTTTGTACCCCACTCTGCTCTTGTGACCCTAGGCAATTTTGTTTTCAAGAATACAGCGCAGCCTGTTGCATGGGCATCCTTAGCCTTTTACATGTACATGTATGCTCTGAAGTATGAAGGTAGTTCAGAGCTCTGTACCTATTGCCTGTCTGTGGCAGGTTCTTAAAGAATAAGTAAAGCTACCGAAGCAGTTTATTGCCAATAGATTAGCCACAATAGTTCAAGTTATAACACTATATTTATTGTAACTGCTTCACTATGTCAAAGCTATGTTGAACAGTCTCTGACCAAACCAGACTTGAAGCTCCACGTAGTAGTGCTCGAAGTGGCTCCACAGCTGAAGCATATCTGGGAATAAACTTAGAATACCATGAAGTAAGACCTAACAAAACTCGTAAGGTCTGGAAATCAGTTGGAGTAGGTGCTTGTGTAACCGCATTGACATGGTCAGGGTCAGGCAGTAATCCATCTTGTGAAATTATATGACCCAGAAATGACAGCTGAGTTTGTCTGAAGTGGCATTTCGAAAGGTTCAGTTTGAGTCCTGCAGAGTCAATGCATTTTAGAACGCTTTCCAGGTACTTGTCATGGAGATCCATAGTTGGAGCGTAGACAGTTATATCATCCAAGTAGCATTGTACACCAGGTATGTCATGGAGCATAGAAGACATCAGTCTTTGAAAACAACTCGATGCTGAAACCAGTCCATAAGGTACACGCTTGAACCAAAACAAACCATCATGGGTGATAAATTCAGTGAGTAGTGATGGGCGAATCTACCCAGTTTCACTTTGCCGAAAAATTAGCGAAATTCTCGAATCGGCGAAAAAATTTGCGAAACGAGTCGCGACACGTTTTTGACGCGCGTTGCGTCGTTTTTGTTGTGTCACGTCGTTTTCAACGTATCGCGCTGAAATTCATCGCGTCGCGTCAAAAACGATGCACGGCTCGTTTTTTTTAAGCGACTTTTCGCCAGGCGAATTTTCGCTTGCGTTTCGCGAATTTATTCGCCAGCGAATTCGCCCCTTGCGAATAAATTCGCCCATCACTAGCAGTGAGGTCTTGGCTTTTTTCATGCAGTAATACTTGATGATAAGCACTCTGAAGATCCAGGGTTGAAAAGAATTTTGGAGTTCTGGCAAGGGATGATTATCAATAACAACTGCTTTATTAGGTTCACGGAGATCAACACACAATTGAATACCTCCCGTTTTCTTCTTTGTTACAACAATTGGTGAAACCCATTCAGAAGATTCTGATTTTCAATCACATCTTGCTCTACCAGTTTCTTTAGTTCCTGTGAGACAGTCTTCCTTATAGAGTAGGGCAAGCACCTCAATTTCTGGCGTACTGGTTTTAAATCTGGTTTCAACTTTACTTTGTGTGCAAAGTTCTTTGCACAGCCAAGTGATGTGTTGCTTTGTGGTGAAATTTTAGACACAGGCTGTGTGGCAGGCACTGGTGCTGTAGTAATGAGACCATCCACTAATTGTAGGTTTAATGCAGCAAAGAGATCCCTTCCAAGTATAGCAGTACCCTTATTCATAATGTAAAAGTCACATTTTGCAGTATTTGATTTAAATTGTACAGTCAATGGCAAGCAACCAAGCACAGGGATTGGATCCTTTAAGTAACTGACCAGTCTCAGGGCAGGTGCACCAAGCGTATCGTCTGCAAAGTATTTCAAGAAAATATCCTTTGGTAATATTGAAACAGCTAAACCTGTATCAAGCATCAGGTTAATGGAGTGCCCCTTGTCAGCAGAAGCAGTACTGACAGTGCATATAAACTTGTCTGGAATAAATGTACCAGCTTCATCCACACTTAATACTGTAACATTTGTAGTAGTAAGTTCATGAACATATTTAGTAGAACTACGGCAGACCGTAACAAAGTGCCCTGGCTTTAAACATTTGCAGCACTGTATAGCTTTTGCTGGACATTTAGCATTGTTTGCAAGGTGTTGTGTTGAACCACAGCGAAAGCAGTATTTTTTTATTTGTATTCGCTGAACGGTTTTGCAGTAAATCTCTTTCCTTAGCACTGTATTTTTCCTGTGACTGCGCATTATTAGGCCACAGTTTTGAATTCACAATCTGTACATTCCCAGCAGTTCCCTAACTGAGAGTTTTAGCCTCTGCCACAACTGTTTCAATTTGGCAAGCAACTGTAATAGCCTTTGCAAGGGTTAAAGGGGTTGTTCACCTTTGAGTTAACTTTTAGAATAATCTAGAGAGTGATATTCTGAGACAATTTGTAATCGGTTTTCATTTTTTATTGTTTGTGGTTTTATAGTTATTTAGCTTTTTATTCAGCAACTCTCTATTTTGCAGAGTCAGCAATTTGGTTCCTAGGGTACAAAACTGAATAGAATGATGAGTAATAAAAAGTGGCAATAACAATACATTTGTAGCCTTACAGAGCATTTGTTTTTAGATGGTGTCAGTGACCCCCATTTGAAAGCTGCAAAGAAACAAAAGAAAATTGCAAATCATTAAAAAACTATGAAAAATAAATAATGAAGATCAATTGAAAAGTTTCTTAGAATTGGCCCTTCTACAATATACTAAAAGTTAACTTGAAGGTGAACCACCCCTTTAAATCTTGCTCTAGGAGCAGTTTCTCACAAAGCTGCTACAAAATGTTCAGTGGATTCTCCATTACGATGTCCACGTTGGCGGAATTTATATCTTTCAGCAATCACATTTACTTTTGGCACGAAAAAGTTTTTTGTAGCAGTAAGAGCAGTTTCATAAGTATCATCAGGTAATGGTAATGTATGGAATATATGCTGTCCCTCTGCTCCCAGGCAATGAATAAGTAAAGCACACTTTCTAGCTGCAGAAATCTCCCCTTGGTCAGCAGCAATAATGTAATTATCAAACATACGGATCCAAGCAGTAAAAGGTATGGTAGGCTCACCAGGGTTTGGTAGAAAAGGTGCAGGCTGCTGCAGAGGTAGAAAAGACATCCTTGTCACCATTTGTTGTGTTAGGTAGCCAAGGATGAGGAGAGTAGAACAGTGCTTTATTAGCAGGTTCATGCAGCCATTACATAACAGCAGTAACTCTTACTTTCACTTTCAAGCTGTACAGAAAGGCCTGTGTATGCACAGTGCCACCTGCAGGCCATTTGTATAAACACCACATTACCATACCTGAGTAAACAGCTCTAGAAGCTCTCTTTTTGTTTAGGATCGCAGTTGCCATATTAACTTGGTGTTAAATCACTTCCTACTAAATCTCTCCCTGCTCACTTATACCTCTGGGCTCAGATTACAAGTTTACAGCGGGGGGTTGGGTAGGAGCAAACTGAACAAGCCCTAGCCCTGGAGTCTGATGCAGAAGTCCATGTGTACACAATAGAAGGAAATAAATGCAGTGTTTCTTTTGACAGAGGACTCAGAGCAGCACTACTTTGAGGGTTCACTGGTGTATTTATATAGACATTTCTGATAAAACTTACTTCATTTTAGCCTTTCCTTCTCCTTTAAATACAGTTCTGACCTGGATTTGACTGTGCTTTGCACCTTGCATTTGATTTTTAATCCAGCACAATGTGTAGAGTGCATATTGCAGGAACCATTGTCTGCAGCAAAGCATGAAAGTGCAGTTGCACTAAGGGCCTCTGTTCTCTTATCTCTCTCTCTTACAAATGGGGCATCTGGGGGTTATTTACTAAAATCTGAACTTATATTTTATTTGTATTATATTTTTGCTGAATCTTTTGAAATCTTTACTTGATAAAGTTGGATTTTTGGGGCAAAACCCTGTGCAGACCACAAAAACTTCAAATTGAGACAGGTGCCTCTCCCATTGTCCTATACAGGACCAAGACAGGTCTGAGATGGTGGATTTTTAGTGGTATAGTGGAAAAAATATATTGCTATATTGGATCAGAAATGATGCCTGATTAAGTGAAGGACATCTTCCATAGAGTTCGTTATAAGAAAATAATTCTAATTGTTAAAATTACCCTTTTCTCTGTGATAATAAAATTAGTACTTTCTACTTGATAGAAGCTGCATGAATTCATATTGGAGGGCAATATTTGGTTTATTTAATGTTCAAATGTTTTTAGCAGATTTAAGGTCTGATGAGTGAAACCCCCAGGTCCCAAGCATTCTGTTTAATAGATCCTAACTAGACCAGCAACAATTCTAATATATTCAGCATTTGGAGTATTCCTTTAACATTATAATATTTCCAGCGTTTATTTAGTAGATATCCTACTTTGGACTTAGAATGCAATAAAAGTAAAATATATTAGTAATGTGAAAAAAGTATTCCTTTGTGCCATCTACCAGTGTAAATTTTTAGTATGCACTAAAAACTCCAATAAAAAGTTTATATTTGTCAAAAGCGTACAGCATCTTTATGCAAGCCTTAAAATGCCTCATTTGCCACTGTAATGTAATAATTGTCTAATAAAGAAATGCACAGTTTTGTTCTTTTTAATTAATTTTACAGATGTTATTACATTTCTTCCAATATACAGTGTGCAGACCAGCACTTAACCATTCTGTAAGCAGCCCAGAGAAAACTGAACAAGCGTTGCCAGCACCAAAGGCAGGGACACCTAACAATTACAAGATTTGGAGATTGGGGGGGGGGGACAAATCCAGTGGACTATGGGGCAGATGGCCAAATATTTTAAGTGAAAAAACATTGATATTCGTCCCTCAAAGTATTAGTAAAGGGCTTTTTCAATCGAAAATGGACGTAATTCTATCAAATAGGTCCATTTTCAATCAAGTAAAAAATCGTTTGAATCATTTTAAGTTCCAAGAATTTGAAGGATTTTGTGGAGAATCATTCAATTTTATCAAACAATTCCCCACAAAATCCTTCGAATTCTTGTAACTTTGAAAGACAGTTTCTATGAGGTCCCCCATAGGCTAAAATGGCAATACGGCAGCTTTAAGCATGACAAAGTCGAAGGATTTTTAAATGGCTAGTCCAAAATTACTTCGATATTCGAATTTTAAAAATTCTAAATCTTAATTTCCAAATATTCCCGACACCTCTCTATCTTCTGTATTCCTCTGCTGGTAGAGAAAAATGTTACAAATGTAACAAATGTGCAAATGTTACATTGTTTGTGTCCCAACTCTTTGCCAATTTCCTCCCGGCAACCAGTTTGATCTTAGTTTTTAACTACCCGTAAAAATAATATAAATGTAAAAGCTACCTGCCACTTTGAGTCTGTGCATTTCCAGACATATATATGTTTGATTTCATAATCATACAATTTAATTTTAACACACATTATTAAAAAAAAGAGAATCAGAGTTGATTTCTGAAATTGATGTCGAGACAGAGAAAGTACAATGAGGCGTCACAAGAGGAGTGTACAAGCTAAAAGTACAAGTCTGGACTTTGCATTGTGTCCTCAGATCAAGGGCAAATCAAAGCTAAACATGCTGAACCTACTGAAGCTGTAATTTTCTAGTAGATAAAGTAAATGATTTCTTGTGTTCTACTCCCACAATAACATTTATGCAAAACATAAATATGAGATAACAGAATAAAAAACAGACATTTCTTATTGAGAATAATAAACATCATTTGCCATCCATGCAGAACTAATAGAATACACTGCTTTGCGTTTCATGTTGTTTGCCTCTTGGCAATAGGGTTTTATCCAGTTATCTCCAGTACTGTAATAATAAAAGCATTGATTTATCATGATTAAAACAATATTCTAATAGCATGTCCAGCCCAAGCACTATTAATTAAACTTGTGTTGGACAAGGGTATGTACTTTAACTTGACTTTTACTTTACTGTGCCTTTAAGTCTGTACAAGCAAATTTTAGACCACACGCGTGGATGTTTCATTGAGGATTATAGAGCTCATGTACAATTAACTCAGATACAAGTACAATTGCACATTTTGGTACTATTCATTAAAGATACTTGTGCCTAAACACACTCCTTGCAATCTACATATTTTTTCATAGTGCTATTGTCCGCACCCAGTTTGCTGATGAATCACATGCAAGTATGCCTATTGACATGGGGAAACCTGGATCTACCGATACCCTGAACATGGTGCTAATTCCAGCATTCCCACTGTGGGCTGAGTCAAGAGAGGCAGCAGAATTGTGCCTAAACAATCATGCACACACACCCAGTAGACCTGCAACAGCAACCTGCATGTGGTTTGTTCACTGAAAGCGTTAAATTGAGCAGTTTGACAAACCACATGATTCAGCTGTTGCTGTGGTGCTGTGTCTTTCTCGCAAGTGTGTGGTGCTGGTGTAGAGTAGTGATGGGCGAATTTATTCGCCTAGGTCGAATTCGCTGCGAATTCCCGCGATTCGCCGCTGGCGAATAAATTCGCGAAACACCAGCGAAATTTCGCTTGGCGAAATTTCGCCGAAAAGCGAGTCGCGCGTCAGTCGCGCATCGTTTTTGACGCGATGCAACGAAAACGATGCGACGCGCGACGAAAATGACGCGACTCGCGACGAAAACGACGCGACGCATCAAAGTTGATTTTTCGCCGATTTTTCGCCGATTCGCAAATTTCTCTAGAAATTCGCGAATCTCTAGGCAAAGCGAATCGTGGGAGATTCGCCCATCACTAGTGTAGAGGTCTGGAGGGGTACCGCCAGGAGGGCCCTCTATTTTGCAGCCCTGGTGGACAGTGTCAGACTGGCCCGGTGGGATACCGGGAAAAAACCCATTTGGCCCCAACCCTTAATGGGCCCCCGCTGGGCCAGACCCCTCTCCTGATCAGATTGTACAAATAAAGTTTTCCTTTCAAGCAAGCGCACCATCACGGTAGGTGGGCAGGGGGGGGCAGAGGAGACCCTGGACAATGGTCCCATTGGGCCCCAGGTCCCCAATCTGACCCTGCTGGTGGGCCCCCAATACTCTAGTTCGACCCTGGTGCTAAATACAATTGTTCTGGGAGCAAATGCTTGAAATTATAGGAAAAACGAATTGTGGGTAAAAAATGTGAAATTCACTCTAATTTGCACTTTACACACTGCAGTTGTGGTTCTAAATGATCTCCTATGTCTCATACTTAACTTTTTCCATTTTTTAAAATATCTGCTTATAAGTAGTGTTTATATATGCTTTAATTGCTGTGAAGTAACCACGCTAGAGTTTCTGTAGTATTTCCAGAACTGACTTTACCAGTCCTTTAGCTGTTGCAGCAGTTACGGTTCACTTGCATATAGCAAATAAGTTAAAAGCATTTTGGCCTTTGTTCATGCTGGGAATATGCAAGGTACTGACCCTGCTACTGACACTCCATTGCTTTTCTTGCAATTAGTACACAAGTTGGCTGCTGCTGAAGCACATACAGCTTTATACCTCTCTATGTTATGTACAAAAGGCATTTAAAATTGGCTTTGTGTAATTCTACTCTTTTACTGAAAGAGGATCTGCAGAAGAGAAAATCTGATTTGGAGGAAACAAAAACTGACCTCTAGGGGATTTTTTGTAATGTGTGACATGTGAAATAAACACCCCTTCCATTTGCAAAAAGGCATAGCTGTGCAATGTATATTCTTCATTCTGTGCCAATTAGACAGTGTCTTCCTTGGATTATTTTCTTGCCAACTGGCTCTCACATGAAGCGTAAAAGCCTCAAGAGATGTTAAACAGTAAAACCAGTCAGCTTAGAAAAACATACTTGGAGACAGATATGCAAGTCTGTAGAAAAGGTGTTACTGGGAGCTTGATAGATATAATCTCTTTCCCAACTTCCATAAAAATTGGAAAGGTGAGGAGCAGTCACATGTCTCTATGGCCAATTTATTTTGGAGGATAATTTAACTCTTTAGAGTTTGCTTGGGAAGTTGAGTTCTTACATCACTGCCTTGTTTTAAAAATGCTTGAAAGCAGGGAAGGAAAACTAGAGAACAATGGCTTTCTAACAGCATGGCTGGTGCTTCATGGCAGGGGGGCCCAGTTCAGTAAAAATGAGGTGAAATTCATTTAGGGTGAGATTTAAGGATGAAAGCCAATCCATGGAACCATTAAAGGGTGATTGTTATGGACATGCTATTATATTCAGTATATTTAATCATATTAGGTGTTAAGGGGTGCTCTAAGCAAGTCTGTCTCACAAAAGTAGAAAATGTCTGACTTCTTCACTAAACACATGAGACTCACAGGTTTCTGGGAGGCAGTGGGGGGCAAGATATATTTATAAAGAAAACAAGAGAATAACAAGTTTATATGAAAGGGGTTCTGTGAAGCTGTCAAATACTCACCCTTGCTATAAGAAAGACATATTGTATTTTATCCAATGGGAAAATTCAAGGTTGCCTGTATTAGTCTTATTGATCCAGTAACTGTGAAGACTTTTTTTTGCCTTTTTGGAGTCAAATATATTACAATTTTAACTTATTCTGGTTAACAAAAAAAACCCTCAATTTTTTCTAGATTCTAGATTTATTATGCCTCGAAGCTGCAAAGACACTTGAACCCGAAAATACTCCAGCTAAAACCTGTTGAGGTCATGTAGAAGTGAATGCCAGAGGTCCTTGAATCATTTTAAAGATATATTTTTAGCCTTCATTATTTTCGGGGGGTTTCAGTTGTTTGCACTCGAAAACTAGATAAAATCAAGCTATTCAAGTTTTTTTCTCAATCAAGTATTTGAGTTTTTTCCCCCGTTTTCATTGATTTTCCATAAAACTGAAGTGCATGAAGTCCATTCTGCCATCTTTTTTTGAATTCTGTGTAAAAATGTATTCCACATTACAGTTATCCCCCTCAGGATGTATGGACCACATCCAGGCACCATAATTATCCACATGTATCAGTTTATTCATGCATTGTGAACATATATTTGTGGTTATCCTTCCATTTACAGCAGGGGTGTCCAACCTTTTGGCTTCCCGGGGCCACATTGGAAAAAGAAAGATTGTTTGGGGCCACACATGAAATACACAAACACTTTTGATTTGTAAAAGTAAAGAAAATACACAGAAAAGAACTACAATACCAGTTGGATAATCAGATGGAGCTATACACTGGAATATGGGACACCTGGATATTAAATAGACTTATTATTTTATTATTACTACTAACTGGGCAATGGGCAGAGTCCCCCTCCTGGTACTCCTATATCCTTTGCAACATGTAGTTTCCTCGGGAACCAAGCCTTTCAAGCTGGGCCACATTCATGTCCATCTTGGGCCGCATGTGGCCCTTGGGCCACAGGTTGGACACCCCTGATTTGCAGCATTTAAATATTTATTACATAAATGTATTGGATTGCTAAAATCTGTATATACAATCTCCAGAGTGAACATTGATTCGAGATTTACTGTATTTTGGGGATGTTTCTCATATCCAGTATAGACAACATACATATTAGAGGCAGCTACCTTTCACCCTTAGTGAAAGTGTCAAATCACCCGCAAAACTGATTTAAAGCATACCCTATGGTTTGCTGAAGGCTAAAACAGAGGTAGAACGTAATATCTATTCTTGTAGAAAAAGAACTGTAAAAAAGGAATCCTTTGCAATACAACTATGTTTTATGGTATACCAGATAAATAATTTGAAACTTTTCACCAACTATTTGATTCTTACTGAGAGATGTCATTGGTGAAGCTATATCCATGCGTCCTTCTGCAAGCCTCCTAGTAAAAAAAAAGTATAGGAACACTACCTACTCTTTATAAAATCTCCTGTATTTAGCATATTAGATCATGCTATACATGTATAAGAGGAAATTACAAACATTAAATACATTGTTACCTGCAACAATAACAGTGTGTTATTAAATGCCTCTGTGGTTAGCTTTGGACCTTTAGACCAGCCAGTGTCCATCTGAATGAGAAAACCTATTCATTAGCTAATATCCTATTAGCAAAGCATTTTGTTGCCAACAACATATTTCAAAAAAATGTACAGCAAAGCTATATCAGGAATTTCAAGGCTTACTCATTAGTGAAAAAGAAGCTTTAAGAGGTATACTCTCAATGATAATTAAAGCTCGAATTTCTAAATGAGAAGTGGCACTTATCCTGTATTCTGAATGATTACAATGATTACACCTTTCTCTATAAGAACACAATACATTAGACATGCATTGGCAATGTATTTTGTCTATTCTTTTATTTAAAATATATATTTTTTAGCACTTTATAAACAGACCCTTGCCTAAGCTGTAGCCTTTTAGATAAGGAGCAGATCATTATACACAATAAATTAGACATGCAATGACAGTGTATTTTGCCTATTCTTTTATTTATAATAAAACTATAATTTTTTAGCACTGTATAAACAGAACCTTACCTAAGGAGCAGCTCATTATACAGAGGGCTTGTCTATGGACTGGATTTGTTTTACTAGCTAGACAGTGGCTTGGCAGAACAAGAAAATGAAATGAAAGTGGTGAGACTTTGTTTGAAAGAATAACAAAATCAAATACATTTCTTAGTTAAAGCATTAATGTATGTTAAGCACAACCCCTAATGATTGAGTTCATATTGAAGAGGGGTATACGGCCTCCTTAAATTTGAATATTATGGGTGATCTTCACCAGCACCCACGTTCAATCTATGAGATGTGTTTTCAGTCTTCTTGGAGGGGGCTTGTCCTCCCCACATAATGAGCTATATTCTACAATAATAAACAGAAAAAGACATCCTGTTTATTTGCTATACAATATGTGTTGCAGTATTTTTTTATTTTTCAGATTGTATGGATAAATATGCTTCTTAGAGTGCAAAAACATTAAGCTGGTACCCAAATAACAAATTAACCTCTATGGGGTATATTTATCAAAGAGTGAAGTTCTGCCACTAGAGGGAAATTCCGCAGCTCTCTTTTCATTTCTATGGGATTTTTGAAGGCGTATTTATCAAAGGGTGAAATTTCACTTCACCCATTGATAAATACACCTTTCAAAATCCCATAGAAATTAATTGAGAGCTGCGGAATTTCACTCTAGTGGCGGAACTTCACTCTTTAATAAATTTATCCCTATGGGGCAAATTCACTAAGCGGCGAAAATGCGCTAGCATTGCCTTCGCTAACGTTTGCAGCACTTCGCCAGGCAAATTTTTGCCAGCGATACGCAAATTCACTAAAGTGTGAAGTTACGCTACTGTCGGCGAACAGTAGCGTAGTTGCACTAGTGTTACTTCGCAAGGCAAAGCGCATTAATGGTAGAGATGCCTAATTTTCATACGGCGCGAATTTCAAAGTATAATAGAAGTATATGTTACAGCCACTACATTACACTACACAAGGAAACCTTTATTAAATAAAATAAAGTTGTCCTATTGCCCTAAACATGTGCCCCCTGTATAATTGTGTTGCCATATGTTAGGAAATGTAGTGGGGAAGGAGGGTAACCCCCCAAAAAAATTTCACTCTTTTTCAGACTATCACCCTACAAAAGGTAAAACACGCCAGCGTTTTTTTGGGACTCAAGCTCCTATCTATTGTATTGACCTGGCGAAGTAACGCCGAGCGTAAGTGGTAACGTTCAGTAAAATGTTCATCTTAGTGAATCTGCGTAATTACGTTCCTTCGTCAGTGCGCAACTTCGCCTGGCATTAGGGTGCGAAGTTGCGCTAGTCTATCTACTTCGCAGAGTCGGTACGAATTGACGTCATGCTGGCGAATTAGCACTAGCGTTAGATGCGTTGCGCTTTAGTGAATCTGCCCCTATGTCTATCGGAGATCTGCCGTTTCCTCTTGGAACTTTTAATTTTGGTTTGAGTTTTAATAAATTCTTATTTAACAATGGTTTTGCAGTAGTATCTTTATTTGTAAGGGAAGTGTTTAAAAGCTTCATGGTTAAGTAAAGGACAATGTAAAGCCCATAGGCGGAATGCAACTATCCTAACAGCCTTTCTAGAATACATAAATACCTTTTTATACTGACTTGAAAACTGCAATACCTTGGCTGCATTATTTAAAATAAATATTTAGAAGTTTAAAAGGAGTTTTGCAGCATGGCAAATATGGCATTTAGGCATGGACACATTTGTTCTACAACCTTAATTGTTATTTGTGGGGCTTTCCTTGCCTTTTCTAATAGCTCACTCTTATAAATAGGGACAAAACTTCTTACTATTTCCATTACACAACTGCATGAAAATATAAAAAATAATCGAACTATGAAGTTAAAACGTCAGTACTTCAACTCATTATCCATCTGTTTGGGTACCAGCTTGGCTTATTGTGTTGACAAACCCTCCACAGGTGGATAAGAAATTTATTATGTTAAACAAAGTGAAATTAACCAGTGGAAAATATAATTACCATGTCAGTTTGGGTCAAAAAGTGTAATCGAGAAGTAAATTTATATATTGGATTAACTCTGTGATCTTGTCTGACAGAAAAAGTGCATCGGATGAATGTGTAACTACCACTAATTATCTGACCGCAAGCCAAGCACCAATGTTACTGGTCACAGAGAAAAGGGAAAGAATGCTCTTAAAGGTTCAGGTTTCTGAGCATTGATGCCTGTCTCATATACCAAGGATACACTTTGTGAGGAATTTTGTTTCTGCTAAGAGAATAAAACTGAAATTACAGAAGGGGCTACTGTGGGATTTCTGTGTTTCCAATTCCTGTAAATCCCAGATTTGATTTATTATTTATTTACATAATGTTTGGTTTCTATTTACTGAGACTAACCGGATTCCCAGCTTATACTTTGGAGGGCAAGTATAGTAACAAGTGCCATATGGGAAGGAGGATTACTGAGGACAAAGTAAAATTACACAATTAGGTTACAGTATATCAGATATTGTTTTTCGGTGGGTAGGTGTTGTGGTTTAGCGTGCATTTCTGCTATTTGGTGGAAATGGGACTGGTTTGCTTAGCATGCAGAACGGCATTAATGCAGGGGCAAATTCAAGCTTTTTTCTTAATCGCATGTATAGATTAATTTATGGCTAGAATGTGCCTACGTGTCTAGAAGTGGCTACGCGATTCTGGTGGGGTTGTGAGTGAGTCAGCTTTTTAGTAACAATTACTTTTACAGATACAGTTAAATCCGTTAAAAATTTGTAATAGGTTATAAAGGAATGTTTCTTAGAATTAGATTCACAGTTTTTAAACAACAATTTTATTTTTAGGTTTAGAACCCTTTTAAAAAATTTGCATGTTTTTTTCGTTGCACAGTGCATTTCTGTTTTCTCACTTAATCTCATTGTGTTAGTCTTTCAGAACAATTGTGGGTAGAGGAGATGGAAGATTATTATTATTCCCCATTAAAAACACTCTTCTTTATTTGTAAGCCTCCATTAGCAGGAAGAGGAAGATAACAATGGTAAAAACAAACTAATGATCCATTTGTACTTTAGTTTGAAAAAGGAAAACATGATTGTTCACTTAAACGAGTAGGCAGTACTTATTTTCATTAGATGTCATATTTAAAGGAGAATTCAACCCCCCCATGATAATAAGTCACCACTGGCCCCCCTCCCCTGGCCCGCCTCCCTGCCTCATCCCTGCAAACTGTTACCCCAGAATTGCATGCAGAGTGAGCCCAGCGGAGCTCATGGGCTCCATCTTCCGGAAATGTTCACGTCTTCTTCCTTCCCTTTGGCAATTTCTGTCACTTCTAGTGCATGCTCAGTTGTCGCTAACCTGAAAGATTGCTCCAACTGCGCATGTGCCAATACATTGCTCACTTTACGCCAATTACCGAAGAAGAAGAGTATGGTGCCCGTGAGCTCTGCTGTGCTCACTCTGCATTTTTGGTCAGTGATCCTACAGGGGACTCAATTCTGGTGTAACAATAAGCAGGGATGAGCCCAGGCCCGGAATTGTGGAGAGGCCACCTAGGCCTGGGCTTAGTGAGGCAGGATCTTATAGGGCAGCATGCTACCCAACCACACCCACATTGGTTCAGAAATTTAAATTTCCTGTGTGCCAATTCCAATTGCTCCGTCTCGATGATGAAAATTTGAGTAAATAAAAGGGAGGCGACAGGGGTGACAAACGACAGCGGGCCTAGGGGCACTAGCTATCTAAATCTGGCCCTGGATGAGGCAGGGTGGGGGGCCAGTGGTAATTGTGTAGCTAAGGAATATTTCCGTAATTGTTATTTTAACCAAATAGAATTATTTTGCCTACAATAAGGATTAATTATTTCTTAAAATTCTGGAAAATGTGGGAGGGATCAATGTAAAACCGAGGTTCCACAGTTTATAAAACAGTCGCCGTAAGATCTACTACTTGGGACATTTCTATATTTATAGGGGATATTGGCTCACTATCAACTTCCTCCTAGCAGCCTTCTATTGTGTAATGGTAAGGCTTGTAGTAGACATATGCCACAAGGCACAGGGACCCCAGTGCAGAGATTTTGAATTCAGTGAACAGTGATTGACCTTGTTGACTTGCAGAGCTGGTGCCCAGTATTTGATCATAACTGGATTGTTACCTGCAAGGAGATGTTCACACCACATGTGGGTTTCCTTTGGGTACTTTAGTTTCCGTTTATGGTCCAAAACATACAGGAAGGTTTATTGAGACATGAATTTAACTACAACACAGTTGGGGACCTAAAATGCTAAGCTGTGAATGGTGAAGAAGCTCTGTAAACTGCTACACAAAATGTCACAATGTAACCCTATTCTCCTATATTCTTCCTTGCAGCAAGGACATTACATTTAAGTGTGGAGAGGGTTAATGGCTAATTAATTATTACCTTGTAAAACACCACCTCATGTTGTTCAGTGCTTCACAAACACAAATGAAATAAATCTTTTATTTCTCCAAAGCATTCTGTAACTGTGATTAATTTCTTTCTTTGAATAGATGTTAACATTCTTTGGTTTCTCTAAGTCCTAAACTAAATTCACTAATATAAATAAAGTGTCTGTTCGCATCTTGGTCTTCTCTGCAATAGATTATAAATTAAAATGACAAAATGTATTAAAATGGGAAAAAAAGAATAGATTCCATTTGTTTAGGGGAATTGCAGTTCTGGTGTAAGGACTGCTTATAATGTGATGTCTAATTTGTTGATACTAATAAGTGGATATTGTGCCTTCTTAAGGCCTTACAATTGACGCCTTATTACTGTAATGTTGAGTAATAATAATGTAATTAAATGTGACATGCCTGTTGGAATATAATAATTTACAGGAATGATGTATTTCCTCTACGGAAGATAAATAAGTAATGACACAAAAGGAAGCTCATGATCAAGGCTTGTTTATTTGCTTAGCATTCCCCGCTGATAGTTTGTAGTGTGCAAAAACAAACATGTTGCAGGTAATGTAATAAAAGGTGCAAATTTTACTACACCGGTCAGTAACTCACGGCCACTAATCAGCATATGATATTTACTGATCAGCTGTTGTATTCATTGCAACGGGTTACTTGCTCATAGTAGCCCATAGTAGCCACTTAGCTTTGATGTGTAAGAGTAATCTTATTATTTACCCAGTAGTGCCATTCCTCAGATAATGATCTCCTAATGGCTGCACAGATAAGTTACACCTTCCCATGTCTGTGATTGGCAGGTACAAGCACAAGATCTTTTGGAATTCAGAAGGTCAGATTAGGCTAAGGCTAATGGCACATAGAGTATTTGCTCCTTTGACTTCTTTTCACCAGTGGAGAAACGCTTGTCACTGGCTGTGCTGCCTGCCATTGTAGTGAACAGCAACCTCCTGTCAATAGACATGGACACTCACAGGCTCAAATACACAAAGAAAGTCTCCATGAGTTGTGACAGCTGTGGAGCAAACACTGCATGTGCCATTAGACCATAAGTAAATGTTTTTGAAATTTTGTAACTGGGATATAAATAATCAAGACCATGGATGTAATGGCTTAAATGCCATGCATTTGGTGGGGCTCAAGTTATGCATATTCTTCCTGTGAAGTTGGGAAGTGGTGTACTTCATGGTACCCCTAGAAATTCAATCTATCAGTATGCTATTTGAAGGATCCTGATCCCTCCTTGCTAGGTGGGAGTCAAACCCAGAAGATGTGATCTGAACATGTTGCTGAACTAGCAGTGACCCTACTATTATTATTATATTGAAATATTTTAGCAGAAGACTGCAGGGCTTATTTATGAAGGAGGGTAGCGTGCATGGTTTAAGTTTTGAAATACTACACCAGCCACTGAAAACTGTACCTACTGATTCTACAGGAGCAAATATTTTGCTGGTTGATTATAAAAGTTCGAGCTGTGTTTTTCCTGAAAATTGTGAATTTCTCAATGGAAGTTTCAGTAAAAACCTGAATTATGCTACTCCTACATAAGTTACCAGCAAGACATACAACCCAAGATATGCCTTCATTGTTCCATATAAAAATGGTTTCTTGGGCTTATAAACATGAGTACCATAATGTATGCTAATTTCCAAAACATTATGGTTAGTGCTAACCGTGTATGTATATATATATATATATATATATATATATATATATATATATACACACACACAAAATGCATGTATATAAGTGTAGCCACTTTAATTGTTGGGAGAGTGTAGACTTGCACATGTAAGTGCCCTATTGTGGTACATTCAGTTTCTCCATTACTGTTTTATTCACTGTGCAACTATGTTATAGGGATGTCATGTTAAGAGCAGACATGCCTATAATCTGTAGTAAAGCTTAAATTTCCCGTGCTACACAAATAACATTATGGTAAGCTTTTGCAATTTGTATAATGTTCAATTATTTTCCCGTGTGCCACTGTGGCGACAGTTTATTGCATGCAAAGCCATCTATTTGAAGTTTCTCTTTACAAGCTTATACCATATAGTATTGTAGGCATTCCTAAAATTGCAGGACCCCAAGTATGTAAATCCCCAATGAAAACAGTACCACCCTGTCAGGATGATGTTTCCTTGGTAGGATTATACCACCTTCGAAATCCGGGCTGGGGGCGGTAACCGTGACATCAGAAGTGGGGCCAATGACATAGGGGCAGACCTGTGACCTGAAGGGGCGGCCTGTGATGTGGCAGCCTGTTATTAGCCACAGTGTCCAAGAAGCAGGTAACAGGCTTCTGAAACCCCGGCAGGTATTTTCGAACCAGACAGCAGGTTTAAAAACCTGACTTTCCTGCTCAAAACAGGATAGGTGGCAACCCTATTCCTTGGGCAGAACATCAAACAACATGTAAACATGGTGTAAAATAAATGAGGTATTGATAATGATGTGCAAAATGGATAATAAAAGTCAAATGAATATAATGTATATATGATGTATCTATAGCTTGTATATTGAAATAATTATTCTACTAATTTAATTGTTTATACAAAAATATAAAGCAAAAAAGGGGAATACAAATAGAAAAGTGAGCACCATAAAGCTATGTACACATTGTAACTGTAAATAACCTACACCTCAAGTCTGGGGTTAAAATTTTTTTTTTTTTAAAAGAGATTCATCAGAAACTGGAAATAACAGGTAAATATCTATTTACATCTTTTACATGAAAATTACCCAGGTTCTGTAATTACTGACAAAATTACAAAACGCATTTAGAAAATCAGATGTGTTTTTGACTGCGGTAATGGAGATTGTTTGGGCCAAATTGCCCTAAACGCTTCTAATAGAAAAATAGAAAAAAATTGTAATTTAATCTATGTATTATTCACATGCTACTTTGCAGGAGTTGTGCTAAAAGTGTTGGTGGCACTCTTATTGTGAAGTTTGTGAAGTGGGGAATGAGAGACCAGCAAGGACCTCAAAATGCCTGATTTATAATGCCTGATTTATAATGAATGTAGTGAAATCCTTAAACCTTCCATTTTTCTGGTTGGGATTTTTTGGGCAAAATCTCTTTTTGTGAAAAAAAAAAACTCTGAGATTTATTATGCAAAAAGCCTGAATCTGTGAATCTGCCATCTCAGACCTATTGAGGTCATGCATAAGTCAATGGGAGAGGTTGTCCCTATCCCAATTTAAAGATTTTGTGATTTGCTCTGGAGTTAGCCCAATATTCAAAAAAATTGAAGGTTTCTGGCAAACCCCCCCCCCCCAAAAAAAAACTGAGCAATCCAGGAGAGAAGTCCGAGAAAATTGTACAATTCAGGTTTTCCTTCGATTTTCACTGAGTTTTTTACAGATCCGATTTATTTGGATTATTTTATAAATAATTAAGGTAAGATCGGGGATGGAAGTTGGTTGAGCTCTTTTTATTGAAAAAATAAGATAAAGTTAAATTTTACTGTTTCTCTGTGATGGATATACAGTTCATATTCTTAGGAAACTATTCAGTAGCATTGGGGAGAGAGGATGGGTTGAGTGGACAGAATCCATTCCTTGTACTGTACTTGTGATATAATAAGGCCATCTGATTGGAAACAACCACTTATGCCTAAGTGGTTGCTGGCTAAGGAAAAAGTAACCATATGACTATTCCCCCCTGTTCAACAGCCCATTGCTACTTAAGCCCAAAATTTCCAGTTTGTGAAGTTCTTGATTTAATGTAATAATTTTGTGTGCCCTAAATTGCCTGCTCCTCAGTTATTCATTTCTTTTTCCTTGGCTGTAAAAGTGAGGATGAAAAAGTTAGCTATTAATGTATACCTATAATCTGGCAAACATAGGAAAAATATTGCCCCATAAGCCTTCCGAGACTTTTAATATTTCAACCCAATAAGTATGGGATGTTGGTTACTTCATTCACTCAGAAACTACAATTCGGAGGATACAATGACTTTCAAAATACTCTATATAAAGGAGTTGGTTCTTTTATTTATTATTGTGCATGCAACTTTGGCAGTAAAAAAAACGGTAGCGCTGAAATAGTTTGGACCACCCGTTTACTGAATATAATGGCCAAATCCATTTGTTTTTTCACTATATAGAATTTACTTAGTCAAGTAGTCAGATCTCACTTGCTGCATTGATGATAGTTCCACCCATTATACATTAGACCCATTCTAGTTAGTATTTATGTTGCTTAAATCTAAACATTGCATCTTGTAAAGCACAACTTCTAGATGACCCCTTTTTTAATAAAGAAGTTAGTTTAGTTCTGATGGTAGTTTTAGGAATCCATTCATGACTATGTTGTTCTTCTGTTGTTCAGAAGTAGAGCCACAGAAAAATTAATGTCACTGTATATTACTCACTCCAATGACTGTGACTTGTCTTGCAGTAAGCCATGTTAAAAAATAAAATAAAAGCCTGATTATATCTTTGGGGGTAAATTAAAGATGTGTCTGTAAAATAAAAGCCTTATTATATATTTGGGGGAATTGTATCTGAAGTTTTGATCATTTATTACAATCAAATGTATGAGTGTAGCCTTGATAGAGATACGAATAAACAATCTGTTTACAGGTATGGGACATATTATCCAGAATGCTATGGACCTGGGGTTTTCCAGATAATGGATCTTTCTGTAATTCGGGTCTTCATACCTTAAATCTACCACAAAATCATTTAAGCATTAAATAAACCCAATATGCTGGTTTTGCTTCCAATAACGATTAATTATGTCTTAGTTTGGATCAAGTACAAGCTACTGTTTTATTATTACAGAGAAAAAGGAAATCAATGTTTAAAATTGTGTAAGTGCAAGTGGTGAACGCTGGCAAAAATTGGCCAGTGTTAAGTCATTTCGTTACTTCACCTATTTACTCACAGATGCTGGCAAAAATTTGCTAGTGAAGGTGATAGACTGTAGTGCAACTACCCCTGAATAGACTGGCATTCAGGGGGTTCATTAATCAATGCCGGTTAATTTTTCAGCTCCAACCCCGACAATACGTTGATTCTCATAAGGTGGGGTTACTGCTTACGTTATTATCAGGAGAAGCGTTAAACTGGGCGTCACCATTAATTGAACAACAGAGCCCGCTGTTGTCTGATTTCAATGGATTTCTGGCAGCCTTGTCAGTTATCTTTGATGATCCAATAAGGTGGCCACAGCTGAGACCACCTTACTTACACTGTCTCAAGGACAAAAGTCAGTAGTGGAGTATGCCGCTAGTTTCAGGAGATGGGTGGCAGACACTTCCTGGGATGAGGCCTCCCAAATATTTAATTTCAGGAGAGGGTTAACTGAAAAAATTAAAGATGAGCTGGCCAGAGGACCTTAGTTCCTTTATACAATTGTGTATCAAAATTGATCGTCGCCTCACTGAAAGATTTTGGGAGAAAAGTGGGAGACAAATTACAGCCCCAATTACTGGAGGGGTCAGTGGGGAGATATCACCAGGAGCAACCTCAGGAAAGGAACCTATGCAAGTAGGGTTTATCTGAGGGCCCATTTCTTTCGAAGAGAAGAATCGGTGCTGCACCCATCATCTGTGTCTGTATTGCGGGGGAAAAGGACACTTCTCGGTGGACTGACATGGTTCCTCCTACACCAGGAAGGAGACGGCTAAAGGTAGTGTAGAGAAACCACAGATTTATAACCTTTCTCCCTATGTAATTCATAATGCTAAGTATTTCACCTTGTCTGTTACATTGCAGATGGGAAACAGATTGAAGCAAGAGCCCTCAATGATTCAGGAGCCGGAGGCAATTTTGTTTCATCCAATTTGTTTATCAAGGCTGAGTTGAAACCAATTTTTAAACTGTCACCTCTGATGGTGGAAGTGGTGGATGGTTCTCTTTTGAACAAGTGCACCTTCATTACACATTACTTACTCCATATCTAGAGTTTGGGGATGTTTTTGACAAACTTCCACCCACATCGGGCATATGATTGCCCCGTTGACTTACTCCCAGGCTCTAAAATTCCCTATGGAAGAGTATATAATCTATCAGAACCAGAGCTGAAAGAATTTAAATTAAAATATAGATGAAAATCTAGAAAAAGGATTTATATGTCCTTCCTCATCACCAGCTGGGGTTCCCATTTTCTTTGAAGAAAAGAATGATGGCACACTGTGGTCATGTATAGATTACCAGGAGTAAAATAAAATCACATGCAAGAACCTGTATCCTCTACCACTCATGTCCCAACTTTTGGATCAATTGAAATCTGCTCGAATCTTTACGAAATTAGATCTCCGCCGGGCGTATAATTTAAGTTGGATTCGAAAGGGAGATGAGTGGAAAACTGCATTCTGTACATGTTATGGGCAGTTTGAATATTCTGTTATGCCTTTTGGCCTGAGCAACGAACCCGCCACGTTTTAGTTTTTTCAATTCAATTTCTGGGTTTTGAAATGTCACCTGATGGACTGAAAATTGATCCAAAAAAGGTCCAAGCTATCTTACAGTGGGAGATCCCCAATAATGTTATGAAAATCCAGAGATTTGTAGGATTCTCAAATTTCTATAGACGTTTTATTAGGGGTTTTCTTCAGTTATCGCTCCTATAACACACCTCACCCATCAAAGGGTTCCGTTTCATTGGTCTGCTCAACAACAAGGGGCATTTAATAAATTGAAATTCTTATTTACTTCAGCACCCATCTTAAAACATCCAGACTTAGAGAAACCATTCATAGTGGAAGTAGATTCTCCCGGTTATACGGTAGGCGCAGTCCTATCTCAAGGCCATGGTCCAAAATCTCTGCTCCATCTGTGTGCCTTTTTATCTAAAAGGTTAATGGAAGCAGAAAGGAACTACGATATAGGAAATAAAGAATTAATAGCCATTAAAATTGCCTTTTAAGAATGGAGGCATTTTCTGGAGGGAGCTAGAAACCCAATCATTGTGTTCACAGTCCACAAGAATCTAGAATTCCTGAAATCTGCCAAACGCAGCAGCATCTCTGGAGTATTAGCAACTATCTTATCAATTCTAACAGCTGCCTTTAGTGAAACTCAGGAAATCTGCTCAGAAGTTGAAAAAAGATAAGAATGTATCAACTAAATGTATAAATTTAGAACAGTTTAGAGGGTCGACAACGCCCCCCCCAGAGCAGCTTTAGAAAGTTGAAAAATTAGACTTACACTTAGAAAAGTGGACACAGACTTTCATCAAGCAAGTAATTGTCTTATAGTGACCCTGCATAGGGAATGGCTGCAGTCAGTTAGGATCAATTATTGTACATGTATAGGATCCAGAAAACACATGTGGGATCCAGAAAGCTCCAAATTATAGGAATTTTGTCTCCCATATACTCCATTATAAGTAAATATTAGGATGAAAAATGTCATGTTTTTCCTCTATAATACTGATGTCCCCTGGTCCTGTTGGCATCAGAGGCCTTGGCTGAAGTGATTAAAGGGCTGGCAGCCACAAACAACAACAGGAGGGGGGTAATGTGCAGTCGTCGGAGGGGTCCCCAAATTGTTTGGTCCCTGTATGCTAATAGTTAGAACAAAACAGTTACCAATGTATTATCATTTATAATACTGATATTATAAAATATCAATACTGTTACATTATTGTGCTTAGAATTTAACATGAGAGTTTTTAATATTTAAGTTGCAAAGATAAAATGCAAAACATTGCTATAAACCCTTTTATAACAGGTTTTGAAGTAAACAACACTTTTCATTAGACACTGAATGAATCTGAATATTTTTCCTTTTCCGTGCTGAGCAGATCCTGTCCTGGCTGCAGCATATGGGCTCTGATCTGCTTATTATATATTCTAACAAATTGTTGACATTTTTTTGCCAAATGTGTCTGGCTTAGGGATTTCATTTAGATTATCTCTTCAGCGGTATTTAAATACAAATATCAAGCCTGATACAATAGGCCCATGAAACCCATCAGCAAGTGAACCATGCAACAAAGCCAGAGGCAATTCTGAAACCATAACCAACTGTCTGACAACAAGAATCCAACGAGCCAGGCTCTGCTGGAAGAATCCATTTCTCATTAGGAACATCTGGGGCTAGTGATTGCCCAGCAAAAAAAAATAAAAATCCAATCATTCCAGTCACAGTGGATTAATGAAGGCGACTTCTATTGCTTTTATTGTCCAGCGATGAATGTTTGGAGCACATTTCTGTGGAGCAGACTATCTTAATGTACTCATCATTAAAGCCTCAGTGGGCTGATTTATCATGTAACACACGCTTACTAAAGAGAATGGAATGGATAAAACACATGATAATTATTTAAAATAGAAAGCTTCTTCTCTTTATGTTAATGTACCTATTCGTGAAACTGTGTCCTTTCTACAATTTATACAGTATGCCTTGCCTATGGAAGTGCAACCTTTGCACTTTCATAAGCAACTTTAAACAGTTTTCTCTCAGTTTCCCTGCACCATAGAATTATGAGATATTTAGCAGCACTATTGAGCCCCCAACCACAAATCCTTTCTGCCAGATACAAATTTGATATTTCTATTGATAGTTGTATTATCCAGGTTCATTAGCACATTTATAACATTACTGGTTGTCCAGCTGGTTGCTGAGACATTTGCTAGGCTTTGTGCTAATTACTTCTGTAAGTCATCAAAAGGATTTTTACTTTACACTGTATAATTAAGACAACAAAAACAAGAATTTTGGGTGAGGCAGTGGTAAATAATTGGGGGAGGGTGTCAAAATGAACATCAACCACAATAAATCATGAATAAGTATGATACAAAGCTCAGCATTAATAGCACGGGGTCCATGTGCAAATACCCAGACATTTTTAGGATACGTTGGGTTATTGGTAAATAGGTTAAATATATGAGCAGTCTCCATCAGCCCCATCCCTGCTTACATATATAGTAGTGTGAGTGGCAACAAAAAGAAAGAGAAGTGATTCTGCATGGCCTTTTCCTTTTACTACTATCCCCCTGCTGTGTTTGTTAAACCATGAAAAGCACATTCACCAATAACCTCTACCTCAATAAACAAGGGAAAGATTCTTAGGTTAGATACACTGATACCTCCGCAACTTCATAATAATCACGAGAGCTCTGAGAAGAAGGGAGAGGTAAAAATATTTGATCCCTTTCTTTAACCAGACTCTCTTAAAGGGAAACTGCAGTGTTCATCAGTAGGCTTTTCATAATTCTTTTTTACATTTCTCAAAAGTGCAAAAATATTTTTTTATATTTAATTTTGAAATCTGACATGGGGCTAGAAATATTGTCAGTTTCTCAGTTGCCCCCAGTCGTGCTATGATAAACTTCAGTCAGTCTTTACGGCTGCACTGCAAGTTGGAGTGATATCACCCCCCCCCAGGAGCCTAACACCAGAACAATGGGGAAAGTTACCAGATAGTAGCTCTGTAACACAAGATAACAGCTCCCTGGTAGATCTAAGAACAACACTCAATAGTAAACAGCCAAGTCCCACTGAGACACATTCAGTTACAATGAGTAAGCGAAACAACAGCCTGCCAGAAAGCAGTTCCATCCTAAAGCACTGGTTCTTTCTGAAAGCACATAACCAAAATGACCGAGATGGCTGCCTACACAACAATATTATAAATTAAAAAAATTACACTTGCTGGTTGAGGAATTCAATTTTACATGATAAAGAATTATTTGCAGTGTAAACCGTGTAATTTAGAAATAAACACTACACCATAAAAATCATGACATAATCCCTTTAATGTGTACAGAAGCAGCCAATTTTGTGTCAATAAACTATAAAGTATGCTGCCCACTTTAAAAAACAAAACACAAACATGGCAATAACAGGAAGAAACCTTCCTGAGAGGAAAGAGTAAAATTATTTTACTTGACTAGAAAAGTCCTGTACAAAATTGTGTTGTAAGTCCATAATTTTCATCATTAAACACATGTTTGTAAACAAACTGTGACCGATTTTTGACTTACCAAACAATATTACACCTCCTCCCCCCCCCCCCCCCCCCCCCCGATTAAGTAGGGAATTATATCCTCTTCTTTCCAGTCAAGTTGTGGTCTACAAAATATATATGGAGCAGTTTACTTCTGAAATAGACCAGCATTATGAATGGCAACCTGAGTTTTACATTCAGAGGTTTTAGCATTTTAGCACAATCTATAATTTCTCCTTTCTTTCATGTATAGAACTGCTAATAAAATCAGACTTTCAGGTTTTCAGTTTTTTATGTAGTAACCATGAACAATGAGGATTGCATAAAAGTTGTACACACACCCAGTCTCTCATTTATTTGCACAGCAGAAACCTGATTTACAAAAATGATTCTGTTTATCCTTGAAAATTCATGCGTAATTGTCAGAATTCCAAATTAATTAATCACACAGAACAAAACTATTGTGCCCAAGGAAAAGTGTAAAAAGCTGTGTTTTACCTTTAATTTCTCCCCAATGGGAGATGAAAGCTGCAAAGGAGATGTTACTAATCAGAGCATAGTCTCCCTTGGCTATTGCTATCTGGCCTTGGATGCTAAAGTGTTCTGGAAGGAACAGGCAATCCATTCCAGTGGTCCAGTTCGCATTTTGGAGCTCACCTTCCACAGGAAGGCTATCCTGTGGAAAGGGTATTTAAAAACTTGGCTGTGTTAGGAACTCCCAGGGGAGCTGGGGATGCTGTCTGCTACTGCAAGTAAGGGTAAGGTCACACCTGGCGATTCTGGGAGATTAGTCCCCAGCGACTAATTGCCTCTTCTTTGGGGCAACTGATCACCTCTTCTTTGGGGCGAGTAATCTCCCCGAAGCACTTCCCCCTGTCTTGCGCCGGCTATAATGAAAAGTCAACCAAATGAAGCGACACGTGTCATGCCACATGGGACTTTTCATTACAGTGAGCGCAAGACAGGTGGAAGCAGTACCGGGAGATTAGATGCCCCAAAGAATTAGTCGCCTGGCTACTAATCTCCCAGAATCTCTAGTTGTGCCCTAGGAGCCAGATTTTGTTGTCTGTGTGGGACATTGAGGAAAAGCCAGGGGGCTGAGAAATTCCCTGTGAGTACAGGGGTGACCCCAACCTATGTTTTGACTGGTAGTCCACAAGAGGGAACACCCAGTGGTCAAGGATTTATTTTTATGGTTTGTTATAAATGCTGAAATGGTCACCCCTGTTTGTGAATGACTTACTGTTTGAGAAAATAAACCAATGTTTCTTTGAAGAGCCTGTGTGCTCTGCCCTACCATTTGCTAATTTCCCCCAAAGTTAAGTGTTCAACCGCCTGCTTGTCTGTATGTCTGTGTTCATGGCCTAGGTTAGTGCAGTTTGTTGGCTGATATCTAAACAAAGAAATGCACCGCAAGATGTGGGACCAGATTGACTCCTTTACTTACTGTATATTTGTAACACTTTAGAGCAATATATTACCCATTTATACAGACTCCCCACATCCCCTTTATTTACTTACAGTATAAAGAAATAATAGCAAGATTTTAGGGCTAATTTACAATGTTATCTACACTGCAGATTACCAAATAATGAATACATATACAGATAGAGCAAACTTTGTTTTGTTTGACAGAAATAGGAGGATTTTTTTAAAGGAATGCAGTATACTACATTTATCTACAGACTGAACAGTATGCCGCACCCCACGTAACTCACAGTGTCCCACCATGTTCTTTAAATTGAATAAATCACTGTGACAGGTTTTTAGGTGATTAGGGATTCAGTATGATCGTCCTCAGACCTTTTCATTGACATAAGACATGAACAAGGGTAAGACTAATTTATGCAATGAAATAACTGTTTCTAGGATACATCTCTGGTCTTTGAACAACAATGCCTAAGAGCCATTCAATGGTCTCTAATAGAGATGTTTCAGGAAGTTGTGCACTTTATTGAACATATTTCACATTTACCAGTTTTCCATGGTGACACGTATACTGTGCGTTTTTTTATATACTGAGAGAAAACATAGACAGAAAATATTGTAAAGGATATTTTCTAACATATATTTAACACAAAGTAAGGATTTAAAGGCAAACTAATAATAGCTAATTAATGTTTACCTGAGAACATCCATTCATTTTCCAAAAAATATCCCACATTTTGTAATTATATTATATTTTTATATTTCAAGCAAGTACTGCTGATGATGAAGAACTATAAAAAAAAAAAAAAAAACAACAAAAAATATGTCAAACAAATGTATGAAGTTTCTAATAAACTCGCAAGCTGCGGTGAAATATATTTAATACTTGACCAATAAAGTGATAGATGAAAATTTAACTAGCTCAGGGACACTTGCCGATATTAAAATCGGGCTACAGTTAATGATAATTGAATCCATTAAAATTAAATTCAATCAATGTAGCCCTGCTATTTAGATATCTTATATTGTTCACATGAGCATGTAAATTCTTACAGAAAGGGGGCAGATAGCTTCCCACATGGCTGTTTTTTGCATAAAATAAATAAGGTTTTGTGTTTTAATTTATCCCCATGTAAACAAACAATACAATACAATCTGTATTTAGTTTTGAAAACAAACAATAAGAAAAAACATATTTGCATTAGATCGACAGATAAAAACATTTTGTGATGGTACAGTTGGCATTTTTTTCTATTTTCCTTGAAGTCTCCACTTATTCTTGACTACACTGGGAAGCACATTTGTGATAAGGTTTAGTGCCTTGATGTTTTATCCTAAATGTGATTCTGTTCTATCCAGGACAGAGTTTTTAATTTGTGAACATTCAGTTACAAATGTATGCTCAAAGACTCAAACTCATGTGCTGCAAGAGTATGGTGATCCATTCATTTATATTACCTAAATTGATTGTGCACCTCAACTTCTAAAGGAGTCAGCATGCGGACACCCCAAGCATATATATATATGTGTATATATATATATATATATATATATATATATATGGATATATCTATATCTATCTATCTATCTATCTATCTATCTATCTATCTTTATATATATATATATATATACTGTATCAGACCCTATTACTTCCAGATGCCTATATTGTTAAGATAGTTTCTGACCTCCCAAAACTGGACATGGGCGTATACTTTGTTAGAGATAAGTAATTTATTAGAATTATGCAAACATTTCTAATAAAAAATAAAAAAATAATAAAAAACAAAGCACTATCTATAAAAGTACTATCCTTTATAACTATGCTGAACTCAACGGAGAAAAGCAATATAGTTTAATCTAATTATTCAAAATTCAGTGTACATGGAAATCTTAGGTTTGTATTCTCTGCAGCAGCCCTTTTGAGCGCCACCTCTTTGATGGCTGAGTTAGAGGGCCAGTCTCTTCTGTTGTTTCTAGAAATATTAAAATACCATAAAATTAGAGGATTTACCAGTCAAATGCTCTGAGTTACAGAGCATTCTGTATTGTGTTTTAGGCTCATGGGACACAGGCATTAGATTACTTTAATCAGGGGCATAATTATAAAGAGAATAAACCCTGCAATTGTTGGGGAGGGGGCAGGTTGTATAGGAAGTCCATGGAGCAGTGGCCATTAAGCAGTTACAATATAAGGGAGAGATACAATGTCAATTTCCCATTTAGAGAGAACATTTCCCATTTAGATGAATGGGAAGTGATGCCCATTGGGCACAGACATTTTGGGTACCAGGGTTCTCCCTGAAAATTAACTCACCAATGTATTGTATTAGTAGATTTTGTGCCATTATGTCCAACAGGGGGTACTATGCCTTACAGGTTCATGACACCCTATAGCCCCCCTGACTTGAAGTTATCCCACAGAACATTTCTATACCCATTCAAAAAAGTACTGCATCACAGTATATGAAATAAAGAGTAAGTAACACTAAACACAGCTGAGAATTAATTCCTGCTCTTTCCAGTGTTGGTTAGGCTTCATGAGGCATAAATTGTAGTGAAGGATATGCATAAAGCCATTGTGTACATCAAGCATGCCTGTAAGGGGGTGGAAAGTGATGGAGTGTTGTATGTTGGAATGTTGTAATCTTTTTTTTGGGTGACAAAAATGTGCAGTATGTAAAATTTATGTGTTGTAATGTGTATGAATGGTCACTAGATGGTAGTGGAGTTCTACAAGTAAATTTTTAAGTGTAATTTTCACCCCGGCCACCAGAGCTCTAGGGCACAGAAGGGCTATAAAAGGAGGAGCCCGCCTAGGGTTGCCACCTAGCCGTTTTTTTACCGGCCGGACCGGTATTTTTGATGGCTGATCCCAATGTTATTAATAGGGAAAAAAGCCAAATATAGTAGAAGGCCTGTATTTTTTTTAAGAAAAGGTGGCAACCCTAAGCCCGCCCAAAGTGAGCAGTCTTGATGGGAGGTATGGCCAAGGAGACAACAGCTGATCGGTGAGTGAAGACATCATTGTTAGACAGGAATATCTAGAATAGGAAAGATCCAAGTGAGCGAGCACTAGGTGCACGAGAAATTGATGATAATTAGTATGGGCAGCTCTCGCTCCAACAAGGAGGGAAGTAGATTTAGAATCCTACGGACACTCCGTAAGTGAGGGAATCAGTCACAGCTTAGGGCTAGGTAGGAAGGACACCGAGGCTTCAGGCTTCTGGAAAATGTTTTAGCTTGGAAGAGTGGAGGGGTATCACCCAGAGCTTTTGGGCCACTATTGGAGAGTAGGGGGATAGGGGTGGAAGCATATACTGGACCACTAGCAGTTAGGTGGGATCCAAGGTATCATGGAAAGGTGTGCCTACCGTTTAAATGCTGATTCCCTCACTTCATGTACCATTGAATGTTAAACAGAGTTAAAGGAAAGCTATACCCCCCGAACAATGTAGGTCTCTATAAACAGATATTGCATTAAACAACTCATATGTAAAACCCTGCATCATGTAAATAAACCATTTTCATAATAATACACTTTTTTAGTAGCATGTGCCATTGGATAATCATAAATAGAAAATTTTTGCTCAAAAATTCATTTTCGAGGTATAGTTTTCCTTTAAAGTGCTGGAGTGTATTTAAGAAAGAAGCCTCTGGTGTGTCCTGCAATACAAGTTGTTGTTTTGAAAATAATTTTTTTTTTTTCTGTATTTTTTTATGTGGTGAGCAACATCGCCGGGGTAACTTCCCTTTTAAATCTGGAAGCCCCTCCCACATATTATGTGGCAGGATTCGTCAGGATTCTGGAAGTGTATGCGCTGCAGGGCTATTCCCCAATTGTTGTCTTGAGAGCCACAGTTAAATTTATGTTCTGCGAGTGGGACTAAACAGAGTGGATAATATGCTGAATGCAGAACGGTGGTCACCACTGTTCCCTATGCTGGGTACGGCTGCGTTGAGCAGGCGGAAGAGGAAAACTGCCATGTTGAAAGCTGGACCTTGGCAGGAAATGATGAAGTCAGCGGCCATTTTGGAAAACAAGCAAACCTTGTGGTATTTGTGAGAGGTTGTGTCTGTTATGAGTGCTCTGCTATGGCATCCACCAGTACCGAGGGCAATAAAATCTCAGAGAGGGAGATGGTGGACACTGGACGGCGTTTTGTCTGGGCTGGAATATTTGACCTGCCGTGGAGCAGTTTGCTTACTCCCATTATACAGTGGCTCTGGTGCAGAGGCCCAGTGGCCCACCCTGGATGTGGCTGGACACTGTTCCAACTGCCAACAGGCATACTTTCAAGAGCCCTTGTTTGTGCAAGCACACATGTCTGATGGCGCTCAGGAGCTGGACCAGTGTTTATGCTGCTGGGAGAATTAGTATCCGGCTATGGCTTTGGAGTCCATCCACACTACTTCTGTGTTCTCGGAGGGGTCAACATGGGAGGAGGAATGGGAGCTCCTGGTTACCTCCTTCCTGTTTTCAGTTGCAGATCCTGGTGCTATCATTACCAGATTTGGTGAGAGCCCAGATGTACCTGCTGCTGCAGTAGCTCCAATTCCTACACCTTCCAGTGCTAATCACCATTCACCCCATTTAGTTATGGTGAATGATGTCACTACCTTTTGGGTACTACCAGGGAAGGCACCCCCAAGTGAGTATTGAGCCATTTCACAGGGGCAGGGCCAAAGGAAGATCAACTCAGAAGTTTTTAAAATGTGGGGCTATTTTATGCCATATTCCCCGGAGCATGTATATGTAGCTACCCAATTGGAAGATTGGATACAACAAGATATCTCGGAACACCTTAAACTGCATAGGAAACGTCTGGTACAGCATGACTGGGATGCTCGTCTTCTAGCCAAGGAGCAGGTGCAAGAGAGGCTCCCAAGTTGGTGGTTAGGGAGAACCGTTCTGCGCACCTATGTCCAAATTGTATGCAAGAGGGCCCCTGAACAGCAGTACATTATGGGTGTACCCAATGACAAGGGACTGGAGCAACATTTGTCATCCTAAATATAGACCTTTTGCTGAAATAGTAACAAATCAAAACAATGTGCACAAATATTAGACAACCATTTGTGTAAATTGCTTGATATGGAGATAAAAATATAAAAGGTATAATTTATGGAAAATTAAGTTAGCTGACAGCCAAGTTTCAGAGCCTGTTTCAGCTGAGCTAGTAATTTAGAAGCATAGTACTGCGAGAAGCATTATTACTGAGCCATCTGTGAAAATGCTGTGTTGGAAGAGTTTCAGCCCCATGCTGTATACTTGGGAAAGCTCATGCTGGGTTACCTAGCCAGCCAGCCTCCATTCTAAATCTGTTCTTGTTTGATAAACCTAATTTAACAAGTCAACAGAAAATTGTTCCAAGCTGATTAGATAGAATCTAAACAAAGCAGAAACAATACTGATGATACAAAGAATCATCTCCATGGCTAATTATGATACTTCAGTTGTACTGCCTTGATTCTGAGTTAATACAGATTTAGTGATTCATTAGCTAACCTAATTTATTGTAACTTTTATATTTAAGCCATAAAAATGTTTTTCAAATAGAATTAATTTAAAAGTATTCCTACTGCACACACTTCAGTCTATCTTATATGGAAGGTTTACCTGTAGACTGGTATTCTAAAACATTTTCCAAAGTTTTGGCTGTTTCCCAAGCCTATGCTGGAATTATAGAAGCAAATGGTCTTTCTCCCTTATAAATCCCAAAAGAGCATCCACACTGATGACATCATAACATGGTCCAGTGTGGATGACATCATATAATGATAATAGATGTGAACAAAAACTAAGTACATTGCAAAGGTGCTCTAATTACTCTCTTCACCATTGGTACACATGCAGCCAGTCAGTTGTTCAATGAAAATGCTACCCAGGCAATAATGTGGGAGACCTCAGGATATGAGAAAGGCACGTCTATCTGAAACATATTTTATACATCAAGTTTGTTTTTTTCAGTTATTTAGAAAAAACTGGAAATATTTGTGTTTGAATGTTTTTAAGCCTGGTCACCAGATGCATTGCTGTTTTTTTTTTAAATAAATGCAGTTTACTCAAGAAAGTATTCTGTTTATCGCCAATTATAAATCTGGCAAGATTTCAACCATAGCATGCTCATATGGCTAGACAGATCATATAAATATTTTAGCTTTGTACAGAGGTTTCAGGTTTGGTAATGTCAGTGCTTACTGGGTAACCTTAAGTGAACCAAGCCACTCTTGATGGAGAGATTGCTATTGAGAACTGTTGGAGATTTGCAAGAAGCAGGCTAATTCATTAGATAATCCTAGCAACAAGGTTATATATTGTCTTTACAGAAAAAGGTGCAAATTACTGTACCATAATTATTTTCATGAAGTTTACTGTAGCACATTGGTTGTGGTTTTTGTCTGGACCAGACTTGTACAAGTTGAACAATTTGTAAAAATACATCAGTTAATAGTGCTGCACCAGAAGAATTCTGCACTGAAATTCACATATATAGTTTTTTTAGATTTAAATTTGAAATCTGACATTTGTTAGACATATTGTTTGTTTCCCAGGTGCCCTCAGTCATGTGTGCTCTGATAAATTTCAGTCACTCTTTACTGCTGTGCTGCAAGGTGCAAGTTGCAAGTTGGAGTGATGTCACCCTCCTCCCTTTCATCCCCAGCAGCCCTTCAGCAGAACAATGGGAAGGTAACAAGGTAACTCCTGAGCTCCGTGACAAACATGAGAATAGCAGTAAATAGGAAATATATATGTCCCACTTTAACTCCTTCAGTTACATTGAATTGGAGACAATAGCTTGACTGAAAGCAGTTCCATAATAAAGTGCTAGTTTTTTGGTTTTTATTTTCAATAATTTTGGGATTATCTTCCCTTCTTTTCTGATTTTTTTTGCATGTAACATGTAATGCAAACTGAATGCCAGGGCCACTGACCCAACAACCAAAAAAAAAAGCATTGAGGTTAAAGGTTCAACTTTATGTTTATTCCTATTGCATTTTTATTCTGGTCCTCTACTATTTATCTTACATTCTGACTTTCCTGTTGCTACTTGGCTGAGTAGTCATAAACCTTAGCAACCAGATATATTATTATATATAATATATAATAATAATAATAATATATTATTATTATTATTAATATTTAAATATGGTACTTATAATAAACACAAAATCTTTTTTATCAATATCAATATTTTTACATCTTGTATAACATGAAAAATATGTATTCTTGTGACTATTTGGATTTTTGGATACAGTTAATGCAATTATGAAACTCCATATAATGCCTACCTTATAGATGCTTTTTATAGTGAAACATTGCTTTCAATGTCTTCAGTCATACACAGAAAACAAGTTACTTTATATGTTTATTTTAAAATACAAGTATGGGACCTGTTATTCAGAATCACAAAGGAAATCCCTGCTATTTTGATGCTAATCCAGGAAGCGAAACTTCGGACACAGTAGTTTGTACATAGTGTGGCTGGTACGATGTAATGTTTGAAATAAAGGCGAATCTTTCTTACAAACTACTGTGTCCGAAGTTTCGCTTCCTGGATTAGCGCCAAACAAGCAGGGATTTCTTTTGTGGAACTGCAAATACTGGCAGGGAGTGGCTGGTGTCCCTCACATGGCAGTAACGGGAACAACGCAGTTTACCGGGTGAGCTCTAACTTTGAATCGCACCATTTTCACTTATACCACAAATGTTATCCAGATTGCCTGGGACCTGGGGTTTTCCGGATCTTTCCATAATTTGGATCTTCAAACCTATAAGGGCAGATTTATCAAGGGTCGAATTTCGAAGTGAAAATAAGTAAAATTTAAGTTAAGTTTTTTTCCACCGAAAATGGACCGTTTTCAATCCAATTGTTGTGCGATTAAATTGTTCAATTCGAACAATTTCACCGAAAAAAAAAACATCAACTTCTCAATTGAATTTTCTGGCCTATTTGATCGAAGTACCCAAAAATTACTTCGAAATTCAAATTTTCACTTCAACCCTTGATAAATCTGCACCTAAATAAACCCAATAGGCTGGTTTGCTTCCAATAAGGATTAATTATACATTAGTTTGGATCAAGTACAAGCTACTGTTTTATTATTACAGAGGAAAAGGAAATATTTTTTTTTTTACATTTGGATTATATGGATAAATATGGGAGACTGCCATTACATATTTTTGAGCTTTTTCTCCAGATAATGGATCCCATACCTGTATATCATTTTTAAGCATATGATATAAATGGCCGGATTCACATGAAAAATCCTGTAGGTGATTCGACTTCAGATGAAATTCAGTTCAGAAAACTTATCTCACAGTTTCAAGTGAAAACTCTATTCAAGTCTATGGGAAAACACTGACTTTTTTCTCCTCGACTTGCCCATGAGTGTTCTCATGATAAACCATGAGATACCTTTTTCTCACTGAATTGAATCTGGCCCAAAGTATTCATAGCCCCAAATACATTGACTAATATATATATACAGTATATATATTCCATTACAAGCAAAACATAAAGCACGCATTAAGCTCAAATAGGTAACTATATAACAATGTAAAACATACAGGCAGGTAAAAATTAGAAATTGAAAATACAAAGAAATCTTAGCATTAGCTTACCTTCACTTATATCTATGTGGGAATGCTATCAAATAAAAATTTGCAGACAAACTATTATCTGTATACAGAAAAAGAACAAGTAAGTATTTAATTAGTCAAGGAAGGAAGTCATTAAAATGTCCAATTTTTGACATAAATTGTTGGATCCTCTTGATGATGTTGAGCATCACAAGAAACCATCCAATTTTGTTTACCAGCCATGAACCTTGGGTTAGATTTTAGACATTACCATTAATTATTTAGACTCTGAAGGCAGCAAAACATCTTGATTCATTGGCAAACTGACAAACATATGGCACGTTCTGCAAACCATTGAGTTACTGTTGAGAATAGTATAACAGTAATTGCATGCAAATTCTGCTGGGGCTTTTCAACCAGACGTTGTAAAAGATGCTTTGACTTGAATCACTAAATGTTTTTTCTTCTAGCTGGATAATCAAGTGATGCACTTGCCCCTTTGACTGCTGTATATATTTTCAAGCAGGTACATGTAGCTTAAAGATACAATTTTAGGGCAAATCTTAGCATTATAGTCTATGCACCTAGGACTCAGTGAAGGAAATGATTTGCAAGTTTCATAATTTTGCTGTTTCATTGCTTTAGATTTTTTTTTATTTTTTGTGCCATTTTTGGAAAAAGGTTATGGAAAGTGGAACATTCAGCAGCCCATGTGCTTTGAACTTCTATTTTTGCATCCCCCTGAAATTTCCAGTTGCTGAAATTGTCAACAGTGTTTTCTGATATAAAGATAGAGAATGGGTTTCATAGACAACTCTTTTTAGAATAGATGGCTTGATGGTGTTATGTAACTATATAACAATCGCAGTATATCATATTTTACTGCCATGTTAAGTAAGGACCCAATCAAAGAAGAAAGGTTCTCAGTATTATTAGTATTATTATAGTATAATATACTATAATATATAATAGTATTATAGTACTAATTTATATAGCAAAGGCATACAACACGAAAGTCTTTAAATATAGTTTGTATAATTCATGACTCACATTAGTTCCTACCTCAAATACAGATTATTTGCAGGAGCTGATTACCATGCCTAAATATTTCCAGAGTTTTGGAGGAAACCAGCACAGGTATAAGGACAACTTACAAACTTCATTCACACCCAGGGTTAAAGCCAACTGCTGCCCCTCTAACCTTCACAGTGAAACAGCAGTTCAAATCACCAGCTTTGGCTGCAGCTTGTCTCAAAGGATAAGATAATTATACAAAACATATGTTGTTCTGCTAATCTTTGGTCTATGGCTTAATGGACAAAACTGTTTTTTGTCCATTACCACATTGTATTTATATTTACCTTCTATCCAAGAGCTTCTTCGGTTACACCAAAAATGATAGCCTACACATTACCTGTAACTGAAGCCTAAAAACTACCTGTGACTGAAGCCTGTGGGCCCATTTACTGCTTACAGATGATCCTCCAAGCTTGGAGGGGCTTGTCAAGAAAAACATTAGGAAAAACAAGAACTTTCCAGTCTTAAAAAATAAACAATATGCCCCCACCCCACTGTAATGCAGAACATGTGATCTTAATGACATTGTTATAGAAACTGATTGGACCAACAAATATTTTTTATGTAATGATATGGGAAGGCCATTTTAATCATATAGTTGTGTTTCCTTTTTCTTAAGCCGCATAAGTCCATATTTTACAAAACAATACTATTGGGTTAATTAGATGTTTAAAATGTTTTTTTTAGTAGGCTAGAAATGTTGTACATTATATTTTGTGCTTCTGTACAAGCCCAAGGCAACCACAGTCCTTTAGCAGTAAAGATCTGTGTCTCCCCAGTAGATGCCCCAGTAGCTCCCCATCTTCTTTTCTGCTGATTCACTGATTCACATGCTCTGTGCTGCTGTCACTTACTGAGCTTAGGGACCCACTCATGATATACAGTACACGTAGAATATAATTGTCACGGTATAAGGCTGATTAGTAATTAATACAGATAATTACTGCATGACGGCACAGAAACCAGTATAACTAACATCAGAATTTAATAATCAGCTTATATTACAGGCCAACCTCATTTTCTGCTTGATCATTTGTGACAACCCCTAAGTTTAGCTTCTCAACAGCTGCTCAGAGCCCACTGAGCATGTGAGTGTCACAGACACTTTTTCAAGATGGTGACCCCCTGTAACAAGTTTGAAGTCCTGGATCATTTCTGCTATTGACAAGCTGAAACTTTAGGCTGGCGCAGTAAGTTTAGTATATAGAACATGGTATTTAAAGCCCTATTTATTTTTAGGGTTTAGTTGTCCTTTAAGGAATCGTGATCCATATAACAGAGAGATTGATTATCTAGAAAATGAAAAGTCTCAGGCATTGTGGCTAATAGATCCTATACTATATAGCTTGCTTTTTGGCCCAGTACACAAAAAACACATTCATCTTCAGACAAACACACAGAAAAAAGTAACAATGCTTAGCTCCTGGCAAACAAACTGCATCTTGATCACCTTAAATCAGTGCTGTCCAACTTCTGTGGTACTGAGGACTGAACTTTTTCTGGCTTACTAGGTGGGGGGCCGATAATGGCAGTCAGTGTTGACCACTCCCCATTTTAAACCACACCCACTGTAAACCACAAGAACTTTTATGATCACTGGGCAAGCAGAGTACGACACACACAAGCAGCACTGGACAAGCAGAGTATGACACACAAGCAAAACTGGACAAGCAGCATATGACACACACAAGCAGCACTGGGCAAGCAGAGTATGACACACACAAGCAGCACACATTAGCACTTTGTATAAAGTGTGAACAGGTGAACAATGTGGGCAGTTTCAGTTTCGGTGTGAACAGTACAGGTCTTAAGGGGTTTGAGCAATAGAGGTGTTACAAGTGTGAACAATGCAGGGGATTAGTCTGAATTTGAGTCTTAAATAATGCAGGGGTCAGTTAATCCCTGTAGTGGTACCCTTTAAAGTTTACACATGGTAAGCAGACACAGCAGGCATACTCTCATGGAAGGCCACAGAAGGGGGGGTTGTGGTCCGCCAGTTGGACAGCCCTGCCTTAAAGGGCAAGGAAAAGCAAAGAAATAAAATCCTATTTTTACTTTCTTTAATGAAAAAGAAATCTATCTCCAATATTCTTTAATTAAAAAATGTGTACCGTTTTTATAAGAAACATGACTGTATGCAGTGAAATTCTCCCTTCATTTAGTGCTGTGGATAGGAATTGTCAGACGGTCCCTAACTTCTGGCAGGGAAACAATCATACTTATGAACAGCAGAGGAGCCCCTGCCTTACTTACCAGCCATGCAGAACTCAAGCAGCTTTGTTTTTTTATCATTTATGACAATCCCTAAGAAGCCCAGATCAGACTGAGCATGTGTATGTAGTCTAGTCTTGCAAAGATGTATAACAAAGTTACAAGATGACAGCCCCCTGTGGCCAACTTTGAAAGCATAAATCATTTGTTTGATTAGGCTTGTGGTGCAGTAAGTTCATGTTTATGTTTAGTATACAAAATACAGCATTTCTAGCCTTATTCTATTTTACACTTTCCTTGCCCTTTAAATGATAACTAAACCCTAAAAATTAACACCAGTAGAAATGCCACATTTTATATACTGAACACACTGCACCACCCTAAAAATACAACATCTCACCAACTGTAATGACACAGGCCTTCAAAACTGTTACAGTGCTCCCCATCTTGGATTTGGTTAGGGGTGCTAGTGACTCTCACATGCTCAGTGTTCTCTGGGCAGCTGTTGAGAAGCTACGCTTAGAGGGTGTCAGAAATCATATAGCTGAAAGCAAATAAGTTGATGCTACAGGGTTGATGTTTCAGAGTTGCTATTTAATGAGAATCTGAATTAATTGCAAATTAGTCTTATATGTCAATTAGTGATGGGCGAAACTACCCCTTTTTGCTCCAGTGAAATTCGCGAATTGGCGAAAAAATTTGCGAAACGTCGCGTCAAAAACAACGTGCGACTCGTTTTTTTTGTGAATTGTCGCTGGCGTTTCGTGAATTTATTCGCCAGCGGCAAATCGCGGGAATTCGCCCCAGCGAATAAATTTGCCCATCACTAATGACAATATATTTCTATTCTTTAAATGGTTTATATTATGAGTCCACCCCTAAGCTCAGATAACTCAGACAGTAGTGTACATCATGTACAGCAATTCAGCAGAGAACAAGATAGCAAGTTCCTAGGAGCACAGAATTCACTGCTAAAGGGTTGTGGTTGCCTTGAGCTGGTAGAAAACCCCAAAAGAGAATGTGCAGCATCTCTTACCTACTTTTTTCTTAAAGAGGACCTGTCACCTTGAGACATGAGTAAAATATTTCTTTTCCATCCTTAGTTAAACCCTTTAGTCAGCTGTTTTTGTCTATATCTGAAACGGATTAAAAAATATCCTACATGTAAAAAGGGCTTCATAGGCGCTGCCATGTTTAAACACCCCTTTGTTTTCCGTGTGTGGGCTGTGCCAAACTGCCAAATCTCATTCATGCTTAGTCAGAGTTTACTCTATGATAGACAAGCTCTGTATAACTCATGTCACACCAGGACTTGATATTCTATGGGAATTATTTGAAACACCTTCTATTGTTCTATTCAGATAGTGTGGGCTACTCCAGCCACTGACAACTGCACAAACTGGTGATATCGTGAGAGGAGTCTGCAGGACTGATTCTACCCATGATGCTTTGCTCTCCTGACTTTCTGGAAAGTCAGGGCTTCAGTTAGTGTCTCATGGGCATTTTGAAAAGTAGTTATAAATTGAGAATTAGTGAGATTTGAGCATAATAAATAGGGGTATGTGGTTTGTTTTAAAAGTTTTATTTTCTTCCTAGTGTTAACTCAATCATGACAGGTTTCCTTTAATCTTTAGCTCTCCTTTAACAACAGTCAAGACAAGGTGGCTGTTGCTGTCAACCCTTTAAACAAATTAACAGCCTTGTATGTTTGCCTTTTAAACTAGGTAACCTCCTCCCCACTATAACTTACTCCCTTTCTCTACTCACTTCCTTTTATCCCTCTTTCCTCTCTTTTAATCATTTCTCCTAGTGTTTTGTTTTGATAGCTGGGGATGAGTAGAGTATAACAGTGCTTTATTAGCAGGCTCATGCAGCCATTATACCACACCTGTAGGTTGGGGATCCCATGGTTGAAAAAAAAAAAACTTTCCAGGGGATACCAAATACAAAAATATGGTTGTAAAGATGATGTTGTATATGCAAACTGTGTGGAAACCTTTTGGAAATAAATACCTTTTAAAAAAAAACAAAATTAAATTAACAGGACTTAAATAGATAAGGATGTTGGTCTTTTGCATGAAAAGACTATGGGTATGTTCCTGAGTGATACAAACAATTGCAATAAAGGAACCACCTATGAAACCACCATAATTTTGAATCATTTTGAAATGAACAATTTTAAAGTCTTTTCTCTAATTCAGCCAGTTAAATAAACAGATCATAAACTTTTGTGAATGTTTTGGCAGTAAATCTGCACAGGGAAATAATATGAACACTTCTCTGTGGAACCATAACCAGCCCCCTGAGCACCATTACTGCCAATGAGAATGCAAAGTGACTTGGCATCCTTTATGCATAGAAATAGCTGTTGTTATGAATGGTAGGCTTATGTGCTACAATTGTGGGATTTAATCTGGCTTTAATGAAGACAATACAACAGAGAAATATCTGTTTTATTTAAACCCATTATATGACATCTATAATGTGAGGTTATGTAGGGTATTCTGAAAAATGTGCATTGCCGGTAGAGATCTGCATAAGGCAGCGCCAGGCCAAACTGACCATGCGCCTTGGGCAACCTGGTCGGCCTCAGCGCCCAATAGGACCCGCGCATGAGCGAACAGGCTGCAAACTCTGGCCTGGCCCTGGTATAAGGATTGTGCTTACTTATGTTTGCTCCCCTGATGTACAGGGTCAAACCTTGAGCCCAGTCTAGCACAGATACTATGAATACCCCATCTCAGAATATACTGCCCTTTGGGCAGTGAGGTCTCATGTCCTCTAGATGTTTATTTTTTTGAATCTTGCATTTGTGTAGCTAATCTTCACTAGACTCCCTCTATTCTGTTTTGCACTAGTTACTATACTACTGTGAACATGTAATAAAGAAAAAATAATATATAGACTGAAGTCACATTTTAATAATAGTAATAACATGTAAAAAAGATGTAAACATTATTTCCATCAGGCCAGGATTTGTGGAAAGGCTCCCAAGGCCCGGGCCTAGGGCTGCAGGATTTTTAGGGGGTACAATGCTGCCCAACCACTCCCACATAGGTTCAGAAACACTGGAGATGAGCAAGAGATAAAATAGTTTTTCAAATTTATAACTCGCCAATTCCCATTGATCCAGTCCCGATTATGACAGATGACATCAGTGTTCCTAGGGGTAGAGTCCTGCACGGGTCCATTTTTTGCAACCCATACCCGACTAATACCCGCAACCTGCAATCCGCAACCCGGACCCGCCAACCAAATTATTCCTAGGCCAATGCTGCTAGAGAATTATTGAAAATCTCAATAGTGACGCCAGATTTACCAGGATGTGATTGCCAGTTTACATGGAATGGCCTTTTTCCAATGCTGTGGCTCCAGAATATGATCTCTTATTTTTCATCAACTTAAAAGACTACTAACCAAAAATATGATATTTTCACTGCAATTAAATATATTCTGGTGTTACCCCACACTGGTACAAATTGTGTATTTCTTGCAGAAGCACTACTTCAGTTTATATAATATATATTTTTATGTATGTACACTTCCATTGTGTTTGTAAATAAGCCCCCTAGTTTTCATGCCAGTCATTATCCCTTACTGAAAAGCCATTCACCTTTACATTGTATCTACAGATATAAAAATATTTATCTGTGCCAACTTCTTTTTGTGACACATCAGTACCCACATACTGCCCGTATTACCAGCAATAATCCAGATGATCTACCTAATAATCAGCACTAAAACCAGTGAAAGCACCTCGTTTTGGACTGTTTTACACACATTACTTTATACTGTGCCACTGTGATGTTACAAATAAGGTGGGCACCATATATCACCAAAGAAAAGTTTATGCAACTGAACACACAAAGCATGAGAGACACATTATATCATTACCCTATAAAATAGGGTTAAATTAGATATTTATTGAAAAACATCTACTTAAAGTGCATTTCAAATGCCTGTAATTATGAAAAGTGCCAGGGGAGGGTGCCCTAACACTATTTTTTAGTACTCCTCTTTCCTATTACTTTTGGAACAGTGACTTAAGCATGTTTTTCTGCCATTAAGTAATTAATTTTTTAAGTTATTAAAGCATCCAAATATGTCTTAGATTTACACCCATCTACATTCAACTGATTTTCTTGTTTTGTATTGTACCAGATTATGTTATTACAGTCACTTATGCTACATCCATAGTATAATGTATTAAATAATGGTTCTCTAGCAGATCTCTAGCAATTTTTTGAGACAGAAGCTGACGCTACCTATGATCTATTTTAATTGTGAAAATGCTGCATTTTCGCAGCAATTCTTGTTACATGTATGAGATTGTTTATCCGGAAACCTGTTATCCAGCTCCGAATTACAGAGAGGTCTCCCATAGACTCCATTTTATCCAAATAATGCAAATGTTTAAAAATGATTTTCTTTTCTCTGTAATAATAAAACAGTACCTTGTATATGATCCAAGCTAATATACAGTTAATCCTTATCGGAAACAAAACCAGCCTATTGGGTTTATTTAATGTTTACATGATTTTATAGTAGACTTTAAGTATAAAAAAACTTTGAACCATTTGAAGATGCTTTTAGCCTTCCCCATGTTTGGGATTTTTTTTGGTGGTTTGCACTCAAAAACTAGATCAATTCGAGGTATTTGCATTTTTTTTCTCTGATAACTAAGTCAATTCAAGTGTTCAAGTTTTTCAACCCAATTGCATTCAGCGGAGTTTATGCATTCTGTTTTTTTCATGGAAAAACTTCACAAACCTCACAAACTCAACCTTTGATAAGTAAGCCCCTAAGTGTGCATTTTCTGTTTCATTTTTGCATTTAGTCTTACTAAGTCACATATTACATGGAATGTGTGCACAAAGTCATTTAGATGCTCATTTCAAGATTACGTTAGGATTAAGTTCAATTTACATGATGTTTTTCAAATCAACAGGGATGGGCAGGGTTGGACTGGGGGGTCTTGGAGTCCACCGGGGCTGCTGCCCCAGGGCCCCCCTCCTGCCCTAATTATATCTAAATTGGTCTAAACAAACCCAGTCAAATCATCTCTATGCACTATTTATAAAGGAATGAGAAGGAAAGATAGGTTCCATCTCCATTCTTATGCCATACATACTAAATGAGCAGCATTGTATATTTCATAGCACAATTCAGTTCCATTCATATGATAGCTAAAGACACAAGTAAATGGTACCTGAGCACTCTGTTTGATCAATAATTCTATCTATAAAGGGAAACTGACCCTGTAATATTACTAAGCAAATTCTACCTACTGGGGGAAACTGTTGACATAGCTTTATGGTATCTCTCTCTGTACAAGCTATGAGATGTATTTACTGTGAAGAGGTATAACTGTATTTCTATGGATCTGTACATCTGTTCACATCCCCAAGTTCTTTCAGAACCTACCCCTTGTCCTTCTAGTCCACCTCTGTCCTTGGCTGTTGTTGTGTAATAGAAGGTGATAAAGAAGTCTGTGGCAAACTCGCTTGAGATAATAGCAGCTCAGGTAAGGCTAAAATAGCAGACACAGTAAAATCTTTGGGGGGGGGGCTTAATAATACATTCATCTCTTAAAACCATTCTATCCCGAAACGCGTAAGACCATGTGGATCCTTTCCTTTAAGGAATAAATCACTTATTTGTTTTACTTGGAGTGCCACCAGTTTTGTTTTTTCTTTGGACTTCTAAAGTTGCAGCGGAGGCGCTGGAGGCTGAGCACCCAAGTCTGGAGTGGATATAGTGGGGACAGCATACATGTGAGGGGTGAGTTTGGAGCAGCTTTTCCCTTTTTTTCTCTTAAAACCATTAGACAAAATTTTTGTGTGTTAAATGCGTCATGACTTGGGATTAACTGAAGAAACTGTTATATAAAGTCATTTTAACAAATTTAATGCATTTAACCTTTTCATTAGCATACCAAAGCACCATCGTTTTTAATGGTGAACTCTTTATCGGATGGGATACTGTGACACGCTTTTCTGGAAAATGGGATAGGTGGGATGTCTGGGTTTAGTTATTCTGCGTCAAACACACAAACCAAAGTGGCTTCATCTGTACCTCAAGTTTTTGTTCCAGATTCTTTTACAATATAACATATTGTACAAAATATTGGACACATGGTGCCTCACCACATTTCTTCTTGTAAATACACTTTTCATTGTGCTCATATACTAGAATGTGGATACAGGAGGGCAGTTTTTGCAACATTTTGATGCCACATGCTTGGTCAGTTCTAACTGCTGAAGGCAAGAGGCCAGACTTCTCCTTGTATGCAATTCCTTTTAAAGAGTAGTAATGTACAGTGTTACTATCAAAATACACAATTGCTGTGATTGCTGTTGTTCAGATATAACGTTTCCTTGAGAGTTACAAAAGAAAAGTCTTAATGAAAAATGTGGCAAAAGAACAAAACATACATATACTATACTTGAAAATCTGCAGAAAAAATATTTATGCACAGCTACAAGCGACTGGTGTAATTTTTATACACTCCAGATCTGTATATACTATTCTGCATTCACATTTAGGAGGGTTGAGCTAAAATATTTAATTTATAAGGGCAGCATAGGACTCCTGATTTTAATTCTGATGTGCAAAATATCTCCAAAGAATTTGTTGTTGACCCTATGTCTGTGTAAAATCTGCTTTCCTCCCACACCCATATTCACTTGGTCCGATGTAATGTAAAGTAAGAACAATCTATGTACTGTGTAACTTATCATTATACAAACAAAATAAAATAACAATGGTCTGAATAACAGCTGCAGGGACAATGGTAATTTCATATGTAAATTCATATAATTTCTCAAATAATCAAGCAGTGTAATCATTTATAGAGGTTACCTAGGATATATTTTGCCAGTGACCACTCAGGACTGGATGGAAACTGTGCTCTAGTCTAGACCATCGTCATAGATGCCGCCAACATGCACAACAAGCACAAAGTGCTAATGCCAAAATACAGTAAATAGCAATAAGAAGTGGATTAAATGGAAGATATGATTGAAGCCAACAGTCTAGTTGAGCACATTCCAACACATTTGCAAGAAAAAAGGGGTTACAATGAACAAAGTGAAATTTTTAACACAAACAGCAAGATTTTTCACAGTAAAGTGTTTTCCAGAATTCCAGTGTCATTGCGGATGCAGCTTTGCCAGGTTCACCAAAATTAATGCAATTGCACATGCGCTTAGACGCAAATCATGCACAATTTAGCTAATATTTAGTGTAATTTCCCTTTTCTCTTTCTTTTGGAACATCTACATTGCAGTGATTGACATAAGACACTGTGGGAACCCTGAAGCAACCTCCTGGTCTGGATGTGACAGTAGTTCCAGTGGGTCCCCCAGTACCTGATTCAGAATGGAAAGTAGGAAGGGCTGAGCGAATGAGTGGCACTCAATATCACTCTACAGAAGTGAGAAAAGCACATTTCAGTGCAAGGACCTTTAATGAACGTGGTTTTATACATGACTGACTGTGAGGAAAATTGGAAGTTGCCCACTACACTTGCAGTCGTAAATGAACTTTAGGGCATATATCTATATATATAATAGATGAGGAAATCCAGAAGCTCACCAAGAAAAACTGATTCAGTGTGGCGTAAGCAAAGACAAAATAATACAAAGGGTTTAAGGGGAAAATTAAAAGAAATAAAAGTTAAAAATCAATTTTCACCATATCTGTAATACAGTATGATAGTTAACATATATTATATTTTGGAGGTTTGTGTTCATTATCATTGTAATGGACTTATGGATGGATAGTGGCACCTTTACAGAAAGGATGTTATTTCCAAAGACATTGGGGAAAATTCACTAAAGCGCGAATTGTCTAACACTAGCACTAATTCGCCAGTGTGACGTCATTTCGCAACTTCACCGATTTACTAACAGTGTCCCTTGTGAAAATTTGCTAGCAAAGTACGCCAGGCGAAGTTGCGCACTGACGAAGGGACTTAATTACGCTAATTCACTAAGCCCATTTTACTGAACGTTACCTCTTGCGCTTGCGTCAGACCTGGCGAAGTTCAATACAATAGATAGGACAGGGATCCCCAACCTTTTTCACCCGTGAGCCACATTCAAATGTAAGATGAGTTTGGGAGCAACATAAGCATGAAAAATGTTCCTGGGCATGCTAAATAAGGGCTGTGATTGGCTATTTGGTAGCCCCTATATGGACTGGCGGCCTACAGAACATTCTATTTGGAAATACTATTAGTTTTTATGCAACCAAAACTTGCCTCCAAACCTGGAATTCAAAAATAATCAACATCCAAGGTGTTGGGGAACAACATGTTGCTCACGAGCTACTGGTTGGGGATCACTGAGATAGGAGTTTGAAAAAAAAAAACTTTAAACGATGGCGTCTTTTACTTTTTTTTTACGGTGATAGTCTAGTTACCCTCCTTCCCCCCCCTACATTTCCTTACATATGGCAACTCAACTATACAGTGGGCACATGTTTAGGGCAAATGGACAAATTTATTTTATTTATTGAAGGTTTCCTGGGCTTGTGTAGTGTAATTTAGCGGCTGTAAAATATCCTTCTATTATACCTTTAACTTCACTCCGTATGCAAATTATGCATCGCTACCGCTTTGCCTGACGAAGTAACGGTAGTACAACTTCAATGCCGTTCGCCTCCCTAAGTTCAACTTCGCATTTTAGTGAATTTGCGTAGTGCTGGCGAAACTACGCCTGGCAAAGTGCTAGCGCATTTTCGGTGCTTAGTGAATTTGACCCTTAGGGGTGTGTATTGGTACCTGCATTAAAAAAAGTTGGGTTTGATCCTGTACTTATGGATAACCCACTGATCCTGTTAGAAACAGTGGTTTTGGTATAGGTAGACATGTCTACCCAGAAGCAAGGTGTCCCTGACATTAATTTGCAAATGATGGCAACTAATATTTAATTATTACAAATACCGAAGAGCAGACATTTAAAGTTAACACTATCTAACTAGTAATCTCCCTTTTCTCTGTAATAATAAAACAGTAGCTTGTACTTGATCCAAACTAAAATATAATTAATCCTTACTGGAAGCAAAAGCAGCCTATTTGTTTTATTTAATGTTTATTTAATTTTCTAGTAGACTTAAGGTGTGGTGATCCAAATTACAGAAATATCCCTTAAATGGAAAATCCCAGGTCCTAAGCATTCTGGATAACAGGTCCCATACCTTTTCGCTTACTTTACATAATATTTCCAATGTAAGATGACAAACAGTATAAATAGCAATAAAGCTTGACTTTTTGTGTACTACAATATTTTTTATTTTTAAATGTTGTAGTATTATAAACCATATCTATATATTTATCATTAATAATTATATGTACTTAAAGTGATACTGACACTACAAAATTAATTTTAACATATGAATGTACATTAAGGGGCAGATTTACTAAATTCGTGTGAAGGATTCGAATATTTGCTCGAATAGTCTCTATTCGATTGTGCGACTATTCCAACATGCAAATTAAGTATTTTCGACTATCAAATATAGAATATTCAGTCGCGTCGAATAGATTGAATAAATATATATTTGATCGTTCGACTATTCGGAAGTCGAAGAAGTAGCTTTCAAAGCCAATATTATAATAGATGTAAAAAAGAGTTTAATTTCCGGTGTCAGTATCTCTTTAAGGAGGTTTTTGTTATATTTATTTGCTTAATTTGCTTACAGAAATAATAGATTCTTGCAATATATGCAGTTTAATAATTGTGCTAACCCAACGCAGTACAGATAAAAAGAAAGCAGAGCAGGTGCATTTTACTTCTTGCTGTACTCTTTGGCAGACTCTTCTACCATTTATAACACTATTTATCTGTACTAAATGAATCCTGCGGGTGCCAGCAGAAGAGAACTAAGCTATTTTGGTGGCACAACATCTTCCTCTCGTAAACTAAGTCTCACCAGTTTGAAATAAGGTGGCAAATTCACTAAGCGGCGAAAATGCGCTAGCGTTGCCTTCACTAACGTTCGCCGCACTTCCCCAGGCTAAACTGCGAAGTTACGCTCAGGTTGGCAAACGGTAGAGTAGTTGCGCTAGTGTTTCTTCACCAGGCAAAGCGCATTTATGCTAGAGATGCCTAATTTGCATACAGTGCGAATTTCAAAGTATAATAGAAGTATATGTTACAGCCACTACATTACACTACACAAGCCTATTTCCTATTGCCCTAAAAATGTTCGTTGCCATACGTTAGGAAAAATGTTTCGCTATTTTTCAGACTATCACCCTACAAAATGTAAAAGATGCCAGCGTTTTTTTGGGACTTAGAAAAAATTTCCATTTTTTTTTTCAAACTCCTATCTATTGTATTGAACTTCGCCAGGGTCTAGCATAAGTGGTAACGTTCAGTAAAATGGTTATTTTAGTGAATTAGCATACTTAGCAACTTCGCCTGGCATTAAGGTGCGAAGTCTACCTACTTCGCTAGCGAAAATTAGCCAGAATCAGTGTTAGTGAATTTGCGAAGTTAAGGAATGTCGTCACACTGGTGAATTTTCGCTAGCGTTTACCACTTCGCCCTTTAGTGAATTTGCCCCAAGGCCCTTATATGTGAACATATGGTGCTGAATTAACTTCTCTGTTCTTGACCTTCTACTTGTATGAAAATTCAATCTCTGCAATATTATAATAGAAAGTATAATTAAAAATCATATTTTTGATTACAGTGAAAAGTGAAGTGCCTGTCACATTTATAAATAACAATAATAACACTTAACAGGATCCCTGACAGAAATTAGAACTCAAAGAAAGATCCTCTATATAGTTAAAAAGAATCACAAGGCATGATACTATATGTTTTTTTTTTAGATTTTCCAGTCAACTACAGAGAATTGATTTATTGTATGTGTAAATCTATGGCAGTAGATAATCATGTATGTGAAATAAAGTGAATCATTACAAACAGTAAGGCTTGAGTGGTTGCAAGCAATGAATAATTTACAGCACAACAAAGTGATAATAGACCTAGAAGATCGACACAATTTGTATGTGGGTGTACATACACTTTGTATATAATCTATATAAGGTCATGCTTTAAAGCCCTTTTGGATTGGACATTGACATAAGATGAATCCATTACAATGGATTTTGAGAAGCAAATGATAACATGTCCGGGAAATTAGTTTTTGTGTATTTGTCTATCTTTGTCCACTCTTGCTTCCTCTGATCATTGCTACCTTGCATGTCTCCTAAAACACATTGAGAATGTTTCCAAAGTAAAGGTTGAAAGGTTCTTTAATCCCCAAAATAATGGGCAAATTATTTATAATCCCACAGTACAAATATTTTGTATGATAAAAGAGTGTACATTTATGATATAATACATGTGATAGAGTCCCTCTGTGTAAATGAACACATCATTGCAATGAACTAATCTTCATATTTATAATATTATGCCAGAAGGAAAAATTAATGCCTTATTACACATCTTTACTGCTGGTATAAGCCACTGAAGTCAATTGGATTCATCAGAAAATGCACAAAAAGGATGTAAAATGCTGAGTATAATGCTTGCTATACTTTTTATAATTACATTGGATAATCTTACTTAATGCCTTAAATAAACTGAATAGGATTGTTTTGCCACCAGTACTGATTCATGCATCTTGCATCAGCTGGGATCAAGTACAATTTACTGTTTTATTATTACAGAAAACCTAAAAGGAGAATTATTTGCTTAAAATGGACTCATGGGAGATCTTATTTCTGTAACTTTGTGTTTCTGGGTACTGATTTTTCAGATAAGATATCTCATCCAGTATCAATACTATATACAGTACAATAATTATCTAGTGCTATTTATAAAGGATAACAATAGTTTTCCTAATATTGCACTGTATACAGGACAATACCTATTCTGGCATAGTACTATGGTACAGTGCAGTTTGTTTTCTGTTGGTTAATTGGTTCTTGCTGCTGTTTCTGACTGACTATACCTCCAATGGTATCAAATCAGGCCCCTTGCAAAATCTTGAGCATATGAGGGCTTATGAGTTGACCAGGCATCCTAAAATAATGGAGATTTAGAAAATTCTAATGGGGGGGGAATGTAATATGCTTTGTTAGTGCAAAAAACCTGCACAAAGATGCTAGAGAATGTCAGTGACCATGTTTGTGTCCTTTTTGACTGATTACAGACATCAATGACTTCATCTCAAATTTTGCGACCAAATTAGCGAATGTAACTCTAATCTGGGCTATCCAGACCACAAGGAGTTAAAGTGTCCAGCTTGTGATATGAGCATGGGTTGCACTGCGACCTACAAAGCAGGGCAGGAACTTCGCCAAGTGGAAGCTTTCCCTTTAAGAGGTAGTATAACTACAATACACAGGAACTCTACATAAAAATAGAGTAATTGGATGCCAGGAGGTTTTTATGGTTAAACAGAACAGATGTTTATTATGTCCAAGACAAATATCCAGAGGTTTATTCATGTATGAGGAGTATTAGCATATCACATCAGGTGAGTAGATAGATGAGGCAGATACAGCAAAATGAAGACTGTTACCTCCATAAGGCATAGTAGTGAAGTGTACATCAATTCCCAAAGCAATACACCTTTAAGTGGTCCAGGTCCCTTCCAGTGGAGTGGTTAGGGAGACAAAGCTAAGCCTAACACCCTATACGCTGTGGTCACTTCACTAAAGGCATACGGGGAAGCCTCGTGTAAGCTACTCCCTGCTACTTGATCCTTGATGGAGCATACAGCTGCTCTTGCTATATAATCTGACTATCTCACTCTCCTAGAGAGTCTATAACAAGATCTTTTCCTGTGATAGCTAACCAAAGGTACAGGTCCCTTTGGGGCAAAGGCTTTACTGGGGCCTTGGTGATCCCAGGCTCAACAGAAACACCTACCTGCAAGGACACCAGGAGCCAAAGAAGAAGAGGTCACTCCCTGTCCAACACTATAAAGACATGTGGCAGGAAGTGGTCATTGCACCCCTAGGCCAATAACAAGTGGTGTACTAAAGGAACTGTTACAGGAATTATTCCTCAATAACAAAAGGGATAAAGAAAGGTAGGGATTTAACTCTAAAGGAGCCTACAGGAACATTCACAGCTTACGTAATAAAATGTCACAATCGCAAAGCATTGTTTGCAACAAAATATATAATGAAACTACAGAGCAGGTGTTAACACTAACCTTTTCTTAGTGATAATGCACAATGTAATATTCTCCAGCAAATGATTTTGCAGCTGTGGGATTATTCAATCACACACCTGTTCACTTTAACTGCACTGGCGGTGCTAGTCCTCTGTTCCCCCCCAGAAACATTGATACTGTTGGTAGCAAAATAAAAGGGGTAAGCTTCCTGTGTGCAAACAATTGTGTGTTTGTGTGAATACGTTTGAATACATTTACAGATATGGGACCCGTTATCCAGAAATCCCCAAATAATGGGAAAGCCGTCTCCCACAGTGTTCATTTTAAGCAAATATTTACAAATTATTTCCTTTTTTCTCTGTAATAATAAAACAGTACCTTGGAGTTACTCCATTAATCCATACAAAGGATTTTTAGCAAACTTAACATATTGTGTTCTAAATAACAGAAAGATTACTTACTGCTACTGTTGTGTTTGGTAGCCGAGGATAAGGAGAGTATAACAGTGCTTAACACCACAGCTACTACCCCACTACTACCCATGCTACTACTTACCCCAGGTCCAAAGCATTCTTGATAACAGGTCCCATACCTGTAGCCTGCTATATACTGTTTTTCTAATAACAGTTACATTGCAATTTGCCTCTTAGTACAGAATTTCTATAACTTTTTGTCCTTTTTAAGTAAGAAACCAAACTGGTGATTTATGTTTTGGGCAGTTGCAAACATTTGTGGTGGTTTAAATATGCTGATTGGGAATTCTTGGCTACCTCTGGCAGGGTGTATAGTGTATCCAGCACAGGCAGTTCAAGAAACAGGAAATTACTGGATTTAATAGTAGCAGGTAGTATTTTGGCCAAAACCCTTCGAATCGAACGAAGGTCCATTATCAATCAAAAAAACACTGTACAAAATTCAGTGGTCGAATTTCAAAAATTTTTTCACTTCGAAATTCGACCCTTAGTAATTCTGCCCCTAAGGGGCGAATTTAGAATTGAATAAAATTCGAAATTCGACCATCAAATTCTTTAAAGTGTTTTTTCGATTGAAAATTTACCTTTTTCGATCTAATAGGTCTGTTTTTGATTGAATAAAAATCATTCGAATGCATAATTCAAAATCCTTCTATTTTCAAAAATTTCCAAAAACATTTCTTAAAGGTTCCAGTAGGTCCCCCATAGGCTGAAATAGCAATTTGGCAGATTTAAGGTGGCGAATTGTCGAATTCGAATTTTTTAGAGGCAGTACTTCGATTTTTGAATGGTCAAATTCTAAAATTCAATAAAAAAAAATTAAATTTGAATTGAATTTCGGCCTATTCGAAGAACCCAAAAATTACTTTGAAATCGAATTTTTAAAATCAGTAAATCTGCCCCATAGTGTCCAAACTGATCAATCTCAGTACCCCAGTGCTGCAAGGCAAAAGGTCTATACATTGAGCCATGTGCTGTCCAATAAAAGTATTTTGTTCATTATTTGCTAAGGCTCAGTGTGTGGTGTTTATACAAATGGCCTGCAGGACTTGTACTGTGCATACACAGGACTTTCTGTGCAGTTTGAAAGTGAAAGTATGAAGTACTGCAGTTGTGTAATGCCTGCATGAACCTGTTAATAAAGCATTGTTATACCCGGCTCATCCTCGGCTACCACAATATAACACACTGGATCTCTGATTTGTGGAGTCTGTTGATGAGATTTTACTGGCTGATCTGCTCAGTAGGATAGCTTCCATTCATAATAATATACTCAAATATGCTGATAAAAGCTTTCTCTGAAGGATAAACTACGACCACCTGTTTTACTGAACATGGTAAAAAAAACTTTTGAATATAAGCTCTGCATTTGAACAGGTTATAGTTGCTAAACTCTAGATGAGTTCTCTGAATTAACAAACACATCTGCTGAGTTAGCACAGCCACATCTACTTTAAATATAACAGCCTTGACATTTTCCATAAAACTCAGGCCATATCACTTTACTTTTTTCCCCCTAATTCTCAATAATTCTAAAAATGTTAAAGCTGACAAATCAAAACAGTTTGATAAATGTGGGATGCCAGTTCTGTGCTGTTGGTATGGCATACTATAAATCTTAGGCAGAATTCTAAATACTCCAAGAACAACTCTTTTACTGTAGCCGAACAAAAGGGCTGTTGTGTATCAGTATTTCAGTAGCTCTGTGTACTTGCCAGGGCAGATTATTAAATGGCATAGCATATTTTTTTAACTGATATTTATACATACTCGTAAAACAAAAACATTTAAACTGCCTCTTTGGTTTTTCAAACTGGTGCCCTGCTCTTCTTCATAGAAATAAATGGCCAGCCTTTCCAAGCAAGCACAAATCACAGGAAGCTCTAAAAGTCAGCTCACAGAAATGTCTGCCACTTTGCCTCCGCTCTGGTTTCCTGGTTCATGATCAGTCTGCTAGTGAACACTTGAGCCACTGATAGCTGATGAATAGGTTATGCTTCAGGCTATGCTTACCTTTTCAGCTTCAGTGATAGAAAGTTTTTAAAAGGAAAAACTCTGCACCAAATACCAATGAAACAAATAAAGACCAAATGAAATGGTAGAAATACATTTCAATTCAATAGAATGTAAAGGTATATAATTAGTGGGGCTTACAAACTAGGGGGCATGTTTACTAAGATTGGAGATAAATATCTGGCGATGTTGCCAATAGCAACCAATCAGGTCTTTGCCAACTTATAGGCGGCTGTTTAAATCTAATTGCTGATTGGTTGCTTTGGGCAACATCTCCAGAAATCTCTCCAAATATTTATCTCCAATCTTAGAAAACATGCCCCAAAGTCCTTTCACTTTATGTATGATCCTCTCTTTGACTTGGTTTGAGTTAAATGAATGCTGTTAGGATTTTTATGATGTAGTTTTTATTTCTAATTACATGGTTTACACTGCAAATAACTGACTCTACAATATAAAATGTCATTCCTGAACCAGCAAGGGTGTTGTATTTAGTTGTAATATTGGTGTGTAGGCAGCCATGTCAGATCATTTTGCCTGGTCATGTGCTTTCAGAAAGAGCCAGCACTTTAGGATGGAACTGCTTTCTGGCAGGCTGTTATTTTTCCTACTCAATGTAACTGAATGTGTTGCAGTGGGACCTGGATTTTACTATTGAGTGCTGTTCTTAGATCTACCAGGCAGCTGTTATCTTGTGTTAGGGAGCTGTTATCTCCTTACCTTCCCATTGTTCTGTTGTTAGGCTGCTGGGGGGGGGTTGATATCACTCAAACCTGCAGTACAGCAGTAAAGAGTGACTGACGTTTATCAGAGCACAAATCACATGAGGGCACTATATAATCTCTAGCCCCCTGTCAGATTTCAAAATGAAATATAAAAAAATCTGTTTGCTCTTTTGAGAAATTGATCTCAGTGCAGAATTCCGCTGGAGCAGCATTAATAACTGATGTGTTTTAAAATAAAAAAAACAATTTTCACATGACATTATCCCTTTAATGTAAAATAATGGCTTACATTACAGTGATAGCTGTATCTGACTTGTTTATGAAATTAAGAACGTTATAAAAAGAAAACACTTCAGTAAACCCCAGCTACCACTGGGGATCCCAAATAATGGCATCAAATTTGCATATGGAGAAATTCAAAAATGTATTAACACCCCATATTTTTTATACAACGTTTTAAAACTTCTGGCGTAAGTAATTTTACAAAGCTTGTTAAATCAACATGGGCAACTGTGGATGACAAACTGTAATTTTTTTGCATTGGTTTCATAAACAGGTATGAGATCCATTACCTGGAAACCCATTATCCAGAAAGCTCAGAATTACGGGAAAACCATCTCCCATAGACTCCATTTTATTTAAAATTTTAAAAAGTATTTCCTTTTTCTCTGTAGTAATAAAACAGTATCTTGTATTGATCCATACTAAAATATAATTAATCAATACTGTTGGGAATAATTAGTATTTTTTAGTAGATTTAAGGTATGGTAATCCAGATTACAGAAAGACCCCATATCTGGAAACACCCAGGTCCTGAGCATTCTGGATTATAGATACAATATGTGTCCAAGGGAACATAGACTAGAAGATCCAAATTACATAATATAAACAGGTTGTGAGTAGTCAATATAATGAAGTTCAGTCCAGTGAGCACTTCTCAAAGAGTGTATTATAAAAGGCTTGCAACGGAAGAACCATTTATTAAACCACAATATACACTTCTATTGGTAGAAGGCTATAGACCATGCAGGTTTAATGAGCAGCCTTATAATCGATTGGTTCATTAATTGCCTTTTCTTAACAAACAGGAAAGAACATGTGTGGTCCAAGCCAAACCCAACTTGCAGGTTTAAGTATTTTTACCAACTGGCAGACTTCTCATTGTGCAGGGTGCATTTCCTTAACTTTGTTTAGGTGCAATCACTCACTTATAGGGCAAGGTAAATGACATTTGCTACAAAGTTCTTCTGAGTGATCACTTTCCTCCTGTGGTGAAACATTTCTATCCTGGTGAGTGCATACTAATCCAGGACTTCAGTGTTTATTTACAGGTCACTGAATGCTTTAATGAGCATGAAAATCATATGCCAAGACCATCTGAGCCTCCAGACCTAAACACATTCTAACAACTATGGGAGATTTTGGCATGGATCCTAAGACCGTGTTTTTTTTATCACCATAAACATAAGATCATCTGATGGAAGAAAGATCTCATATAACTTCAAGAGCATTCCAGGCACTTGTAAAATCTATGCCAACATATATTTAAGCTGCTATTGTGACTTGCAGTAGCCATAAACAGATTAGTACACTTTGTGTCGATGCAATAACATGGACAAATATTTATTCTATTCCAACAGACACAGTCAATCAGATCTTTGTTTCTATGATTCATTCTGCTCTAGATGTGTAACTTATAACTGGTTGATCAGGGTAGTGGGAAACTTTTAGGTATACTTCTCTCCAGAGACAGCACTCCAAATTTCTTAGATAAAATTCACCTTTATTTATTCCATATTGGGCAACATAAGTATGCAATGTTTCAAGTGGTGCCCCACTCTTTATTAAACATAGTATACCAATAGAACACATGACTTTATATAGTCTGGGGAATACTACCCCCTGGCTTTCATCACAAGACACGTGTAACATAATGAGTCAATTTGTATAAAATACACAACATTAGGAACCCAGAGTATCCAATATAATTAGCCACAGAAATGATTATAGCACATCATCCATTAAACATTACAATATGGTTGAAACATCCACTTATCTGAGTGTCCATATGTCCAAAAGATATTGTAATACTGTGTATTCTTGGAGAATTTTGGTGTATTTTTGTGCCATCCTATAAAACATAAAACCAATATAAACCAATTAAACCATTATTTAAATAAAAAAGGATATAAATCATATTCATGATTGAGCCCGTGGGGGGACATTGTTCCCAATCTCCGTATCCATTGTGCTTCTTGTGTTTCCCCCCACGTCTCATTTTTGGTACAAAATCTAAAACCTGAAAACGTAATTGACTAATGGTGTAACCGCTGTCATTAAAATGCCTGGCATTTCATTCGACCATTCGATGATCGAAGTAATTGACCTTTAAATTTTTATTTGATGGCCCAATTCGCCAGATTAAACCTACTGAATTGCTATATATGTCTATGGGAATCTCCCATAGGCTTTTTTTCTTATTGAATAAAAATCGTACAATTGAATACTTCGATCATTCGATTCGTACGATTTTTAAAAGGAAATAGAAGCAAATTTTATGATGTTCGATTTTTTAGGATTTACTTCACCCTTAGTAAATCTGCCCCTTAGCCTTATTAATGTCCAGTTCTTACTTGGCAGTTACCTGTGTGTGTTTATGTGTATTTGTATATGTATGTATCTCTGCATCTATCATTGTCTTGCTGTATCATCACAGCATAGCTGCCCCAAAACACTTGACTAAGAAATCATTAAAGTCCGAATGATGGATCACATTCAAAGGAGTAGAGGGGTCAAAGTTCATTAAGTGACTAGAAAAGACAAAACAAGTGAATGAGTGCACCAAATGGGACAAATGAAGATGACATTTGGGTTGACATATTCAAATGGAATTTTGGTGATAATAAGATAAAATGTTATAAGATATTCATTAAAAGTAAATATTTCCACTTATAACTGCATATTATTTTATTTTATAGTAAGCAATAAATTCACTAAAACTCCAGTTCATCTTGTCATTGCTTTAAAATTCAAGATATACTGTGCTGTTATATATGGATAAAAAGCAATTATTGACATTATGGGTCAGATTTATCAAGGGTTGAAGTTTGAAAAAACTGCGAAATTCAGCCGTTGAATTTTTTTTTAGAGTGTTTTTTCAATTGAAAACAGACCGTTTTCGATCAAATTAAAATTGTATGAATCGATCAAATCATTTAATAAAAAAAAACTATTTTTTTTTAAAAACACTCCTTAAAGGTTATAGGAGGTCCCTCATAGGCTAAAACAGCAATTTAGCAGGTTTAAGGTGATGAAGGGTGAATGCAAATCTTTTAAAGAGACAGTACATTATTTTCAATTTGACTCGAATTTTGGCTTATTCGATACCCAAAAATTACTGTGAAATTCGAATTTTTTTAAATTGAATTTTCACTTTGACCCTTGATAAATCTACCCCTAAGTAACCAATAAATCAACAGTTTGCATGACATTTCTTGGTTTTTATACATTATCATAATCTACTTATCAAACTGGAAGAAACTGAATGACTCAAACAGTGGTGTATTCAGTGACTTCACAAAGTATGTTCATATAACGACAAAACATTGGACCTTACTTAAAGAATTAACCTTAAGTCTCCAATGGTAATTTTGTTTAATTCAAATCCAAGGCATTCACCTCACAGTGGGTTGAAGAAACAGATGCAAAATAGGACAAGAAACAATAAGACACCTTATTGGCTGGGCCATGATAGGTTCCATTTACAAGCCTTTGCTACATCTGTGTTTTTAAAGGGAAATGTCATAATATTGCTAATCAATGAAAACTCTGGCAGGATCATTTGTCAAGCCCAAGCCAACATGACAGCTGTTACAGACAATCCCTCTCATTTTCACACTCTCTTTTTGGGTCAAAACACAAGATACCATCAGTTTTGCCTCATGCTTTGCTTGTTCCTTTAAGGACATTCACTATTTTAAATTCTTGGATTCTTCAAGATACTAGAAGCCTAAAATTGTATTTAGTTGGTCATTTTCTGGCCAAAGTCTTCTGTCAAGGGAACATAAGAGGATTCCAAAAAAGGGAAAAAAACCCCAAAACAAATAGTGGGGAACTGCATGTTGCCTTACCTTCCTATATATGTGCTGCATCTCTGGCCATAATGGCAAGCCATTTGCTTTTATAAATTAGCTGTAAGAAAAGATAAGAAAAGTGTTGTTCAAGGATAGCTAACTTTATGTATTTTGACCCTGCACCACTAGGTTTATAGTCTATATAGTAAAATTATTTTGATAAAAATTGATCAGTACCTGAAAATATTATATGAAGAATCATCACTGTATTTATTTTAAGTAAAATGTGTGCCAGACCATCTGCTCTCCTTTATAGCTAAGCACCAACATATTTTCGTTTAAATTGTACTTTTGGCACAACAGGAAATCTTTTAATCTGTACTTGATTTCTGATTGATCTGTCAAAACAAATGTGTTTCATTTGTGACATTTGTGGTTGTTTACATAGAATTAACACATTGAGCATTGAACAATGAAAATGCCATACGTCTGACAGCATAAGACCGTAAGTCAAGTTATAAGGGGTTACGACAGACCTGACTTAGATTCATTGCACAACTGCAAAGTATTTTCTGTCTGGTAAAATACAGTTTGTATGTTGTCTGCTCCCTCAGTTACACTTGCCATCTGTGCAATTTGCATATTCTGTTGTATGTTTATGCCCTCTGTGGGTCCCCATTCTTGTGCCTAGTGTCAATTAGCAAGAGATTATTGATAGGTTCATTGCATGGTGCCCGGCAACAGGTATGTTGCCAATGCTGATGAGCAAACAAGAGGTAGAATGATGTTTCACTGTGTCAATATGAGTGGCATTGGACCAGCCAAAGAGGTCATTGCTTTGATCATGGAATATACAGTATTTTCAATTGATATTCTATGCATACGCAAGTAGGCATTTAGGGGATATCTATCTATCTGTTCATCAACGTACACATGTGAATGTCAGGGTAATTTGTACACTGGTGTGTTTGCCTACTTGTACTATCCCTTTGATAACAGAGCAATAGCAGATTAACACACAATAAGAATACGTTTCTGGTCCATCAGACAGTTCCTTATAAGGAATAGTACACGTTAGAGTAATACCAGGAAGGAAGAGAGGAGCAGCAAGAGGAAAAGGGGGAAATTCACTAAGCACCGAAAAATGCACTAGTGTTGGCTTTGCCGACGTTCGCCACACTTCGCCAGTCGTAGTTTTGCCAGCGCTACGAAAATTCACTAAAATGCGAAGTTGCACTCAGGGAGGCGAATGGTAGTGAAGTTGCTCCACCGTTACTTCGTCAGGCAAAGCGCATTTACGCTAGAGATGCCTAATTTGCATACGGCGTGAAGTTAAGCGTATAATAGAAGCATATGTTACAGCCACTACATTACACTACACAAGCCCAGGTAACCTTTAATAAATAAAATAAAGTTGTCCTATTGCCCTAAGCATGTGCTCCCTGTATATTTAAGTTGCCATATGTTAGGAAATGTAGGGGGGAAGGAGGGTAACCCCCCAAAAAATTACGGTGTTTTTCAGTCTATCACCCTAAAAAAGTAAAAGATGCCAGCGTTTTTTTGGGAATTTCAAGTTTTTTTTTCAAACTCCTATCTATTGTATTGAACTTCACCAAGTCTAGCACAAGTGGTAACGTTCAGTAAAATGTTCATCTTAGTGAATTAGCGTTGTTACGTCCCTTCGTCAGTGCGCAACTTCGCCTGGCGTAAGGGTGCAAAGTTGCACTAGTCTATCTACTTCGCTAGAAAATTTTCACCAGGGACAGTAAATTGCTGAAGTTGCGAAATGACGTCATGCTGGCGAATAAGCGCTAGCGTTAGACTCTTCGAGTTTTAGTGAATTTGCCCCAAAGTTTTTAAATGGTAGCTGGCATTTGATATGATTAGTGGGAAAAGGCCATGGATTTGAGCTGTATGTAGACAGGACCAGGAGCATATGGAGATGTGAAATATTGCAAATTAAGACAGTAATTTAGTGAGTTGGATTTCACGTAACAGGGGCTTACAATAAAGATTTTACCAGCAGAATAGTGGTGAGTGAGAGGGGAAAGATAGGAATTAAGAAGTTGGGGAGAGGTGGGCAACTTGGGTTCATGCAGGAGTAAACTAGGCAAGATAGGATGATGGAAGGGATGTATTTTATAGTGATTACTTATGTTGAAACCAACATGTTATTGATTGCCATGGGTAACTAATGATTAAGTAAACCAAGCTCATGTGTGCAAATTCAGATAATAAATTTAATTCCAACAATGCTACGTGAACTGGGAGGAAGTTTATTTTTGCTGTAGAAATATTTAGCACATGGTGCTAGGTTGCAATTGCTTATTTACTGCTTTAGTAGCAATAGAATTTGTATATTGCAAAAGTACATAAAATAAAAAATCATGAAAATACTTGCACATTTGGTAGAAGGGAGCATTTGTAAAATGGCAACAGTATTGTTTGAGAGTAAAGTGCTGCACAGTTTACAGTAAACACTCAATAAGTAATTATGGTAAGATATGTACACAATAAAGGTTCTAGGATGCTATTAGAAAAAGCTTAAAATGAGACTTGAAAACTGATAAATGAAATCTGGGAACATTTGCTTTTACTGGCCATTAAGGGCTGAACTACATGGCTTGTGGAGGAACGATCTGTCGGCAGGCGATGACATGCATGCCATGTGTCAGATATCCAAGATGTATTGGGACTGATAGGAAACTGCAGGTACAAACTACATGTATCCGACTGTCAGTTGTGACTGCTGCACGCTGCATCTTCATCCAACAGTCGGATAAATGTAGTTTGACCCTGTGATTTCCAATCAGTCCTATTGTATCCTGGAAGTCCGACACGTCACCTGCGTGTCATTGCCTGCTGACGGATCGCTCCTCCATGTGCCATGTAGTTCAGATGTAAATGGGTTAGATGGACAGTCAGATCCTGGATAGCCAGCACTGTAGATTTTACAATTGATGGAAAGTATGTGGTTTATGCTTTAAGAGCCATAAAATTGACAGTAAAATATTAAATACAGGAGTAATATGGTAATCAACAATTTGGTTAATAAGCATTCTGTAGCATGTAACTTTTGCACCACCTTAAAACTCATTCACTACACAGGACAGGGTGCAAAAAAATGACAAAATAAACATTTTTGCACTTTGAATGCTGCCCCCTGTTTAACACCCAGTTTTTGTTTTCCAGAATCAAAGGCAAAGAGTTGTGCTTCTCCAATAAAAACATACTTGCCTGCATTTGGCAGTTATACATTTGCAAGATGCAGGCTTGGGGTGCTATGTATGGTTACTTTTGGATGCCACCTAGCTAGCACTTCATTCAGATAACCAATATGTACAGGGCCCTCTACATACTGCGATTGCTGGACCCATAGTGGACATAGGTATCTATGTGTGTGAGACTTACTTATGTGTTATCCACAAAGTGTAACCAGGAGTATGTCTGGATGCAAGTTGGCTTTGAAACACTGTTCCTTGATCAGGCTACATTCTGGGTAATGCCACAAAGTGGGTGCTATTTCACTACACTGGAGATCAGAGCAAGAGTATGTGCATCACTTGTGTGGACATAACATAGTAGGCCCTATCTACAAATCCATAAAAATACATTAGTATACCAGTCACAGTTTTTGTCTCATACCCCCTTCTCCTTCCTCAAGCAAGGTCCTCTTTAGCTAATGTATTTGTTTGTAAATTGTATATTTGATGTATGCACCCTTGTATTGTACGGCACTGCAGAAAATGCTGGTGCTTATAAATACCTGCTAATAATAATAAAGGGATTCAAATATTACATTTCATCTAGGGCTTGAACTTTTTAATTATTTATTATGATCTTCTACTTATTTCTCATATATATGATAATTTATATAAATAGTTTTTCTGATTTAGATGGTGATTTGCTCTGTTTGGCTGATTGGCAACACAATGACCTCTTGCCCCCCTGCAGAGATGCCACAAGTTATTTCTTTTTCATATGCACAAGAAAACATTTGTGCACCTCAAAAGAACATCTGACTCATAGCAGTGAGAGACAAGAGTGGTTCCCTGCAAGTGTCATATCTTTTGACATTCTAAGATTCATTAGCTGGTTAATGAGCCAGGGATAGGTACTGCTGACATAGCCAATCATTAGTGGATTTTAAAGCAATGTAATGCAATGGAAGTGTGATAATAGCTGTACTGTTAAAACATGATCTCAAGGAAGCATTTGGTTTAATCTCTGTGCTTATTCACCTCCACAATTTAAAAACTTTATTTTGGCATTCCAGCTGTAGAAGAAATGTAGTAAAAGGTGCTAAATGCAAGCAATTTAATGAAAGAAGCTGTTGACTCAAACAGGGTGCTGAACAGTCAGCTGACGAGAAGTCATGGTTTCAATGAGCTCAGAACATTATCCCTTTAGCGTGGGCCAGTCAGACCCTTTTTGCTCATGCTTTTTACTGTACAATAAAACATGAGAAGCATTAATATGTCTTTACACCTCAGCAAAGCATTTTGACTTGGCAGAAGAACCCCTGGGGTCAGGAGAAGGATTGCTGCTGCGCAAAATGCATTTGTGTTGTCTTGAAAGGACATAATTAACTCATGTTGTAACGTTAAGCTATGCACGTTCAAATCAATCCTTTAAGACAAATATAGAATATCATTTCAATTATACATGTTTAGGCAAAATCTATTTATGGCTTTCTGAGCTTCCAATCTAAATCTGATGCCCAATGAAAATAGGATTCTTTCTCAAGGACAAAATGAACTAAAAGCAGCTGACAGCAGGAAATGAAATGGGCAGGTCAGGGCATGACTGACAGAGAACCAGTGGATGTCTCAGTAGGCCCAGACCTGGACAGGCAAAATTATTCACTCCCTTGCTGTTTTTCATGTTTTGCTGCCTCACAACCTGGAATTAAAATGGATTGTTTGAGAGTTTGCACCATTCCATTTACAGAACATGTCTACAACTTTGAAGTTTTTTTTAAATTGTGAAGCAAACAACAATAGGACAAAATAACAGATATCTTCAGCGTGCATAACTGTTCACCACCCTAGAGTCAGTACTTTGTAGAGCCACTTTTTGCAGCAATTACAGATGCAAGTTGCTTTGGATACATCTCTATGAGCTTGTCACATCTTGCCACTGGGATTTTTGCCTCAAGGCAAAACTGCTCAGGCTCCTTCATGTTTGGATGGTTTTCGCTTGTGAACAGCAATCTACAAGTCTAACTGCAGATTCTCAATTTGATTGAGGTTTGGACTCTGACTAGGCCATTCCAACATATCTAAATGTTTCAAGTGTTGCTTTAGCAGTATGCTTCGGGTTATTGTCCTGCTGCAAGATCACAGGTAGACTGACACAGGTTTTGCTCAAGAATATGCCTGTTTTTAGTATCATCCATCTTTCCCTTGACTCAGACCAGTTTCCCAGTCCCTGCTGCTGAAAAAGATCCCAACAGCATGATGCTGCCACCACCATGTTTCACTGTGGCAATGGTATTCTTGGGGTGGTGGGATGTGTTGCGTTTGCACCAGACATTTTCCTCAGCATTTTCCTTGGTGGCCAAAATGTTCAATTTTAGTCTCATCTGACCAGAGCACCTTCCTCCATACATTTAGGGGGGTCGCCCACATGCTTTTTGGAAAACTCAAAATGTGCCTTCTTATTTTTAACTTTAAGTAATGGCTTTTTTTCTGGCCACTCTTTCATAAAGTCCAGGTCTATGGAATGTATGCCTTATCGTGGTCCTATGAACAGATACTCCAGTCTCTCCTGTGGAACTCTGCAACTACTTCAGGGTTACCTTTGGTCTCTGTACTGCCTCTTTGATTAATGCCCTCCTTACCCCGTCTTTGAGTTTTGGTGGGTGGCCCTCTCTTGGCAGGTTTGTTCTGGTACCATGTTTTTTCCATTTGAAAATGATGACTTTTATGGTGCTCCGGGGATATTCAAAGATTTGCATATTTTTTTATTACCCAACCCTGACTTGTATGTCTCAACAACTTTGTCCCTGACTTGTTTGGAGAACTCCTTTGTCTTTATGACGTGATGCCTGTAGCTTAGTGGTGTTGCAGCCTCTGGGGCCTTTCAGAAAAGGTGTGTTTATAGTGACAGATCATGTGACACTTAGATTGCACACAGGTGGACTTCATTTCACTAAGTATGTGACTTTTGAAGGTAATTGGTAGCACCAGGATTTTTTAGGGGCTTCATGGAAAAGGGGGTGAATACAAATGCACATGCCAATTTATATACTTTATATAGATTTTTCACATTTCACTTCACTAACTTAGACTATTTTGTTCATATATCCATTACATAAAATGAGATTAAGAAACATTTAATGGAATGTAACAAAATATGTAAAAATGCAAGGGTGTGTGTGAATACTTTTGCATAGCACTGTATATAATGCATTGGCGTCAACTGAAACTGAAAATGAGTTTTGAAGCAGGGGTGGCAGGCAAGCAAGTCAACCTTAATGCACAGATGTGGCAGGCCACTCAACCTTGATGCAAAGATGTGGCAGGCGTGTAAATCTTGACTCCAGTTGCTCTTTTTTCTGGTGAAACAGACTACAAAGAAGTTTTTTGTTACAAAAAAATTGCTGCTTGCAAAGGTGCACATTTTGCTGTGTATCTGTAACAGGCAAAAAAGTTTATTCATCCCTACCTATAACATATTTATACTGTCTACATTAAAATGGTGTTAGCTGGGGCCCTAAATGTCAAGCTCTCTTTTGGACCCTAGGAGGCCCAGTTTGGCAGTGAAACCAGGGAAATATGTGACTAAAGGCACTGCAAGAACTAAATGAATGAACATTGTACATTTGTGAATATCATCATATTATCTATCTATTTATTCATCTCTTTATACTGATTCTACATATGTCTCTTTCTTTCTTTCATTAGTTTAGAAAGTTTTACCAACCCATGCTCTGTAAATGTCAAATACAATTCAATCAGGGTGTTATCTTTTATCTAACACAATTATTGCATGCTGGAGAAAGCTTACCAATCAATATAAATCACATCACAGGTAATTGCAATTAGCGGTACTCTCTAGAGAAATGGAAAGTGCTTAATAAGTCAATGTTGGCTGCTACAGAGACTTGAGAGAAAAGTAATATATGAAGGAAGGGAAAATTTAAGGGGCAGTGAGCAGGTAATACCTGTTGTAAAGGAGATACATCACATTAAATATTAGTTGTAGAATATTCCCTTTATATTTATGAGTTGGAAATATTAGCTTCAACAAAGTTTTAAATCTGCTTGAAGAATCTTCCTTGCAGTGAAAAACTATTGTTTTTGGCCCTTGGTCCCATAACAGAACGTTCAGAAAAACGCAGAAAAGGCCATGATTTTTGTAATTTGCACCTTGCCTAAGATAGGTGTACAGGGCTCCAATGTGAGCTGTGTCCTGCACATTATATTCAGTCCTGGGTGCAGACCCTAATGGATGCCTGTAATATTGGTAAATGAGTCCTGTTATCTCCTTTAAGCGTCCTTCTGTAAATTTTTGCAATCAATCACAATATATTATAGTGCTGACTTCTAGGTGTGGTTCCTATATTAATTAAGCTAATTCATTTTCTATTTGTAACTAATTTTACTACTCTTTTTCACAGGACACTTGCACACATAATTATAGCATATTAATGTTCACTTTTCTACTAGATGGCATTTCCCAAAAAAAAAATATTTTTCCATTATTTTTATACATTATACAGCTTCTTTATAGTGTATTGATTTAAAGGGAATTGTATGGAATACCATAAGGGTATAAGTAGCTGAAAGTATTCTCACAGTTAATTGCTCACATTGATTATTTTCCTTGAGAATGTCTGGAAGCTACCAATAAAATGAACAACACTTTTCACTTTAGGCCATTACAATGTAAGCATCTTCTTTGAAGCACTATCTGGATGTCTTGTACAAATTGAAATAGACTCTTTGACATGATCACAGACAGAAAACCACTCATACAGCATGCAATTGACATTCACAAAGGCAATAGTAGGCTTTATCTGCATGAAAACAGCTTGCCTTTGGCAGTGCAGATAATTCAATATCTTATCCTGATAGTCAACGCTATGGAATTACACTGAATAAGCTGAACTTTAATAAGTTGCTTGTGTTTGTTATTTATGAGTTAGGGCTTTGAACTAACTTCACAACATTTTCCCACATCTATATCAAAATTGGTAAAAGACCATTTTGATAAACAGATGCACTTAAGAATGCAGAAAGTAAGAAATTCGAGCAACTCCAATTGCCAGAATGGACCTTATTTATCATTAAAAAACTCAGAAAAAAATAGGTTCAGGCAAAAATCTGACTCCGGAGCTTTGCTTGAAAAGTACAAATTTTTCGGACTTTTCCGCAAATACTATGAATTTTCCGGACCATTTGGTCTGAAATCCCCAAAATCATTGGATATTGGTACAGACAGCAGTGCAGACACTGGGACCTTCCACATTGACTTATACAGGACCTTGAGAGCTTTGAGATGCTGGTTTTTCGAGTCTGACATTTCAGACCATCAGACTACAAATTATTCAATTTTCGGATATTCGGAACTTGATAAATAACCCCCGAAATGTTCCAATGATAACATTAATAATTGTTATAAAAGAAGGAAGCAAGATCAGCATCCAAATCTCACATTCAGTTGTATTTACAACTTGAAGGTTGTTATGTTTATGCGGATTTATGTTTGCATACAACAAACCAGCAAAATTTATAGAATATCAAAACCTATATACCTATATGAAATGCAATGTCATGACGTGTCAGGTACACAATTTTACATTTTATAATTCATCATAATGACTTATTCTTCTAGTTGCTATGATACTGCAACATGGTTTTGTCATCTGTGGACTGAAGGAGTGGTAGAAGGACCTGGGAAAAGTATAGGTTGGAAGACAGTTACCTATAGTTGTGCTTAATTATGTCCCTTATGCTACTGATCTGAGTTGCTCATATTGTTAGCTAGGTGCTGTGGATACATTGTGGATTGTATGAGTCACAGCAAAATTCATTCTTCACTAAGATTGCTCTTGACAACAATTGTCTTCCTTTGCTTGCTTCGCCAGAGAGTTTACTTTATCTTGTAAATAAACAAAGCTCTTCCAATTAGGTATGAGTATGAACTTCAACATTAGTAGAGGTAGATGAGTCAGCCAATTATATTTAAATGGCAAGTTTTTAAAATTCACTGCCTTAGATAAGCAGGGCCTTCTCTTACTATGTGTCCCTTGGCTGTACCTAGTTTGTGTTCTGAATTTATAGCCTTCTCAGAACAGATTTCAACGAAGTGAACTGACTTTCCCTGCTACTAAACAAATGGATGGATACATAGATCAAGTTTACTTAAAACTTTGGTTGGCAACTGCCTTTTCTAACAATCAATGTACTCAACTATGTTTTATTAAAAAAAGTTTGGCCTGTAGTTGCTGATAGAGTGCAGGTCATGTTATATATTTTTTTCTGTTACTACTTATTAGAAAGGACTTTATGAGAGGAGGATCTCTAGATAATTCCTCTAAAGTACTTTAATAATATGTTTTCTTGAGAGTTGTGAGCTCTGGATTTTCTAGGAATAAAAGGCAATTAGCTTGTAGTTTTACTACAGCGTTTCTGAACTTTGTGACTCAAGCACATAAATCACAAGCAGTGATGAGTGAAATAATTTGAATGTGTGGAAAGCCGTTCTTATTTCCTGTAGCCAGTGCTGGTGATTCAGCTTACAAACTTTAAACTAAATTTTAAATATGGATAATGTGTGGGACAAAGAGATTCTGAAGTTAGCCATACATGTCCCAATAATAGTTTTGTGCAAATTTCCATTCAGTGTGACCCATATCCATTTGCTATGACTTTTGGTAGATTTATGTTTGTGGAGCTAATCTGCCAATGCACTATATCTGCCAGTGTATAGCGCACTTGTGGAATAGAAAGCAAAGAAAATTTGCAGCTGTATATGGCCTCTGTTAGGTATCCATCTGTTTAGCCTGCAGGCCAATCAGTCAGGTATTCTGTTCGGACACCTTAAGTGACCTATTTATTAAAATTTCCAGTCATTTAATCATTCAAATAATTTTTTAAAGATAAATTATATTGTGGATTTATTTAATACTGACATTGATGAGTACTGATCAGTTGCAGAAGCCTTTTCTAGATGTCTCAAACAATATGGTAAATCTATTATTGTCATCCTCCCCCCAAATATAACTGGTTTGAAATTGTGAATCCCATACAAGCTATAGATATAGTTATTTATAACTAGTGGATTTATTTAATACTGACATTGATGAGTACTGATCAGTTGCAGAAGCCTTTTCTAGATGATTGATAAGAATTAGGTAAATTCAATCCAATTTGATCAGTTTATTTGTTTTTAATAAATCCTAATATCCTTCTTGAATGGAATCAATTAATCAACAATAATTGTTAGTAGCTAATTTTAAATTTTTTTTTCTGCAGAATCGATTTTGAATGCTGTAAATGTCATATTTTCTTTGATATACTATATAATAAATACACATATTTATATTTTGAAACCAGTTTCAAAATATCTGCATGAATACAAGGGAGTGGGCCATAGTTCTCTGAAATTTTCAGCACAATCTAGTGTAAATTATCTAAATGTTCTATAAATGGATTAAGTTAATATATAGATAAACCCAAACTAGTTAATTATAGTCAACATTATAAGCTCTTCCAAACATGCCTTCAGTTCATTGTTACTTAGAATACAATATTAATATGGGCCATTTGTCTTGGAATGTCCATAACCAAATACATCCTATTATATATAGCAATCAATGCTTTCATTAATGATTTCCTCCCACCCTCCAAAAACATACATGCAGGTTAACCATCCCCTGCTAAAACACACTATAGTTTATGCAAAAGTAATTTTAATTATTTAAGATAACACCGCCATAAAAAAGAATAAAGTAATAATTAATGTAATAAAAAAGCAGCCGAGAAAGCAGAGAAATGGGTTGTCTTGGCAACAGACTTTTTCATAGGCTTTGTTTCCAGTGACCCGGGCCATATTTGAATCTGCAGGAATAGCTAACTTGCTGCTTTAATAGGTAATCAATGAAGGAGGCCATTGTTGAGGTTGCTTATTCACCATATTGCCACAGCTAACCTTTCGGGACCTTTGACCTGACTTCTGATCAGTAAAGTGCTATGGCAGCAACAGCCGGCACATGATACAGAATAATCTATGGACTAGCTCGACGGCAGGGACATTTTCATTACAATAGGAGCTGTCATAGGAAATCATCCAGAGCTGGAAAAAAGAACAACATCACTGTCAGGGAACAGAAAAATATCACTGTCAATGAACAGTTTGCATGCTCGCTAGGAAATATACTTTATAGATAATTACAGGGTATAAAAATAGCATGGTGTTGTTTAGTAGCCAGTTGCTTCCAGGATACTGTATTGGAAACTTGGGTTTGATTCCTGGCTACAGTATTTATTTTTGGTCTATAAAAATAGAGTAACTTGTAAGTAAGACATAGTGGTAGAAGTATGAATTATACTAAAGTTCTCTTTAAATAATCTTTCCTTGTTAGGGTACTCGTTAACTAACACCTGGAAACATGCACTGGTTCAGTAACCCATGGCAAATCAGACATTTGTTTTCATTAGCTTACCTCAAGCAGACCGATGAAAGCTAATTGATAATTGGTTGGTATGGGTTTCTTCACTGGGACAACCTTATTTAATCAACCCCCTTTTTACCCTTTCCCTACTAATGTCTCTCTTTTCCTTTTCACAGAAGGAGAAGTGTTTATTATATATGTATGAAGTGAGCCATCATGACCTTTGACTCCACTCAAGTACAAAAACCATTGTATTATATACAACTTATATATTATGCATTATGGGCTGTAAAGCCTAAGAGGAACATCCATGCATATATAAAATAAAATTTGATTTCACATTTCTGGGAGTTTAGGGGAGTTTTTAAAAACTCACCTGAATTTGAAATTCAACCTTTGATAAATGCGCCTCTAAATTTAAACAGATATTTATATAGTGAATAAAGTACCCTCTCTTGTAAAATATAAACATAGTATAAGTTAACAAACTAAATTATCCTCATATATTGTAAAAGGGGCTACTTATATACAGTATTATAATACACAAGTCTCAATAAGTTGTGACAGAAATGACATCACTAAGCTCCAATTATAACCGATGACATCTCTAAGCACTGTGTATAAGGATATAATTTACAGGATTTTCATGGCTCTTGTGTATTATATAGTGAATAAAGTACCCCCTCTTGTAAAATATAAGGATATTATAAGTTACCGAGGAGTTTTATACAGGTCATGGAACTCCGAGGTAACTTCTAATATCCTCATATTTTGCAACTGGGGGTACTTTATTTATTATAATACACAAGTTTCAGGGAGTCATGTGACAGAAATGACATCAGAACTCACCGTTTATAACTGATGACATCAGAACTCACCGTTTATAAGGATATAATTTACAAGATATTTACGGCTTTTGTATATTATATTTAAATAAATACTATTGACATTGAGGGAAATTTGGCGTTTTAATTTCTGCCCAGGGGCAGGATTCCCAGATTCCCAGAAAATGTTCATCATTCATATCATCCCCTGCCCCAATGGAGTGTACAATCAAAGGTCCCTGTCACATCACACAATAGATTAGGGCCGGTGTCATCTGAAGCCATTTCATTTGTCTGTATGTTTTGGAGAAAACCAACCCAGGAAAAAGACATAGGGAAAGACACAAATTCCTTGCAGTTGTAGTACCCTGGGTGAAATCAAACCAAACAATCTAAGAAAGAAGTGCTAAATGGCAGAACCACATTGAATCAACCTGAAAAGAAAACCATACTTATCATCCCGGTATTCTGGGATTATTTATTTTAGGTCTCAAAACTAACAATCGATCTGAGCCTCAGAATCCCCTAAAAGGCTATGGGCAAATATACCTTTCTGTTCTCTGGTGTGATTATAACCCCTGAATCCCACAGGTAGCATTTAGTAAAGTTGGGAAAAATGAGAATAGGTTACATTCTTGAATTTGAGATTGCCCGGTTGTGCCTAGATCTGAAGGGATATTTATATTCATGTAACTGTGCTCTTCAACTTCTCTCAAAAGCAACACTATGTTTAATGTTATGTTTAATAGCTGAGGCTGTTTTTTTTTACTGTTGTTTACAGACAGAGCATGTGGTCACCAATCCTATGTGAAGCTTTGCAAAGCTACAGCTTTTAGAGGTCTTAAGAGGAAGCAACACCAATGTAGTTTTTAAAAATGTAATTGTAGGAATCTGGACAAATATGGTGGATGATATTGCTTGTTCTTACTTAATATTATAATTTTTAATTGGAATTTTAATATCTGGTAATTGGTAGTGATGGGCGAACTTATTCGCCAGGGGCGAATTTGCGGCGAATTCCCGCGATTCGCCGCTGGCGAATAAATTTGCGAATCGCCAGTGAAATTTCGCAATTTCTCTGGAAATTCTCGAATTTTTCGGCGAAGCGAATCTCGGGAGATTTGCGCATCACTACTAATTGGGAGTTGTATTTATTATCTCTTCTAGTACCATGAACCATGTTATCTAGGGCCATACATTCTGCTCCTTTTGTTGTTTAACAAATGAATGTTTCCATGCTGGCAAAACCCTGGGTAATAAGTCAAAACTCAGGAAAAACTGGTAAAGAAAGAGGGAACAAAAACAATGTAGATTGAAAATATGTAATTTTAGAAAGATGGCCAAGTATAATATACATAAAGGGATTTGAAAAAGGTGTATATTATAGCTGTTATTAATTTATAATAGAATTTTGAATTAGAAATTATAAGGGAGTTGTACCTGTAATCACACCTACTAGCATGAGCCATTTTATCTTGGGCCATAAATTCTGATGCTTTAGTTGTTTAACAAAGGGATGTTGCTAGAGACACAACCCTAGTGTATTAAAATGTGCATCTTCTCCATCCTGTACTAATATAGAGTGCTTGAGTAGAATTGCTGCTTTCTGTACACTGAAAAGGATTCAGTTTAAAATGGGAAATGTGGTGGTTAGTTAAGTTTTGGTTGGAAGGGCTTTTACAAAGCTTTTGCAAGGCTTACTAAACTGCCCAAGCTCCACTTTAATTGCCATGATTCCATCCACTTTTGCTTGGAGACTAGATTTGGAGCTGCCTGAGACTTTCATAGGGGCAGATTTACTAAGGGGCGAAGTGGCTGTCACTAGCGATAATTAGGCAGAAATCTCATCCACATTGGCCAATTACTAACAGTTGCAGAGGACAATTCACTAGTAGTGATGGGCGAATTTATTCGCCAGGGGCGAATTCACGGCGAATTCCCGCGATTCGCCGCTGGCGAATAAATTCGCGAAACGACAGCAAAAATTCGCAAACAAAAACGAGTCACGCGTCTTTTTTGACGCGACGCGCTGAAAACGACGCGACGCGTGCCAAAAACGACGCGACGCGTGACTCGGTTCGCGAATTTTTCGGTAAAGCGAAACGCCCATCTCTATTCACTAGCGTACATTCACACCTTATCGCAAGGTGATTTTTCTCTCTAGCGAACAGTCTTTATTCAGCAAACTCTAAAACTCAAACTCTATAAAGTGAATAAAGTGTGAATTTTACTGAAAGTTACCTCTTTCACCAGAATTTCCTTCACCACCTGGCAAACTGATACAACAAAGCTACATCTTCCTCAATCTTATGTCAGTGACATCAAATTCTGTTTGCCGGAAATTCATCAAACTGTAAAAACACTGGCGACTTTTACATTTTTTTAAAGCAGGATTGCCTTCAAAAGTACTAACTATTAAAGATTTTTGTGTTAACATTTTTTCCAGACATTTGAGGGGCATAGCACATTTGTTTTAGGATGGACTCATGTATAGGGCATTAGATGATCTTTTATGTCTTTATTATGGCTTCTTTTTTGTAATAAAAAGTGTCCACTTCAGGAATTTGCAAAGACACCGATCCAGCTGCTGTTGAACTATTTTGGTTTCTGGATACAAACATATAATTTGGCATTTCCCCTCAAACACACAATTGGGCACTACAGTGAATGGCTATTGAAGTCCCATTTACCATTAATCAGGGGTTGGGGGTTTGTCTAAGGCAGACCCTAGTGAAGTGCTGCCTGTTACAGGATTCTCTCATTGCCGTTTATTTGTTATATTTGCACATCTACAGGGTAGTTCATGGAAGTATTCAATCTTTTTCTTCTTTGGTATATTTTTAAATATTTTTTTTGCATCCTTTCAGAATAGAATTGAAACTTTTATCTTGTAAATGAAATAGGAAAGGGTTTGAAGTGATACAGCTGGTGATGAACTAATTTTTTCACCATGCATAGATTTATGCCGAAATTCCGCAACAAAAAGTCGGCCATAGAATGTAATGCATTTTGTATTACTCACATTTTTCAGCAATTTGGCAGATTTTTGATTAAGTGAAATGGGGCAAATTTGCTTATCACTAGATGCAGCTATTGCAAATAATCATCTATCCCAGTATTAATTTGCTGTCTAATGGGGTGGGGGGCACTGACTTCAGAAACCAAACAGTACCTTTCAGATTTATGCTGGTGCAAGGAAGAAAAGAAGGCAAAACTTAGCAGGGACATTTAAAAATGAAAGGAAAACTGCAAATGGTCACTACATCATCCCTACATACTTCCCCTTCCCCATACGTCCAGAAATGTTATAACTGTCAGTGACTAAAACAAAATCCTTTGCCCAAAGGATTGCTAATAAATGAAAGAGAAAAGAAAAATATTATTAGAAGGAAGACAACATCCTTCAAATTCCCTATCTTTTGGGGAAAAAAAACCCTTCTGTAGAAATTCTTGAAATTATTCTAGTTCAGATTTCCACCACACACTGAAACTGCTCTATAAATCTCTTCTTAAAAACAAGATGAGATAAATCAATTTACAAAGCTGACAATATGTCCAATGTTTTGAAAGTCTTTGGCAGAAAGAAAAGTACTACATTTATCACTTTAGAGCAGTTATTTTCTAATTATGGCAACATTGTAATAGATCTAAAACCAGCAGTTAATGTTATACCATACAGAATAGAGGTATAAAATAATTCAGATAGAGTTACTGTAGGTGTATTACCAGTAAGAATGCCTTGTCATTTTAAGAGGTGAACAAAATTGCTGCTGCTCCATTGGGAAGTTGTGGGTTTTGTTCAACAACACTGATATTTTGCAGTCGCCTCCCCCCACCACCGACACTATTAGGGGTGTCTGTTTTCAAGGTTGACTTGGAATCGCCATTGCATTCATACACAATGCTATATTTTATACAGTTTTTTTTGGGGGGTGGGATTTCATTTTACATAGCATAATATATATGCCCCTTAAAGAGATACTGTCAGGGAAAAATTATTTTTCTTCAAAAGATCAGTTAATAGTGCTGCAATTCTGCTCTAAAATCTGTTTCAAGCAAATAGATTTTTTTATTTTAATTTTGAAATCTGACAAGGGGCTAGACATTTTGTCAATTTCCCAGCTGCCCCAAGTTATGTGACTTGTGCTCTGACAAACTTCAATCACTCTTTAATGCTGTACTGCAAGTTGGAGTGGTACCCCTCCCTTTTCCCCCCAGCAGCCTAATAACCGAACAATGGGACGGTAACCAGATAACATCTCCCTAACACAAGATAACAGCTGCCTGGTAGATCAAAGAACAGCACTCAATAGTAAAAGCCAGGTCCAACTGCGTCAAATTCAGTAACACACTTGCTGGTTCAGGAAAAAAACACACTTGCTGGTTCAGGAATTACATTTTATATTGTACAGTGAATTATTTGCAGTGTAAACCGTGTAATTTAGAAATAAAAAATACATCATAGAATTCATGACAGAATGCCTTTAATGTTTCAGTAATCTATAATAATTTGTGCTAATTACGATATGCAAAACTAGTATTACTCCATGCATGACCATTTTAAATATTTGTGCTTCCTTTACTGAGCATATAAACCTAATAACCATTTTAGCTCACATACTATTTTATCATCTTTTTTTATTTATATTGTACCATACAAAATGTTCACATTGGACTTATGATTATAAGCTTTGCAGAACAAATAGCTGGATAAAGCTATGTACTACAAGATGTCTGCTGGGAAGTAGTTAAACCAGATTTAGTATGCACATAATTGAAAATATTTTTTAAACATTTGTAAATGTTAGTACTGAAAAATGATGTCACTGTACTTCCCAGTAGTTCAACCATCCGTATCCATACACTTATCAACTTCTACTTTTAAATAACATTGCACAGTGTCTTGAAATGGGATTTGTGGAATAGAAAGCTACTGCCATGTGTTTTATAATGTGTAAAGAGTATGAATCCAAATATCTCACTTTAGATAAAGAAGATGTGCCATTCCTGTCTAAACTTGCTGACAACCTTTCAGATAGGAATTTGTTGATAGATTTTTGGGATTAGAATTTTTAAAGGTATAGTTTTCAACAAAACCCGTAACCATGTTGGTTTTGTGTTTATGCAGAAATTCCCAGGCAGACCTCACACATTTTTTAAGGTGCTGAACAAGTAATCACAGGTCTCGGTGCATTTTTCCCCAAAACAAAAACTACCTTTTATTTCTCAGACTGTGAAAAAGAATTGGTATTTCTTGGAATTTTTCACCTATAAATCAGAACATCAACTCAAGGAAATTCTTAGGGGGTGATTTATCAACATTCAAATTTGTTTTTCAAATTAGTTTTTTCAATGCAAGTTTTCAAATGTTTCAACCCATGAAAAATTATTTAAAAAAAAAACAAATTTGAGTTAATTGTTATGTGATTTTATTTAATCACATTTTTAATATATGGTCGTTATTAATTAATAAGTAAACATTCTAATATTTTAAAAATTACAGTTTATTTGAAGTAGAAAAAATCCTCAACATTACACAAATTCAAAATTTGAAAAATAGCCCTTCCAGACTTTTGCATGGGTGGCCAACCAGGAATACTGTATATTCTTATCGAAATCTATAGTGGGCAATTCCAGATTTTTGTTGAATGTCTACAGAACTATTTAAAGCAAATTCCTGGAATAGTGCCTTGTGTCATTGTCCTAAAGTCAATGCATTTGCACCTATTCTTTATTATTATTATTATTATTAACATGTATTTCTATAGCGCCAACTTGTTGCGTAGCGCTGTAAAGTGAATGTGATTATACAACCAAATCACATGAATTACATATATAGAACATAAAGAGTTACATACATCACAATAAATATGGAGTTACTGTACATACATCACAATAAAGGAGGTGAGGAAGGCCCTGTACAGAAAAAGCTAACGGGAAGGGAATGATACACAAGGTGTGGGAGAGGGCAAGATTAGAGTAAAGTGGGTGAGAGATGTAGTAATGTAAGCGGTATTGCATTGAGTGGTTAACAGTGAGGGTAGGCTTCTCTAAAAAAGTGGGTTTTTAGAGATTTCTTGAAAGTTGAAAGATTGGGAGAAAGTCGGACAGACCGCGGGAGAGAATTCCAGAGGAGGGGTGCAGCTCTTGCAAAGTCTTTGCATTTTATTGGCTATGCGTGTTTCGTAGCTCCACTAGTAGTTGACAAAACCCATAATATCTTCTCAGTCACTTCAGCTAAAATCATCTGAACCTGTGTGGTGCACTTGTGGTTAAGGTGACTTGGTCACAAAACAGCAGATCTTTGTACAGAGCAAAATCAGACTGAACTGACCATTTGGCCCATGAGCTGACAATCTGATCATAATAGAGGCCTATGCAGGTACTCTCATAATGAAATCTTTAACCCTGCAAAATTTTTGGCCAGACATCTCTCGGTTAGGACATTGGAAAGGGCCCTTATATGGGCAGAGAATCTACTGACTTAAAACTGCCCATATACAGACAGCTTAAGAATGGTAACAAAATTAACAAACAGTTTAGAGGGTAAGGGGAAAATTGCAGACATGGAACTAGCAAAGCAACAATACTCGCAGCCTTTTCCTCAGACGATTTGAATATTGTCCTTTTGAAAAACATCTGAAAACGAACATGGTTTTGCCGAGACATTTCTAATAACTTGCATGAATGTAGTCTCTGAGTGATTGAGATGGAGGATTTTAATTCTCTCTGTCTGTCTGTCATGTGTCATTAGCATTATGTTTATAATTGCCTCTTGATTGATTGTTTGTAAAAGGCATCGGTGAGAGTGACCATTTATCAAAGAACAGTAATTAGCTTAATTTGTTTTTAAGTGGCTTTGCCCGATTGAGACGTTTTTATAAACCACAGTTTTGACCATTATTAAGAGTTCAGATAACACTATTTTTAATCACCCTTACAAAACAGATTTCCTCTGAATAAGTGCGAGTAATGGGACATACTGTAAACGACAAGTGTTTATCCAACAAATCATTAAAATACCTCCTAATGGTGACCTTGTTTGGCCCTGGCTACCACTAATGTATATTTTATCATAATAACCTTATTAGCTAATAGCTAATGATATGTGTTTTGGGGACCGAACTCTATTGGCAATAAAGTGCTTTCAAAAAATTATCTGGACCATTTAAAATGAGAAATATTTGAGTGAAAAGACATTGATAGTTTTGGTACATATTTACACTTGGGCCTGCTGTTCATACTTCAGATGAAAACTGCAATGGACATCAGAGTATAACCATAACCTACTTTATACATGTAATTTGCATAACTATCTGCATGTACTGATGCTCTAAAAAGGAGATAGTACATATTGACATGTGCTCATATTTAAGAAACATTTTTCCTAACATGCACTTTCAAATAATTACCTATGCTTCCATCTATGCTTCTCATCTTATGAATGGTGGACAGCTTCACCAAGTCATGCTGGAAAACCCTGAGGCTACTGCCACTCCGGACCTTGCGATAGCTTGGGGGTTTCATACGACCCAAGTGAATAAGTTACATGCTGTTTAACAAAACAAGGGAGAATGGGGAAAATTCTGGTATGTACAAACCAGTATACCATGGACAAAAAAAAATTGTAATTCCACTTGCAAAAAGGTGGGTCATAAATTCACATCATGCACAAAATATGCACATTTTTATTTGAACCTGTGCTCTGGAACTGGTGCAGCCATTAACATGTAAATGCAACTTGCATCTGAATATTATTAAAATGCTAGTGTAAAAGTTTCTGTTTTCCCACATAGGGCATAATTGCAGCAGACGGGGGAGATGTTGCATTATGGGTCAAAAACATGACAATTTGTGTCTGAAATTGCACTTGTGTTTGTAATGACCCCTGTAACTTAATAGTTACTTTATCACTAAATGACAATTTATTTTGCATTTTATTAGCTACTACTACTGTATGTACTAATTTTAGTACAAAAATGGTGCAGGCAGGCTATTGTACAATGATTATATTTCTATGTGCCATTGTACTTGGTTGGGTGAGATTCCAGTGACTGTGTTGCTTATAGCAGTGTAAGTTCCTGATAGATTTAATTGAGAGAATAGAAGGGAAGGAAAAGAATACAAAAACCAAGCAAGCATGAATTTGGTTATTATGAAAATATTTGTTGTAATTGAACAGAATCCAAAACATTTTTTTTAGTCTGGAATCAAAGTTAAGCAGAATTCCAAAAATGTAATGGTAGTTTCACTTAACGATGGTTAATTTCTCAGGGAAAACTCCTTTGTGGATTGAATGTAGTTACTGTCAAAACAAATGGAAAGCTTTGCAGTACACTTCAATGCGATGACTGACTTTATATAACAGGCTTTTATTCTCCATTCTACAAATGGAAAGCTTTGCAGTATCCCTCAGTGCGATGACTGACTTTATATAACAGGCTTTTATTCCACATTCTCCATTCTGTAACAATTATAGACTTGAATGATTGATCTCCAGTGAATCCTATAATCTGATTGCCCAGGCTTTAATTTATTCAATCTTTACGCCAGCATTTACCTTAATGGCTTCAATCTGTGAGATTAAAGCCTAGCAAGTAAAAAGAATTCTTAACAAAATATGTTAAAACGTATATAGGAAATGGCAAGACTATACCCAGGGCCCAATTCCTGTTTTTGAGTCTATGCTCTTAATAGCATAACATTATACTTTACCTGGGTTGTATTGACATTAAATGCCTATGTGCAGCATTCATTTTAGATTCACATTTTCTTTACAATAATTTTTTCATTCTCTTATATCATGGATGTTATATAGTTTCTTTATAGAGATTTTTACAATATGTACTAGACATGCAGCATAACTACCAGCAATACAATTAAAAGCTGAGGCATTTTAATTATGTCCAATTGACTGTATTCATGCCAAGTTACAGCACAATGTCCCAACCCACATTAACCCTAATAATTTTATAGCTAAACCTTCAATTTTGGGGTCTGCTATTCAGGTTTGTCCTGGTTAACATAAGACAGTTGCGGGTTATAAAGTACTCTTTTTCTTTTTTCGAAAAGCTTTATAGGCAGAAAAGGAAAAGGAAGAATGGCAACTATTTTCTCAGTTTAGTGATTTCCAGCTATGCATGCAGCTTGGAATCACCTCATATTAATTTCAATGGCATTCATCCAGACCCATGGATACATAACGTTAGATAAGCGCTATATGAAAATGCAGCATGCATCCCTCCAAGAATGCTCTAATTTTGCTTTTGCCTTTAATACCTCATCCCGTAGCAGAAGGATTGATGTAGATTATATTTTTTCCCCCTGGAGCTTAAAAGGGTAATTAATCTCTGTGTTAGCTTTTAGCATATTAGCATACAGTTTTCTTAGCAACTGTTCACTGTTTATTTTTGTTATTTTGTATTACTTATCTTTCCATTTAGGCTCTTTCCTATCTCTCCTATTCAAATTATGTAAAGCAACAACTGACTGCTGGAGTAACTTGGACCCTCTGAACATGAGAGCTGTGTAAAAAAAAGAAAAATGAAAAGATAATACACAAAAAAAACCATAAGTTGACTGATAATTGTCCATGAATATCACTGTCCCTATCATATAATAATTTTAATTTGAACTGCTCTTTAATATTCTGCAAATTTTCTCCAGTTTTACTAGTCGATAGCTGGTTCTTATAGCTTTTCAAAGCTTTGGTCTGTTAAGCTGGTCATAGACGCAAAGATCCGATTGTTCGAATCATCGAACGATCGGACTTCCCCATCTCCCAACCTGCCACTAACCTTCAGATCAAATAAAGTAGCAAAAGCACAGACCAGCCGACGTTCTGCCCCTGACAGGGATCGTACAAAAGTTGTACGATTAAAAACCTAGTGACGGTCTCCCAGTGACGGTCTCCCACTGAAAATCGTACGATCTGCAATAGACGCAAAGATATGATCACCAGCGGACAGAAATTTTTTAACCTGGCCGATCGAACAAATGACCGATCGGCATGGCACGACAAATGTCGGACACACACGATCCGAAAATCGTACGAATCCTCGATTCGATTCGGATCGTTGCGTCTATGGCCAGCTTAACTGTATGGGCCTCTCTAGATCTTAAAACGTTTAACAAGTTGCAATACTGTTTTTTTCTTTGTGTCTCTTTTCAATTGTGCACAATGTCTTTGCAAGTTAATAACCTTTGTTTATAATTTGGTGTTTCTGCTTCAACGTGGTGGTGTTTTTTTCTGAAATAAGGCTTCTTTGTAGATCACAAACTTCTCTCTCCACCTGAAGGGCCTTCCGACTGATGTTTATGTCTTCTCTTTCTGACTGTTCACACTGGATATATTTATATTTATATAAGTATATAAATTCAGTTTTTCACTGTAATCAACTCGCTCCTCGCCTCGAGGGCACCTTTTTTGTCCAAATGCATTAAATGGGCGGTTTTTTTGTTGCTTTTTTTTTTTGTAGCTAATTTTTGCCACACTTTTGCTAAATAAATAGCATATAGAAATGTGGAATTTCACTTCAAAAGTCACAGTACCTTCACTCTTTGTCATGCTTGTCCCCTTCCTACAGTGGGAAACTATTGCCATGTTGCCCTTGTCTGCAGTTTCCAGTGTGTGGACAGCCAGTTCTAGGATTCCAAGATTGTTTGTTAGGCCTGAAGGTATCTATTATATGTGCAGAACAGATGCATGCACTGTCGTCTGATACATTGCCCCAGTGCTTTAAACTCTTTGCTAACATTGGTAATCTTTTAGAAACCAAATGGAAATTACTGTGCTACATTTCTTGACAGAATTTGGGATGTGTGGCTAAAACATTTCTCTAAGCACGTTTGTTCAAGAAATATATATATATATATATATATATATATACACAGTCCTAAAGGTGCACACCATTTACAGGATAGAGTACCTGGGTGCCCAAGCCAGCAGGGTAAATGTATAGGTGAAGAATGGCGGCACTCACAGGCTTTTCAGGCAAAATAAAGAAAAACTTTGTATTTAACTCGACGTTTCGATCCCTCACAGGGATCTTTCTCAAGAGTATATATGGGTTGCATGTTTGTATACTCTTGAGAAATATCCCTGTGAGGGATCGAAACGTCGAGTTAAATAAAAAGTTTTTCTTTATTTTGCCTGAAAAGCCTGTGAGTGCCGCCATTCTTCACCTATATACTGTATATATATATATATATATATATATATATATACTGTATATATATATATGTATATAGATATATATAAATAAACTGGGCCCCTTGTGGACTACCACTATAGTATATATAAATGTTTGGGGTCATTTAGTATATTTTAAAGTCTGATGTTGAGGAACTCATATGTATGATACATTTTTTTTCACTAGTTCACAGAAAAATGGTTCTTCCTTTATGCATAGTTATTTCATCCTCTTGAAATCCTAATTGATCTTTATAGAGCATCCCAGCTGGTGGCTAGTCAAAGATGAAAGGCAGCTAATGGATTTGCTTGACAATGTGACCAGAATGTCAAAATTAGTATAGCAGGGAACAGATACCCCAAGTGCAGGTGAACTGCTGCAAAGAGTACACTTAATGACCACACAACATGTTTTGAGCTGCACAGGCTTTTCACAAGGGATGTGTTACTGAAGTATCTACTTTCAAAATACGGGCTTACATAGTGGTGACCAGGATGTCCACAGGCTGTATAAATACCATTGTGTGATGGTTAAGGCAACACTTGAAATTCCCTACCATATGGTTAGACTTCTTTGCTATGATTCCTTCTTCAAAGCTGATTACAGAGTGTATTGCTTTGCTATAAATAAGCAATAAACCCTGTTCACTCAATGAACTCAATTAATAGTCTGGCCATTAGTGATGGGCGAATTTATTCGCCAGGGGCGAATTCCCGCGATTAGCGAAACAGCAGCAAAAATTCGCCGCCGCAAAATTCGCCAACAAAAACGAGTCGCGCGTCGTTTTTGACGAAAATGATGCGACGTGATTGACGCAAATTTTTCGCCAATTTGTGAATTTCTCTGGAAATTCGTGAATTTTTCGGCGAAGCGAAACGCGGGAGTTTCGCCCATCACTACTGGCCATAGAACCAATTGATGGACATTTGTTTTGGTGAAGGGAAATTTCTGACAAAGTTATATCCTAAAACCACATGCCTAATGAGCCATTGAAGAAATGTACAATAAAACATTGGCTCAACAAATGCAAAACACATAATTTGTACAGTGTGATTTAGATATAAAGTTAATCTACACATGCATCTCCTCGTGTAATATTTTGCTACTTAATTATGTAGGTAAGTCTTTTCTTCCTCTGTAATCAGGTAAACAACTGCCAATATATTCACCTGTGTTAGGAAGACAGAATGGTGACATTTCAAATATTTTAACAAATATTTTCAAGTCACTGAGCCACTGGAAGCCAACATAATATGATTATTTAATTGCAGTTGTGGATACGTGCAGTTACACTGCCATATACTGGAGGATCAGTATGAAAAGGCTAAGGGAACAGTGAGATCTGAGGTGGTCAAAGCAATTTGGCAGGGATATAATTTGCATTGGGGCATACAAATTGTCCCTATATGGTCAAACTGACGAGACATAGGAATGAAACCTTAATCAAGTTTCCATTTTTAAACAGATGGATTATGAGCTACTTTTATTGTTAGTAAATAAAACACAACATTATGACAAACCTCTACAAAAATATGTTTATGGCAATGTTGTCGCCTAAAGAGGCAAAGCCCACCTTAATGTTTAATAATGGGATATTTTGAGGGTGAGCTAAAATTCAAAGAGATTATTTGAATTGTCCATTTTAATTTCTTAATTGTTTTTTGTGGTATATTAGTGGCTGTTGGCTAATAGCATCATCAACAATATAATGAGCACAGTTCTTTGTGTTTTGCTGATGGCACATGCTTGTAAACTTGGAAAAAGTATTTACAATTACAGCATTTTTTCCCATTAACATCAAGATGATCGTTTTTAAAATTCAATTTCATTCAGTTTTAATTCTAGAAAGTAACTGGTAACAGATATAATTGTGTCTTATATTTGTACATACTGTATGGGTGCCTCTCATATACTCTTATTTCTCACCATTTTATTATTATCTGAATCTTACAGTTTTGGGTCCTATTACATTTATACAGAGGGGAGTGTGGAAAGACAACCCGGGTGTAAAATTACATAAAAAGGAGACTGTTTTTGGCAACTCACTTGATGAGTTCACTTGGACCTTAAAATTAATAAGGAGAGAAGTGTGAGAGATACCAGCAATACAGAAAATATCTCAATCATAAAATAATGTGCTGTTATAAAAGATATTTCTTGATGTAAATATTTTTGTGGTGGTAGGGCACTACTTATTAAGGAATAGGAGATACCTGTGAATTTTTGTCTGTTGCTTTTGCTGCATCTGCTAGTTGTAAATATACAATCTAAATTTATCAAAAAAAAATTGCTTTATATGTCTAATAATATAGCAACATAGCAGTCAGATAGTTGCTTTCAAACAGTAGACCAGTTCTATTTCCTAAGTGGTTTCTGTAATTAACAGAACTAGTAAAAAAATGCAGTTTTTTTATTATATTATGCCATTCTTAGAGTTTAAAAGAAATGTAACTCTAAGGCTGATTTGTTCATTTTCTTGGTCACAATTTTTTCATCATTATGTTTTTGCTAAAGTAGAAAAGGAAAACATGATTAACAAGAACAAATATTGCAAAAAACAAATTGAGTATGAATTCCAGGGTCGATGCACCTCCCACCCCCACATTACAATATAATAACAAGGTTACTAATGAAAGGCTGTTTACAAATGTGTATAGTACATATACGGTATTACTTGAGTCAGTTACTAAAACAATATTATTTTATTGGCAAGATATTTGTGACCTTCATAATTCTTCACAGTTTTCCCCTTAGGATTCTCTACCCACATATAAGAAAAACTGATAGAGAAAAGGCCCTAAATGTAAAGACTGGGGTTAATCACAAGCAGGCTCTCTCTTTTAACTTACATACACCCCTTAGAAATGTACAAAGTAAACTCTCTTGATAAGCAGAAAGACAGTTTCCTTTGAATTAGATTGTTGCCATATGAGTGCTTTACATCCTTCTACTAGCTAGTTATGAACAATGCAGCTACCAATTTCATTTTAAAAATAATTATAAGTATAGTAAATGTGATCAAAAATGGTATTTATATAATAGAGCTTTACCTTATGTGTTTACCTTTATTGTTATGTACAGTAATTTAACTAAACACTTTTCTAGTTGTGGAACTGCCACAAAGTCAAACGACTTACACTCCCCTTAAAATATATCATTATATTTTAATAATAAAACCTTTTATTAAATAGCAGGTTTGCTTGATTTACCACAGATGGGGAATGTTTTCAACTTTATCCAATGTGGAATTGTGCTACTCTTTTATGTATTGTATTGTATAATTTATATCATTGTCACCGAGTAAAAATTACTGATCAGTATCTCTCACTTTTTTTTGCATGGCAAATAGTGATATAAAATATGGTAGACAAACTGGTAATTCTTTGACGCTTCTATTGTGTAAGTGGGATCTTCTAAGTAATCACAGACTTTAACAAGTGGCCCTAGTTAAAGGGCAAATAGAAGGTAATATACTGGGTGGGTGCCAATATGTTGGGCCTAGTATATATACCAAAATCAGTGCTCCTGATGCACTGGTTCAGGGTTCTATCTTACCTAGCCCTGTGCCACCACCTTACCTATACTTCCCAATGATCCTTTCAGGCTTCTTCAGACTCAAGACTAGTACATTTTTTCTATACTGTGCAGGCACCAGTCTAGAAAGGCAAAGGGAGTCTTGGGAAATACTGAAAAGATGACAGTATGGGGCTAGGTTAGAAAGATCACCTGACCAGTTCAGTTGTTTCCAAACATGGGCACCAGTCTGTTGAAATACATTAGGTCCAACATGCTTGCACCACCAGTATAACACTTTCTCATTGTCCTTTATCCAATACCAATTTATAAGGTTCATGTTTTGCTTGCATTTTTGAATAAAACGTATTTCAATGTGAGCTCTGATTGCTGTCTGAGGGAAAAATGATACAATGTTTTGCTTAAAAGTATGATGTTGTTCATGTTCTGTAATTTTCCTTACTTCCTCAGTATTCAGTTACCAATGTGTAATGGAATAGGATATTCATTATAAAACATGGAATAAATGTCTGTTATTGTTTAATCATTTTTCAGGTGATATTATGGCCAGATTTTGCTTCATCAATAGTGAATTTTAGTGTAGGTGGAGATTTACAGAAAACTTGTTTATATGTTTTCAATGTCATATCAATCCGAATAGTGACTTTAAAGTGAAAGTTTCCATGAAATCCATTTGCAATGTTGTCAACATAGCATTTGCTGTAAATGAGGAAATTTGAGAAGCTGAAATAAAATAAATGCAGAGACCCCCCTGAGACTAATGTCCTTATGAGGCTACTGTATGAGCAGAAAAATCAGCATTTGTTAAGTCAGACTAACCTCAAATGATATGGCATGGAAGTTGCTCGCCAGGAAAAACATGACTCTAAAGAAAAATCACTCAGTACCAATAGTTTTCAGTGTCTACCCCTTCTCTGTAACCCCACCCAAGAAAAACACACTGTATACTTCTACTATGAAAAGGCAAAATTTTGAATTTACAGAACAGCTTGTAATGAAAACACACTGATGCTATTTAGCTTTTTACTCCTAATTAAAAGCAGTTGTAATTCCTTCATTTCTTTGAAATGGAAATCAGTGGGAACTTCCTGAGTATTTTACCCCTTTGATTTGGAGAATGGTTTCCTTTATTAACTGTAACTTGCGTCTTCAGCTAATGTTTTTCCATACGCCTATACACTGGAATTAAGCTAAGGCTATTTGACAGTTTTTTTTACAGGTTTTTGGCACAGATAAGGAGTTGGCAGCATGAACGTGAGGTACATGGGAGATGTGATACCCCATGAGTGAAACATGTCATTCAGGAATGTTAAGACATGAATCAACTAATGAATCAAAAAATGTAATGTAATTTTCCCACGTGAATTTAGGAAACAAGGAACTGCCGAATACAATTAAAAAAAGGCAATTTTGGTGGTTGACTTAATAACAGATATTTGCTACATGGACGCTTAGTACAAAGTGGAAAATGTAGAGCTGTTCAAAAAAATCAAACAGCTAAGGGAGCCTTGATCACAGATACAAAGAATATATCTTCCCTGCCCATTTTGTGTTGGTTTGTGCAATCCTGAAATCTCAGCAGTTATATATGTTATTGGATGCCAAGCTGTCAACCTGACAATGCCTCAAGAGAATGAATGCCCCGAGCTGCCTCCCCTGAGTGCCACTTCCTTGTTGGTTTCCTTTCAGTGCTGGTTTTTATCTATGATTTGCAGGCGCAAGCTTCCAATTATACTGCTTCTTGCGGATGGGGTCAAATGCAGGACAACTGCCATTCAAATAAATGGCACAGAACTGTCACCTTTCTCCGAATGATAACGATTTGGCAGCTGCACACACTGAAACGGATATGCATAAAGCCGGCAATTTACCAACACCATAAATTTATTGTAAATAGAGCATGGTCATGCAAAGCAAGCGATCTTCACTTAATAAGTTGCCAGCACAGCTGGGTGGAGAGAAAACACTGAAAAGCTCTTTTTCTTTGCATATGACTAGACTGTTATTATTGCTGTGTGATTAAACCCTTTGCATTTGGAAACAGCTTTGGCTTTAGAGCTATGTATTTTCTTACATCTTTGTCCAAGTTACAGTAACCATCAATGATATTTGATAGACTGTGGAAAGAGTGATTTAAATTATAGAGGGGGTTGCAACAAGACTTAAAGAAAGAGAGGAAGGATACATTCAGTCGCAACTCTCTGTGAAACTGGACAGCTCACTTGTCTCTTTGTGCCGTCAGCTTGAAAAGGTAAAATGTAAGCTTCACACAGTGTGAATCAGAGCAGCTGTGACTTCAGTTACTGTACTATTACCAAGGTTATATTAGAAATACATTATAATATATATATATTTTTTATATATATATATATATAATACTGAAATACTGTATAGAGAAAGCAAACAATACAAAATGACAAACAATTTAAAGCTGCTTTCTAACTGCAGATTCTTTTGACTGGCACAACCGAACAAACCTGCATATTAATAAACATATTTATAGTATATAGTATAGCTTGCATTTTTTGGGATCTTTCTATAATTTCGATCACCATAGTGTAATCTGCTAAAAATCATTTAAACATTAAATAACTCCAACAGGATTGTTTTGCCACCAATGTGGATTTTTACATGAAATTTATTTAGGATCAGGTACAAGGTACTGTTTTATTATTAAGGAAGCCATTTTTTATTTACAAAATAAACTCTACGGGAGATGGCCTTCCTGTACTTGAGAGCCTTCTAGATTACGGGTTTCTGTATAAGGGATTCCATACCACAGTAGATTACACCCCTTTAAACCATTTCTATGGCACTAGCAGCCCACCCACAATTTATGATGTGCCATGTAGTAGGTGGTTAAGGCCAAAGAGACTTGCTTATTTTAGTGCTTGTATTTTTGGAGCAGTAAAATTAAAGTTTAGGAAAAGGGTACAAAGCAGTGTTCCAGTAATTGAATATACCAGAAGGCATGACTGGTGGAGGTGAAAACAACACCACACCACCTAGCAGAAGTAAAGAACAAGATGTGAGACAAGCCACAAAGAGGCAATCAGTATGATGCAGCTACAGAGTAATGTAGCCGAGACTGGAATAACGTTGCACCAGTCCATATCAAGATATCTGCTGGCCTGTATGGGTGGGTGGAATACCCTGTGAAAGCAGAGTTTGCCAAAAATAGTCATGAGCAAAACTGACCTGTTTAGCTTGACTGAAAAATTTTGAAACAGCTGGAAAACATAAAATGGCAACATTTTGCCAAATGCCTTGGAGTCATTGGGCATTTATGCATTACCCAGTGCAAATAAATATATGGCCTTACAATGCCCACCTCATGATCATTAAGAAACAAATGAATAACATATGAAAAAGCAAAGGGTCAAGAACAGACACTTGTGGTATATGCCACAAACAACACTGGTCCAGTGTTTATTTACTACCAGTTTTTGTAATCCATGCTTTAGCCAGTTCTCTATAAAGTACACATATTATGTTTCAGGTCAAAGTGTAGTACTGTAAAAAATTATTGAGCCACCCCAATGTCTAAGCTCCTGCTCACCTCGTCCTAGAAATCTATTCAAGCAAGATTACTCATAAAACCATGCTGGCACAAACTCATAGCAATGTGGTTTGCAATATATTCAGTTTCCCCTTGCAAAAGCTTATCTACCTCCCCATGTAAGTAAAAGTAAGTAAAGTAAAGTAAAAGGCAATTACAAATCTGAACTTGTTTAGCACCCTTTGATGAATACCATCCAGTTTGAACCTTTGGCTACATCTATATGATCTAAACTTTGCCCACATCTAGTAAACTTATGACCATTTATTACATTACCCATCTCTCTCTCTCTCTCTCTCTGTATGGGGCAAATTCACTAAAGAGTGCAATTTCGCTAGCGACGGCTTTTCAGCCATTGCAACACTTTGCCAGGAGAAAATTCGCTGGGACAACGCTAACTCACTAAAGTGCAACATTGCATCCAAGGCATAGAAAATTGCCGAATTTTCTTTAGTTAACTCGGCAGAGCGAGCAAATCAAAGTGAAGTTGCGCTACTGTTCAATTCTGCCTAACGCAGCTTCAAATGGAGCTATTTCTGTTACATAGTGCATCTAATACATTACATTTACACTAATAACTAGACATGCAAAGGGGACCTTAATAAAGTCAATAGAGTTGTGTTAATGTCCTACACATAAGGCCACTGTTAAATAATGTGCCATATGGTAGAAAATGTATGGAGGAAACTGGGTGCCCAAAAAATAACACCCTGAAAAATTTAAAAGACACCAGTGTTTTTTTGTACTTAGAAGATATTACAGTCAAAATTATGGTGTAAATAACTGAAGATTGAAGATGTTCTATGCACTCCATTGCACTTCGCCAGGTCAGAGTTCAACCACACTAAGAAATACTGAGACTTCCATATGTAAATATTAATAATTACAAAGCTCTATTTATAAAATGAAATTGTAAAACAATTAACCTTTACATTACATAAAATAAATAAATAAATGTTTATAAATAATGTATTTGTGATGCTTTTTACTTAAACAGTTTCTATAATGATCCTTTTAGTGGTACCTGGCACTGGAATGGCTTAAAATGACCCTTGCATTCCTCAAGACAAGAGTATTTTAATAGACAATTTTTAAATTATGAGTGGCACTTCTCTGTCAGTCTGCCTATCAATGTTTAAATAAATGTACCCATTTCACCCCTGGACTGTGTGCAATCAACTGCAACAGCTGTATCTTATTTAAAAATAAATGCAGATGTTTGTAGTTGTTGTCTGTGCTGGTAATATCAGATAGGATCCTGGGCCACCAGATTATCCCACCATTCTGACTTGTATGGCTATACCATGGCCATTCCCTTTTTTTTATTACTACTAAGTAGAGAAATAGAGAGGCTATAAGAGAATGTATACAGAGACAAGGAAAATAAAGAAGGTGAGTAAAGAGGAAAGAAAGTAGCTAGAGTGAGCTTTGGGTGCAGGGGCTAGAGTGCAGAGGAGGTTTTTTCCCTGATTCTGCCAATAATATTCCAGTTCCGGGAAATTCTTCTTGTACAAATATTATGAATGCCCCAGAGGCTTCTTTCATACAGGTAAGAATAAAATTAAAGGTCATTCCCCTCCCAATGCTCATTTTCATTGCTTATTAATTGTAAACAATCCAGGGCATTGAATAGACAGGATTTAACATTTACTGATTATCTTTTTTGCGTGACTTGACATTGTATTAAAAGTATTTTACTCACACAGTCTTGTTACAAATGCAACACACCCAGCCATGTCTGTGTATGAACATAGATAAAAGCTGCAGACATGGTTGTACAATGGGTGTAAAGTCTTTGTTGAGTCTGTGCAGCTGCAGAGGTTGAGGGTGCTGAAGGAAACAGAATAGAGACTCTGGCATAAGATCACATGCACGAGTATCATTCAGCAACATTTCATTGGCAACTTAATTCAGGTATATTTCCAACATCATCATCAGTTACACTGAGATAAAGGTGGCTCCTGGCTATTGTGGCTATTGTGGCAATCTATGAGATGGAACTAATCCAAGATATTACCTTCATCCTTACCTTGTCACCATTCTTCCCATATTATCAGTCCTATGTTGAATCATAGGGTATGTGGTGTTACAAAAGCCTGTTTGGGCAACCTTATGAAGATTGTATGCCCCTTAATGTAATGTATTTTACTGGAACAAACTGTACAAACACAATACTGAAAAAAACTGGTGATGTATTTAATTAAATTAAATCCTAGGGCCCCAAATGCATCCTTACCTTGTTGTCACCATTATTCCCATACAATAAGTCCTATGTTGAATCATAGGGTATGTTGTGATACCTGTCTTTTATGTATTACTATCAAATTAGAATAATTCCAGTCCTGATTCCCTTAGGTGATATGATTCAAGATAATGATGGTTCCTTTCATAAAAAATAAAGTTCCTTAGTTTATATCAAATCAATTCCTAGTGATCAAGTCAATGTTGATATGCAACCCCCTCATGCAATCAGTAAAAAAGAAACATTGAAAGATTACAATGGATTTTATCTACCCAGATACATTAAACAAAAGCATTAAAAATTTTCCAGTCACATACTTGCTGAATTTGCTATTCCCAATACAGGTATTGGATCCCTTATCCGGAAACCCGGATCCACAAAGCTCAAATCACGGAATCTGCCATAGAGTCCATTATAATGAAATAATCCAAATTTTTGAAATTTATTTCCCTTTTCTCTGTAATAATAAAACAGTGCCATGTACTTAATCCCAGCTAAGATACAGTATAACTAATACTTATTGGAAGCAAAACCAGCCTTTTGGATTTATTTAATGTTTACATGATTTTCTAGTAGACTTAAAGTATGAAGATCTGTTATCTGGCAAACCCCAGGTCCCAAGCTTTCTGGATAATAGGCCCCATACCTGTATATTGAAGATTTTAAAATGTTTAAGATGGTCTTACACAGCTAGCCAGCATGTATTAATCCACATATAAGGATATTGACATGCCTGACCATTATCTGGTCAACCATTTGCCAGATATCGTCTGGGCATGGTTCAAAATCCCTTTGAGCAATGACCACACAAAACCTTGTATACAGTATTCTTCCTTTTGGTCTGCATACGTCTTTATGTATATAATTCTTTGCAGCCGATTAGTACCCAGAGTTTATTGTTTAAAGACAAACATTTAATTGGTTGCTATGGCATACCAGACCTGGAGAAACCCCTGTACCTGTTATTGTACTGCATATCGCCTGAAATAATCCTTGAGTTACCAAAAATGCTCTGTTCACATTATATAGTGCTATGTTCTATTGCTTTTAATCCTGTTGGAACCCCATATCCTAAATTAGTTGGTCAAATGATGTTACCTTCTAGTGGCAGATGGATAGGTAGGTAATTCACTTTACCTCTTTGAAACCAGTTTTTATTTTCCAGTATGGAACTGGTAGCCTTACTTAGCACAAATATGCGCAATTTTACCCCTCATTGTAATAAATATAATGTATTTTGAAATTCAACAGTTACTACTAGAAGGGAATACAAACATTCCTTTCCCCACACAAATCAAATGTATATTGTTTGCTTTCAGCTATTTTTTATCAAAATAGTAACTTCCAGTATATTACATAACTTTATCTTTGAAATCCAGCCTGATTAATTAAGTAGAACAAGATGAACAGTAATAACTTACATGCTAATATAGAGAAACTGTACATGATCAGAACCATATTTTAGGGCTCCATTTATGATTGCCCAAGTTTTTCTGCTAATCATAAAGGAAAGCTTGCTGACATTTACTAGTCATGTAAATGGGATTTTATGCTGAAAATACCCCAGCAATCTTTTGTTTTGCAGCTTTTATGTGCCAAAGTTTTTCTTTGTTACAAAAGACTGTTTGGGCATACTTATGAAGATTGTAGGGCCCTTAATGTAATTTATTTTACTGGAACAGACTGTACAAACACAATATTAAAAAAAAACTGGTGATGTATTTAATTAAATTAAATCCTAGGGCCCCAATGCAACATCAGCAATACCAAGAGATCAAACTGAATATATTAAAGTCAAGCAGTTGACTAGGTTGCTCAGTGTTACCTTACTTTTCTTTTTAGTATGGTTGCTTTGGCAGTGGCTGTGAGAAGTCACAAGTATGTGACTACTGATATGTCTGGAATCAAAGCATCTGCCTGTCCTACAGACTACTGCAATGAAATTAAGCATTATTGTGCTTGATGTACAATGCAGAATGAGGCAACATTTTTCTGAACTATTAGTTTGGCCTTTACATTCCTCCCAAACTTAATTTAAAGTATCTTTATTTTTATATTATTTTCTTATACAGGTATGGGATACTTTATCTGGAAATCTGTTATCCAGAAAGCTCTGAATTACTGAATGGTCGTCTCCCATAGACTTAATTTCATCCAAATAACCCAAGTTTTTCAAAATGATTTTCCTTTTTTCTGTAATAATAAACCAGTACCTTTTATTTGATCCACGATGAGATATAATGAATCCTTGTTGGAAGCAAAACCAGCCTATTGCGTTTATGTAATGTTTACATGATTTTGTAGTAGATTAATAATGAGAATATACTGACTGGGTCTGTGGATACAAATCTCTACACAGTCACTGGCTGTTGTACAGGGAAACAGACAAATCTGCTTGGGTTCTGGGAAAGGTGGGGGGCTCCCCCCTGCTGTTTGAGAGTATGACTGTTTCCCTGAAGAGCAGTTAGAGACCGTCTGACAATTCCTATCCACAGATGTAAATGAAGGGAGAATTTCACTGCATACAGTCAGGTTAATATATAAAAATTGGATTTTTTTGCCTTTACATTCAATTTAAGTGGATGATTTAAGTAAAGAAATTAATTTGAATTTATATTTATGTATACATATGTGTAGTCTTTACCTATTTTTACTTAACTAGGGAGTTGTTGCATGAGCTATAACATATTCTCATGGAGATTCAGCCATTATCACAGCAACTGGAGTCAGAATAGTCATACATAGCTACGTAAGTCACCAAAGGCCTGAACCAATTTTTGGTTTTCAGAACAGTGACTAACAGACAGCTAATCCCCCCCCCCCCCCACACACACACTGAGAAATAATCAGTTGTAGGCATCACATTTCTTCCTTTGGATGATTTTAAAAGAATAAATAGATTTTTCTGATTTTACAAAGAAAACAGATTTCTTTTTCTAAATTCTTGTGTGTTCTAAATCAATGATTGCAAGAGGTAATGGGTAACAATAAAGTTATAACATGATGGGAAAGCCAAATATGATTTGCTATTACATGTACAGGCATCTGTTAAAGTTACAGTATAGAGGTTTCATGACGTACAGCATATGCTCCTTCTCAGCACATTTTGTAGAATGCTAATTCTTTTTGATTTATAATATATTAGATAACAATCTGTTGGCAATAAAGCCAGAGGCAAGTGAAACAGCATATGCCAAGTTTGCAAAAAAATTGTTGGAGCTTAGTCACTAAGTGGCTGTAGTACTTTAACTTCAATGAAAACACCACATTGGTGCTAATTCCCTTGGTTTATGGTTTATAGTGCCTTTTAAAACTTTTCTGAATGGGCCAGGTGTCACTAATAGCTACACTCAGCGAGTACATAGAGATCAACAGAAGAATTTCCTTAGCAGCAGATCCTTTAAAAAAATTTCCAAAAAAATTGTATTCAAACTAAAGCACAGTGCATTGCATGCTTTAGATACAAATCCAAATTGTTATAAAACTATTTGTAATACAATATATACTATAATACTATTCTAAATATGACAAAGACTTCATGACTTCAAGAGCAATCTACATTTATTTTCAAATGGGAAGTTATATGAAGCTAAGTCTTATTACTTTACAGGATATTTAGAAATTTTCTAGATGCACGTGAAATGCTTTTTATAAGTCATTACTGTGTCCTGTGCATTTACATAACAAAAACAAATAAATCTTGCATATGTGTCTCTGCATTTTGTCCTTGGGTAGCACCACACCATAATTTTAGCAGAATCTGGAAGGGCGCTCAAGGATTTAGGCCACATATTTACTTGTGTTTTTCTAAACCCACAGAGGAGTAGTTAAATTTGCTCCACAGGGAACATCAAACGACTGCTTTCATTTACATACTTATGTGCTGTGCCGTGCTTCCACAGTATAAACTCATTTGCAGAATTATGGCTTCCAAAAAAAAAAATAATTTGTAGTGATTTTTGCATTCATTGCTCTCCTGATACTGGAATAAATTAGAGCATCTGGTTTACTGATGTTCTTTAAAGATGCAGTATGCACGTTATTGGGGTTTCTGCTCTTTTGCACTGGGTTGACATATTTTATTATGAAAGTTCTTATTAACCTTGGCTGCACTTAAATTATAAGTACTGTAATACTTATTTTTAAATAAATATAATATTGTATACTTGATTTTGAGTTAAATCAATCATACCAGCTTGTCACCCTCACTGAATATGAGCCTACCAGTGGACCTGAGGGGAGTTATTGATCACATTCCAGCATCTGGATGTTGTACACAGAGAACTGCTAGAATGCAACAATCATATTTTTTACCTGTCAATATTCAGTAGTCATTCTGCTAGGAGCCCCTTGTAGGTTTGCTTGCTTTTTCCCCAGAGGTGCATAACACTCATGTCCCCTCTGGAACTGTTGTGCTGCATTTCTAGTCATCCTAAATAAAAAGGGATGTTCTGTTGGAGCCTAGACAGTATGCTTCAGTAGCAGCAAGCAATGTGACAGCTCCCTCTCACATATGTTTTAACTCAAAATACAAAGAATGAGTCATTTAAGTCCACAATAATTAATGGTTTTACTATCTGTTTATAAGGACATGCAACTGTTCTGATTTAAATTAGTATAAGGTTTTAAAACAACAAAAACAAAAGTCTAGATGGTAGGATGTGGGAGATTGAATTAAGGGGTAATCAGTAATGCAAATAAAAGGATGAAGGTCCAGCATACATTTTCTTGGTAATGCTCCATATTTACATCATGTATATTTACAGTAACTTGGTTTTATACTGTGTATTTAATAAATGCGAATTTGTTCTCCTCTGTTTGATTGTAACAAAACAATAGCATAGTTCTGTATTTTCAATTTATTTAACATTCATAAAAGGGCAGGTTTCTCTAGACCAGGGATCCCCAACCTTTTCAACCCATGAGCAACACTCAGAAGTAAAAAAAGTTGGGGAGCAACACAAGCATGAAAAATGTTCTCGGGGTGCCAAATAAGTGCTGTGATTGGCCATTTGATAGCCCCTATGTGGCTTGTCAACCTACATTGAGGCTCTGTTTGGCAGTGCACCTAGTTTTTATACAACCAAGCCTTAAAAAATTAAAAAATAAGCACCTGCTTTGAGGCCACTGGGAGCAACATCCAAGGGGTTGGGGAGCAACATGTTGCTTGCGAGCTACTGGTTGGGGATCACTGCTCTAGACAAAGCGTACCTTGATGCTATTTCCCCATGCCGAGTGACCCAAAGAAGATGTGCAAGGTTTTTTGAGTTTGTTGTATGTTTTTGCTTAATTTTAATGTTTCTTTTTCATTATGTTTAATATACTATTAAAAAATAAATACTATTAATGCTTTACCATATTATGTTACTCAATCAAAATGGGATTTCACGTTATTTGCCTGAATGGGGTAAGATTCCTGCAAGGTGTGCTCGCATACTACATTTTTATCTCCTAAAAAAGCTTGACAGAATTAACTCTAGTTTTACACAACTTGAAAGGATTAAACTCCCCTACAAAATGTTATTTAACGGCCAGATATTACTCTAGACTCCAGGCAGATATTATAGCCTTAAAAGAAACACACCTTGCAGAAGGTTCCCCATTCCCATATCTACATAAGCGTTATTCTCAAGTATATTACATTACATTCTCCTCTAAATTCTGGGTGGTGGCCTTCTATATCAAGTCATCCCTTGGTTTTCCTATAGATAGCCAGTTCATCATATTACAAGGGACATTATTTGGCAAACAATACACACTAGTTAATGTGTATGCCCCCTTAGAAAATGAAAAAAAACCCCAACTTTTTTTACGTTCCTTATTCACCCAAATAGTGGAACTTTGATCTTAATGGGGGACTTTAACTTAGTGTTGTCCTCTACGCTAGATAAAAACTCCCCCTCAATTTCATCCACCCAAAACCCCCAGCAACACAAATGCCTTAAACACATGGGCGCTTGTGGACATATGGCATACCTTACACCCAACCACCAGCAACTACATCTTTTTCTCACACCCATAGAAGAGTTACTCACCTATTGATTATTTTTTTGCACCAACCTCTGTGATCCCTTCAATCATTGACACCAACATACAGCCAATCACTTGGTCAGATCATACAGTTATTACTATGACATTGAGACACCAACAAAATCTGTTTGCTCTTTTGAAAAATCAATTTCAGTGCAGAATTCTGCTGGAGCAGCACTATTAACTGATGCATTTTGGGGAAAAACACATTTTCCTATGACAGTATCCCTTTAAACAAAACCCCACTCCACTTCTTACAGAACAACTACAACATCTTCGGACCTCCCTATTATTAGAAGAAGATGATGTATGTATAACTTTATTTGTAAAGCGCTGTTAAGGAGCCGCAGTGTACACCTGTACAGTGCATAAAAGTACAATATATAAAAGTATACATGAGGGAGACAAATCACATAATAAATTCACATAATAAATATATACAGAACCATATGACAAAGAGGTTAAGTGCTATGTGGTATGAGACATAGTGGGAAGGAGGTCCCTGCCCCATAGAGCTTACAGTCTAAGTGGATGGGAGGTTAACATACAAATTGGAGATGAAAAAGTGAACATGGTAAGGCATAGTCAGTAGGCGCAGGACTAGGCTACTGTTCTAGTTCACCAAAAGGTAGGCTCGTAGTTTTTTTTTTTAAGAGATTGGGAGAGGATTCCTTACGGTGGAATTCAGGGATGGAATTCCAGAGGTAAGGAGTAGCAAGATAGAAGGGTCTGAGACGAGAGGTGGCAGTGGATGTGGGTGGTGTAAAAAGGAGGTGGCTCTGAGAAGAGCGGAGAAGAAGAACAGGAACGTATAGTGAGACAAGAGAAGAGATGTAGTGAGGAGCAGAGGAGTGAAGGGCTTTGAATGTTAGTAGAAGAATTTTGTATGCTATCCTTTGCTTAACAGGCAGCCATGCTAAGGATTTTAGTTGGGGTTGAGCAGATTCTCTTTTAGAAGAGAACAGAAGAATCCTGGTAGCAGAGTTTAAGATTAATTGGAGGGGAGAGAAATGGGAGTCAAGAAGACCAGTTAGGAGGAGATTGCAGTAGTCTAAGCGAGATAAGATAAGGGCATGGATTAGTGTTTTAGCTGTTGTTTGTGAAAGAAACAGTGTATTTTGGCTATATTGCGAAGGAAGAAACGACAGGTTTTGGCAGTATTATTAATGTGATTAAGAAAGAGAGGTACTGTTCAAAGATGACCCCTAAACAGCGTGCTGAGTTAACCGGGTTAATGGTCATGCCACCAATAATAATGGTGATAGGAAGAGAAGGGCTCGGTTTGGGTGGAAAGACCATGAGCTCAGTCTTGGCAAAGTTGAGCTTGAGGTGGCGTTGGTTCATGCAGGAAGAAATAGCTACTAAGCAGTCTGCTATCTGCTTAGTAGCTATTTCAGATAAATCCATCAGATGGGCTAGACACAAATTATTCATTAATAAGGACAAACCCGACACATACTAGCCAGGAAACTAAAAAAAAACTATTTTAGTCTACCCCAAATCTAAATGATAAGGACAAAACAAAACTGGACAGAACAAAACTGCTTAGTCACTCTACCCCAAGAAATATTGTAGGTCTTTCAGGAGGTTTATAACACCCTTTATTCTGCTAATCCCAAAACAAGAATGCCCAAAACAGACCCAGATGGCTGGTTCCAGTGCCGGGCCACCCCGGGCAGGCGCCCTAGGCAGCCTGCTCGGTAGTAGCACCCAGCAGTTGCACGCACAAAGCCGCGATTGCGCATGCGCGAAAAGCATCACTTGCGCATAAGCAAAAAGCCACGTGCGTGGATAACCATGGGCGCACATGCGCGAAAAGGATGTGGCACAAAAGGGACACCTCAAAACAAAAGCCAGCGTGGGGACGGACTAGGGGGTAGGAGAGAAGGTGCGTGCCTGACGCCCCCCCCAGCTTTGCACCCTAGGCACGTGCCTACTCTGCCTACCCCTAGTTCTGGTTCTCCACCCTGAATCTTCCTAAACTAGCAGAGTCGGATCTGGAGCACCTTACATCCAGAGGATATATCCTGGATGAACAAACACATGAAGGCAAAATCTAGTCCGGGCCCAGATGGCTTCCCTCCAGGCTACAACAAACAATTTGCCCCACAATTGATTCCGCACCTGACAGCAGTATTTGATGAAATGTTAAAGGGACATGCCATCCCCCTGCAAATGCTAGAAGCCACCAACTGTTTAATCCCCAAGCCCAAAAAAGATCACACAGATCCACAAAGTTATAGACCCATTTCTATCATAAATATTGATGTAAGAATATTTTCCAAGATTTTTGGCAGCTATATTGAACCGAATTATGCCAAAATAATTCACTCACTCAATAAATGGAGAGCTCACCTCTGCGTATAATCCCTTTCGGTTCCGGTGCTTGAAAGTCAGCCACCCGTTCTGCCTCGAGTCAATAATTCATACAAGATCCAAAAAATGACTGTCGCACACGGATTTTGCTTCAAAACTTGTTAGGTGCTGTTTATTGGCATCAAGCTGTGGTAGACAACAATCCGGCAACGTTTCGGGCCTCGCAGGACCCTTTCTCAAGCCCCTTGATTCACTCAGACAAAAATGTTTTTATAAACACAAACAGCAGATATCAGGTTTATAAGAACGATAGATTACGTTATTATTAAAAAACAACAATGACCAATTTTGCTCTTAGATCATAAAAAAGCATTTGATACTGTAAATTGGTCTCGTATTTACCGCTCCTATAGTCTTTTTGGAATTAAAGAGAACGTCATGCAATGCAAGAAGAGTTTTATACTCTTTCCCTAGCGCAAAAATCAAAAGTACGGGTCTCATATCGGTCAAATTCACCATCTACTGGGTCACAGGTCAGGGCTACCCTTTGTCCCCTATATTTGCACTTATGGTGGAACCCCTAGGCCAAGTGATTAGACAAGACACAAACATTTCTGGAGTATAGAGATACAGAATTTAAAGTAAGTCTATATGCAGATGACATATGCCTAACCCTCAATGCCCAACTTGTGCTTCTAGAAAAATTCTCCCAAGTCTCGGGGCTTGAGGTTAACATCCCAAAATCTCAAGCCATGCCCATTGTAACAATCTGTTTACCTCGGATCCCGAAGGAAGGTAGCTGATCCAGGAGAACTGATGGTAACAGGAACCTCTCTACGGCTCCGGTATTCAACGACGCCCTTTTGGGGCCCCGGGCTTTCTGCTGCGGAGGTAGTATAGAAGTTACCAGGAGCAAAGGTTCAGAAGTCAGGAAAACAGGCAGAGGGTCAAAACCAGGAAGCTCGGACAAACAGGGCTTTAGCAGGAACAGTAGGAACTGAAGCCAGCTTGGGCAAAGTGAGGAGGAAGAGGAAGGTATTTAAGGGAACAGGACCCAATCAGGAGCAGGCTGAGGAAGACAGACACATCAGGGACCAATAGGAAGCTAGGCGCCCAAATTAGAGGTCATTGCACCTAAGTATTTTGGTGCGAGCGTCCAATTTGATGTGCACGGGGCTCAAAACCAGTGGTGGGTGTTACACCAATAAATATCTCTGAGCATACAGTAAAACTTCTTCAACCCAACTTCCCACTCTATTGGAGATGCTCTTTTGTTGAATAGCTACCCACTCTACACTCTACAAGGCCAATTACCCTAAACTGATCAGGAAACTAACAAAAGACCTGGAAGAATGGTCAGGATACTCTATCTCATTGTAAACCCCCATGGATTTCGGCCATGACAATTCACAGACCACCATGCAATGGAGGCTTAGGACTTCCTAACATATTAGCTTACTATAAGGCAGCCTGACTTTCCTAAACGACGCTATGGCATTTACCTCTAGTAGAGAAAAGATGGGATCACCTTGAATCCCTAGTCGCACATCCCATAGACCTATCAGCCTACAAAACTCAACAAAGAATATAATCTCCTCTGCATTCAGATTTAGCTCACATAGTCAACATGTGGCATAACATTCTCCACAATTCCCAAATAACCTCACCTCAGCTTTCAAGTGGTGGAAAGATAATAATATCCTACGGATCAAAGATCTCCTACTCACCAATGGCATCAAATCAATACAATATATGCAATTTGTCCAATACATGCCAAAGGATAATTTTTTAGATACACCCAATTACATCATTTTATTAAAACAATAATTCCTCAGGAATGAACCCCTCCCTGTTAGAAACTTGTTCTTAACAAGCAGGGTCCCTTTCACTATTGTATACATTACTAATATCTCAAAAATCTGATACACCCCATAAAATATATGACAGATTTGGAAAAGGATATGGGTCAAGAAATCCCACAAAGAGATTGGACCTCAATTTGGAATTCCATCTCCAAGATTTTCCCCCAATACGGCCATACAAGAATCAGCCTATAAAGTACTAACATGGTGGCATATCACTCCTGAAAGGATGCACAAAATAAATCCTTCCTTGCCTCCGTGTTTTCGAGGATGTGGTGAAAATTGTAACTTCATACACATTTGATGAACACGCACTGTAGCAAACACTTACTGGGAAGATGATTTTAAGCTAATAAATACAGTATTACAGAAACCAATACAGAAAGATATTCGTTTGGCCTTGCTAACACTCCCTGCTAAGGAGCTAAGTAAATTACACAATAAACTATTGTCTCAGATTTTGGCAGCAGCTAGGATTAATTTAGCAAAACAATGGTTGCAAAATTTTATTATGACCTACAAATTGTATTTGAGTGCTTTATTAACATATACAATGGATAACCATACAGAACTATGATCCCCAAAGAATATTTTTTAAAAAAACCTTTGCGCCAGGGCCCCCCTTACAAGTTAAAAAAAATTGGGGCCCCAGAAAATTTTTTGTTAAATCATTGGAGGCAGGCCCCCCTTTCAAGTTAAAAAAAAAATTGGGGCCCCAGAAAATATTTTTTTTTAAAAATCATTGGTGGCACCTTACAAGTTAAAAATATTCTTTTACATCCACCACCTTATTTTCTCCGCAACCACAATGTTTTTACACTTAAACTGTCCACCCTACATTCTATCTATATTCTGTTTCCCCCTCCTCTTTTTTTCTCTCTTTCTGTTACCAGCAAGTTTTCCTCTCTTCTTCTACAATCCAGATAGTAGATTCTTCTGTAGATTCTTCTACAATATCGATTGGTGCACTTGCGGCTAGGCCAATCAGATTCAGCAGTGGGCTTGGCCAAACAGATTTGGGCCAATTGAGTTCAGAGGAAGGTGGGACCAATCAGGTTTAAGGGCGGGCTGGGCCAATCTGGATGGTGGGCCGGCTAGGCCAATCGGGATGGTGGGTGGGCTGGGCCAATCAGGATTGTAGGTGGGCTGGGCCACTGGGGGATGCAGGAAAAATAGTTGTTTCTTGGAACGCAGCGGGCCCCATGAAGGGTGCAGGGGCACGGGTTGGTAGTTCTGCCACTGGTGATGGCACTCGAAGGGGGGGGGAAGCTCTTTAAAAGTGCAGCACTTTTGTCCCACACTGATGGCGGCACTGTCCCCATGGCAGATGTATTGCAATTGCAACCGCAAGCGGTGAAGGATGTGGCATAAAATATATGTACTGCTTGTCTTTTTTCTTAATTTTATTTTAATTTTCCGTTTTTCTTTACCTCTTATATATATCAATGTTTCCCCTTACCCTAAACTGCAATATTAATGTTGTTACTAATATATTAAGATTGTACAACTGATGACTGTACTTGTTTCATTAAAAATAAATAAAAGAGATTTTTTTTAAAAATAGTGTTTTTAAATTTTATTTTACCTAGATAATAGGCTAGAATGCAGAATAAAATCGGACTTTTGAAAAAAAAAAAAAATCACTAATTTTTCAGAATATATTAAACCCTGAGGATGAAAAAGACAGAATCTGAAAATCTCATCTTAGACCTGTCAAGGTTGCATATAAGTCATGTTTTGACTTGAGATAAATTCGGACTTTGATAAATAGCCCCCTTAATGTTTGTCAGTGGGCCCAATCAAAAAGTGGTTAGAACATATCAAGTAGATTCACACCCTGACCCTGAGGATGGTTCTGCCTGGTGCTCATTATCTTCCGAGGGATCGGCACCCTCCAGTTAGTAGAAAGTATAATAGAAACCGGTACAACAAGACTGTTGCAAAGCAGGAGGGACAAACCATGCATATTTAATGATTGCAACTGATGTAATGTTTCCGGGAAGGCCTTCCAAAAGTTTATACAGAGCAGTCTGACGACGGGGCAGTTTCACTTATCACTAGTTGTAAACGTGCCCTATGGCGGATGTTCTGAACACCAGGCCCTATGCAGGTAACCAGTTCTAAAGATCTAGCACTACGCAAATTCACTAAGATGCAAATTTGCGCTCAGGGCGGCGAACGTTAGCGAAGTAGTGCTACCGTTAGTTCGCCAGGAAAATCGCAGTTATGCTAGCAAAGCCTAATTTGCAAACGGCAGGAACTTAAGTGTATAATAGAAGTATATGTTACAGCCACTACATTCCACTACACAAGCCCAGGAAACCTTTAATAAATTAAATAAAATGTTCCTATTGCCCTACATGTGCCTGTATAGTTGAGTTGCCATATGTTAGGACATGTAGGGGTGAAGCAGGGTAACCCCCCTAAAAAAACCTGATCTTTTTCAGACTATCACCCTAGAATGGTAAAACACGCCAGCGTTTTTTGGGACTTAGAAAAATTTTCCAATTTTTTTTTTTTCAACCTCCTATCTATTGTATTGAACTTCGCCAGGTCTGACCAGGCGAAGTAAAGTCTAGCGTAAATGGTAACGTTCAGGAAAATTTTGATCTTAGTGCATTTGCGTAATTACGATCCTTCGTCAGTGCGCAACTTTGCCTGGCGTAAGGGTGCAAAGTTGTGCAAGTCTATCTACTTCGCTAGCGAAAATTCGCCAGAGTCGGTGTTAGTGAATTTGCAAAGTTGCAAAATGACATCACACTGGCGAATTAGCGCTAGCGTTAGACGCTTCGCGCTTTAGTGAATTTCCCCCCTAGAGTACAACTTTAGAAAAAAAATTGTTAATGTTTGGGCTCATTGGCTAATAAGTGTGTCCTGCACAGGCTATATTAGGCTAGATTATTATAATTTGGCTGTATTAGTATGCTTATTTTATTGGTACATGTATGGTTTCTTAACTCTGTCAAGACTCATGATCTGCTCTGTTGATGCCTCCTACTATCACATGTAGTAGGACATTTGTCAGCACTGACAAGAGGCAGGGGACAACCATGCCTTTAGCCAAATTGCAACTGATTACAACTCTCTACCGATTAGTCTGAATGTACAGAAAGGAATACATTATAGTCTTTTCTAGATGTGTCTCCATAAATACTGGCAATAGTTTACATTGCAGCAAAATAATCAAAAGGGGGAAACATGCAGGACAGTGGTCTGAGCTATATTTTTACCATGGGCTTCGGTTTATGCCAGTTTTTTCCAAAGCTGCAGTTATAGCTTCACTTTTCTGTTTATTGTGGCTGAACTTGTTACTATGATATTCCAAAACTGAACTTGGGGACAAGCAAATTATTTGGCGAGCCAAAAATAATCAGGGCTTGTGTAAGAAAAATAACGTAACCAGGTGTTAAGAAACAATTTGATTTATTTTGCTTTATCTGATACATTGCTAGGGCTGTTCACTTACTATTTTCTAAGCCCTGAAGGTTTGTTTTTATTGGCAGAACAGCAAATACAGCCTTCTGTTGCAGTAATTCCTGCCAATGGCTGAAAATCTTATTTACACAGGAAAAACTTAATTTATTGTATGATTGATAGATAGATAGATAGATAGATAGATAGATAGACACAGATAGGTAGACGGTATCCTTTCTGACATTTTGGGGCAGATTTACTATTGGTCGAATTTCGAATATAAAAGAATTCGAAATTCGACCAAGGGAATAGTGGGGAAGTAAAATCCTTTGAATTGGACTATCGAATTAGAAGGATTTTACCGCAATTCAATCGATCGAACGATCAAATATAATTAATTCAATCGATTGAATATTCAATATTGAATCGAATTTGAATCGAATATTCGAACGATTTTAAGCGATCGATAGAATTTTTTATATTCGATCAAAGATAATGATGCCCAATTCGGTAGCTTTGATCTGGCGAAGTAGGTGGCCGAATTAAAATTTAAAGGGGAGGTATTCGAACATCGAATATTCAAATAAAATTTTATTCGAATACTCGAATCATTTCAATTTGAATATCCAATGGTCGAATTTGCCTAATTTGCATATTCGAAGATTCGAATTAGAATTTAATACAAATTCGATCGAACTTCGAATTATTAACGTGAATTTTGTAAATCTGCCCCTTTGTGTTTATATCAGTTTGTGGTGCAACACTGGAAGGATCATATACAAATGTAAAGCAGTGTGCAAAGTGCAATAGTCTGATGTAAATCAATATGTTTTTTTAACCCTAGCCAGCAGTGTTTTTCTCCAAATTCCAGTGTCCGGCCACATAGAGGGCAACATCTTCAACAAATGTGCCAAAATTAATGCAATTATTTGTATTCACAAAATAAGTGCAAGTTGCAGTTAACAATTTCACAGCAGGGGTAGCTACAGGATTTCCTAGTTACAATAGGCGCATTTGAAGGGACAGATGCAATGGCACATAGGGGGAAATGTAATAAAACTTTCGAAGAGAATACATTTGCAAATAAAAATTTGCATGTCAAAATGTAATATTATTCATTAGGCTTTTATTACATTGCAAATCTTAATTGCCCATTGCAAACTTTTAAGACCAGCGTGAAGGTGGCATAGACGTCACATACACTGCACCTTATCGCAAACTACAAAATTTGCAATCGCTATCCTATTGTCACTTGAGGGTCATATGCTCTGCAAATTAATGTCTGACAAAGTTGCACGAAGTTCGGCGGAGCCTTCCGAGGTGACAATTCGCCCTTTAGTGACTTCCCCTTTGGGTTTATATAAAATATGAATTAACAGTTACTATAATGTAACAGGATGGGTGGATGATAGCTTAGCTAAGGCACAGTAAATAGAAAGGAGCATTGCACAACTCAATGTATATCATGATAAAGCTTGTGTAGAAATGCACAATACATTTGAATTAAAGGGTTTACTCTGTATGTTGGGAGCCAGAAAGGATTCCTTTTTGCCATTCCATGTTTTATTCGTTTTTTTCTGCCTTACTGTGTGTTCCAAGAAAAAAATGGTCCAAGTTCTCTTTATCTTCTAAAATATACATTGTTGGAATATGAAAAGGACATTTCTCGAGTGACGCTTTGTATAAATGCCAATAAATAATTGCAGCAATTCACACACTTTTGCATATGAATTTTTTAGATGTAGTGCACCGATTGTCATGTCAGAAGCTCTCAGATACAGATTGGATATGGTGATACTAGAAGATGGTAATGGAAAATTAACTTTTTTGAGTCCATTAGTTCAAGTAGCTAGATATCTATTTAAACATTTTTTTAATGGTTGCTAAAGAAACATGTAACATATCATAACATTACAAACCTGCTAAAAAGCCAGTGCATTTCTAAAGACAGGAATTAAGTGGATTAAAAAAACTAAATGTTTTTCCCCTTATCATAGCTCCTTGGGAAGTCTGCTTTGTAAGGAATGGGCTTCTCTATCTACCTTTGTAATCAGTCTTATTTACCTTGTCTAGATCTCCAAAAGATTTAAAATGATGTGGTCCAGGCTATAGACACAGCATAGGCCTCACAATAACATTATACATTTTAGTTATAGTCATTTTCCTCATTTGGAAAAAAAATCTTTGTTAAAGATAATTAAGTGTATGTGAACATATAGCCTATTCCTAGAGAAGGTGGTAGTTGCTGGGCACCAGATTTCTAAATAGGGCACATGAGAAAGGGGGTGCAGCAACCCATCAATACATGAGCACTCCATAAGTCTCCATCAGTCATTTAGTCAAACATTATCCAAAATAAATAAGGGTCACTAAGGGTCCGGATTTATCAAGGGTCGAATTGAAAATTCGAGTTTTCTAAAATTTTTATGGTTAAAACTGTCTAATTCAACTAGGGAATCATCCAAATTCTATTAGAGTTTTTAAAAAGATTTTGAATTCGATTTTCAAGATTGATCATACTCTGGCCATTTAAACAGCAATTCGGCAGGCTTAAAGTGATATTGAAATTAAAAATGTTCTTTACAAAATAATATATTATCGTTTTTCACTGATTGTTCTGCTTTTGTAAGTAATTGTTACTTGACGTTCCTAAACCTGACTGTTTTGCCAACTTGACTGTCCCTTCTAAGCCTGTCAGTTAGAGTTTCTAATGCTCACGGACTACTGCTGCACAAATATGAAAGCCCCCTCATACAGGAACATGGGCTAAGAAAGGTAATGTAAAGCATCTGGCAAATACTTTTATGACAATATTATAAATAGCATACAAAGACAATATTATGATAAATATAAAAAAGGATAATTTTCTGGTGTCAGTATCTCTTTAAAGGGTTTTTTATATTTCATTTTGAAATCTGACATGGGGCTAGACATATTGTCAATTTCCCACCTGCCCCAAGTCATGTGACTTGTGCTCTGATAAACTTCAATCACTCTTTACTGCTGTACTGCAAGTTGGAGTGAAATCACCCCCTCCCTTTCCCCCACCCAGCAGCCTAACAGAAGAACAATGGGAAGGTAAACAGATAACAGCTCCCTAACACAAGATAATTGGCTGGTACATCTAAGAACAGCACTCAATAGTAAAACCCATGTTCCACTGCGTACTATTCAGTTACATTGAGAAGGAAAAGCAACATCCTGCCAGAAAGCAATTCCCTCCTGAAGTGGTGGCACAGTTCACATGACTGGGGCTGCTGGGAAATTGACAAAATGGCTACCCCCATGTCAGATTTCAAAACTGAATATAAAAAAATCTGTTTGCTCTTTTGAGAAATGGATTTCAGTGCAGAAGTCTATTGGAGCAGCGCTATTAACTGATGCATTTTAAAAAAAGCATGTTTTCCCATGACAGTTTCCCTTTAAGTCAATGGGAGAGGTCCAGGGATCAACCTGGAGATGTTTGCAGCCTTCCTGACATTCAAGTTTTTTTGGAGAAAATTTGATTAGAATTTTCAGGTTGTTTCAATTCATTCGAGTTTTAAAATTTTTATTCCAACACATTTCAATTGGTCGAATTTCTAATATATGGGAGTCTAGGAGAGTTTTAAAAAATCGTACGATCGGTATCCGATCGAATTCGAACTTCGAATCCTTCACACGAATTTTGTAAATTTGCCCCTAAATGTATGACAATGTTATGCATTTTATGAATTGATGTATCTTGTAAATGAGCATAATACTAACCAGGTAAAGGTATATAATCCTTATAGTAAAAAAGGATATATAAACTAAATGAGTGCAAAAAGCAAATATGTTGTTGTACCTACATGCAACATTCATTTATGGAATTCCAGCATAATTATTCCTTCTACAATAAGGTACTAGATACTGAATATAGTTTAATGGGTGTACTACAAGTTTTCAACTACTTGTTGGATTCCTGGTACCTTTCTGGCTATCTTTGGGCAGTAGGAACTTAGACTTTTCTATCTCTGGTGGGCCTTTCCTATGCTGTTGGTGGAAGGGTTAACCAAAATCCATCTCCACCATAAAGCAGATAACTTATACACCAGTAGTTCTTTAAAAACAAATTAAACTCTGGTCATAGTTTTGTAGTCTAGTAAAGTCATGTGTTCAACTTACTTATAATACCCAAGAGCTATTTAAATAAGGAATGCTGTATACATCACTCCACTATTTTTAAATACAAGGATATCAGAAACCAGTGAGAAATTCCATGACCACATAAAGACACAAGGCCACAAGTCAAGTAATACACCAAAACGGGTCTTTTAATAGTCCAATTTTTATAGTGTCATGACACAATAGTTACATTATTTTATATATAAATTACACTTGGGAATTGCGTATTTATTTGGTGCACAGAGCTAGTATAACTGTATAAGCTGGGATAAGGTATTTTAAACAGGCAGAGAGCTGCTCTCTTTTATGCACTGACACTAGCTCTGCACCTTCTGACTGTTAATGAACCCTTTACATGTGCTTACATTTTATTTGTATTATTTCCAGTGAATTGTTCCGTGCTCATTCCATGTTATTTACTTTGCTTTTAATTGTTGGTAGCACAGAGAAAATAAACCAAATCATATGGGGCAGATTTATCAAGGGTCCAATTTAGAAGTTTTATAACTAACAACAATTCAAATTGTTCGATTGAATGGTTCAATTCGAACAATTCAAAAGATTTTCACCAAAAACATTTGATTTTCAAAAACACGCCTTAGGTTCTAGGAGGTCCCCCATAGGCTAAAACAGCAATTCGGCAGGTTTAAGATGGCGAAGGACCGAATTCGAATTTTTTAAAGAGAGAGTACTTTGATTTTTGAATGGTCGAATCTTTAAATTCCATTCACATTTGTTTACAATTCTAATTTTGGCCTATTCGATAGTCGAAGTACCCAAAAATTACTCTGAAATTCAATTTTTTTTCAATCCGAATTTTCACTTTGACCCTTATTAAATCTGCCCCTCTGTGTCAAGAGATAACCTTTCAGTCATAATCCTAAATATTTCAGGAAAAGGATCAAATAATACTACCTACCTCGCAATCTGACAGATTTGGAGTGTTTCTGCAAAGTAGAGTGGGCAAATCTTGCAAAGTCAAAATGTGCCATGCTGATAGACAAAAAGACTGAGTGCTGTAATAAAATCAAAAGTATTAGTTTAAGGGTGTGCATACTTATGCAACCACATTATTTTAGTTTTTTTTATTTTCTTCCCTCCACCTAAAATATTTCAGTTTGTTTTTCAATTGAGTGGTACAGATTATAGGTCACATTGAAGGTGGAAAAAGTTCTGAAATGATTTATCTTTTTTTTGTACAGCACAGGAACCTGACATTTTACCAGGGGTGTGTAGACTTTTGGACTATTGGACTATTATGTACAGTATTAGGAATACTGATGAATGCTTCAATAACACCAGTGAAGTTTAGCAATGTTCAGAGTCAGTGCAGAGAAGCATTTTGGCAGCAAGAGATCATCTCATCTCAATTGTTCTATTAAAAGGCTTGACAACAAGACTTTCAGAGTGATATAGGCTATTACCAGCAAACATGTCAACTCCATAGCTGACAGTTCAAGGCTTTCAGGAAATGTTCAGCTCTCAACTGTGAGCTATGTCCATCTAATTATTACACTGATGTAGTAAGCAGCCTATTATAGACAAAATAGTCTGGTGCTCTTTGCAAACAGGAACTTGTCTAAGAACAATAACTAAAACAACCTTCCAATGTCATAGTCAGGGAAAAAAAAGATTTGCCTTTAAGCAAACTGCACTTGGAAGTTTATGAAAAGTATTAAGGAGAGTCAAGTGGAAACTTGTAGTGTATAATACAAATGCATATCTGTTGTTGTGTTATTTTATCCTAAATCTTGCAACACTTTCTACCGTTAATCCTAAAATTTTAGGATTAGCTTTAACAACTGATTTCAATGCAAGAATCTGTCCATAATGAGTGTGTTTTTATCTATTAAATAGCATCAATAAAATGCAATTTTTGCGACCAATTCAGTTATACTACACTTGTGCATTAATAAATCTGTTTTTAGTCAGCAGGTCAACTCAATATTTTCAGGTTTAATCTGAAAAAAAGGAAGAATAGGAACTTTAGTGGCTTATAAATATAAATAAATAAGACCAACAGTAAGGGGGTCATTTTGGGGGGAAAACCTTGAATTTTAAGAGGAAAAGAAAACCTCAAATTGTTCAAAATTTATTATGCCCCGAAGGTGCTAAAAGTCAGAATCCGAAAATCCGCCATCTCAAACCTGCTGAGGTCATGTAGAAGTTAATGGCAGATGTTCCTTTTACAATATGAAGATATTGTGATCTGAGCTGGGTTTCATCTGATAATCCAAAAAATTGTGGATTTTTGAAGCTCTTAGGGCATCAAATCTGAAAACATTTCTACGATTGGAGCTTTGGCTCAATTTTATAGAGTCTCTTCCTGCACCAAATTTTTCGAGATAATTTATTTGTATCTGTTAAAATCACGGATGGGAGTTTGGTATAATTTGGTTTGATAAATAGATGAGATCAATCTGAGTTTTAGTAAATAACCCCCTAAATCTCTAAAAGATATACTAAATACTATAAAGTTAAATAATAAAAGGTATGCAGTAAAAAGTATTTATAAAGCACCAATATATTCAGCAGCATTGTGCAATAAAAAGTATATATCTCCCATAGCTAAATAATCCAAATTTTTCAAAAATATTGCCTTTTTCTCTGTAATAATTAGTGATGGGCGAATTTATTCGCGAAACGCCAGCGAAAATTCGGCAAAAAAAATTCTCCGACAAAAAAGAGTTTTTGACGCGACATGACGAAAACGACGCGACGTGCATCGTAAACGACGCGACGTGCGTCAAAAACGAAGCGACGCAACGAAAACGACGCGCGTCAGAAACGCGACTCGTTTCGCGAATTTTTTCGCCAATTCGCGAATTTTTCGGCGAAGTGAAACGGGGGAGATTCGCCCATCACTAGTAATAATAAAACAGTTGCTTGTATTTGACCCAAACTAAGATATAATTAATCCTTATTGGAAGCAAAACCAGCCTATTTGGGGTTATTTAATGTTTACATGATTTTCTAGTAGACTTACGGTATGAAGATCCAAATTACAGAATGATCCATTATGCAGAAAACCCCAGGTTCCCATACCTGTACTTACAAATATTGACAGATACGGAAGACTCTGCTCATTAGAGCTTACCGTCTAAAACATAATTCAAATATGAAATTCTGAAGATTCTGTCTAAACCTCAACTGTACTTTAAAATGTCTATTTCAGCCTACTTGATTGATGAATCTTCAACCATCAGTTGTCAGGAAACTGAGCCCCCATCCATCAGATTGAAGTATAACTGCATTCTGAGTTTATTCAGCCTGTATAATTATCCTTGTCCTTCACTGATTATATTTGAGGATAGCTGTAATTCCTTCAGAATCAGTGAATACAATGGTTAATCCTAAAATTGCTAGCAAAGAAATTCACATCTCCATGTTACAAATATGTGGTATTAAAGATGTGAAACCGTCACTGTCAGATCAACACCAGAACCTTTCTAAAAAAGTATCAGTCACGGTTCTGTAACAAGATAATTGCTTTAATGGTATGGAATAACAAAACTACCTCACACGGAGAGGCACTGGAAATATATTTCTCAGTAGCAATGTTGTAGATAGTTAAAGGGGGTGGTTCACCTTTCAGATAACTTTTTGTTATATCCTAAGCAACTTATCAATTGGTCTTCATTATTTTTTTTTTTTTATAGTTTTTAAAATATTTGTCTTCATTTTCTGACTCATTCCAACTTTCAAATAGGGCTCACTGACCCCATGTAAGAAACAACTGCTCTTTAAGGCTACAGATTTATTGATATTGCTACTTTTTATTACTCGTTCAGGTCTTCTCCTCTTATTCAAATCAGTATATACGCTGCAAACAACCACAGTGTGAAAATCTTTACAATATTACAAGCTCAAAATTGCACTTTGCCCACTGCATTGCTAGAAATATAACTGTATCTAGCACTGGATAATTTTTCAGGAGTTGCAAATCATACAAAGAGTTGTATAAATAATTGTAAACATAATGTGTTATAAATGACTGTTGCTACGTGATCTCACTAAAGCAGTTTTCCTCTGATTCTTTGTTCTTGAAACTCAAATACCTTCTCTTTTACTTTATCGGGTAATACTTGTTCTGCGTCTTCAATTTTCACGTTGGCGAATTCTTGCCATATTGTTGTATGCTTTTCTTTCTCTCGGTGCTTTGATCTAGAATGAATATAGTGAATATTTCATTCTCATAACAGACCAGTGTTCTACTTTATTCAAGCGGTGCTTTTTGAATCTGCCTTGTCCTTTTGTACACATGCTTGTCTTTGTCTTTGCACATGATTTCATTAGCAGTCAAGGAAATGTGATTACTAAGTGTCACTGCACATGGAGCATGACTGTGATGATGAAGAGAGACTTGCATGAAAGGTGGGTGTTTAAACAAGAAGTAGCCAGTTAACGAAATGTAAGGTTAATCCTGAGTGTTGACTGACAGGTCTAAAAGAATCTTTGCAAATCCAAGACAACGGAAAAGCAGTACTGACAAACTGTCACTAGATAATCTCACAGGACCTGCAGGTGTTGTTGTGCAAATATACTGTAGCATTATAATCAGCTGAATAGGCCTCTTACTAAAGCCCAGGCATATTATATACATCTGCTATAATGCTTAGCTACAGGAGCATTTTGTAGATCAATAAGAAATGTAACTATAGGATACACATATATTACATTAATTATTAATTTCAGTTACAAAAATATGTTTGCAGACACTCAGGGGCAGATTTATCAAGGGCTGAATTGAAAATTTAAATTTCAGATTTGAATTTTAAGAAAACTGTCAAATCGACATTTAATTTGAGTTTTTAAGGTTGATTTTTGAGATTTATCATAAAATGTCCCTTTAAGAATTTGAATTTGACTATTCGCCATCTAATTGCTGTTTTAGTCAATGGGAGACAACCTGGGATCATTTTGAAGTTGTTTGCAGCTTTCCTGACAATCGAGTTTCTTTGAAAGAAAAAACACGAATTGGATTCAAAATTTCTGGTCGATCCTATTCACCAGAGTTTAGAAAATTCGGTTTCAATTGGTTGTATTTTGAGTTCATGGGAACTTTTTAAAAATCAAATGATTTCGAAATTCGACCTTGATAAACGTGCCTCCCCATTTGCATTCGAGGAGGCCTAGCTATCAAAATTAGATTTTGTGGAGTTTTAAACATTTTTCAACCTCAAGTAAACTCACATTTTACACAAATGTCTCAATAAGAATACGAAAACCTCAAGATCCTCGTTTCACATGCAGTTACAAATGAAAAACCAGTTGACAAATGAATTAAAAATTTGCTAAGGAAAGCTCCCATTGACTGTTACATGACCTCGGCGGCTTTTATATGGGGTACTTTGTACGTTAGAGGTTTTTCTGGTTTTTACGCTTAATAGATATCGAAAATGTTGTTTAAATCCACTCTTCACATGAAATATATATTTTCCCATATATACGATATTGAGCTCTAAAAAGTGTGAATTGTGAAAAAAATGAATGTTAATAAATATTTTTTATGCTTATTTATTATAACAACTTCCTGAAAATATTGGGGAAAATTCAGATTTCCATGATTTTTTCAGATTTCTTAACTGAAAACTAAGAATTTTTCTGATTATTCCCCTGAAAGCTCCAAAAACATTGTGGAATTGCACGAAACCCAGCGCACATCAAACAATCTATGGGATGTCTCCCATTGGCTTATATGCAACCTTGGCAGGTTTGAGATGCCGGATTTTAATATTCAGACTCTTTCATCATTGAGGTTTAATAAATTCTGAAAAAATTGTGGTTTTAAAAAAAGACTATTTTCTAAAAAAAAAATTTTTCAGTTTTTCGGGATTCAGAGTTTGATAAATAATAGTTGATACAATTTTTTAGCAGCAACTCTGGAGTATTAGCAACTATTGTATCAATTCTAACAGCTGCCTGTAATGAAACCCAGGCATTCTGCTCAACAGGGACAAAGATAAGAAATGCATCCATTAAATGTATCAATTTAGAACAGTTTTAGGGGGTTGGCCACCCCCCTCTTCCCAGAGCTGCTTTAGCCAAACTGAGGACTGGGATTCTGCTTTGCTAAGAAGTGGTAGTAAGACTAGTGGAACTCAATAGCAATACTTACAAGTGATTGAGTGAGGAGTGTATCCTCATGCAGTTTTTGAAAAGAGGACGAGAAAGGGAGTTCCTCTGATAGTCTTCAAAATGGTAGAAATGTGATAATTGTAATAATGACTCTACTGTACAATAAATAATAAAACACACTCTTTAAAATGGTCTAACAAATGATTGTTAGAGATATACAATGCTCAACATATTAAAGTACTGTGAGTGCCCCTAATATGAGTATAAGTCTAAGGAATGTAACTCATATTCTAGTCATGAGTTACAAAGAGGTGCTGTAGGTGAAAGTGCAAACAGTAGTGCTACACCATGAAGACAGTTCTCATATTACATCAGAAGAGGGTAATGACATGGTATGCAGAAATTTAAACTGAGAAATGATGAAAGAAATCAATATTTACACTTGTCTCACTTTGTAAGTCACCTTGTGATATTCAGAGGAGATCCATCCCTGACAAAGATAATGCATACAGGAAAAGGTTTTGTATATGATATACTTCATGTTAAATATGCTTTAAGAATTTTTTTAAAGGAAAACAATGCCAGACAAACTACAATGGAAACTACTGTTCAAGGGCATTGCAAATACATATAAGCATACGAGTGACATGGAAAACAGCTATAGATTTATTTATATCTGATATTTAGGTTTGAATAGTGTCTAAAGGCCACCTTAATAATAGCAATTGCTTCACAGGGTGGGATTGTAGAATATTAGCATTACTTGTTAGGCACAAATGCCATCTATCCTCTAAATGGCACTCTTTTAAAGGAAGACTATACCCCCCAAACAATGTAGGTCTGTATAAAAAGATATTGCATAAAACAACTCATATGTAAAACCCTGCTTTATGTTAATAAACCATTTTCATAATAATACAATTTTTTAGTAGCATGTGCCATTGGGTAATAATAAATAGAAAATTGCCATTTTGAAAAATAAGGACAGCCTCCTGGGATCGTATGATTCAACGGTGCACACAAACATACCAAACAAACTATAAAGTTAGGTCACATGAGCCAATTAACAGACAGAGTTGTGTCTTTCAACACATCTTCCTGTTACAGTTAGAGTTGAAATATTTCTGGTCATGTGATTTCTGAGGCAGCACACAGACCATCACGAAATGGTGGTTCAAGGCAAGAGATGTAAAAGGGCAATATTTACTTATATATATATATATATATATACCAGGTTGGTAAGATTCTTTAATATGTATAGTTTTCCTTTAAAGAACAAGTAAACGTTTTTTTTTTCTATCTCTAAATTTGCTCTAAACAGCCCCTCAAATTAATGTACCTTAGTCCCTGCTGCAAGTCTGCTCTGGTTTCTGTGTTATCAGCAGCTTGTTTCACCTTCTTCCTGGTGCAGAGTGAAGCCCCACCCCTTAGCTTACTGAGCTGACCTTATATCTTGGACTAGTCCAGTTTATCATTTGCATACTATGACATAGCAGAGAGCAGTGTGTGTAGCAGCTTTTGCTTGGGGAAACTAGCTTACTAATGAAACACTGGCTCCCTCTTCCTCTCTATTGTGGAACAGCAGCAAATGGACTGCTCAGTAAACTAAGGGGCTGGGCTTCACTCTGCACCAGGATGAAGGTGAAACAAGCTGCTGATAACACAGAAACCAGAGCAGACTTGCAGCAGGGACTAAGGTACATTAATCTGGGGGGCTGTTTAGAGCAAATTTACAGAAAGAAAAAGAAAAACATTTACTTTTCCTTTAAAGAAAATTATTATTTTCCCTCTTCTATTACATATCCATCTATACATTAGTTAGAGAAAGGTAGAATTACCTTGAAGACCGATATAGAATCTTTAAGTAAAATAAAGTTAAATACATTTCAGAGATATTTGACTGTTATCATATTAAGCAAATGTATTACAAACACTTTATCATAGGCCTATGAGTTAGTGTTTGCAACACGAAATCTTTTCTACTTGAACTTTACTATTTTTGGAAGATTGCCTTTATTCGAGTGCCTGCCAACAGATTTGCTTATGATTGTCCGCTCCTCAAGCTGAGGGGTCAGGGCAGTGCACCTGTGCCACTTCCTACATGTGGTGAGTTTGTATTATACCCAAATCTATCCCCTTGTCTTCAACTTCATTGTAAGCAAATGTATTAGTCAATATATATACAGATAATCCAGAATGAATGATAAGGCCAGCTAAAAGTCTTGTGCCAGACAAATAATCTCTATGACCTGAGATGGCTGCCTACACACCAATATTACAACTAAAAAAATACACTTGTTGGTTCAGGAATTGCATTTTATATTGTAGAGTGAATTATTTGCAGTGTAATTTAGAAATAAAAACCACATCATAAAAATCATGACAGAATCCCTTTAAAACTGAGATGCTTGCATTGAAATTTAGAAAAAGTCACAATAAAGAGACATGGTATTAATATACAGTTGCACAGATGAAATTATGGTTTTATTTCTGAATCTCATCTGTAATAGAGTTAGGTGTACAGGTGCTGTATTGATTTGATGCTAGTAAAGCCTTAGCCCACAATGTATGATTTTAGAATTCATATTTTGGATGATAGCAACAAGGTTGTATGGCACAGTACATCATCGAAGAAATTCTTAATTGTCATTACACAGACATTGAGACATTGACTGTCCTGTTGACTTATTTTCCCACCTATGTCTGCCTTTCAGTGTGCTTTTTGGGTTGAAACACAAAGTGAAACATGCAGCGCAATTAGATGATGGTAGCTGACCACAACTGCATACATATTAATAGTGGTAACCTTCTACAGCTTATTGCTTGTAGAAACTAACAATTAGAATTTACAACACATTTTCTCTATAATCTGATCCTAAATGCAACTTGAGTTAGAAGGACAGCTTACTGCATAAATTACACACATCTCCAAGCACGCACTACAAGTCATCAGAGCTGAAAAAAATAAAACCTCTTCTTGGAATTATGTAGTCACTAGGACAAAGCTCTCCAACTCATGCAGCTGGTTCCACTGACATGGTGCCTATTGCTTTAGTGCTCTCCACAAAGAGCATGGCAGCACATTAGAAGAATCACATCCCTACCTACATCACATCCCTACCTACATGCCAGGGTACATCATCTATCATCATTTTGTTGCCACCTGCAAAATCACACAATCAGGTGTACTCTAACAGTTCCTGAGCCATTAGAATTACATGACAAGTGTTTTTTATTCTATGTAGGTTTACACTGACCAATAGCCTTGGATCTCTTGACCATATGAGGTTTAAATGATTGAAATCTCAGTGTTTCATTTTAGCCTTTCATTTACAGGGTTGTGTACATATAAGCTTACATAGGTCTCTGATTTTAAAGTAATGCAGTAACAGCAAATGCTAATTGATCTGTACCTTGCTGTGGCTACTGTGATGATAATGCTTTATAGGGGTACTTTCAGTAGTGGAATTGTACTATGACATTAAACTAAATATAGCTCCATTGTATTAGAGTGTTTTGATTGGGCAGCAGCTTTATAGGAAAATATCCAGCGTATGCAAGAAATAATGTCATTCGCACAAACTTCTTATTACATCTGAAAAATGAAGGGCAGATCAAGTAGGAGAACAAGAACACATATTCAGAATAAAGTTACCCAATAATTAAAATCAACCTACAGTATAATAATACCCTCCTACTATTCGCCTAAGACTAATGTCACAAAATGCTGCCTCCTGTGGGTATTAAGGCATAAATAGGATAAAAGTTGTGGCTAGCATTTGCAAAGTGCGGGAACATCATATTTGGTGCATTGAAATGACATCAGTGTGCTATTCTTTTGGTACAAAACTGGTGGGCTTATTAAACCAACCCAAACCATGCAGGATCCCTGGATCTTCCACCACATTCAGGGAAATGGAAGCTCCAGAGTTCCCAAGCTTCAATAAGCATACTGTTCTTAGAGCATATTGGATGGATGCGCAAAATGCAAAATAGCTACAGTATATTTTCATTATGCATAACATTATCCAGAAAGCTCCGAATTATGGAATGCCCATCTTCCATAGACTCCATTTTATCCAAATAATTAAATATTTTAAAATGATTTCCTTTTTCTCAGTAATAATAAAACAGTACCTTGTACTTGACTCCAACTAAGATGTAATGAATCCCTATTGCAAGCAAAACCAGCCTATCGGGTTTATTTAATGTTTACATGATTTTCTAGTAGACATAAGGTCTGAAGATCCAAATGAAGGAAAGATCTGTTATCTGGAAAACCCCAGGTCCTGAGCATTCTGGATAACAGGTCCCATACCTGTATATGCATTTTTTAATTGAGGCACACACGATTATGTAGTGCATGCATGCACACCCTCTGTATGTAGGTACCCTTTATCATGTTTATTTTTTGAGAATTTTGCAAGTAATACACCTGAGGGGGCTGCAATAATTTCAGCACTCGGTGCACAGTCATGCACAAATTTGCTATGAACAGAATTTTCTGCTAAATGGACTGTTCCAATCAACATTTAAGGGGCAATTCAAGGTACAAGCATTCAGAAAAATGATTTTTCACAAAACTAATGTCTGTTTTATTGAATTTCTGAAAACATTTCTCACTGATAGGACTTTATATTCCCCTTTTATACCTTTTTTAAATGTTTTATGTGTTTTTTTATAAATATATATTTAAAAAAAAATATATATATATATATTTATGTGTGTGTTTATACACACACACATTTACTTTATATTTGTCAGGAACCTAGCAAGATAGCAAGACTTATGTACTGCTGGCACCTGGTGGACACTTGGTGACATGATGCTGAGGGTTTTGGATGCCCTCTGCTGTTATAAATATGCCAAGGCTGTATATTATAAACAAGTCAAAAGTGCTATAACATTTCTGCTTGGCCATATGTATTTATTTCCACAAAAAAACAAGTAATGTTTAGGCTTATACATATAGGACTATTCTACACTGTATATTATCTTTGCTGCGCTGAAGCTCATTTAAATAATGGGGTTATTAAACATAATTGTTAGGGTTCAATATTTTTTTTGCATGCATTTATATATTATCCACTTATCTCGCCTATTCTTTGGTTTAATATGAATGCATTACTTTAAGCATCCAAATCTAAGCTTATACGTTCAAGACTAAAGGTTATAAGTCTAAGTGAAAATAGCATTTATCGGCCAATTGTTGGAGAGTCACCACCAGGTGGCGTTTCAGACTCTTGTAACGCAGGTGCCAAATGTAATTTGTATTCGAATACATTAATACTGAGTTTCGGTTTCTACTGTATAATATTAATATAAATAAAAGTATATAAATAAATACAATAGAAAGTATTTTTTGTAACATGCAAGGCAAGGTTAAAACAGTTTGATGTGTGATCTTTTTGTAGTGAGAATGCTTATAAAATCATAATGCATGGCAAGGTCCCCTCTTGGAGAGGGAGCTTTATGAAATGCTCCTAATATGGGGCTTTACTGATTTAAGCACAATGTATTTAACCTCTAGAATGGGAAAGGTTGACATGGTTAGTAGATCTGTGTACACTGGGTGGGCTGCAATCTCTCCCGCAATATAGTTAGATGTGTTCCAGCTTTCCTCATCAGGACATGTAACTCGGTAGTGACCACAAATGCAGTGGAAAAATTTCAATTTTGGCCACAAATCAGATTAATGTTGCATCTTAAATTTAAGGATTGGGATTGTGTCACTTCCCAAGATTTACATTAAAATGTTTGCGTGTGAATCTTTTGCCACAGGTTTGCAACTGCAATTGATGCAACCCACTTTAGAAACCCTGGAGGCACTGCTATGTTCATGATTCAATAATCCCCAACATCAATGGGCACACTAGGGCACAATTCTGCAGAAGAGGCAGGACCAATGCATTGGGCTGGGAGCAACTATATGAAAGTGCAATGAGTGTGTTTAAAGGAATGCACTTCTAAGGGGTCATTTGTGACTGCAAGTACAGTTCAGGCACTCGAATTGCAGCAGTCAGTTGCACAGAAAACCATTTTCATTAAAGGTTCTTGTATCAGTCTACTCTCAGTGTCACTTAGTCTTTCCTGCCTTCAGTTTGGAATTAAGCGCTGCCGCACCTATTGACACACGGGGTCTTCTGGTTACACCACCAGCTCCTGACTAGGCGGTCACTCCAGGCATGCCCAGCATCAATAGGTGCAGCACTTTTGAGCCTTTGCAGTAAATTTGTTGATTTGGCTGTTATTAAAGGGCTGTGAATGTTAACAGAAGGATCTGTCTGTTGCTTAACAGGCAACTATGATAAGGATTTTACCAGGACATTAGCAAGTTCCTTTGTAGGGAGAGCAGCAAGATTCTAGCAGCAGAGTTTAAGATTGATTGTAGGGGAGAGAGTGGGAAGCTATGAAAAGGTTTAGTAAGAGGTTGCAGTAGACTACATGGAATAGGATAAGGAGGTGGATTAGTATTTTAGCTGTTACTTGCAAAAGAAAGGGTGTATTTTGGCAATATTGCAGAGGAAGAAGTGGCAGGGTTGACAGTGGTACTAATTTGATTAGAGAAGGATTGTTTTTGGTAAACAATAACTTATGTATTAAAAAAGGCCAGGTTTGGGTGGAAATCCCTGAGTGTTTTAATCATATTTCTTAAGTTCTGACTGATTTCACTAAGGGGCAGATTTGTTTTTGAAGACCACTTCGACCAGGGAATTTTGTAAATTTGATCAAATCAAATGATTCGAATAAAATTTCATTTGAATAGTCGATCATTCGACTGTCGAAGTACTGTACTTCCCCTTTTTTTTTCTTTTTATTTTATTTTATTCAACCACCTAGTTCGCCAGATCCAAGCTACCGAATTGGGTTTACTTAATTTTGATTGAATAAAAAAAATTTAAAAAATGAAAATTTTTTCCCATTCGATCGTTTGACCAATTGAATTGCAGTAAAATCCTTCAAATTCAATATTCTAATTCTAAGGATTTTACTTCACATCCTATTCACATGGTCGAATTTCAAATTTTTTTCAATTCGAAATTTGACCATTGATAAATCTGCCCCTAAGTGTTTTGTATAGAATAGTTTTGACCTGCCTCATTGGACAGGGCACATTTTGCCTGAGGGTATGAGTTACCATTAAGATAATTCCTAAGAACTCATTAGATCAAAAAATAAGTGCATTGTGGAGTGTGCAAACATGCTTTTTATTCAGTGTTTTTACCCATTATTGCTGTGTAATTTCACCACTATTTTATCTGATGCAGTTGCAGCCAATGCTTTAGAATGCACACAATTGTGCTTGCACTTTGTCCCAAATTGGGCACAATTGCATTGGAAATCTGCAGTGTATGGAATTCATTACTTCCAGCAAGTGCCGTCTTTAGATTTAAATGTGCTGCATCTATTGATGCAGGCCTTTGGGGAAAGTTACTACCAACACCTTTGGATACAGTGGAAGCTCCAGTTCCTCAGTGTCAATTCAAGAGGGATGGGAGTGATATAGTGGGGGAAGTGCAACATTGAGGTGCATGTAGTACATAAGTACCTTTAAAGTTCAATTCAACCCTGTAATTTATGTCCTCCTTACCCCTACCCTAAATGGACCCCTCCCTCCTCCCCCCTGGCCTACCTGGTACCCTGGGCAAATGCCCCTAACTTTCTACCTACACCTCCTTGCAGGTCCTGTCCAGTGGAGTTCTCCTTTAAAGGAGAACTAAAGCTTAACTAAAGAAGTAGGCTGGAAATGTTGTACACTATGTTTTGGGCTTTTGTACCAGCCCAAGGCAACCAAATCCCTTCAGCAGTAAAGATCTGTGTCTCAAAAGATGCCCCAGTAGCTCCCCATCTTCTTTTCTGCTGATTCACATGCTCTGTGCTGCTGTCACATAAATGGGTTTCTTTCTTGGTTTGGCTACCCATGTGGCCAATGTGGTCCTCATCTGACAGCACTTTGAAACCTGCCTCATAGATTTATGATTATCCTGTGTATGGCCATCTTTACAATAAATTCCCAAAAAAGATGTATTGTCCTGTGTATGGTCATTTTTACAAAAAATTTGGTAGGCTGGTACTCTGGCACCAAGAGCCCATATGGTTTCCCCCTTTCCCCCTACCTCATGTTTACTTCACTCTTTCACCCAGTCTCCTTGTCACTTAGCTACCTTACAGGATATTCACCACTGAAATATATACGGGCATCTGGCATCAAGGAGATGATGATGGCCACAAATCTGCCTGTAATGTGGGAAAATATGTCGGATGCATACCCTTGTAGTAACTTTTCAATATATTAAGACCAAATGACATTAGGGTACATTAATTTATTATATGTGCTGTATTTCTTTATCAAATAATTAAAAAAAAATCCAATAAATGAAAAGAGAATGAAAAGTGCAGGATTGCAGGATCTGGTTCACTTTACCTAATCAAGTACAGTGTACAAAAGGATGTACACACCATGCATTTTAACAATAGCAACACACACAAGAAGCTCTGATGTGGTGTAGGTAGAAATGCAATGAAATTCCTTGGATCACATAATTACCTTAAAGAGATACTGAAACCAGAATATAACCTTTTTTTACATCTATCTTAATATTGTCTTTGTCTACTATTTATAATTTTGTCATAAAAGTATATGCCAGATTATAATTGATAAATATTTTGAAAAGAACATTTTTAGTGTCAGCATCACTTTAATAATGTTATAGACCCAGTTATTCTGCTCTTGGCAGCATGCTGTGGCACAAGCTGCAAACTTCGGCAATAAGTAAAAGTGGGTATACTGGCAAATGTTATTCCACAGGATAAAATGCTTTCCATTTCCAAATGAATAACTCCTCTGTGTGACAGAAGCATACCAAAGAGCCAATATTTTTAGAAGGATGCTTAATGTTGAATATTGTACAGAATATACATTGAGGTAAACGGTTTAAATGCTAATTTTACAAACATATTTGCTGTTCTCAGCCAGTGGCTCTCAATGACTACACTTACATGCTGTATTGCTGGAACTTGTTGTCTTAGCAGGTCATAACCAATCTTACCCTAAAGGCGCAAAGATGAAGCTGTGGAAATGAAGATTTGTATGAATTTCTGACTGGGTGTGGATTGTCCCAATATTTTTCGTACTATGGTGATTGATTGCTTAGTCGATAGGACAGGTTAGAAGATATCTCTGCATGTATTGCTGATATCCATTGGCGACTGTCACTATTATTTGTCTTTTGTACGATTGCTATCTATTAACTCATAGCCAGAATATCATCTGATTTGTTCTTTTTACTGCTTTATTTAATCAGAAGTGTTAGTTGTAGTTTAGTAGATTACAAAGAACAATCGTTTGTCGTGGATGAGATAAAAATATGCATGTCTATGGCGAGCTTTAGACAGATAATGGCTTTCAGGCGTTACATATACATATTATTTATTTTTAAATATACAGGTATTTTTTAAACCATTGAGAAGAATAGGCATATTATTATGTTTAGCTTTAGGCTTGGAAGGCCCTAAATCTGGTCCTGCTAATATTGTGTGATTAGAGACATTTTGGTTGTTACATAATAAAAGGCAAAAAGTTTGGCAAAGGTCTAGTTACCTATAATAACTAGTCAGCAGTTTACTGGACAAAGTTTGTATTATTAATTACATCCTCCCATAAGTCTACTGACATGCATTAGTGCATCCAGGCCTGGATTTGTGGAAAGGCCTTATGTGGAAATCAACCTTGTAGAGAAGGCAAGAGAGCTGGAGTGAGTACAAGCTACCTGGCCTAGTGGCACACAATGTAGAATCTGGGCCTGGGTGCATCCCCTCAAATAATACAAACCAGAATTAGAGAATTTTTTTTTATACATAAAAACTCTTTTAAACTTGCAAAAAAAAAACGACTGTGTCCCTAACTAGGACAATGTATGTTTCACACGGGCATCCCCTTATTTGTTATTCAGAAGTGCAGGCAAGTTAGTGCCGGGGACTGCAAGGTGCAGGAGAAACCTGTTTTTACCCCCTGCCACACACAGCACTGTGCAGTGTCCTGCATCCTGAGCTGGATTTTTAATCAGGTGCCAAGTGCAGCCATTGCCATGAACTGAAGTGCTCCTCTGTGCATGAGCAGAAAGGGGTGCAATTTTAAGCGTACTTATCAATCTTGCACTTGCAGACATGGCAATATAAATTAAATAATTTTAAATATTATTAGATTATTAGATGTTATCTGGTGCAGTTGCAGTAGCCACCCCATCCTTATTCTTTCCCTTAGACTCAGTCCCTCACCCTCACACCCTCAGCCCATGGAATCTAGAAGGTCCATCTATTTTCCAATTTATCACAATATTGCTGTGACAGGTACACACATTTTTTAACCTGATAAAATGTGTGCCAGTTAATCAGAAAGAAGGTCCTGAAATGTTTTGTGCATTAAGTGGGGCACATGGCAGGGCAATACTTCATACTGTGCATGGGTGTAACATGGAGGGGTTGTGGACAGCATCTGACTGAAGCAGTGGTGGCCTATTGGGGCTGTGACTTGAAGGGCCTCCCCCTCACAATCTCCAGGGCCCCTCTAATTGGTTACATCCCCCAAGAGTGTGTGTGCACTGCTTTATATGATTTGTCTCCTTTCTATAATCCTTGACATGGCACAGGGGAGTGGGCCTGGGTCAGGTGGGGGCCCACCAGGCTTTCTCCCGATGTCCCACTGGCTCGGTCCTACCCTGATTGTGGGATAGTGTAGGCTACGGATATCAGCCATTTTGGCAGAGTAAAAAAAGTACCACAAGCCTTCCTTTTAATTTGTTTCTGTTGTGACAACTGTGGCCCTGGTTATGGCATAAAATTAGGTCACTGTATGGTAAGTAGGCACTGGTACAGCCTTAAGTTAGATTGTTGGGGTTTTTTCTTTGGAATGATGAATTGTTAAATACCCTCTTCAACGGGGGTCTCTGGGAGGCATTAAGGCTAGAGATGGCAACAGTGTAACCCTACATACCCACCACGCTGGAGGAGGCAAATCAGCTGGTGACCTGGTATGGCATTTATTGGTAGGTATTGACAGGGACAAGTGTGGGATGGGTTGAAATTTGTCCCTGCATGTGTTTGACTGCTCTGAACAGCCGAACACCATTCTGCTCTGTGGGGTGGTAACATGTAGCACTGATGTGCAGCAGTTCCAAATCCACATTTCACCCTTGCATGTGGGGAAGAAAGATTAAGACATATATTTTTTGCACTGCACTGAATCATTCCACCACAGAAAATAAATTGCTATATTGATAAATTGTTAATTGGTATAAAACCACCAGTAATATTTTACAGACCTGGAACTACCACAAAAATGATTGTGTGATAATGAATGTACCCCCCCCCCTAAATATTATTTTGACATGATAGGTTTATAACTTGTATTTCTTGCATAAACATTACAGTATTGTTTATGTTTTCTGTTGAACTTCTACTTTCTTATATCATATAGTTTGGTTAGTTAGTTTGGTCTTTTGCCAGCATGTTACATATATCCATTAGAGCAGTGCAAGCACAGCAAGGGCCACTCATAAAGTTATACACACTTGACCTGTAGCTACTGCTCTGCTTCAGAAACTAGTGAAAGCATGCCATAACAGCTCCTGACAACTCTGAATAAATAAGCATGCCTGTCAGATGGGAAAATAGAGGGTGCAACATGGGTTAATTATTAGCCCTGTCATTTTGTAAAATTTGTCTGTCCAAAAGTGCAAGAATGTGTTAAAAAGTTTGTTTTACAAAGCACAAAGAAATGCCTGACAAAGGGAAAATAACTGAACGCTACCTATCTTCCAAAATGTCATCTTACAAACTTTCAAGTAGAAGTCTACAGAAATATGAACCATTTCCCTATTTAGTGGCAAAATAAGAAATATACCTGATCCCTAAACAGTGAAGAATCTATATCGATTAGAGGCAGTTTGCACAATGATTGATATGATTTTATTTTGTCTTCCTCTTTGATAAATGCATTCTTGCTAAAGTGATTTCTACTCATATTCTAAAATAAACAAAAAGCATGAGCATTGGTTGTGTAAAACACTAAGGCAAAGCCAGGGTCTAGATATACTGTAGATACTGTAGATAACATAAAACAGAATAAATGTATCGCAAACCGTAATATCATTAGGGCAGTTGATGACGATCCCTCCACCCCAGAGTGGTTTAAGAAAAACAAAGAAGGGTAAAAATGAAAATTTAAACTTCTATATTAGAAAAATGGTCACAAATAAAAATAGAACTTAATTGTAAAATGTCTTTATTTCTGGTAAACTGTCTGAAAACAAGGTTTTGGAAGGTCAATAACACCTTGAAAGAGAATGTAAACTTTGCATAACACAACTCCCCAACCAACTTATATTTAACATCTCTAAAGATACCTGATACATATCAAGGAAGCGGCAGCCCAACAATATCATGAATTCATTCTTCAAGATACACTCAACAAGGTCTTTAGGTTTAGTGATCATAAAATGCATAAGAACAGAATACCAAGAATTACTGTAGAAAATATAAAGTTTGGCGATACCTTTTATTGGCCAACTGAATAAGTAACAATTGCAAGATTTCAGAGCACCCAGACCCTTTCAAATGAAAGCCTAGGGGGGTAAATTCACTAAAGTGTGAAGCATCTAATGATAGTGCTCATTCGCCAGTGTGACGTAATTTCGCAACTTTGCCAATTTACTAACAGTGTTCCTGGCGAAAATTTGCTAGCGAAGAAGATGGATTACCGCAACTTCACACCCTTATGCCAGGCGAAGTTGCGCACTGATGAAGGGACGTAACTACGCTAATTCACTAAGATGCCCATTTTACTGAATATTACCTCTTGCGCTGGCAAAGTTCAATACAATAGATAGGAGTCCCAAAAAAAGCTGGCGTCATTTACTTTTTAGGGTGATAGTCTGAAAAATAGCGTAATTTTTTTGTTATCAACCTTCCCCTCTACATTTCCTAACATATGGCAACACAACTATACAGGGGGCACATGTTTAGGGCAATAGGACAACTTTATTTTATTTATTAAAGATTTCCTGGGCTTGTGTAGTGTAATGTAGTGGCTGTAACATATACATCTATTATACTTAACTTTGCGCCGTATGCAAATTAGGAATTGCTAGCCTAAATGCGCTTTGCCTGACAAAGTAACGGTAGTGCAACTTCGCTACTTTTAGCCTCCCTGAGCGCAAATTCACATTTTACTGAATTAGCGGCGACTGGCGAAAATTCACCTGGCGAAGTGCAGTGAAGGCGTCACTAGCGAATTTTCCGCACTTTAGTGAATTTGCCCCTATGAATGATTTTCTGTAGTTTTTCAATGGCTAACATGGCACAACATGGCACAACATGGCACAACATCTTAAGACTATGGAAAGGACCAAAATCTCTGATCAGGCTTTACTGCCCTCTAGGTGTAAGATTTGATATAAGATTAATAATAAAAGGTGCCTTTATGTCTTTCTTTTCTTCCTGTTAATAACATTAATATTAAGTATCTCAAAAGGCAGGCATACAGTAGATGTTTCTTCTAATGTAATGTTATGATGAATAATTATTATCCTTTAGATCCAAAGGCATGCAGATGCATTTGACCATGGCTGTCCTGCAGCTATAAAAGAATACTGGTGATTGCCACAGGTTTCAGCACACATATAAGACAATCAAACAAAGTATGTATTTGATCGTGTGACAGTCACAAGCCACGGGAGGGCTACTTAATAATTCCTTATGTCAGAAGAAATAAGCACTTAAGTCATATAAAATATTTCAGATTATGTCCATATTGTCACAAATATAGACTGGTCCATAATTTTGCATTTGGGAGAGACTTCAGTGCCCATTATCTGTTTAGTTTACAGGTAACTTCTTCAATTGTAGTGGAATTTGCTGCCCATACTGACCTAAAATTAGAGAAATGAAATACCAGGAATATTTGTCTGCGAGGATCATTGGGTGTTATAAGTGGTACCTTTAAAATACATAGAAAGCATGAACTGCATTCCTAGGTTCAAAATGAGGCATTTGCAGAGAGACAAATTCTGTATGATGTATGATTATTTAATTGGCCAACATGTGGTTGACATTACAAGCTTTCAAACCTCACATGGTTCTTCTTCAGGTAGCCAGGAACCATGAACATTTTGAAAATGTGTTATTTAAACCACATGCTGGTCCTGTAAAGGTACACAGCCAACAGTGTTTTACATGTCTCTACTTAAAGGTGTTGTTTACAATTAATTACTTTTAGAATGATGTTGAGCAGTGATCCCCAACCAGTAGCTCGCGAGCAACATGTTGCTCTCCAAACTCTTGGATGTTG
>CM044441.1:39041665-39162491 GCA_024363595.1 Xenopus borealis
CCATTCTATAACATACTAAAAGTTAAATTAGAAATGACTTATGTTCAAGAAAGAACTGCTAATGTTTTATCTAGCACCAAAAACCTCAGTGTTAAAGACAACATTTAGGATCAATGTACTATATACCAGCCAGCTAAGGATGATGGTTACAAATCATGCTTTTGGTTTGCTTTGTCAACTACCTTAAAGAGATACTGACACCTGAACTCTTTTTTACATCTATTATAATATTGGCTTTGAAAGCTACTTTTAACTTTGCCATAATGCATGATGCTTTTACATTACCTGTCTGATCCCCCATGTTCCTGTATGAGGGGGCTGCCATATTTGTGCAGCAGGAGTCCGTTAGCATTAGAAACTGTAACTAACAGGCTGAGATGGGACAGTCAGGTTGGCAAAGTCAGTGTCAGAGAGTCAGGCTTAGGAACTTCAACTAACAACAACTAACAATTATATACAAAAAACAAACCTCTCAGCAAAAAAATGACCTATAGGTAACATTTAATGCGCATTCATATGTTAAAATAATTTTTTTAGTGTCAGTATCACTTTAATCTATCTTTATAAGAATACTGTACGGTATTGCTATTTAAAGAATCCAATAAGATTCATTGTAATGATGATTTGAGCAGTGTATGTGGCATCTAGAAGACCACTGAAGAGCTCTATTTATTTTGCCAGAAGTATCTGGCAATGGCACCATTTTTCCTGACCTGACAAGATGTTTGTAAATCTATTTGAAATCTTTTACAACCATGAAGCAATGTGGCTGAGGGTTTGTTAATACACTACTGAATTTATTGCACCAGCCTAAAGTTTCAGCTGCTCAATAGCAGCAATGATCCAGAACTTCAGACTTGTCACAGGGGGTCACCCTATTGGAAAGTATCTGAGACACTTACATGCTCAGTGGTTTCTGTGCAACTGTTGAGAAGCTAGCACAGAGCATGTGCAGTGAATCAGCAGAAAAGAAGATGGGGAGCTACTGGGGCATCTTTGGAGACACAGATCTTAAAAAGGGTTGTGGTTGCCTGGGGCTAGTACAGAAGCCCAAGGCATGATGTACAACATTTCTAGCCTACTTCTTTAGTTAAGTTTTAGTTCTCCTTTTATGGTGCAATCTGTATTACAAGCAAGGACACAATATATATTGGCTTTAACCAGTAGTGGCTAGACATTGTTTCCATGCAGCTGCTTGGGCAGTAATATTGTGATGTAGTTTCCACACAAAAGAGGTATTTAAAAACTTGACAAGTAGCTGGTTTACTCATGCTCAATGGATCATTGGGGGATTCTGAGATCAGAAGGGAAGGTCTAATCTTTTCATATAGATATGCTATAACCATGGGGAGAAATATACTAGAACCATGGGGAGAGTCAATGAAAGCATGTTTACACTGTATTGGCATAACTAGGGGTGATACTGTAACCCTTTTGACACCCTTTTGTTGTTTTTACACTCAACATGTGGCGCTCACCTAATGGCACGGGACAAACCTGAGCCACTTCGCAGTGGTATGGGGAGAGAATGGGTACCTGGTACTTACTAGCACAGTGCCTCCACCAAGTGTGATCCGGGAATGCACATCTGGGTGGCCCCACTAGGAACACAGTAATAACACACAAACTGTATTGATTAAACCTAATAATGGTTTATATTAAATAACTGGCCAACTAGTACATGCAGCACCTAACCGGTGGCAATAGGGCCTCACTAACTAACTTGCTAGCGCAATCTCCTGCTAGTTGTTTCTCTAGTGTGGATTTCTTTCACACTTTCTGTCTCTCCAGGCACAGTATGTGGCTTCCCTGTGCCAGCCTAATCCAAATGAATGCTTTTGGTGCAGCCTCTCAGCTCTCTGGGCCCACTGGCAGCTCTATGGCTTCCTTCTCTGTCCACCGTGTGGTTCTCTGTGCCAGGCTTTCTTCTTTTTCAAGTATCTGTGAATTCCTTTTCCTGACAGCCACTAACTAGCTGCTGTGTCACTTCCTGTTGCACTGAGACCACTGAACAGCTGGTTGCTAGGTAATAGCTAGCACAGAGACACAGGCTATGTGCTTCTGCCCTTACAGAGATAAGTGCAAGGGGTTTGCACTAATTCCCTACAATACATTTATCCATCCCCAATAAGGGACTACCGTTCCAATCAGAGTAATAATGAGAACTATTTAGCATCTAATCAGGGCCACTCCTGCGATCAGGCGGCAGCGAGTGGCCAGTTACACAGGGCGGCAGGGTTGCCAGGTTTGTATTTAAAAAAACTAGCCAAAAAGCCATTTTAAAAGTAGCCCAAAAATACACAGAATCTACATTAAAGAGGACATTTTTAAAATCCCCCTGTAAGTTAGGCCAGATTTCTATTTTTATTTACATATATAAATTAATTACATACCATACACAGTAGAAGACATCAACAGGTGCTGACTTGCTCATTGCTCCCTAGCAGCTTGCACACTTAGGGGCAGATTTACTAAAGGTCGAATTGTCGAGGCATTTTAGCCCTCGAATTCGACTGGCGAATATTTGGCAAATAAATATTTGAAGAAAATATTTGCAGGTTTTGAGTGCATTTTCAACTATTCGCCAGAATCATATCATCGAACAATTCAAAGAAAAGTCGCAGAAAAAACGTTCTAACATTTGCCAAAATTTGACGAATCGAGTGTTTGATCGTACGATTGAAAATCGGCAAAAGATGGGGATTCCCATAAGCTTCTATTGCAATTCGGTAGGTTCAATCTGGTGAAATAGGCAGTCGAATAAAAATTTAAAGGGCAAGTTCTTCGAATATATATTAATTCGATCTATTCGATGCAGCCGAATATTATATATTCGATAGTCGAAAATAGTCGAAATTGCATATTCGAATGCAGACACTATTCGAGCGAATATTTGAATCCTTCAAACGAATTTAGTAAATCTGCCCCTTAATTTGCATTAAACAACTGGGCGGGTTTTAAAAGTCCAAACCCATGGCAACTTTAAAAACTAGCCCAAATCCATACATTGGCAGTTTGGACTTTTAAAATCCAGCACTAATTTTTAAAAATAGCCCAATTTGGCTAGAAACCTGCCAATCTGGCAACCTGATGGGTGGCAAAAAGCAGCCTCTTGTAACTTTTTTTTTTTTTTTAAAGTTATGTTTATTAGTTTGAACAATAACATAATTACTGAGATATACAATAAATCATTACAACATTGTACATGTATTTGAGTCATCATTTATACATTCTCCCGGGTGAGCCGGGGTATATCTGAGTAAACAAACTTCTTTTTTTTTTTTTATTTGCCCTTGAACTTGTAACTTGCGCGTTACATTAAGGATAGAAAATATCAAAAATAACAAAAATTAGGGGAGGGGAGTCAGACCGTGGCGTTTATGTATTGCAGTCAATCATTCCTATCTTGCGCGTTGTTACCCAGCTTCTGCTGATGTAGCTGAGTCTGGTATGCCTACCCATTGACCCCAGATTTTGTCGAATTTGTCTGGACATCCTCGACTCAGATAGGTCAGTTTATAGAATGGCAGCGCTCCGTTAATCAGGGATTTCCATTTTTTTAGGGTGGGTGCATTGGGCGATTTCCATGACAGAAGAATCGTTTTCCTAGCATAGAAGTACAACAGCCGTAACAAGATACGACTGTATTTGTCAGGGACTATGTTTTCCACCAGCCCTAGAAGACATGCTTCTGGTGATCTCACATTAGGTAGGTCCAACATTTGTTCTGTATATGCTGTAACCTTTGCCCAGAACGTGTCAATTTTTGGGCAGGACCATAAGGTGTGCATAAAGGTACCTGGGCTAATTCCACATTTAAAGCATAGGTTATTTGCCGTTAGGCCCATTAAGTTCAGCCTCACTGGCGTAAGGTATGTTCTGTGTATAGTGCGGTATTGTATCAGTATAACGTTGCTGCTAATTAGCGAGGGTAGGTATGAATGGGTGACAACTTCCCAATCTTCTGGGTTTAACTGTGGCATATCAGATGCCCATTTAGTGTAGCTTTGTGCGAAGGGGTTACCCCTCTGTTTATTAAGTATAGCGTATATCTGGGAGGTTAATCCTTTCCTGGTAGGTTTCCTAAGCCTTTCCTCAAGGACTGATACAGAGATTACAGGGGGAGCAGTAAATTGACTATTTGCTGCATGCCTGAGTTGGAGATATCTGAACCACATTGTTCTGGGGAGGTTGAATTCAGTTGCCATTTTTTCAAAGGATTTCAAATTCTGGTTTTCGTATATTTGTCCCAAGTATTTGATTTTATACTTTGCCCACAATGCTGGGTCTGGGATCGACATAAAGTGTTTCAGATGTGGGTTGCACCATAGGGGTGTGTAGGGGGAGATAGTGTTTTGTGCCTCTTTGTCATATTTGAGGGCTTTTGCCCATATTCCGGGTAGCATGCTGAGGGTAGATGGGGGACATCCCCTCTGAGTGGTCCCCCGTAGGGTAACATTAGCAAGGGATTCTATTGAACCGGCGGCTGCTGTGGATATAGGAAAGGCTGCATTGTCAGTTGGGGAAGAAAACCACCACGCAACGTATACTAACTGGGTGGCTAAGTAATACAAGTAGAAATGTGGCATTGATAGTCCACCTCTACTTTTTGGGGCCGTTAGCGTCTTAAGACTTATGCGTGGTTGTTTATTGGCCCATATAAAGGGGCAGGTTAGGGAATCTAGTTTGGCAAACATATTTGCCGGGAGAGGGGAAGGGGAGTTATGGAATAAGTATAGTAGTTTGGGCAATACTACCATTTTTATAAGATTGATACGACCCAGTAGGTTGAGTGGGAGTCCTGCCCAATGTGTTAGATTCATGCTTAATTGTCGTATTATAGGGTCTATGTTTAATTCTCTGAATTTACGTGGGTCTTGGCTGACCTTTATTCCCAAATATTTAAATACTTCCACCTGCTTTAGGGGTGTATTGGGTGGAGCTGGCTGTTGTGCTAGGCTGTTTAGTGCCATGTATGTAGATTTTTGCCAATTGACTTGTAGCCCCGAGGTCTCCCCAAATTGGTTCACTATCTTAAGTAGTTCCATGATGGATTGTCCATGATCTGCCAAGTATACCAGTGCGTCATCTGCATATAAGGAAATACGTTCCTCTACTTCTCCAAAACGCAAACCCTTAATCAGTGTATTTGTTCGAATCGCTGTCTCTTGTAACTTTAATAGCCGAATGTTTGGGTTTTAACCCCGGAAATTCAGCTCCAGTAGTGCAGAGAGCGCTATTGAGCTCAATGCACTGGCAGGATCGGACTGGACATGGGGGGGGGGCCCACCGGGTTACTGACTTCCAGGTCCCCTCACGCGCATGCACTACCAGCACCAAAGTTTTTTTTTGGGGGGGCCCGGAGATTGGGGCTGGGTCTTTGTGGGCCTAGTCCGACGCTGTGCACTAGCGATGTTGCCCCCCTTTGAGGCGCTCCAACACTGATTTTTAGGAGAGGAGAGAGGATGGGGGGGCGGGCGGCAGCAGCCCCAGAATCGGCACTGCATCTAATATTTTGAGCACTGGCATAGTGTGTCCCAATGCTGCTGGTTGAGTACAATTTTTTATCTCTTGAAGGGATGTAGGTTTTTAGTGTAAATGTAAATAGAATTAATTTGTGTAATTAATTAATATAAAGATGTTTATCATTGTGAATTTATTGTATTTAATAAAAGGAGATGTGTTTAATTAAAGGGCTTGTCTGAATTATTCAGCATATGAACTCTGGGTTAATGAATGCAATGTGGGTGTTGCCATGCTCAACAATGATGGGAATTTAAGTCTGATAAATGTTCTTCCAGAGGAAGATATAAAAATGTTGTGAATGCCACACACTGTTTGCACTGTATTTGTTAATATAGAAGATTTTAATGGACTGGAAGGACTGTAATGTCTATTTGCTTGCCTCTATTGCCTTGGCGATCTTGCTTCTATTTTATTACATATGTCGAAATGCCTCTGTCCTGCTGCCTGGTGCCTGATTATGATTTTATTAAGTTGACAACAATGGTTTTTACCAACTGTGATCTGTGTTATGCCTATAACTGCTAGCTGTTGTGCAACTTGAATTGTATTCATTTGAAGAGTCCATTTGTGTGCAATTTACTAACTGGATCTATACTATACTGTGTGCCTCTGGTATCTGGAACCCATGTTTGAATCTAATGTATAGTTGAAATTATGTTTGAATTCTGGAAATGACTGTATTGTGGGTATAAAACACATTGCAAATTGAGCTTTGCACTTTAAATTAACTCTTGTGTTTCCATAGTGTATATTTTTCTACTGTTTAAAACTGATCTTTTTTTGCACATTACAAGATGTAAATCCTGTCTTAATCTCTAAAACTCAGAATAATTTACACTACTAGTGCCTTTTTCTTTTACATGTATGTCAAAAGAATCTTAATTTCAGCTAGACACATTCTTCTGAGAGGAAACCTGGTTCCAAGGAAAACGGCATGCTTCTTTGATAATATTGCCACTGAAATATGAAGTTCTCCCAGACTGCCATTATTCATTATTTTGCCTTGATTCCAACAGACCAGAAAATTTTAAAACACAATATTCCTCCCAAAAAGTATGTCAGATTTAAAGAGTACACATGGTATGATAATGGGAATAATATGTGCTGGGAATTTTGGCCAAGTTGGTAGGCAAGATTGACATTTCATCTTTCTATCACATAATCATAATATCAGATTTTTCAGCATTATAGAATCTTTAATGTCATAAGTTATGCTTTGTTAATGTTGCTCTAAATTGTTTTCAAACAAATAGATTTTAACCTTAGTACCCTGTACATTACACCCAATTTCATTCCCTTGTAACTTCATGTGGTGACATCAAAGGGTAGATGGAACAGGTACAATTTATGTTTGTACAGACACAGTAGGGAGTTAAGTCTATTTGACATTTCGCTGAAGAAAACTCATGTCAACAGTTAGCTTGTTAGCCTCACTTCCCTCCCCTACCACTTACCCACATACTTCAAGTTGAGAAGTGGGAGGTTTTCCATTAAGGTGCGCACAGATATTTACTTTACATATAATGGGGTCGTTTGCAAATACAGTACAATATGCAAAGTGCAATTTTGAACACAAATTGCCATGGGAGGCTAGGGGAGACAGCATTCAGGAAGGAAAGTTTGAGCACAGCTATACTGGAGCATGGTGATGTTACAGTAGTGGAGAAAGGCAGCATTTAGATCTAGAGTCTTCCTCTTTCCTTTCGAGAATGATCGTCAGCAGTGGAGAGACAGGCAGCTGGCCCACCCTCCTTCCCTTGCATGATAGGGCAAAAGCTCTGGTCGGGAGAGGGTGTGGGCATAACTGGTCACATATTTATGGACTTGGGCAGAGGTTTGTTTTTCATACTGTATTAAAAACAATTGTCAAAGAATATGGTGATGGTCATGGGATGCTGTGGAACTATTATGGATTCTGTGTAGCTGGATGTATGTTGTATAGTGGGCTAACTTGGGCATGGGGTCGATTGGTGGTGCAGAAAATTATCAGGTCAGGGTACTACAGCTGATGGGTAAATAAAGACACGGGGTACTGAAGGAAGGCCCAGTGCACAGGATTGTAATCCCAGGACCACTTGCTTGGTGACATTAGGCTAGGGTTAGAATTAGCTAATATTATTTTAATTAGTATACTAGTTATAATGATTGAAATGTTTGTAAAATAATTCTTAAAATAAAATGTTTTGGTTTTCACTAATAAATCTTGCTGCTGTCATTGCTAGCCAACAAATGTTGGTGTTTTTGATAGTAATCATGGGGTAAGGGTCTCATGGTCATGGCTGGGAGGTGATAGGATGTAAATGTTGGCTGCTGTCCTTTCAGGGACTGAAAAATATAATCAGAATGCAGATGTAAATGCAACCAAGCTATATATCTGTCTGCTGTCAGTAACAGTGCTTCTAAAAAATGTAGACTATAGGGACAGGCAGCAGAAACAAACTATCCTATGGTAACAGATGGCGAAAATGAGCAGGGGAGTGATAAATGTAGTCATATAAGAGATCAGCAGGCTGGACAGGGCAGGAATTAGAAAAAAAACTAATAACAGCACTAATTTGCAAGTCTGGTATAAAATATCACAACTAGTGATAGTACAGACAGATTGGAGGTTGTTAAGCAAGGACATGAAGGTCATATAGTACATGATTATCCTGATGGGAAGTCTAGCAATAGAAATAGAATTAATATGATAGATTTTATCCAAGTAGATAATCCTGTTTGGGCTATATATTTAACTCCCCATTTGTTACTCAGTATTTTGGTAGAGTGACTCACATTCATAATATTTGCAAGACATACTGGAGATTAATTAAAATGATAGTGGTATGATAAAACATTATTTAAAGAAAATATATAAAATATGTTTCTCAATCTATATTGTGGTGCACAAAGGGCAGATTATGAAATTACAAAATAAAAGTGGATTATTCAGATTTTATAATCCTTTCAGTCTGGAGTATTTTAAATTATATACAGTCCAGAATGTGCATGATTAGTTTTCCCCCTAAATAATCCATCTATACCCAAAGATTAGGCTCTTTCGACTGAATTGTTGTCCAATTCATTATGCTAAATCTACAGTCATTTAACTTAGAAAGTGATATTTAACATGGTTGGAAATGGAATGCACCCAATACTACTTTTTGAGATTGATTCTCCTGAATTCTGAATCACACAGGATTCAGCCAAATACCAAACCTAATCTGAATTCTTTCCCTGGGGCCACAAATTGTTGTTCTGTGGAAAAGATGTAAGGTTACACAGCCAACATGCACCTTTATCTGCTGATATTCCTACATATAGAGGCAGATTTATTAAATTCACATGAATAATTCGAAGTTCGATCGAATGTTAATTAAATTCGTATTCAAATCTTCGAATATGCAATAAAATTTTATTTGAATATTCGACTATTTGATGGTCGAATTACTTCCCCTTTAAATTTTTATTCGACCACCTACTTCGCCAGAACCAAGCTACCGAATTGGAAATCATTCGTTTTGATCGAATATAAAAAATTCGATTGATCGAATTGCGGTAAAATCTTTTGCATTCGATAATCGAATTCGAAGAATATTACTTCCCTTTTATTCATATGGTTGAATTTCGAATTTTTTTTAATTTGAAATTCGACTAATGATAAATCTGCCCTGTAGTCTCTTCTAAGTAGTATGGATGCTTTTTGCAATATTTGAAGCTAATGTTATTGTAAGAGGATGAAAAATGGCCTGTTACTAGTGATGGGCGAATAAATTCGCCCTAGGCGAATTCGCAGTGAATTTCCGACATTCAACGATGGCGAAAGTTTCGGCGAAACACTCACAAAAATTTGCTGCGTGTTTCGTTCCGCTGTGCGTCGAGTTTCGTTGCGCATCGAGTTCTCCGCTTCACTTCAAAACAGCACAATCTGTGCAGTGAAAAATATTTTTAAAAATAAATTAATATATTAAAATATGCCTTTTTAATTTTTCACTATTTTAAATAATAATCACAGATGTTTTTAAGAATCTAGCAAAATGGGAGGCCTTTTTTTCTTTTGAAAAGATAAGAGTCCACTAACAATGCAGGGCATGTGTGTATACTAAGTGAAACACACGTGTAAATTGCTCTTCTCATTGACTCCAATGCTATTCAGCACATTCAGACACAAAGCAAAAGATGCCATTTTTTACAATTTTTTTCCCCATTTCCACACCTCCCAACATTTTGGAAGTAAAAAGAGGGACAGAATTTTTTTTTTCCATGCATAGCACTGCAACATTTTGACCACACCCATTTTTTGTGGCCACACCCACTAATTAACATGTTCGTTTTACCAAATTTGGCAGGTTATGAAAGTTTGAAAATATTTCTCCTTATCTAAACTGTTATCTAAACAAATACAATCAATTACTTATTTTATTATATGAAAATTGTTAAAAAGCATCTTTTTTGCACCTGTTAGCTGTTCTTCTAGGCTCTCTGCCAAAAGCCAATTAAGTTAGAAACTTTGTTTCTTTTTCTGGATATTCTGTGCAGAGAAAAGAGGGACTTTCCAATACAAATGAAATGAGGGACTGCAGGTTGCGCTGTCAAAAGAGGGAATGTCCCTCCAAAAAAAGGGACCGTTGGGGGTATGCATTTCACATAGCAGTTTTATCACATTTCACTGTCAAAACTATTCTGACGCGCGTCAATATAAGCGCGCGTCAACTTGGGCGCACGACAAAACATCAGCGCGACTCGTTTCGTGAATTTTTTCTCCATTTTGCAAATTTCGCTGAAAATTCGAGAATTTTTCGGCGAAGCGAAACGCCACAGATTCACCCATCACTATCCTGTACTGCATAAATACATATTATATAAATACATATATTAATACATATATATATACATATATTAATACAGATTACTTTCTTGCCACTTGATAAACCCAGGTCAAAATATCACTGTTGTTGGCAAAGACGATCTTTATGTTTTCCTGAGTAAGAACTTAATATGTTTGTAAATTGGAAAGTTTAATTTTATGTAATCAAGTTCTAGTTTACAGCGATTGCTAAATTATTCCTAAATTGAAGACATATGTCTGAGCACTAGGCTGACCATATGATTCCAACATGGTGTCTATTAGATTCTGTCCATTGGGGCTGACCTAATTATTTGTCCATTCCTTATGCAGTTGTGAGGCAGGAGCTGTAAATATAAAGACATTTAAAAACGAATATGCCTTGTTATCATATACTTCCCATCCACAATATTTTAGCCTTACATTCTTCTCCAGTATTGCAACTGAAACACATATGTTCTCATTTTCGTACCTAAGAATTTCCATTAAGCACAAAATAACCTTGCATTGTTGTGTCCTGAATAATTTCAGGCTTGTTAATTACACATTGGATGATTACCGGACCATATGCTACTCAATTTTAATTTCTTTCACCTCTATATTTTGATAAAAATGTCATTAGAGACTTTGCCCCAAAGCACTTCTGCACAGCAAAGTGAACTATGTTAAACTGGAAAGATTTTTTAACAGCAATTATAACTTGTGAATGTGATTCTTAAATGAGTAATTTATTACTAAGTGTTTTAATATTGTTTCATACAGTATTTACTTCATGCCTTTTTATATCTTTCTGTGCTGTTTAACGCTGTTCCTTTCTACCTTTCCTGGGTCTTAATAGCCTGCCAATAAATATTTGTGAGGGCCTGCTACTAACTTCCTTGAGGCCAACATAACTGCACTCACTGTATTATTATTACTATTATTATTCTGTAGAAAGCTTGGTTAACCAAGTAGCACCCACAACTACCATTTTAAATAGAGTTATTTAGCCTTTCCTCTTATGTCTTCTTCGAAAACAGTATTTCCCAAACTGTGAGGCTAGACACTATTATCTAATTTGCAGTTCTGCTCCATGTGCTTTTTCATAGAGTGTATGTCTTCTCAAGATTTGTTTTACAGGTATAGAATCTATTATTTGGAATGCCTGAGACCTGGGGACCTTTTTGAAATTGTAATCACAATACCTGAAGTCTGCTAAAATATTTAAACATTAAATAACCCAGTAGAATTGTTCTGACACCAAAAATATGAATTCATGCAGCTTAGTTACCTTCCAGTACAAGGTACTACATAGTAACATAGTTAAAAAAAGACACACGTCCATCAAGTTCAACCATTTAAATCTATATATATAAACCGGCCTAACTGCTAGCTGAACCAGAGGAAGGCAAAAAACCCCATTTGAAGCCTCTCCAATTTGCCTCATATCTTTCATAACACTGTATTCTCTCAGTCTCAACAAAACAACCCAGCCCCTTCTATCTAATGTAAGATTTTCCATACATTTTACTAGCTAAATTGCCCTTCTCTGGACCCTCTCTAATTCAATATTGTCCAGTTTGATTGCTGGAGACCAAAACTGCATGGCATATTCTATATGGGGGCCTTACCAGTGCTCGTTACAGTGGGAGAATAACCCACTCCTTTCAATACAGCTACAATACCTTGTTTGCACTTGAAGCTGCTGACTGGAATTGCTTGCTACAGCCAAGTTATTTTCTACAAAGACTCCAAGGTCCATTATGGATTTGCCAAGTAAAGTTCCATTAAGGGTATACATGGCATGCCTATTTTTACATCCCAGGTGCATGACTTTACATTTATCAATATTGAATCCTTCGACTTCGAAATTTGAAGTACTGTCTCTTTAAAAAAACTTAGATTTTTTTTTTTTTACATCGCCAAATAAAAGCTGCCGAAGTGCTATGCTAGCCTATGGGGACCTTGTAGACCATTTTCCTAAGTTTTATTTTATTACGAAGTAAAATCGTTCGATCGTACGCTAAAATCTTTTTTGTTTGATTGAACGATTTTTATTTGATCACAGGAATGCTTAATTAAGTGAAAAAATCCTTCAGCTTCGTTATTCAAAGTCGAAGTATTTTAATTAGATGGTTGAATGTCGAAATATTTACCACTTCGAAGTTTGACCTTTAGTAAATAAGCCCCTAAAACTAAAACATGTCAATGAATTGTATGGCCTAAATGATGTTTCTTTAACCCAGGCCAAAACTGATCTCCTGCTCTCCGTACAACACAATGCTTTCTTGCTGCACTATGTTCAAAAATGTAATTTCTAAAATAAGTAAATTATGTTCTTTACAGAACTTGTCCAAGTGTTTATTATTCAAAATATTAAATCCTGCTTATTATTACTGCCCGTTTCCTTACATTCAATTAGACTTTTTTCATGGGAATTGGGGAAGACATGGAAAAGAAATGTATGCTAATTGATCCTCTGCTTGTTATAAACACTATTAAGAAAGAAAACAATTTCATGTAGACAGAACACTCAATGTAAGCAAAGAAGGAAAAATGTGATCAATTTCTCAAAGGTTTAATTGGAAATGTTACAATTAATTTTCTTCTATTGCACGCAGCTGCTATGCTTTTGTCATTCGTTTATTTTTCTTTAAATATGGTAAAGACACAGGGCCCTGCTCATGCAGCCATCAGCTGTAGATATGTTGTCCCAAAAACATTATCACAAAACTATTTGCAGGTCATCAGTCTGTTGTCTTCCATTTGACCATTCTCCCAATTGCTAATTGTGTTTTGATCATGGCATTTCATGGTCATTTATGTAATTTCATTAGACAGTTTACACCAATAGGAATGTAATAAAATTTACAAAGAGAAAAACAATCCACATTAATTTTAATCTTATTAATGTGGATTGTTTTTATCTTTGTAAATTTTATTACATTCCTATTGGTGTAAACTGTCTAATGAAATTACATAAATGACATGCCATGAAATGCCATGATCAAAACACAATTAAAAATTCACATCTAGCAATGTAATATTTGTCCTTAAACTATTATTGCAATGCAATTTTTAATTGTGCATTTTGAATTTTAATTGCACATTCTGAATTTTAATTGCACACTTTTAAAAAGTGCTTGAAAGTGTCTTAATCTTTTGTAGCAAACATCTTTTTCAGTAAGCAGTTTTATTACATTCACTACGCATTGGTGCAAACTATAAAATTCGCAAACTTTCTTCCACTGTTGGAAGTGGCCCCTAAAATAATTTTGTGGCTCTTTCCACAATTGTCTTTAAAACCAGCAGGTCAACATCCAATTTAACCACACAGGGGCTAAAATATGTTTAATTTTAAATCTTAAAAAAGAACCATTTGAGCTTTCAGGAGTATCATAACTGGCCATATAGTAAAAGGAACAGTTCAGTGTAAAAATAAAAACTGGAAAATAGATAGGCTGTGCAAAATGAAAAATGTTTCTAATATAGTAAAATGTTTTTAATATAGTTGGTTAGCCAAAAATGTAATATATAAAGGCTGGAGTGACTGGATGTCTAACATAATAGCCAGAATCCAACTTCCTGCCTTTCAGCTCTTTAACTTTGAGTTAGTCAGCGACTTGAAGGGGGACCACATGGGACATAACTGTTCAGTGAGTTTGCCATTGATCCTCAGCATGCAGCTCAGATTCAGTTATGGCCTATGTGGCCCTCCCTCAAGTCACTGATTGGTTACTGCCTGGTCACCAGGGTAACAAGTCAGTGGAAAACAAGGGAGCTGAAAAGCAGGAAGTTGTATTCTGGCTATTATGTTATACATCCAGTCACTCCAGCCTTTATACATTACATGTTTGGCTAACTAACTACAGTATATTAGAAACATTTTTTATTTTGCACAGCTTATCTATTTACCCAGTTTTTATTTTTATACTGAACAATTCCTTTAAGGATCCCTAAAAATGTCATTGGCACCTTAAGTAGCATTGGTGTTTAATATTAACTTATATGTACAGGTATGGAATCCATTTTCTGGAAATAGTTATTCAGAAATCTGCAAATTATTAGAAGATCATCTCCCATAGGGGCAAATTCACTAAAGCGCGAAGTGTCTAACGCTAGTGCTTATTCCCCAATTATGTTGCAACTTCGCCAATTTACTAACAGTGTCCCTGGCGAAAATTCACTAGTGAAATAGACTAGCGCAACTTCGCACCCTTACGCCAGGTGAAGTTGTGCACTGACGAAGGGACGTAATTCACTAAGATGACCATTTTACTGAACGTTACCTCTTGTGCTAGACTTTACTTCTCCAGGTCAGACCTGTGAAGTACAATACAATAGATAGGAGTTTGAAGAAAAATTTTTTGGTTAGGTTTTATTTTATCGAAGAAAAATTGCTTGATTGTACTCTAAAATAGTTCGAATCAAACGATTTTTCTTCGATCTCAGGAATACTTAAGGTCTAGACGCAAAGATCTTTCTCTGCCGAATGACCGATCTTAGGGAAGTCCGACCAATCTGTCAAATTATCATGCGGTTAGTGGGATACCAACGATCGTACATCTTACGATTTTTCGTCCGACATTGGTCTGAAGATTGATCGGCTAGGTTAGAAAATCTTTATCGGCCCCCATGCAATCTATATATGTTTGCAGGGCAAAGCAGGCAGCAACCCTTCAGTTTTGCTGGCAATATCGCCTGAAATGGTCTTTTTAGTTGATGGTCACATCGGACATTTAAACGATCGTTTTGAGGCGATCGTGGTCTCATGATAACCATTGGACCTTTCAAAAATCTTTACTTCTATGGTCAGTTTTAATTTGGTGAAAAATCCTTCAACTTTGATATTCCAAGTCGAAGTATTTTTATATGATGGTCAATAGTGATGGGCGAATTTATTCACCAAGGGCGAATTCTCTGCGAATTCCCGCGATTCGCCACCGGCGAATAAATTCGCAAAACGCCAGTGAAATTTCGGCAGGCGAAAATTCGCTGGCTACAAAAAAGAAACGAGTCGTGCGTCGAAAACGACGCAACACGATGAAAATGCGTCGAAACCGACGCAATGCAGCGAAAACGCGGCGAAAATTACGCAACACGACGAAAATGATGCAACGAAAACGACGTGCGACTCGTTTCGCGAATTTTTTTCGCCGAAATCGAAGCGAATCTAAACGGGGTAGATTTGCCCATCACTAATGGTCAAAGTTTGAAGTATTTTCCACTTCGACCTTAAGTAAATCAGCACCCTAACCTAACAAATCACTTCCCCTGCTTTGACAATTAAAGAAAAACTCAATAGGGATACAGCTGCAAAGTTTTCAAAGGTGTTGAAATCCTTGGCAACAAATCAATATTTATTTGTCAATTGGTTGATCAGAAACATCTGATTGCTTGCTTAGTATTACCAGATTTTAGTGCCAGTATACTCCCTGAGTGCTATATTGTTCAGGATATTTTCTATTTCCCATTTGATGAGGCTGTTTGATTCTGCAACCCTTCTGCTTCATTTTCTCTAACTTCTTACTCACCTATTCATCCACCATCACCCACTCTCCGCAATGTCATATAGTATTCCTTTATATTTTCTTTCTTAGATCAATAGATGCATATTTATCAGTTATATGAAGTCATGTCTGGGTTTCAAGTCAATACATTCTAAAAATCAGCATTCCCCTGTGATCCTAACACTTACAATGGGATTTAACAGGGAGATACATGAGCTATTTTATACATGTGGCAGTATTTGTACCAGCAATTACATTGAACATATAATAACAGTTGCAAACTAGTTTCAGATGGATGGTTTAGTATTTATGAATTATCAATCCTTTTTAAACCACAGCCATCCTCTTCCATCCAAACAATATGGGTAGCAGGCCAAATAGAAAACACATTGACCATTAGGGTAAGAGCACAATTTTTCTTTCTATAATTATATTTCTGAAACAGTCTACCCAGCCTTTCTTATGTTGTTTAAATCTCTTGTTAACATGAGTCCTTCAAGACAAAATTGCTAGACTGAAGGCATTATCGCCTGTACTCTTTCTACGTATCTGCAAGTATTTGGTTCCTCCAAATGGGGAAAATTAATCTGTAAAATCTGTAGAAAAATATTTCAGTATTTCACCACCTATATATACCTGTACTCTTTCTGTAGACTACTTGGTTATTATTACTATCCTTAAAGTTAAAATAAAATATATATGACCAAATCAATAATAATAATAATCTAAAATAATTTTAATTAACAGGAATTATATATTTATGACATTTTTATCAGTTTGGATGTCACTTTGCAAAACAGTTCCCTTAAAAAGGGTCAAGAACAAAATTCTGAATGAATTCTCCAAGAGGTAGTAAAACGATACTTAAGGGCAGATTTATCAAGGGTCTAATTTCGAAGTACAAAAACTTCGAAATTCAAAAAGACCAACCAAAATTAAGTTGAAATTTGTTTTCATTCAAATAGGTCAATTTTTGATCAAATCCGAATCATTCTAATTGAAGTAATAGCACATTCAATCAAACTCGATTCAAAGTTTTCCCCCAAAAAAGACTTTGATTTTTCAAAGTCCATCAATTGACTTCAACCAGGGCAAATGGAAGATGAATTTTTAAAGAGACTGAACATTATAAATTTTGAAATTTTATGCAAATTCGAATTGAATTTGGACTATTCCCTAGTCGAAGTACATAAAAATAACTTGAAATTAAAATTTTTTTAGTTCGAATTTTCACTTCGACCCTTGATAAATCTGCAATTTAGTGCCTAGCCACAGAGTCAAATAAACAAATGCTTTAATTAAATTAATATACTATATATATATATATTATTATATATAATTGAATAACAATATTGTCCTCTCTAAATGCTGAAAAACAGATTATCTTCAGCACACCACTTACTTGATAATTATAGGGTGCATTCAATCCCAGGCTGCTTCAAGCCCAACATAATAATCTCTTAATGCTGGTCACTAACATAGCTTTTTTACAGGGATCCTACAACCCTTTATACATAATGTAATTTACTGCACACTCTCATTAGTGTTATATCATAATACAGATAGAGTAGGCTTCAGTGAGGAATCTGGTACACATAAGGTACGTGACGTTCAATTCAATAGGAAAAACAGTAGAGCGTTTTGTACCAGGTGCTTGGGTTGAGCCTGGTCCTTCAAGGGCGTCAAGGAAAGGTTCCTTTTCCTCAGCGAGCAGATCTAACTATTTGTACAAGAGGTCATATTCAATCCAGAGTACATTTATGCAGCCTTTCTTCAACTGGACCAGAATTTCCTATCAGTGTGAGTTTAGTTTTAATAACCACTAATTGGTGGGACCAAGGAACTCAGAGTCTTTTTAACCCTCTTGTGCGCTGTTTTGGTTGAGACTAGATTTTCAGGCTTTCAGGGCGCTACAGTAAGCTGTTCCCTTACCCCTTGTTACACTAGAAACATGCATATTTGCCCTGTTTTAACCACTGTGCATCTACATTATCTATAAATAACATTAGGGTGTTCTATCCTTAATCCCTCAGTTGTTTGGAAACCTTATTTCCCATCACACTCATATGAACTAGAGAGATGCGAATAAGCAGCTCTGTTCTAGGAAAACTATTATGTAACATATACAGTGTTGTCATATAATGCATATCATTGTCAAGATCAAATGCATTTTGTTTTAAAATTCAGTATCATATTTTCATATTTTACAAATCGTGATATCATTAAAATATGGCACAATATGGTAATGTTTTCATTGAATACTGTTATTACTTCCTGTTTTCCTTCCCTCACTATGTACTTCTTGATATACTTTAATCAAGGGGGTGTGGAGCCAGTGACCAATTAGGGAAACTGAATGTAACCACTTCTGAAAGAGGCACCATTCATGTATCTAAGTTGTATACAAATATATTTTTACCCACACATGTTCTGTTCATGTTTATAGAGTCATTAAGAAAATGAAAGGTTAGAATACAGAAAACTGAAAGATGTTAAGCCAAAATTTCTCAACATACAGGAAGAGAAAAATAAGTAAAAAATTCAACAAACATACAAAGTGGTCTGCTGTCTTTAAAAACAGACGCTTTAAGTTCACCCATGAATTTACATCAGCATGTTCTTATTTAGTATCTGTAAACACACATAGTCCTAGTGACTATGGACATGGTAATAGGCACTAATAGTAATAATAACCAAGCAGTATGCAAGAGTTAAAGAGGTACATCAAGGCAAATGTATATTAATCACAGACATACAGTAAATGTAAATAGTCCATATTTTGCATTTGAAACTGATTTAACATAATGATCATCAAACCTTGCTTAACTCTGGGCAACATCCAGTTTTAAAGCTTTGGAAGTTGGCATTGATTTGGCAGGGTGAGTCCTAAGAGCACTGCATGCTAACATTGCTATGGTATGCACTGATTGAATCCTTCTAGCCAGAAGAGACTTTGCTTGACCCTTTTGGAATGATAAGTAGATAGACATCTTCTGTTTTAAAGAAGATCCCAACTACGTGCAATGTTTTCTATAGGTAAGCCATTATACAAAGGGAAAACCACAATTGGAGGCAGCCATTCAAGCAAAGGATACACAATAGATAACAGACACATTCTGTTGTATACAAAAAAAAGTGGTGGTTTTTGAAACTACGAATGTAAAAAAACCTGAATACCTAAATTGCCTTTCTTTTTTCATACAATTTCTATCGAAAAAAATATGAAAACTTCTAAAAATCCGAACTGATTTAGAGTGGTCCAAAAGGATCAGCTCCCGTTGACTTCTGTAGGACCTCGACAACTTTTGTTTTGTCTTAGTGGTTTTTATGTTTTTTACACCTGGGGCAGATTTATCAAGGGTCAAATTGATTCGAAGTGAAAATTCGAATTAAATTCGAATTTTAAAAATTCTAATTTTGAATGAATTAATTCAAAATTAGAATTCGAGGGATTTTTACTTGACCAAAATTCGACCCTTGATAAATCTGCCCTTTAATCTCGAAATTTTAGAGATTGAGAGAATAATGAGAAAACCACAATTGTTTTGAGATTCATGGATAAAAACTGAAATCTGATTGTTAGTAAATGATCCCCCATTTGTAAGGGGAAATGATTGTGCTTTCTTTAGTTGAATATAGACATGGTATTGCTGCAATCAAAGCACATATTTTATTAGAACTGTTGTTATCACAATTCTGAGGTTTTAATGACAATTCCATGCAGTTTGTTTTATGAGATATGTATTTAAGATTATGAATACATTGGTCTCCAAGTAAATAATGGAATGTATTCTAATTACTTTAATTACTATAATTGTTTCCAAGAAGATGATAATATATTCCTTCCACTATTTTTTTGTTTTAAAAAGAATAAATTAGCCAAAAAAAGATATGTAAATAAACATTTTGGCATAATATATCTGTTGTCTTTTAAAGAGTTCCAGTTTTGTAACTACAGTATAACTAAAAAAGGAATAGTAAAACCAATGAATTATTGTTTTAAAGTAATTAATATATGGTGGTTATTTATCAAAGGTAGAGTTTTAGAAGTTTGTGAGCTTTTTCAAACAACTAATGAACGTGAATGGCTTCTAATTTATGAAAAAACTCAAATGGGAAAAACTTTTGAATTTGGGGTGAAAAACCTGAAAACTCAAATTGATCAAGTTTTTGGCTAGAAAAAACTTGAATAGCTCAAATTAATAGAATTTTCGAGCACAACCCACAAAAAAACTCCAGACATCATGATGTCTATAAACTTCAAATGGTTGAAGGACCTCGGAGTATTTTCAGATTCAAGCTATTTCCAAATTTGGGGTATAACACACTTGTTTTACCATAGCAGGACGACATTTTATTTGACTTACTTTAAAATATATTATAGTTTTGCTGTTACTGTAACTTTAGTGCCATTAAAAGGGAATATATCCCCAATCATTAGTAGTAGTGTATCTAATGTGTATAACATTTCTGTAAGGGCTTAGAGTCTCCCTGGTGGTCTAGTGGATGCTCCCCAAGCACGCGGGAGTGCCTGCCGTGCCTCCGGCGGGGATGATCACCACGTGCATCCGTCCTCTTCTCTGCTGGCTTCCTCTATGGTGAGCGCTGGCGCACTTGGGTGTTATTTCCTGCTTGATCTATTGTGTTTGACCCTTGCTTTGCCTGTTTACTTTGATTCTCTCCTACTCTGACTCTTGCCTGTTTGTGACTACTCTGATTATCTCCAATCCTGACCTCTGCCTGTCCATTGACTGTTCTGCTCTCTCCAAACCTGATCCTGGCCCGTCTGACGATTCTACTCCGCTTGTGCTGGTCCGGCCCGCCTGTTCCACTTGGTGGTATTCTTCAACCCAGTGTCCTTGGTGAGACGATTGTGCCACTGTGCTAGCAAGAACTTTTAGCTTTGCACCTCTCAATAAGTCCAGGTGGCATCTGAGTAAGCTGAGGGCTCCTCCCGAGGCCAGAGGCGATCACTTAACTGGAGAAGCCAAGCTGAGACCAAGGTGCTTAGAAACTGTTCTGGTATTGGGTGCTGTTCGTGACAATTTCCTTCTTCTCATTTGTATGCCAATGTGTCAGTCAAATACAACCATAGCAACAATGCTGTTGCCAGTGAAGATGCTATCAAATTTATGTCTGAGCATTATTCCAAACAATAATCAGTCTTCATCAATTATTATTTCAGGGAAAAGTCCCTAAGATAATTAGGGTGAATTTTCTACTGTATCTAAAGACAAACAGAGAATATCAGTATGAAATGACAGTTACCATTATGGTATAACTATTAAGAGCTGGTCCCAGTGCTGAACAATGGTATAACAAGTGAGCACAATCCTAGTCACATACAGTACTACAATATTACTAGATCTATTATATTATAGTTCTTATTCTTAATTTATATAGTGCTGACATATTCTGTAGGTCTTTACAGAGATTATATATTATTCATATCTCTCCTTGACCCAATGGAGTTTATAATCTTGGGTCTCTATCAAACACTAGGATAAATTATATCAGGGGCCAATTAACCTGTCTGTGTGTTATTTTGTTTTTGGAGGATATTTTACATCAGTGGAATTACAGGATATTGTGATTACTACTATATTACACGTAAATGGTAATAATACATTAAAAGTCCTGATTATCTCTGAGTTTACATCTAGAGTCATTATTTCTTTGAAATATTTCTGGCTGCTGCAGTGTAAGACTCTTGGCCCAAGCTCTCCTTTCTGTACTATATTATCAGCTAAAAGGGTGGTTTTGGTTGGAGCCTGCTCTTGCTTTAGATTGATGGTTGTTCTGGCAATTCTCAAATCATGTAAATTTAATTATGACAATCCTTAGCAATTCAAAAGACTTGCAACAGCCAAGGAGTTTAAAGAGAACTTTACTTCCAAGCTATCAAGTTAGAATTAGCCAAGAAGCAGCAATAGTTCATTCATCACTCCTTTTATGCTTTATTACTAGCCAAATACTTCCATGGTTTCACAGTTCATCTTGCCAAATAGAGTGCTGACAGCAGCTGGTTAACCACTGTCAGGTATTTTTGAAAAATCAGTAAAATATAGTATCTGAAATAGTCTGCATTATGCATCAGAAGGAGACAAATTGTTTTCTAACTCCAAAAAGGGAATAAGCCCTGCCTATGCAATAACATTGTACTGAGAGTATTTATATCAGTTACATTGTGTTTCTCACTTGCTTCCAACCCCATCCCTTGCGTTGAACTATGGAATGCATATGGAGTACATTAACTTCAGGGGGTGAGCTCTACAGCTCTCACGCTAAAAGCAATTGTTTGCACCTTGAGATGAAGCCTACTTTCTTTTAAAGGGATACTGTCATGGGAAAAAAAAATCTTTTTCAAAACACATCAGTGAATAGTTCTGCTCCAACAGAATTCTACACTGAAATCCATTTCTCAAAAGAGCAAACTGATTGTTTTTATATTTAATTTTGAAATCTGACATGGGGCTAGACATATTGACAATTTCCCAGCTGTCCCAAGTCATGTGACTTTTGCTCTGATAAACTTCAATAACTCTTTACTGCTGTACTGCAAGTTGGAATTATATTGCCCCTCCCCCCAGCAGTCTAACAACAGAACAATGGGAAGGTAACCAGATAGCAGCTCCCTAACATAAGATAACAGCTCCCTGGTAGATCTAAGAACAGCACTCAATAGTAAAAACCCATGTCCCACTGTGTTCCATTCAGTCACACTGAGAAGGAAAAACAACAGCCTGCCAGAAAGAAGTTTCTGGCATAAGTGCTGGCATAAGTCACATGACCAGGGGCAGCTGGGGAATTGACAAAATGTCTAGCCCCATGTCAGATTTCAAAACTGAATATATAAAAAATTGTTTGCTCTTTTGAGTAATGGATTTCATTGCAGAAGTCTACTGGAGTAGCACTATTAATTGATGCATTTTGAAAAACACATGTTTTCCCATGACAGTATCCCTTTAAATTCAATTCTTACATCTAAATTGGTCCCACGGGCTGGTTCTTATATTCTTTCCTAAGAGAAATAAGTTTGAACCCTTTTGCTGCCAGCAGTTCATACTGCTCTGCAAACAGCTCATTAGTAAGCAGTTTCCCTTTAGTATCTATGTAGACATAGATTACACTTTTAGGCTAAGGCCAGACGGGAGATTCGGGGGCATTTTATCGCCTGGCGACTTCTCGCCGCGACTTGTAGCCCCCGAACCTCCCCGAATAGCCACTTACCTAAGCGCACCGGCGTTGCTTGAAAACGCCGGCGCGTATCCACACGGAGCGGCGCGCTTTTTAAAATTGCTCCAAATTGCCTCGCCAGGCAATTTGGAGCAATTTTAAAAAGCGCGCCGCTCCGTGTGGATACGCGCCGGCGTTTTCAAGCAACGCCGGTGCGCTTAGGTAAGTGGCTATTCGGGAGGTTCGGGGGCTACAAGTCGCGGCGAGAAGTCGCCAGGCGATAAAATGCCCCCGAATCTCCCATCTGGCCTTAGCCTTAAGCAGTTAGGAAATTGTTTACCCTTGTCAGTGATGTAGAATCTATGTTATTGGCAGGGAAAAGGTCGTTAGATATCATGTTAAAGGTTGGCCATTTCTTGTGATAAAATAAAACCCCAGTCTTTGCACTAAAGTAATGATCTTAAAGTGGTAAAATTTTATTTCCAGAAGTTTAGGGGCAGATATTTGCATTTTCCCCTTTAAAGTGACTAATTGTGATTAAGTTCTGTTCTAGCACCAAAAATAAAAGATTTCTATTTTTAACATTTCTTTCACATATTTAATCTGCAAACATATTAAGAACTCTGCTCTGATGGAAATCTCAGTTGTTTGCTGCATATCTGGGAAAATCACAACCTTGAAGATGAATAAATTATTATTAATTATTAACATGTATTTCTATAGCGCCAACTTATTTTGTAGCGCTGTGTATATCCTTGAGAAAGGTCCTAATGAGGGCCGAAACATTGGACATTGATGTAAAGCCAATAAAGAATTGACGATTTTTACATGGGAGTGCTGGTTTTGTGAAGATATAGATGTAAATACCCTTTAACCGTGCACCCCGGAGCTACATTTTTTATATATACGCTGTAATAGCGTTTGCTTTGGAGTGCGGACATCTCCCTATATGCTATGTTCCTGGGGTTTCCAAAAGTCATAACCAAGAATATAGAAAATGTATATATAATATATTACAATTGGGAGAATGACATTCTGTATGTACAGATAAGTTGGCACAAATATAACCATTGTTCTGTAAAAGAGAAATGTAGGAAATGGAATGGGTTATAGAAAGATGGTATTGATAGGAAAGCAAATGTCACAATGTTTCCATACCTTGATAAAAAGAGAATAAAATGAATACAGGATCTCAGTTTGGGCCTAAATTTGCCTTAAAATGTGGATGTTTGCTTAAAATAACAGTATGCCCCCAAGGTATCACAAAAATATCCTTATGCAATCTTCAGGAGAATCTAGGCTAAATTTCTATGGCACTTAAATGATCTCCATAAGGTCAATTTATCATAGCTTGCCACAAACAACAAAATTGATAACATATGCAGGTTTATCTTTTGATCTTTTCCTTCCAATTTTAACCAAATTGATCAAAAACATTTAATCTTTTGGTTTACTCTTCATAATCATAGTACATAATCCTTTTGAAAACATTATGTATCTATCTTTGCTGCAAGAACAAAGATTGTCTTTCTAACAGCGAGGAGAAGCTTGGTAGACCTTCCAGTCAAGAGATACAATATGTCATAATTAATAATTCAGAACTTCCATTGATTTGTTTTATTTTCTGTTGGTTTTCGAATAGAGCCAAAGGCATTCCCTTAATTTACTGCCCCGGTAAACCATAAATATCATCCTGAATCATTAAGTCAAAACCTGAAATGTGATCCTGCCCAGTTCCCAATCAGACAGCCATCTGGAAGATGAAAGGGGTCTATTTTAGTTTCAGAATGATCCAGACCCTAATTTGTAGTAACAGTCTTAACAGGCTGTTTCAGAGACATTAACCAGAGGCCATTCTCTGTGATTCAATGTAGGTGCACTGTTTGCTGTCTTAAACCATTAGCAGTCAGCACAACCATGTACATTTTTTCAGACTACAATTCTCAATTGCCAAATTCCAAAGGGTCTCACACATATAACCAGGAAACTATAAATTGTTAGGAAAGTAAATCATGCTTGGCCCCAATAAAATGGTCACTCAAAAGTCAATAGACCATAGTTGTGCTTGGTTCATGTACTGCTAAAGGTTTGGAAACATGACATTTGCCTTTGTTTTTTTCTACTTTTAGAGGACACTGTCAACATAATAGAGACATAACAACAATGCAAATGCTATATGTAAAGTAAATTTGCTTTGACTTTTAAAATGTATATGTATATGAAAAAGGACAACCATTACATTTTTGCTTCCAATATAAAATGTATGATATATAACATAATAATTCAGTTTTAATTATGTAAATGTTTTACTCTGGGTTTTGCAAATTTAGGCAAACATAAATGTTTTGTCTTGCTAGAAAGCTTAAACCATGCAGCCTGGTCTCTGACCTTTTTTCCCCCTCATATTCAACAACTTATTTTGCATATGTATTGAATGATTTAAATTGTTAAATGTGTCTGACTTTCTTCACTGTCAGTTGATTGTTTATGTAGTAGCAATAGCAGTGACACAGATTAATAGTTAAAGGCAAACTGTCAAATAACTGGGAAAAGCTGGGTCACTGGAGACCAAGCCCACCTATCAGCAAAGAGCAAAATTTGCACAGATTATCCAAAGTCTTAAAACGAAAACCTGAATTAACTCAATGTCTGTGTGAGCTTGAGTGAGCTATATACTTTATGTAGGTATCTGGTATGAGACAATGCTGAGAGAGCTCAGACATCAGAGACTGACTCTAGACTATCAAGTAAGGAAGTATGTCTGTAATAAAATTACCGGTGTGGCGGGGACGCCCGCCGCACTGCCATCAGCGGGGACGCCCACCATGCCGTTCTGCTCCTTTAGTGCGCGCGTGGCACGCACTTCCGAATCTAAAGGCGTCAAGACGTTAGCGCGCAATGGTGCCAAATTTGAATTATTTAAAGAGGACTTTTGTAATTTGTCTTTGCCCGTGATAGGTTTAATCCTGGTGCCTTGTATCTGTGCTGTTAAGCTCCCGTTTGTTCCTGATTACCTGTTTGACCCTGCCTGGCTTTGACTACTCTGATTATTCTGTATCCTGACCTGTGCCTGTTATTTGATTATCGAATCTGCCTCATCCTCGTTGCCTGCCTGACGATCCTCGCTATCTTCCTGCCTTAACCCAGCCTGTCTGACCTTGAATCTGCCCAACGCTATCTGTACCGTGACCTTTTGCCTTAGAGACTTTTACTACAGTCGTGCCCCATTGCTGGCCAGAACTCCTGCCCTGCACCTCTCGTTTAAGTCCAGGTGGCATCTGAGTCACTACTGGTGAAGCACGAGCCGAGACCAGGGTACTTGGCATTTGTTCTGGTATTGGGTGTCGACCGTGACAATGTCTCATGGGATAGGCCTCCAATTTTATTTTCAAGCTCCATATCCTTTCTTTGGCTGGCATCTTTGGTACAACTGAGGATGCCTTGTAGGTAGTTACAATAGCCCAGGTCCAGACATAAAATAACAGAAAAAAAATAGACGTAGAAGGACCGTGTACAAATCCTTAACTGAGCTATACCGTTACAAGTTATAGGATATTTTTAATGGGAAAAGGCCTTCTAGACCTTTGCAGCTCTTTCCACCTACATGGTAATATTTTATATTAAGGATGGATTGCCATCAGTACTCTTTGCTGAAATATCTTAATTTAAAGGCAAGTGTGGACAAGACTGCACCATGAAATAGATTAGGCCTAAACTATGTTGAGAATAAATCTGCTTTCACACTAAACTATTGTAATTGCTGTAAGTTTACAAATGACATCAGATGCATAAGAAAATTATTGGAGTACAGTTGTGTTTCTTTGTATGACCAGCTGCTATTGAACCTCTGCTTCCACCATTCCCAATTTCCCGGCCATCCTTTGGTGAGAAACAGATTCCTTTTCCAGTCTCTATGTGGGCCAAACTGGGTTTAAATAACTTTTATTGAAACTGAAATTCTGCAAAAAAAGGCAAGTTTGACAAACTACAGCATAAATCACAATGTTTAAACAAGCCATGGATATATTCCCCGCCATGGGAAATTCATGTATTATTTTTCATTTGTACATTCATCCTCACTATTACAGACAGAAAACTGAATCTGCACCCAAAAGAAGAAAATAAACAGGCTTCAAATACAGATCTGTTTTTCTGCAGACTGGAGAAATTAGACAAAAAAAAAACATTTGGAAGAAGCTGAGAAACATCAAGGGCGGAGTTGAGCAGAAAAGGGCATTATTCAGCTGGAAACGTAACAAGTCCTGTTCAATCAGTCTCCATGCATATTTTCACATATTTTAAATAAAAAAATTACTTTTGGTATTCTCTGGAAATATCCATTTTCATTGACGTATAACGAGTAAAGAGAGTAATTAGTCTGCATTTCAGGAACCATTTTTACTGGCCAATAATTTTCTGATTAATCACCCTGGCTGACACCCTCCTCAAAAACAGTTGCCATACAAGTCATGTTTCTTTCTGTAACTGTAGCAGAATTTAGCAATTCAGTAATTGGCTGATCACACAACGTTTGACCTAGAAGCAGTCCTTATATCACTGTGTATTCATCTATAGTGGCTTGCAGCACTCCATATACATGGGCTAAATATTGCAGAGAAGGCGTAGCAGTCATTTTGCAACTCAGGACAGTGCAATGAATGCAGACTCCAACAGCTGCTAAACATCCACCCACATTAATGTTTCTCTTGTATGCCAACAGTTAATACCTCATTATTTGTAATAATTAAACTGTTCTCTGACAATTTTTCTTCTTCTTTTTGTGAACAGGAATCCTACTACCTGCCTTTTCCTCCCTGATAGCGATGAGCTTATTTTTTCGCCAGCCATGGATTTTCATAAAAAATATTGCTGAGACAAAAAATTCGACATAACAAGAAAAACCCATTGACTGTAATGCATTTGGATAAAAAAAGTCACCATAAGAAAAAATGCCCACTGACTTTGATGCATTTGCACCAAAAAGTCTCAGAGACAAAAAGTTGCCACAAGAAAAAAACATCCTTTAACTTTAGTGCTTTTGGAGTGAGGAAAATTGTCACACATGGAAAAAATTGCTGTGCATAAACTTCCAGATCAATGCATACTCAGAACAGTCTTTGCACATGCACTGATTGGAAGGGTGAGGCACCACCCAGAGCTCCTCTACCAGAATTAGCTGAAAATGTTAGGATGTTTTAATTATTTGTGAAAAAAAAATTGCATTGGCACCAGAAGGATGTCCCCAAAAGCTGCAGTCCTAGGCATGGGCCCCAAGTTTCCCATATAGAAAATATTGCAATGGTTGTGCTTTAAAAACTGAACAGGTGAGTACTGGTTTATATGATATTTCAAAACTCTGAAGCAAAGAAGGACTTCTCCAGAAAAAAATGGTGGAGCCTTTAGTTCTTGTTAATCAACAGAAAAGGACAAACACTGACTGCTAGTTCAGCAATATGTCGTAATATTCTATATGTTAGCCACATTATCTATTAATGTCTGCCCTTGTTTGTATGTACTTAATGAAACCTGGGCATTGCTATATACTGCACTGATTGTTCCCAAGCAGATATTCAGCAAGAATATTTTACCATGCACTTATTTATTAATACTTATAAATACGAAATGAAGTAAAATTGTATTATATGCATGCTTTTGTAACTTTCCAGAAATCCTGTAGATTTCAGTTAGGATCATGTACTATCACTGCTGTATGAGAATGGTGCAACCATGAAACCTAGGTTTGTTCATACTACAGACTTTGGTCCAGGTGCAACTGAAATGTCTGTGGTATAAATACGAATTGGAGTGCTTACTCTAGATCACCATGCCTTCTGTGACACATGGTGGCTCAAGCCTACAACATTAGTGCAAGTGGCCAAAACAGATTGTTGCACATCTAGATTAATTAAGTCAGTAGAATAAATGTCCATCTGCAAGTACCATAAATAAAAGTCCAATTTTGAGCGCAATAATCATGTTTTTACGCCTATGTTCCTAGTGTTCAAACGTAAACATTCCTTTAAAGCTATTTTAAACATCATTTTTTTTTTTAAATATTGATCGTGGTTTGAATCTAGAAAGACACAATTTGCTTAATTTTACTTTTGAATAGTGATTTTATTTAATAGCTACAAAAGCATTAGTGACTCATCTAAAACAAGAGAGGATTACTGCCAGGGTGAGAAATGAGGTGGAAATAGAGAACATTTAAGAATACATAAGGCAAAAAAATAAAATCCAATTTTTACTTTCTTTAATGAAAAAGAAATCTATCTCCAACATACTTTAATTAAAAAATGTCTACTGTTTTTATAAGAAACCTGACTGTATTCTGTGACATTCTCCCTTTATTTACTACTGTAGATAGGAATTGTCAGACGGTCCCTAACTGCTATGCAGAGAAACAATCATACTTAAGAGCAGCAGGGGGAGCCCCCACCTTACTTCCCAGCCTTTCAGAACTCAAGTAGCTTTGTTTCCCTGTAGAGCAGTAGGCGACTGCGTAGAGATTGGTTTTGGATTTTATTTTTGCCTTTACATCCCCTTTACTGTTTGCAACTCTAGCTGCAGGGACAAAGATCATGGAGGCAGATTTAAACAGATAAACTGTTTGTATTAAAGGAACAGTTAAGTGTAAAAATAAAAACTGGATAAACAGACAGGCTGTGCAAAATAAAAATGTTTCTAATATAGTTAGTTAGTAGTGATGGGCGAATTTATGCAGGCGTGAATATCTGGCAGATATTATTTGACTTGTGCTGTTTTGATCATTTATGACGATCCATAAGCTTAGCCCAGACCACACTGAGCATGTGCACAGTCTTGGTCTTGCAAAGATGTTTAACAAAGTTACAAGATGACAGCCCCATGTGGCCAACTTTGAAAGCATAAATCATTTGTTTGATTAGGCTTGTAGTGCAGTAAGTTCATGGTTATGTTTAGTATACAAATACAGCATTTCTAGCCTTATTCTATGTTAGACTTTCCTTGTCATTTAAACCCACAAAGTAGTGATGAGCACATTTTTTCGCCAGCGGCATTTCTCTATCTGTGAATTTTTTGTGAAACTTTAGAAAATTACCAAGGAAAAATTGACCATAACAAAAAAATCGCCAAGGAAAACCACCCATAAGAAAAACTAACCATTGATTTGCATTTGGACAAAAAAGTCACCAAAAGTATAAACACCCCATTGACTTTAATACATTGGGACAAAAAAAGTCACCATACTTTAATGCATTTGGAGCAAGAAAAATTGTCTGGAAAGCCACAGGTCCCAGCATTCTGGATAACAGGTCGCAGAAATGGTACTATATTTTAAGAATACATTTTACATATAAATTAATTATATAAAGTACATTGCAAGTGCTGTTTTCCCCAAAACTAAGATTTTACACAAGTCTACTGAGATCATGTCTCAAGATGTACACCAGAAATAAAATACCCTTCTGCACCTCAGCTTTATTTTTTTACTGGAGCACAATATAATTGTATCTTGTCGGTACCTACCAAGTTCCCATTAGATGCTGGAAAAATTGGATGGCTAGCTGGTGGAGCTCATCTATGGCATATCCCTACACGTTTTCTTTTACCAAATTGTATATTCTGAAAAATAAAGTTTAATTCTGCTAGATCATAGTGGTTTGATTTTATTTTACTTCAATATTAAAACCCTATATTTAAATTCCGATTTGTATGTGCATAGAATGAATATAAATACCACACAGTGTGTTCATGATCATCAACAGTTTAGCCAAAAATCTTTGGGGAATATTAAGGATGGTTATAGAGAGAAAAAGGAAAACTTCAATTTGCTTTTTGATTAAACAGAATTGAACTAAAATGTATTACACTTATTTGTTACCAAAAAAAAAACACACCATAAAACGCAGGAGTCCAAGAGTCTCAGTTTTAACAAGGACCAGCTGAATTGTGAAGGCAGGGAGCATACAAACCATCTTATGTCTGCCAATTCATTTCCTGGCCCCCGAAAAATACCTCTTGTTTCCTCCCATGCAGCCAAACATGGCAGAGCACCAGGGGAATTCTAAATGGATTCAATTGCACTTGTTACCAACTAAGTTGCCTTTTATTCTTATGTTACCAAGGAATAGATTTTCAGCTGCAAGCAATTACAATGAAGAGTTACTGAGTAATGGTTTCCAGATTTCTCCATTATGGGGAATTAATTGAAAGAGACAGTTTAAGAGTTTAAACCATGTAAATGCATTTCTAACTCTGTCAGATAGTGACGTCTCTAGATGCCAAGGGCATGGATGTTAAAAAGATGATAAAGACGTAACAGAGGCTTTTTACTTTGCAATTCCAAATATCCATTTTAATGAATACAAGGTAACAGCAAACATATACACCTGTTTTCAATGCACACAATTTAAATACTGCACATTCCCCCCACCCTCTCCCACAGTTATTAAGGTAGTTTTAAAGCAAAGCAAGATTTACTGTGCATGGGACTGGAGATGAGTCACATTTTCCATTTCATCTGTGTTCAGTAATTTATAAATATAAATATTTTGATCTTAATTCTACTATAATATGATTTGTTTTTCAGCTCTGCAACAGCAACTCTCCATGACAGGGAGTCCCTAACAATTTAATTTTGTGCCTGAGGCACACATAGATTGTGACCTACCCTAGGTCACAAGAAGTTACCTCCGGAATGGAAACCAGACTTTCATGAATCAACTGAAGAACAACTGAACCACTGAGCCAGTTCTATAGGTGAGATGTTTGGCTTAAAACTAAAATGTAATATAATCTCTACAGTTTTATAAACATTATATAAAAATCTGACATTTAACAAATTGAATAATCCTGGCTGATATGATTTAATACATTAAAGTGCAAGGTGCTGAAACTGGATATTTTATTTATTTATTAACATGTATTTCTATAGCACCAACTTATTTCGTAGCACTGTATCTATGGTATAATGGCCAGTAAATAATATTCATGTTAGACGTGACCAATACATTTTATGCCTTTAGCAGATACTATTCTACATGTGTTAATTCAGACTTGGAACATGAAACTTTAAAAAAAAAAGTGTTGCCTAATTACTAGGGAGTGGAACAGTATATCTTGCAATAAAGTAGTAGTTTAGGACCAATAATACACATTATTTGTAAGTAAAAAATATTTGCATTTGTTGTCACTGTGTAACTATGGCTGAATTGCAGCGTCATGAATTCAATTGAGATGACTCCTGAATCCTTATACTGTATAGTATGTTAGATGGTGAACTTTATTCCCTATAAATGAGTGATCTTGCCAAACAATACTGAATAATATAATCTTACTAAATAATAATATAAACTTATGTGATCACTGCATGGCTGTATAAAGACTGCTGGACCCTCTGTACTATGAAATAAAACTTTATTAGATGTCACTGAAGAGTTCAGAATTTCAAGGCTTCTTTTAAAATAAATACACTTCATAGAATGAATATATAATTTCATATAATGTGAAAGTATGTTTAATATCAAGTTTTTAAGGGGATGCTCCACTTAATTAAATCGGAGTCTTCAGAAAAACTCAGGAGAGTCTGCAAGCCATATTCTGATAAAGCAGTAAACACACCAGTATACTGGGAGCCCCAGGTGCACTGGCCTGAGCCTTCAGTGAGAGGAGTGGATATGGAGAAATCTGTAAAACAGGCAGGCACTGCAAGAAGTAAACTCACAGACCAGGCTTGTAAAGACATTAAAGTTTCATTTTAGATAATGTGACATCAATTCAGCCTCAAGAGTTTCCAGTTATAACTAGTACTTCCTCATAGGACTTAGAGTGCCTGCCTGTCTTTCTGATTTCAGAATATCGGCAGAAACACTGGATATCATTTGAGCCATGGAGCTAAGCACAGAAGATACATGTACATTTTCATTTCAATTTAGTGAGTGACTAGAAATCACAAGTCACTTTAATGTGCTTATCTCAAAAGTACAACTCTTTGGTTGAAAAGTAGTATGCATATGTATAATAAATATATCATTGAAAGGGATATAAAGGTATTCAGGCTATGGGTGGCCAGATTTGAAAGAATAAAATGTATTTGCATTGTAATTGGTAGGGCATATTATTATTAAAATTATTATTTTTATTATTAGAAACATTTATACATACCCATATATATTCCACAGCTCTGTGCAAAAAATGGGTGCATTTTGTACATTAAACATATGGATTACATACAAAAAACAACAACTGACAACCATAATAAAAGGGCCTTGCACATGTTTAAAACACAAGGGGCACAAGAACACACATTTTAGTGCTCACTTACCAAGCAACCCCATGGGTTCCTTCAAAGATCTGCAAGTTAAGGGGCAGGTAGGAGGTAGTTGAGGGGATGCCTATGTGCCTCCCCATCTCACCAATACATTGCTGACTATCACAGTCAAAGCTGTATTCATGGGGGAAGCCACAGGACCTGTTCTTCTGCAATACTAGAATGGCAGAACAAAGTGTGCAAAGTGGGGCCTTTTTTTAACTTTACACACTGCGCCCTGCATAGTAAATAATCCCCTACAGTGTAAGATCAGGAAAAAGTGGTAGAAAAGGCACATAATGGGAGTCAAAGAATGAACAAATATATGCATGCTCCTAGACTGAATTTAAAGCTTGCCATGGGAGACCCAAAGATTTAAGAAGCGCCCGTGTATTTTGGGAATGCTCTGCTGAATGTAAATTCAGAAATTAGACAAGTAATTCCAAATACACCATGAGAAATTTCAATAATGTTCTGGTACTGTGATAATATATACCCTCATATTTGCCTGGCTCAGATACAAGTTAATAATTATAATACAACACTATATCTAACTGGTATTTTGCTTATGCAATTACATTTTCTGCATTACTCTTAGGAAATGATGAATTGAAAAAAACAAAAAGTGTGTCCTGCTTAGTAATACAGTAATCTCAGTAGACCAATCAGATGTTTGCTTTCATTTTTCTAGCTGCGCTAGACCAGGAAATGCTGCATGCTGATTGGATGTTATAGGTCAATGAACTCAGTCAAACTTTTGCTCTTGGTTACAAAAAAACATAATCCCTTTTGCGCTGGGTGCAATTATTTTGTCAAAGTATTTGTATTAGGGCACAGAGACTTAAAGAACTGACAGCTACAAAAATGAATGTGTTTGCAAGTATCCAGTATTCTATATTCATTAAAAAGTACATTATTTGATTGTGCAACTACATCATTCCCTCTGTCAGGATTATTTATAGAGATTTATGAAATGGGTAAGGAAGGATATATGACTGTCTCCTTTTTTTCAAGGTTCAATTCTTTTAACAGTTACAGATATCATGACAACAATTTATGGCAGGCCTGGGGCTAATTTGAAAAAAGTTGGCTTGCATAAGAGGCTGAGGTAGTTCAAAATCCAGATTTTTTAGTCAGGCTACAAGTTCTACAGCTGTGTCTCAAAGGAGGTACAGCCTACCGTGTTGACATAATATAAATATTCCCACAACCTCAAGTGCAAGGGCTATAGTTCGCTTTCTTTCTCCTTGTCACTGTAATGTAGACATAACCATGATATGCATTTACAAAAACATTACATGCTATACACAGTCCTTTCCAGTAATGGAAACCATGTGACGAAATGGACAGATTCTGTCCCTAGTGCCTCTGTGAAGGCATGCAATACTATATATAAGTGGTCAAGTCTCTCAATAAAGAGGCAGTGCATTCCAATCCTTCATCATTTATTATTTGTTTACAGCTCATCTGTACTACTCTAGGTCAAACTGTAAATATAGCAATAGGAGAATCCCTTTAGAATATGCTGAAAAGGAGATGAAAAACAGTTTTATCACTTTTGCAGCTGTAGATGCATTTTTGTGCAGCTGAAAAAGAATGGCATTGAATCCCAATTCACAGCTTGATTCTCAGGATTTCTGAACATAGGTAGTTAAAGATGTGGTTTCTTTTCTCTTCCCCTTGCAGCCCCTAGATCAGGGGCTTAACTACAGAGGAATGAGACCCTGAAGCTTCAGGGAGGCTCAGGTATAGGGGGCCCCATGAGACCCTAATTAATAAAAAAAAAAAAAAAAAAAAAAAAAAAAAAAAAAAAAAATATATATATATATATATATATATATATATAGATAAAACAGATCAACCTCCAGAAAGTTTGGGGGCCTGACAAATTGATTTGCTGTGTGGCCCAGTGATATATAGTTACACCACTTCAGTACACACTTCAAAATTTACGGAACCTCTGTTTTCAGTTTTGTGCAGTGCAACGGTTCATTGTTCTGACAATAAATTATAGATGGTCAGGGCTGCATCATTCATGGTGTGGTGTAGTTAATAAATCAAAGTAAATGTTTTAGTTTCAGTAAGAGTGTACTATGCATAGAATATGCAAGTTTAATGTTGGCTGGGTGGTTATTGTAGGCACCACACACAGCAGTCTGTAACGTTCTAGTTAGGCCACAGTTAGGTTGCTGGTAAGAGTCTGACTCTTCCATAAAGTAGGAGAGTCCCACTAGTCCCGGTTTTCACCGACGCCCTTTTGGGGCCCCAGAACTTTCTGCTGCGGTACTAGCGGGGATCCTACCAACTTCAGAGGTCAGAAGTTCCAAAACAAAGTACAGGCAAGGGTCAAAGGAAGAGTAGGCACTAAGAGGCAGAGGTCAGGAAAGGCAGCAAGATTTGTATCCAAAGTGCAGGCCAAAAAGTAAGAAACCGGAATCAGAAACACATGAAAGGTTTGAGCAGGATCTGACAGGACCACCTTACATAGTCATTGAGGAAACCCCACGAGAGTTCAGAAAGGCACACAAGGTTTTGGGGGGAAAAACCTTATTAGCTGAGGCATTTTTCCCCAAGTAGCCTTTGTTAAATAAGAAAAAGTTTGGCACCTAAAAGCTGTCAAATGTTTTCTTATTTTATAAGTATACTTTGGATTAGCATGAAGTAACAAGCGAGTGTGAGTAGTTATAAGAAGGCATTAAATTGAATGCGTTTTTTGTGTTGCATGTTTTATTGTGTTGAATACACTGGAGTCAAGCTGCAGTTTTTCTTGCAACAAAAGCATTGTAGTCAATGGGTAATTTTTTTGGCACAAGTACATTAGAGTATTTTTTCCACACATTCATCTTTTTCTGGCAAAACAAAAGATATGGTGGAATTCTAGCACGGATTTTTGCCACTTATGAAAATTCAAATCTGTATCACGCAAAAAATGATTAATGTCTAATAGTAAGGCTTGAGACAAAAAACAAGAGCACCGCATTTATCAAGGCAGAATATATATGTTCTTATTAAAATGTAAGACAATATCTGGTTCATGGGGTCAGCAGCACCAGAATGCATTCTTCCTAGATCAACATTTTTATTGATATTATTTTTGAAACATGTCTTTTTGTTCTCTATTCATCTTTGAGTAAATCTACCCTTATACCCTAGATAAAAAATGTTGGAAAATGACCACAAAAAATAATGACTAAGTTGTTCAATGCAATTCAACATTTTGAGTTTTGCATTATAGAGAATTTGCTGTAAATTTTTCTTTATCTTATTGGAGGACATGGTGAATCAACACACAGAAATGTGGATTCTCTGCACAACTTATCATAAAATGTAGAATTAGGCATTCAAGACCAATTGTGTTTATTTTGATTAGATTCCCATTAAATTCCCATCGGTCCATTCATTTTCTGTATACTGAGCTCCTCTGTCCCTGAGAATAAACTTTACTTGTCACCACACCCTTCAATTTTTACTTATTGTTTCTTCTCTTCCCTTTCTAAACTTCTTTTGTTTTTATAGTGCCAGAATCGCACAAAGTCCTTTCCTATAAGAAGAATAACAAATATATGCTGTTAAACTTCCGGTCTTGGTGCAATAAATAAAGAAAATTTAAACAAAATAAAATAAATAAAGACTAATTAAAATTGTCCAAGAATACCTTTGTCTGCATCATACTGGAAGTAAATATTACGTTGAACTGTCCTTTTCAATCATGTATAACTGTTTATATGATAAACAGGATAAAGAATGTGCATTACAATGATGTGTGTACTAATTACTATTTCAAATGCGGTATTGCCAAGACAAAAATGTTGTCACTCAGTGTGTGGGTGATTAATTAGTATTTTTATTTTACTCGGAGGTTTTTCTAATCTATCAAGCGGAGGATGAAAACAGAAAACATTTATAGCAGCACATTCCATGCAGAAATGTATAATATTTTAACAAGCATTGTTTTACAATAGAAAATGCATATAATTGTGTCCCAGCCTTGCTAAAAAGGAAAATATGATATGAATAGATAAATGGCAGAAATATACAATTCTAGTCCTTGAATTCTGCACACTGACTGAGCCTACCCCATTACAGATATAAAATATGTTTATTATACTTGCAAGTAGGCCTATATAATCATTTGTTTTTTGTCCAAAATTCCCTATTTTGCAGTAATTGATTACGATAAGTCCTGGGTATAGGCACTGCTATTTTTTTGTAACCTAAATGTTTTTTTTTTTTTCATATTTCCATGGGAACAATTTCTTTTCCTCACCCACTGTTAATTTCTATAAATCAATTTTGAAGCACAATCTGATGGTAATTGATACTAAAAAGGATGCTAATCTGCTTCAGCATGAAGCAAACCAAATGACAGGCCTGGGGCTGCAAGTTAGTTGCAAGTGTAAAACTGTACATCGAAGTACTCATTCCTACTAATCAACCCAGAATAAAGCATGAATAAAATTGTCAGTCACCACTCAACAATGATTTTTATATAGTGTGACGTGTCCCTTAATGTAATGGGTAAAGTACACTTTGTTCAAATAGCATGACAGACAACTGTTTTCACCTTTAAAATAACATATGGTATGATGTAGAGAGTGGTATTCTGATTTTATTTTTTGTGGTTTTTGAGATATTTAGTTTTTTATTCAGCAGCTCCTCTGTTTGCAATTTCAGTAATTTGGTTGCTAGAGTCCAAATTACCCTAGCAACCATGCACTGATTTGAAAAAGAGACTGGAATATAAATACAGTAGGAGAGGGCCTGAATAGTGATGGGTGAATTTATTCACCAGGGCCGAATTCGCGGCAAATTCCCGCGATTCGCCGCTGGCAAATAAATTCGCTAATCACCAGCGAAATTTCGCCTGGTGAGGCGAGTCGCGCGTCGTTTTTGACGCGACACGCCGAAAACGACGCGACGCGCGTCAAAGTTGACGTTAATTTTTCGGCGATTCGCGAATTTCTCTGGAAATTCGCGAATTTTTCGGCGAAGCGAATCTCGGTAGATTCGCCCATCACTAGGCCTGAATAGAAAGATGAGTAATATAAAATAGCAATAACAATACATTTGTAGTCTTACAGAGCATTTGTTTTTTAGATGGGATCAGTGTCCCCCCCCCCCCCATTTGAAAGCTGAAAAGAGTCAGAAGAGAAAGGCAAACAATTGGAAAAATATAAAAAATAAATAATGAAAAGCAATTGAAAAGTGACCGAGAATTGTCTCCTCTATAATACTGTATACTAAAAGTTAATTTAAAGGTGAACCTCCACTTCCTGGTTCCTGTTCTATAACACAGGAAGTTTTAAGTACAAAGAAAATTCTCTTCACTGCTTATTCCCAAGAAACAGAACATGCTGAATCTTATAATTCATGAATTTCTGCAGCCATTACGATGGATGAATGCTACAAAAGACCCTATCATATACGAGCAGCTTGCATTGAGCCATGGTTACCCTTTAATCTTTGCATAAAACAAGAGGTTTAAGGTCTTGGCTATAAACAGGAAAATCACTAAACATAGCATTATTGCTATATTGGAGCCTGCATAGTATATTGCCAAGGGATAATAAAAGTTTCAAGTCATGCCTACTTCTAAAATTTCACACACCACGCATGTTTGAAAGTTAAGACACGTATTTATTTACCGAAGCTTTCTGACCAGAGCTAGCCAAATTAAGACACAAACTTTGTTTTCAACAGGGGCCGTGGAAGTGGCAGGCTGCAAGTAACATGATTAGTAACAATAAACAAGGCTATTTTAACAGAGTACCCTAAGTACACTATTAGCTAGACAAAACATAGGAAGACAGACAAAATGTGTGCTGTTCCTCTATGCCTCTGGCATGGATTTGTCAGTCAGGATTCAACTGGTAGTTCAAAGCAATTTTTTTTCTTTCATGCGGCATGAACATTTATCAGTTTGATGAGATCAGGAAATGAAAGGTAAAATGATCTCTTCCAAGTGTTAAAATGGAAGGGATTTATCCACATGGAAAATAAAAAAGTTTAATGAACATACTGCATTTTGAAAGTTAACCAATATATATTAAATTAGCACTGACATTTTTTAACACTGATAGAAAGATAGATAGACATATAGATGATAGATAGATAGATGACAGACCGACAGATAGATGATGATAGATGATAGATAGATAGATAGATAGATAGATGATAGAAAGACAAATAGATAGATATATAGATGCTAGACAGACATATAGATAGATAGATAGATAATAGATAGACAGATAGATGATAGACAGACATACAGATAGATAGATAGATAATAGACAGACAGACAGATAGACGATAGACAAACAGGTAGATAGACAGACACAGGCCCGGACAGGCAATCTGTGGGTTAGGGCAAATGCCAGATGGGCTGCTAAAAGGTGCCATAGAAAGTCAGTATTTAGTGGGCTGGTGGGGACTGTTTGGGCCTCTATGTGGGCTGATTGGGCCTCTGCGTACCTGAAATGCCAGGGCCTATTTTGATTCTCAGTCCAGTCCTGGACAGACAGATAGATGATGGATAGATAATAGACAGACAGACATGTAGATAAATAGATGCTAGACAGACAGATAGATAAAGATAAATCTTATTTCCAATTGCAAAGTGAGGTGCCAACATTTGTCTTAAATTTCCCCAGGTAAAAAAAATTCCCTTATTTACTAGCACTTGTCTGTACTAGAGAACTGAGCACAAGGCTAAAAACATGCACGGAGCATTGGACCTTATTCAGGGAAGCCAAGATACCCCCCCCCTTCCAGGCTTCGAGTTAGTGTTTGAGCAGATCAAAGGGGGCCCCCGCATTGCTAGTACAGTGAGCGCTATTACACTCACTGCACAGAAACAAATTTCCATTTAAAATCGGAATTCAGATCTTAAAGTTACCAGTTACAGCCCCTGTTAAATGGCCACTTTCATCTTACCTCATGGCTAGGGTTGCCACCTTTTTGGAAAAAAATACCAGCCTTTCTATATATTTAGATGTTTTCCTTATTAATAACATTGTATCACTTTTACTGGTCAGGCCGGAAAAATATTGGCCAAGTGGCAACCCTACTCATGGCAGGAGAGGTCCTGACCTTATGCTTGTTTTGAGTGTCCTTCTCTCCTGCGCTCCTGCTCGGGCTAAATAAATCATGTGCAACTGCCATTATTATTGCCATTGTAACTGGAGCAAGATTTATCAAACAGACACAACTTTTGCAGTCATATTGACTCGTCCCCTACATGACCGACAGGTTTGTGTATTTCAAGTTCTTTGCAAAAATGCAAGTTTTTTTTTACCGGAAAATGTGAATTCTAACCAAAAAAAAAACAACTCTTGAACGCAAATTTTTGTGGAAAACACAACTCGAACCTTAATAAATCTACCCCTAGTTATTGCATATTTGATGGAAAACCCTTGAAGGTATTCTCCATTTAATTAGTAATTTTAAAATGTATTTAACAATAACAGGAGAATATACATTTTTTAAAAATTGAAAAACCACATAAAATTATTTGCTTCAAAATCTAACATAATTTGAAGCAGTGGGATAAACAGTGATTTTCTTAATAACGTGGTGATGCTTTATGTCATGTTATAGAAATTGTTACTTTTCTTTCTGTTTTTGCATATTTAAATGGATGGATCATAAAATGGAAACGTCTGCTTTCTCTTACATTCAGTTCAACCCACTCCTCCCAAAGAAAAAAAAAAAAAACTCCTGGGTTGCTTTCTTTTCACTGTTTATTAGTTTGACTTTTCCAAAGTCAAAATACGCTTTGAAATGTAGCATGTCATTATGTAATTTGTAGTTACAAAACCCAGGGCCATTTGCAGGAATCTGAGACAGAGCAGAGCCCTTCCCTTTCTCAGTGCACTTACCTACCCTGTGTTTTTTCTCTAAATCATATTATCAGCCAGCATAAACATTAAGCCATCCAGAACACAAAGCAGCACTAAGTCAGGGAATCTCAACACAAAAAGGGAAAGAAACATGTATTTAAAACTTTGATGCACCCAGAAGTCAGAAAAGAAAAATGCTTATACCATGACATGTAATTAGAGTCAACACTCTCAACATTTTGGCCAAAAAAAGTGAAATCGATAGATTTTTTTAACAATCCAAAGTATTTGCTTTGTTATGATGGGAGAGGTTTCAATGTCATTACAAGCCAGACAGTGGAAAAGTGTTTAGTCCGTTATTATCCCTTAAAAGGATGTTGACTTGCTCCAAGGGAAGGCAATAAATAGTTAAGTGTTGTTCTGGAATCCTTTTGGAATGGTTCCCAGTGTATCAGAGGCTGTAGTTCTGTTTGTGTTTGGGGAAAACAATACGTGTGGATAGAGCACAGAACTTTGTGAGCTGGAGACAATCTTTCTCTTTGTTCTCTCCAAATGCCATCAGTTTTCTGGCTGGAGAGTACGCTCGAAGCACAATGGAAACTTCTATCCCAACATGAAGGTCCAGAACTCATGGGGATATTTTTTTTTATCGTGTTACTTATTTCTCTTGTTGTTTCTAGCTTGTAACACTGATGCTCTTTTCTTTCAGCTTGCACTGTAAAGCTTGTGACAAGAGCAGACAAATAAGAAAATTAAGATGTACAGCAGGGGTGTCCAACCTGCGGCCCAGGATGGATATGAATGCGTCCCAGCTTGAAACGCTCAGTTCCAGAGGAAACGTCATAATAATATAATAATACGTCTATTTAATATTAAGGTGTCCCATATTCCAGTGTATAGCTCCATCTGGTTTTCCAACTGGTTTTGTAGTTCTTTTCTGTGCATTTTCTTTACTTTTACAAATCAAAAGTATTTGTGTATTTCATGTGTAGCCCCAGACAATTTTTCTCTTTCCAATGTGACCCGGGGAAGCCTAAAGGTTGGACAACCTTGGTATACTGTACAGAATGTTTCTAATCTGTCCTCATGTTCTACATTTGTTAGAATCTTTCATTGTTTAATACAATTTGATGACAAATTAAGAAATCCAAATTAAAAGTAAAATGGGAAAAGTTGAAAGTCCTGAGGTTAACACATACAATACAGTTAGCATCTAGAATTCAAAGTAAGCATTATGTCTAAATAAAAAAAACCAAGACATTTGAGGATGCAAAGCTTCCATAGCTCTAGTGGAATGTTGTTGGTCTACAACTATCAGAATATGAATGTGATCTGTAATTTAGACGCATCTTGTTTGGAAGCAGTAAAGCACCTTCGCCACCGATGAATAAAGGAAGAAGAGCAATTGGGAGAAGATGGCTGCCGTTAACTCCGCTGGAGAGGACCTAGAACGAGGGGTAAGTAACAAGGTAGGGGCATTTCCCCAGGGGGGAGGTAGGCCAGGGGGAGGAGGGGGTTGCCTATGCAGGGGAGCGATTTTTGCACCTAGGGGTTTAGTTCTCCTTCAAGGAGGAATGTGCTTCCCAGTCTGACCCATACATGGGCACAGAACACTGTCAAGAGATCTCTGAGACAGGCAACAACATTACAGTATGGCACTAACCCCCTAGCGATTAAATTGTTCCTTGTAATGTCTAGGACACCTGCTTTGGAGAGTTTGGATAAGGAATACATGCCATTTAAAATATAAATAAACACAGGGTTGGACATAGCTTAGTGAAACACTAAAGAAAATGCTGGCTAGGTGGCGACTGGACCTGGAACCATATCTTGTTATCTTGGTAGCTTGATACTGCTTGCATCTGACCTGTGCCTGTTTTGGTCAGCTGATAACTCATGTAATACCAAATTTGGGGTGGAGCAAAAAGTGAAGTTACCCGTCCATCAGGAGTTAAAAATACAAACAACACCTTATATTGTGTAATCAATTGTTAGATATTTCCCTGAAGGCCATATATACATTAACCATGTCCAGCCAGCACCACTTCTATTTAGTGATGCGCGAAATCCAGGATTCGGCCTTTTTAAGCAGGATAAAGGCCAAATACAAATACTTGGGCATGGCCAAACAAAATTCTAATTTGCATATGTAAAATTAGGTGTGGAAAGGGAAATTACGTGACTTTTTGTCACAAAACAAGAAAGTAAAAAAACATTTCCCCCACCCTTTCCTTTCCCATCCATAATTTACATTACAAGTATTCGGCCGAATACCAAAATGAGGATTCAGGGCATCCCTACTTCTATTCTCTTTTCATTCATAATGGAAACTCACATTCTTTTCATTCCTATTGTATTGTTAGAAGTGTATTTATCAATAGGTGAAGGATATTCACCATTTGATGAATACACTTCTAAAAATCCCATAGGAATAAATAGAAAGTGTGTTTTTTTGTTTAGTTTTTTTGCTGTAAATGCTTATCTCACATATTGATAAATCTGCTCCCAAGTGTTTATCTGTTAATGGATTGTGAAAGTTATAGTTTAACAGCAGCTGGAGGGTTTAAAGAAGTGATCTAAGTATTGTATTCTGTATGTTTTGGGGCCCCAGCTTTCCTACATCGCAACGGACCCCTGTTCTTTATCTATGTCTCTTGTGAAACAACAACACTGAAACATTGTGAAAGTTATAGTTTAATAACAGCTGGAGGGTTTAAAGAAGTGGAATAAGTATTTTATTCTGTACTTGCTTTGGGGCCCCTGTTCTTTATCTATGGCTCTTGTGAAACAACAACACTAAAGCATTTCCCTCCATAAAGTTTTTGTGTGAAAACAGCTTGCTTCCCAACAAATACTTCTGAGCACAATTTATTGGATCTACCACTGAGTAAAGCACTTCTCACCTGTTTACAAGAAGATTTGCAGAGTGCTAATGCACAGTATCCCAGCTCAGTCTTGCCAGACTCATTTTTATATATCTTTGGTCTGGCTGGAAAAATGGCTTTTTCCACAACATTATTCTTTGCCACAGCAATTCCCATATGTTGTTGAACTAAGTCTATTTATAAAGTGGTTGGTAAAGAACATTATTTATTGGACTAAATTAAAACTAAACTAAACTAAATTAAGCCAACTGATCAGCAGTTAACCAAGGAAACACAGTTATGTAGGATTAAGGGTACAAAAGTGCAATGTGTATAGTGCAATTAGGAATGCAAAGACAATTTTTTACCCATAGTGCAGTGTTTTTTCCCCTCCATAATCCCAGTATAATTGCAGGCAGGTTGTGTCTCCAAGTTGCTTACTCTGCAGTAGTGGCTAATGCATCAGAATGGATCTGGGCACAATTTCACTTGTGGTATAATGCAAATCAGTTAAATTAAGCATTTTACTTCCAGAGCTCAAGTTCAAATGGAGTCAATAGGTGCAGTTGAGCACCAGACATGGGGAAGTGCAGGAGAGTGAAATGTGAATGTGCTATTATGCGTATTTTAAAGTATTGTATAATGGTTGTGTTCATAAATGATCCCTATATTATAGAAGCATTTGTGCCGGTTAATTGATTATCCCCTATATGATACAGGGATGGGACCTTTTATCCAGAATTTTCGGGACCTAGAGTTTACCAGATAAGGGATCTTAACATGATTTGGATCTCCATACCTTAAGCCTGCTAAGAAATAATTTAAAGGAATTTAAAGAAACTCGTTTTGCTGTCAATAAGGATTAATTATATCTTAATTTGGATCAAGTACAAGCTACTGTTTTATTTTTACAGAGAAAAATAATTATTTGATTATAATGGACTCTATGGGAGACAGCTGTCCTGTACTTCAGAGCTTTATGGATAATGGGTTTCCGGGATAAAATATCCCATACTTGAATTAACTTTTCTTCTTCTAGAAGAGTTTGATCTTGTTGCTTTCAGTGAGATGCCCAATTGTTTTATATATCCCCAATTATTGAACAGTTGATCCCTCCTGTTTCACCATCTCCAGAGGACACCAAGGCCCTTGTGTGATTGCCCACTGCACCCCTCGCAGTTACGCCACTGATAGTGCTGTATATTAAGCAGTGGATTTATCTTAAGGTGGATGTAATAATGAAGGTGGGAGCAGGGATGAGATTTAGACATCTGGGATCACAAGCCTGTAGTTCTGGTTCTCATCTGCTTAGTCTTACAGGCAAGCTCTTTGCTGTGTATATAAATGAATATGTTACTAGACAATAACTTAAAGTGATACTGACACATTCCAACCTTGCTACGTTTCATTGCATATTGATGCTATATCTTGCTACACAAGTCATGAAAATAAGCAAACAAGTTGTGGTATTGTAGTATATTGTTGCAAAAAAAATGTCCCTTTTATCCGTATAAACAGAGCAGTTGTGTTTTGCTTATTTGTAGGGATGCACTGGATCCATCATTTTAGGATACAACCAAAGGTTAATCCTCCACAAACTTGGCCGAATACCGAAACCCTAAGCCAAACCCTAATTTGCATATTCATATCTGATATAAAATGTGTCTCTACAGTGAAAAAGGACTCCCTGCAGCCCCCTGCTTTTCTCACTGAAGTTCCTCAGTAGTTAAGTGCACCATGGTCAAGTCGAGGGGACTTGATTTTAAATGCACTACAGACTTAGAATGCTAATAGATAGTTTTTATATTTTCTAGCAGCTGGTTAACTCCAGAACGTGGGTTAGACCGTGCAGTGGCGTAACTACCAGGGGAGCAGGGGGTGAAATTGCACCAGGGCCCGCTCCCTCTAGGGGCCCATCAGAGAGGCTAGGAGAACAATTCATAGTGGGGAGAGCCCAATAGGGGGGCCCGGGTGCCAATCCTGCACCAGGGCCCACCAGTTACGCCACTGAGACCGTGCAATGGAACATGGGTGCTTCTAGCAGCTGGTCAACGCTATGGCGTGGGTTAGACCAAGTGCTGGTGATTTCTTACTGTGTTTCATGTACTAACTGAGGATTCGTTCAGTTTGTAGGGCTTGATAAATTAAGCTATTAATATTTACCAGCTTAAGATCCATTGAACACAGAATCCAAAAAGTAATGAGGAAAAAAAACATGACATTTCCAGGATTTATTATGCAACAAAATTGTGACAATTCTGAATATGAAAATACTCCAGCTAGAACATGTAGAAATCATGTATAATTCAATGGCAGAGGTCCCTTTTCCAACTGGATGATCCTTTTTTGATTCATTCTTTTACAGGTTTTCAGGTATTTTTTCAGAGGCTTTTGTGTGACCATATGAATAAGTCGTAGCCATTGTGTGACAAGTTGAAACAGTCTCAGTTTTTGCAACTTTTCCCATTCATGCTTTTTCAGTTCAGACCTTCTAATGAATTTCATGACATTCCTGGTTTTTACAGAAAGGGAGTTTAGCCTTGGTTTCAAAAACCTATAAAACCACTAAAATGAGACTGTTGACAACTATTATTATTATTATTATTATTATTATTAATAATAACATCTATTTCTATAACTTATTTCGTAGCGCTGTAGGCTGCCAAGACTGAACAGGACTTTAATGATATGGTTGGGTGTTTATTTATGCAACAGAGCATGACATATACTTCAAAATTATTTACTGGATAACAAACAATTTAGATCAATAGCTTCAATTTTTCTTTCTTTCTTTTCTTTGTTTTTGCTTGTCCCTTAGACTATTATGACACTGCATAATCTGTGCAAGACATCTTGTAACAGTAATTTGTGGATAAATCCATGGATTTACGCTAGATTTCTCCATTCCTAAATTGTGTGACAATGGCCATTTTTACAGTGAGCGTGCTTTCTTGCAAGTCCATTTCGGCAGAGCTTATTGTATTACAGTAACTGCAGGCCATGCAGACTTTACAAGTGTGTGTGAATACTAAGTGACAGACACACACTTCTGCACACAGAGAAACAAGGCCTTCTGTTGATCTGTCTACATCACCTCATTTTCACAGTCAGTAATCATCACCATTGCTCCATGCTGATGGCTGATGCTAACTTTAGTCATCACTCATCATTTCAACTGTCTGCAGTCTTTCCCTTTTATCCTGATCTTGTAGACACAATAACACCTAGCCATTTGCACAGAAGATAGCCGCTGTTCAGCATGGTGAATAAAAACACTAGCCACTGGCTTACAAATTCTCTCCAGGATATGTCTTTTGTTAGCACATGACAAGCACACTCAACACATTACTACCTGGACTTGTAATCATGCTTTTGGGGAGTCATGTTGAGTGGCTATGGCTTCTGAGATTTCTAGTGAATTGTGGTTCAAAAAATAAAGATTAGATTTCCTCCTTTCAGGAAGGATATCAATCAATATATGTCAATAATAAGAGAGTCAATATGTACCTATGTTTCAGTGTAAAAAGGTCTTGAAAATGTATGGTGCCTATTGTTCTTTAATTGCTTGGTACATGTGAGGGGTAATTTATGTTGATGAATGCAGTGTGCAAAATGCAAAAAGGCTGCAATTGTTCAATTTATTTATTTTATTTTTTTACACTTCTCTTTTGGAGTACAGAAACCTGAGGCTAGTCCCTTGAATAGAGTACTGCTTGTGTTAGGAAGCACTCTATTTAGAAATGGAGCAGTGGGAGGGAGGAATGTGGGCTTCCCCCCTCCCACCAGATCTGGACTGAGAATTAAAATAGGCCCTGGCATTTCAGGTACACAGAGGCCCAATCACACATACAGTAGGCCCAAACAGCCACCAACAGCCCACTAAATAGTGATTTTCTATGGCACTGTATAGCAGCCCCTCTGGCATTTGCCAGAACCCACAGATTGTGCAACATTTAGACATGCAAGTAGGGTTGCCACCTGTCCGGTTTTGACCCGGACAGCCCGGTATTTTGAAGGGCTGCCCGGGTCAATGCTTCCTGCCCGGTTTTCCAAATAAGGAAAACCGAGCGGGATTAGCTTAATTGATGCCACGATCGGCCAATCGTTGATCGCTGCGTCATAGCTCCGCCCACCGACATCATGGGCCCGCCCACTGACGTCACAGGCCCGCCCCCCCGTCCGGCTTCAGCCACAGGGGAAGGTGGCAACCCTACATGCAAGTTAGAGAGCAGCATGAGACACAGATGCTACTCTATGCTCCTTGTCCTTGTGTGAGGAGCAGAGTGCAGCTTTCCCGTTGTGCTGCCCAGGCCCAGACTGGCAATCTGTGGGTTCTGCCAGAGGGGCTGCTATAAGGTGCCATTGAAAGTCAGTACTACGTGGGCTGGTGGGGCTGTTTAGGCCTCTGTGTGGGCTGATTGGGCCTCTGTGTACCTGAAATGCCAGGGCCTATTTTAATTCTCAGTCTGGGCCTGTTGCCGCTGGAAACATGCAAAATATGCCTATAGAGTGTACAGTTTGTACACTAATGCCGTCTGTAGGGACTCTAGATAAGATTAGTTCAAATCAGCCTCCAACAAACTCCACCATATTGATTATAGCCATAGAGCTAAAACGATGAGGCATACTATGGGTCTCCAACCTTTTTTTTACAATTGTAAAAAGAGTTGGGGAGCAACACAAGCAAGAAAAACATTTGTGTGGGGATGCCAATTAAGTGCTGTGATTGGCTATTTGGTAATCCCTATGTGGCAGTCCCAATGAGGCTTTGTTTGGCAGAACATCTGATTTTTAAGCAATCAAAAGTTGCCTCCAAGCCAAGAATTCTAAAATTAGCACCTGCTTTGAGGCCACTGGGAGCAACACCCAAGGGTTTGGTAAGCAACATGTTACTTGCGAGCCGCTGGCTGAGGATCGCTGATCTAGACCATATATTCCAATTTGACTTCAAAAGGAAGATGAAAATAATCAGGAATAATATTAAATCATTTGATGGTTTTTCCCCACAGTCATATTTCCATTATCTGGCCCAGATATCAAGACATTATATGTTCACGAAAAAGTGTTCTCCTGAAAAAGTGTTCTCCTGCACTGACCAAGTGAAACCTTTCTAGTCAAGTGAGGTGAAAACAATAAAAAGTTTTTCCTGCTGAGGGATAATTAAAAGCAATGGATTGAAAATTCTTTTTTTCACAGGTGATATATATTTTAAAAATAGTGATTTTTTTCTCATTCTTTGATGAGATAAATCTGGCTCTTAGATTTATTGCAACCATTTAGCCAGGTAATTATGTGTAAGGATGAATACTTTCTTATATGTATTGTTAAGCTTTAATATTGATAACTTGTCTTATGGGCGGCACAGAGGGTCTTGGTAACAGTCTCTATTGCATGCACCTATAGCAAGTTGTATTTCATCATTACCTTCCTCTGGACTGGGAGTCAAAATAGTCACTGTCATTCTAAGTACTCACAGGCCCAAATAGTCCACCACCAGCCCACTACATGGTGACTGTCTACAGGACCTTAAAGCAGCCCCTCTGGCATTTGCCAGAACCCACAGATTGCCAGTCCAGGCCTGTTTCCTTTTCCTGTTTTTGTTGTTTAGACCCTACATACAGGTCTGACATTTTTCACGTGGAATGAAATGCACAATGGAGTCACTGCTGCTACATAAAAGAAGTCATGTTCCTTGGCCATACATGGCCATCAAGTTCCTATATGTTATTCTGTACTCTGAATTAGACAGTGATCTGTGTCTTAGGGGTCATTTATAAATGTAAGTGTGCAAAGTGCAATTTCAGATGCATATTGTTTAACTGACGCAGTGCTCCAAATTGCATCTGCACAATCGCACCCAAATGCATTAAAATAGATGGAATTGTTCTTGGTTTTTAATACAAACCCTGTGTAAGCAACCTCTAGCATTTTGTGACTAGTGGAGCTGTGTTAGTTCTGTGTTTTAAATTACATTTGCATCCAATTTAATGGGTGCAAGCAGTAATGTAACTGAGCGGTACCAGGCCTTGCTGCGGGCCATGCAGCTGCCCCACCTCCAGAAGTGAACTTGCCAGATACAAAGGCACTGAAACCACCAACGAGCCCTGAGAGGGTGCGGGCCCTGGTGCAATCACACCCCCTGCTCCACTTATAGTCCCGTCACTGGGTGAAAGTCTGGTGCACCTTCTGACACAAGCTTCCAGGTTAGGGGCGGCAATAGCTTCCGGTTTCCCCTGTGCCAAATATCACATATGCACACCATTCATCAGAAGTGACAGAATGGATGAATGTGCAGAAGCCTTTTTTTTAACACAAATACCTTTATGAATTGTGTCAATAAGTTCGCTCCATTCTGTCCATATTAGAGTACCTGCCCTTCCATACTACTAGTATTGTTGTTATTTGTCCCCTGCAACAGTACAAACCTCACTTATCCACTGGCGCTACATAAATAAGCCTATGCTACCATACCTATATTAACATTTGAATCTGGAAAATATGACATAAATCATACATTCTAACGTGCACACATTCAAAAAAGAACATGGAAATCATGAATATCTTAACAGAGGTTAATATTATGCAGCGTTCAGTCTGTTTGACCTAAAGGAGAAAGCAACATTTGTTGCTGCTTAGTGTTTAGTGTACAGTATTTCATCTGAATTCCATGTTTGCCTCCATTACAAAAAAAAACTTCTAAGGGGAAACTGGTGTTTTTCAGCCTGTTCAGCATTTGTTCCTGAAGCAATTTGCAAAGGCTACTTACCACATCCTGTACTATTCTGAAGGTTGTCTTGGTCAATTAGCAATATGTCAGAGCAGTATGAAGTTATTATAACTCCAGCTGTGAGTTGTTAATAATAAACTTACCCACAGGACAAGCCAGCCATATGGTTGCTGGCCAATCAGGCTACTAAATGCATTACAAAAAAAGCATTCCTGTCAACATTAAGTGGGCATAGGTCATGGGATTTAATGCTGGATTCGAGGAGCAAAACTGCAATTTTTCTATAGAAGCCTGATAATAATGCCCATGCTTCACATTTAAGATCTGATGAAAAAGAAAGGCAGCTTATGTTTACTGTAAATATTGGTTTCTAAATGTATACTGAATACTGATTGCTGATTCTTTTAATGCCCTAGAAATATTCTCATAAACAATGATGTATACCAAAGGCATGGTGTAGTGTAACTAAATACTGGCAGTTTCACTTTGCTGCCCAAAGCATTTATTATTTTTAAAGTATACACATACAGAATAACACAGTTGCCATTTTATGATGTATTCCAAATGTTTGTGCCTTTTTAGACTATATCATTACAGTTGTTTTACTAGTTGCTACTGAAAGTCAGAACTGTTTTTACAGTGAAATATTCTTATCCAGCAGGCAGGAAACTAAAGAAAACACAATAAATCAAGGCTGGGGCAAGAGAGGAAGGGCCACAGGGAAAAATATTATAATGATGCCCAAGTCCCTAATTTAAAGGAAAATAAGAAGCCAAGTAAAACAAAGCCACTGGTTGAATTCAGCCATTTCTCTTGTAGATTCCAGACATGCTCAGAAGATCTTAGACATCTGTAGCTCATTTCATACATGTGTGTTATACTGTGTTTGTTAGATTTTTAAATCCTAATATCCAGGGGAATACTATGTAATGTTGCACATGCCACTATATAGGGGCTAATTCACTAAGATCCGAAAATTCGCCACCATAGGCTTTGCTAGCGTTTGCCAGCGTTTGCCACACTTCGCCAGGCGAATTTTCGCCAGTGCTACGCAAATCCACTAAAGTGCGAATTTACGCTCAGGTCGGTGAATGGTAGCGTAGTTGCGCTAGTTTTACTTCTCTAGGCAGAGCGCTGTTACGCTAACGAAGCCTAATTTGCATACGGCTGGGAACTTTAACTTATAATAGAAGTATATGTTACAGCCACTACATTACACTACACAAGCCCAGGAAACCTTTAATAAATTATATAAAGTTGTCCTATTACCCTACATGTGCCTCCTGTATAGTTGTGTTGCCATATGTTAGGAAATGTAGGGGGGAAGAAGGGTAACCCCCCCAAAAAAATTATCGATCTTTTTCAGACTATCACCCTTTGCTAAAATACGCCGGCGTTTTAAAAAAAATTTTTTTTCCAACCTCCCATCTATTGTATTGAACTTCGCCTGGTCTGACCAGGCGAAGTAACGTCTAGCGTAAGTGCTAAGGTTGAGGAAAATGTTCATCTTAGTGAATTTGCGAAGTTATGATCCTTTGTCAGTGCACAACTTCGCCTGGCGTAAGGGTGCGAAGTTGCGCAAGTCTATCTACTTCACTAGCGAAAATTCGCCAGAATTTGCGAAGCTGCGAAATGACGTCACACTGGCGAATTAGCGCTTTAGTGAATCTGCCCCATAGAGAGAGAGAGAGAGAGAGAGACAGCGTTGTGAAATATGATGATGCTATATGAAGAAATGTCAATAATAAAAATAATAATATATATATTGGAAAATAACCGCACTCACAGGTCTTTCTCATAGTGAAAGACCTGTGTTTATTCGTTGTTTCCGGATTATGAAAACACCGTACAAATAAAGTGCCTATTTAAAAATGAAATGGTGCCAAATATCCACTGTGCTGAGGTCATGAGTGGGAGTGACCACCTCCAGTGACGTCACATTATGTGTATATACATCACCTGCTGTTAAAACATATATATATATATTTTTTTTTTTTTTACACACAATAGTTTTCACTACTATTCACAATGATGGGGGATAAGGACAAAACACAATTTCAGACATTCTATTAGTGCTTTCAGTACAGACCCCTTCATTGTTGGGGGGAATATATATATATTGACTTCTAATATATTGCCTTCCAATATCATTATACATTATTTATTATAATACACAAATTACAGTGAGTTGTATGATAGACTCTACTCGAGGTAGACCATTGCATATGCTTCTAGACCCCAAAATTAGGTACAAATAGTTTAATGCAGTATAACAGGCTGCCAGTTTATTCAAGGCTTTTCCCAAAGATAAGAAACAAAACTAAATACAAACAATAAAATTCAAAGCTTTCTTGGCACTACCGGTGGCTTCCATAACTACCATAAGGGTGAGGACTTACTGCCCAAGCACCTACAAAATCATATATACTGTACGAGTCTGTAGGAATCTCCAGCTTTTCCACCAGGTTGTCTCTCTTGAACACTAAAAACTCAACTCCTTTTCTTGAGAAGCCAACTTATGTAAACATACAGCCTAAAAACCAGGCCCCTGACTGGTTGGGAAACCAGTTCACCTGGATATGGAGGGCGAATTTTCGCTGGCGTTTCATGAATTTCTTCGCCGGCGGCGAATCACGGAAATAAATTCGCCCATCACTATTAATTATTTGTATATTGTTGCCCTAAATGATGAGGGAGGAAGAAACTTTTGAAAGGGTTGAGTTTAGCAAGAGCTCTTCCAGTTATGCCATCACAATCAAGTTGTTCATGTTCCTATTTTTTAAATATATGTATATAAGTAGACCACTTGATTTTGCTAGGAAGTGAACCCCAATAGGATCAAAGAACACTAGGCCTTATTTCAGATCACGGCACTACAATTACATTTTAATATTTCTACTTTAAAAACAAAAATACTCTTTGTATATTAACAAATTCATTTACTTAGACTAAACTGGCAATACTTAACTATTATTACATTTCTGATCTGATGATTGGGAAGGTAAGTGAGCATGGCCAGAACTGGTTATCACTTTCACAGAAAGTAAAGATCATGTATATGTTAAATGGAACCTTTCATCTCCTCATCAAAACTGATCTAAAGAGGACAAAAAGGTCAGATCTCACCCTTGCACTGGCTCCAGCACTGCTGAATAGCACTTTTCTTTTTTTTTTTTTAACTTCTATTGGGAAGCCTTTGAATGAGTCTGAGGTATTTCTTCTGTGTAGATGTCAAACACAACACTATTTATTACACCAAAGCATCTGATATGCGATACCCTTAAAGGTACTGTATCTTTGAAGCAATGTAATGTTGCTCTTCCATGGATGATGTGAAAGCTCAAGAAATGCTGATTCTTCTGGCTATATTTGACATTTTCCCTTTAGTTTTTTTGTCAACATCCTAATTAGCAACAAATAATTTGTTTATGCAATTTGTGATGTTTATTTCAAGATGATGATACAATCTGCTAATTCAACCTCTCCTATCCAAGTAAGCAGATTGTCAGCCTGAATAATTGTCCAGATATCTATCTTGTCTCTCCCTGCCTGATAGGTCCCTGTAGTTCTTGAGTGTGTTCTGACTGATGACCTTTTTTAGACTTATATCACACAAGTAGATTAGAAACTGTTAATAGTAGCTAGTTTAATGGTTTCCCATAGGGCAGGGTTCTTTGATTGCCAATATAGTCTATGAGTGGAATATGCATATTCTTCCCATGTTTGTATCAGTTCCTCTAGGTGCTGCAGTAGGGAATATACACTGCAAGGCCAACTGGAGGGGGTCCAAAAGCTTTGCACATATGTTTCATGATCCCAGGAAGACACTCTGCTGCTCATCTACTCCACCAAGCATACAGCAATAGTTTTAATTTTATCGGCAGAACCATCTTTATCTCTTGCTTTAGTTATTAGTTGCTTCATATGTAAATATGTATGTTCAATTTATATACTCATTTATTTTATGTAAATCTGTAGGTTCAATTTATATACTGATTTATTTTACCGCATTGGAGAATATGTTGGTGCATCATAAATCAGTTATTATTATACTAATAATGATAAGAATTATTATTGAAAGGTGGTAAGATCTGCTGGGATCTAAACTTGACCAGGGCAGAAGGTCCTGGCTGGAAGTTAAAGGAGAATTCAACCCTGTAAAAAAAACTGTACCCCCAACCAACATATACCTCCCTCCCTCCTCCCCCCAGCCTAACTGCCCCCAGGGAAATGCCCCATACTTTATACTTACCACTCAGCACAGATTCAACGCAGCAGAGTTCCACGCAGCCATTTTCCGGGTCTTCATTAAGCTGACTGGGAGACCGGCATATATGGGCACATGCACCAAAATGGACGGAAATTGCCGAGCTCCCAGTCAGCTTATCGAAATTGCATGATGGCTGCGTGGAGCTCCATTGCCTGAATCTGCATAGAGGGGTAAGTATAAAGCATGGGGCATTTCCCCAGGGGGGTATGGAGGGTGGGGGATCTACATGGGGTGGGGGGGTATGGGTTTTTTTTTTACAGGGCTAATTTAAAGTCTTACACTGGGTTTAGTACCTGGGGAATACCAGCAAACCAGTTGGTTTCTAATCCCAAAAAGAGTTCTGAACCAAATGTGAGAAAACACATGAGCTGATTTGGGTTGGGATAATAGTTACAACAACAACAACATGTCAGTAATCATCTTCTTTGCCTCCACCTTCATACTTGGCCCCGGGAAGTGCAGTAGAGTGAAAGCCAAACGCAGACACATAAAGCTGGCTTTTCTATTGTACTGCTCATGTGACCTAGAGAAAACAAGACAGAAGTAGTTATGGGCAAATTTGTCCTGTTTCAACGTAAAATCACGAAACGCATATTTTGATGCCCTCGATAATTTTGACACCCATGACAATTATGGCTCCTGCAACTGTTTTGAACTTGTGACAAATTTGATGCCCACGACTATTTTGTCCAAATGCATTAAAGTCAATGTGCATCAGAATAATCATGGGCGTCATAATATTTGTGGTCGTTTTCTTGATGCAGCAAATGTTCAATGCAGTTTCGCAAATTTATCGCTGGTGGTGAATCTCACAAAATCACCGCAAATTTGTGCCAGCCAAATTTATTTGCCCATCACTAGACAGAAGTGGAAGAAGATTGTGGTAAATGAGATTCTACAGAATACCTCAGTCTGATGCAGTTTTTAGTGAATGGGAGCACCTGTGATATTAGTTGGGTGATTATAATCACTTGGAGGTGCCTAATATTTTGGCAACCCCTGTGATTGTATTATAAAGGTGTATACATTATTTGAGATAGCTATTAAAGCAGTGGATGGAGTTATAACACATTGTAAGTAACACAGCTGTGGCTACATCATATTTTCCTCCTCAGTGGGGGGAAAAGTATGTGACATTTGAACTGACAGGATTTCCCCACAGATTTGCAGAAAAGGGCCATGAACTCTGATGGGGACATGCTGGCGACCATCACTTTCAGTACATAGACATCTGTGAATGGCAGTGAGACTAGGGAGTGACACCATAGAATTTGTTAGTATGACTCTAAGAGCAACAGGTTGCACAGATGGTCCTTTTTGACCTTTTCTGCTCCTTTATTTTCTGTAAATATAATGACAGTGTGCTTCCTTTGCCCATATTCTCCCTAATTATAATCAGACATGGGGGCAAATTCTCTAAAAAGTTCAACTTTGCCAGCGTCCGCTTCACTCACATCGCAACACTTCGCCGACATAGATTCTCTCAGACAACGCTGATTCACTAAAATGCAAAGTTGCATCCATGGCACCGAACGCTGGCGAAGTCGGACTAGCGTTACTTTGTCAAGCGAAGTTAAGCTAGCGTTGCCAAATTTGCATACGGCGGGAAGTTAAAGTTCAATGGACGTATATGTTGCAGCAAATACATTACATTACACAAGCCTGGGAAACCTTAAAGGGCACCTATTGCAAAAAAGTTACCCCCAACCAACGGTGAGGGCTGATAGAGCTTGCATTCCAGTTGGGGATAACAGTACTTTTTTTTTTAAAAATGCCCCCCCTTCGGTGCTAGCAAATTTGCACCGGGAGGGAGCTCCCTGTGTGAACCACCATGACAGTGGAAACACATGCGCATTATGAAAAGCGGCCCAGAAATTGTGACGTCACACGTGCATAATGCGCATGCGCTTCCACTGTCATGGTGGCTAGTGCTAGTTTGCTAGTGCTGGTGGGGGGCATTTTTAAAAAAAACAAAAAAGTACTGTTATCCCCAACCGGAATGCAGGCTCTATCAGGCCGCACCTTTGGTTGGGGGTAACTTTTTTTGCAATAGGTGTCCTTTAATAAAAGGAAATACAGTTGTTAAATTGCCTTCCACATGTGCCCACTGTATAGTTTATGTTCCATATGTTCCAGCAAATGTAGAAGGGCAGGGTAGCCCAACAAAATTTTATGATCTTTTGCAGCCTATAACTCTGTAAAAAATTCTCAGAGATTTTTTGACAAACTCCTGTCTACTTTATTGCACTTCGCCTGGTCTGAGGTAGCGAAGGCAAGTCTGGCGCAAGAGGTAACGTTCAGTAAAATCCCCATCTTAGTGAATTGGCGGAGTTACATTTATTCGCCAGAGTGAACATTCACCTAGTGTTAGAGTGCGAAGCAACACTAGCATACCAGTCCTTCGCTAGCGAAGGGGCGCCTACGTTCGTTAGTAAATCGGCGAAGTCACTTGGCTCTTAAGTAAGCGCAGGGGGGCAGGGGGCTTGGAGAGGGCCCTGGGCAGTAGACTTGGTGAGCCCCTTGCCCCCCAGTCCGACCCTGAACATATCCTCTAAATGTATCAATTTAGAACAGTTTACAGGCCGCTCCCAGAGCTGATTTAGAAGGTGAAAAATTACACTTTACACAAGTAACTGGAAAACTTATTTATTTCTGGTGAACTACAGTATCTGAAACCAACTGAACTGTTGGAAGGTGAACAACTCCTTTAACTTGACCCCCTATTCAAAATTGAGGACATAGCCACAATTCATATCAAAGAACCTGGGAATACAGTAGTTCTTGCAATTGCAAAGCAATTTTCTGTTGCAGACATAAATGAGAATATGGGTGTAGTCGTAAAGTCTATATAACTATTATCTGGCTATATGTGGCCCAATTGTCTGGTTCAGCTGGGTTGCTCACAGGTTGGTTGATTTAATAAAAAGGCAGTTTGTCTATACAACTACAAAGGCAAAATTAACCGATCTGAAAAACTGCTTTTTTGGAAAACCCATACAATACAACCAACCACTGCATTACATAGTTACCGGAATACTATCGTGGGATTGTCATGTTTTTTCCAAAACACATCAGATAATAGTGCTGCTCCAGCAGAATTCTGCACATAATTTGTTTTTTCAAAAGAGCAAACTGATTTTTTCATATTTAATTTTGAAATCTGTCATGGGGCTAGACATATTGTCAGTTTCCCATGTGCCCCCAGCCATTTGTACTCTGATAAACTCCAGTCACTCTTTACTGCTGCACTGCAAGTTGGGAGCAATACAAACCTCTTCCCTTCTCCCCCTCCAGAAATCCTGTCAGTAGAAAAATGTGAACGTAACCAGATATCAGCTCCCTGGTAGATCTAAGAACAGAACTCAATAGTGAAAATCAATGTCCCACTGTGACTCCTTCAGTTACATAGAGTATAACAAACAATAGCCAGAAAGTAGTTCCATAGTGCAGCACTGGATTTTCTGAAAGCACATGACTAGGCAATATTATTTCAGATGGCTGCCTACACACCGATATTGAAACTAAAAAAATACACTTGTTGGGTTAGGAATTAATTTTTACATGGTAGAGTGAATTATTTGCAGTGTGTAATTTAGAAATAAAAACTACACTATAAAAATCAAGACAGAATATCTTTAAGGAATTCCAATACATTCATTAATAGTATACTGTATAACATACAGTGAGCTGGGTCATGATGAAAAACATGGAGCACCAATAGGTTAAAGGAATAGTTCAGTATAAAAATTAAAACTGTGTAAATAGACAGGCTGTGCAAAATAAAACATGTTTCTAATATAGTTAGTTAGCCAAAACTGTAATGTATAAAGGCTGGAGTGACTGGATGTATAACATAATAGCCAGAATACAACTTCCTGCTTTTCAGCTCTCTTGTTTTCCACTGACTGGTTACCCTGGTGACCAGGCAGTAATTAATCCTTGACTTGAGGGAGGGCCACTTGGGCCATAACTTTTGCTTTTGAATCTGAGCTGAATGCTGAATTGCAAACTCACTGATCAGTTATGTCCCATGTGGCCCCCCTTCAAGTCGCTGACTAGTTAAAGAGCTGAAAAGCAGGAAGGATTCTGGCTATTATGTTTTTAGATTTAGAGAGCTGAAAAGCTAATGTTAGACATCCAGTCACTCCAGCCATTATACATTACAGTTTTGGCTAACTAACTATATTAGAAACATTTTTTATTTTACACAGCCTATTTATTTATTCAGTTTTTATTTTTACACTGAACTGTTCCTTTAAGAAATGAGTTGACATAGCAGCATCTCATCATGTCACACATCTAAGCATTTCATTCATACTAATGGCACCCTAAGGGGCATATTCACTAAAGCGCGAAGTGGCTAACGCTAGCGCAAATTCGCCAGCGTGACGTCAAATCGTAACTTCGCAAATTCACTAACACTGTCTCTGGCGAATTTACACTAGCGAAATAGATAGACTTGCGCAACTTTGCAACCTTTCGCCAGGCGCAGTTGCGCACTGGCGAAGGATAGTAATTACGCAAATTCACTGAGTTCAACTTTTTGCTGTTCGTTAGCACTTACGCTAGACGTAACTTCGTCAGGTCAGACCAGGCGAAGTGCAATACAATAGATAGGAGGTTGAAAAAAAAATGTCCCAAAAAACGCTGTGGCGTGTTTTACCATTGTGGGTGATGAAAAAGTCTGAAAAAGATCGATTTTGGGGGGGGGGTTACCCTCCTTCCCCCCTACATTTGGCAACACTACTATACAGGGGGCACATGTAGGGCAATAGGACAACTTTATTTTTTTGATTAAAGGTTTCCTGGGCTTGTGTAGTGGCTGTAATATACACTTCTATTATATTTTGTAATTTGCACCGTATGCAAATTAGGCTTCGCTAGCGTAACTGCGCTTTTCCTAGCGAAGTAACACTAGCGCAAATACGCTACCACTCGCCGTCCTGAGCGTAACTTCGCCCTTAAGTGAATTTGCGTAGCGCTGGCGAAAATTCGCCTGGCAAAGAGCAACAAACGCTAGCGAAGCTTGCGCTGGTGTTTCTTTGGATCTTAGTGAATGTCCCACTATTATTATTATTAACATGTATTTCTATAGCGCCAACTTGTTGCGTAGCGCTGTGACTAATAAGTATTTCATTCATACTGAACTACTTATAGCAACAAATAAAATCTCTGTGACCATCAGTTGCTTCTCTTTTAAGGTGTCAAGGCCACACGGGCATTTGGTTTTTAGTAGGGAGTTTGGAGGAAGCTTGGCACTAGCAAACAGTCCAAAGTTCATTAATGCATATCCAAAGGGATAATCAAATTTGCAGTCAGAAAATGACTAGGCAATGGTCAAGGTAGGCAGCAATCATAATAGTCAGGAGCAAGCAGAGTGTAAATAAGTGTTGTAACCTGCAATATTAAGGAACTCTCAAAGAGAGACCTACAATCAGACATAGAACCATGGCATCTTTTTATTTTAAATTAGGTGCTCAGGTTCATCATTTCATTGGCATTGGGCAGTTGTGACAGAAGAGCAACAAGTGGAGAACAACTCCAAACAACATCAAAATCTGCTCACATAGTTACCTTTGTCAATACAAACTCCTAAAATGTACTTTCCACTAAACTGCCTGTTACATTTGCTCTGCTGTATTATAGTAAAGGGCAAATCATAGGGAGCATGTGCAAACGAGCCTTGAGGACACGGTTCTATCAGTATTACCTTCTGCCTCAGGGTCCCCCCCTCTGGACCCTGATGGCTGCTGCCTCAAGGCCTCCCGTCTGGCAAATGCCCCCACGCGCACGTGCGCACTTGCGTCACCGCACGCACTGTTTCATCATGACAAAAAGCTGCATGTGTGCACACACGGGGGGGCAGCAGCCATCAGGGTCCAGAGGGGGGGACCCTGAGGCAGAAGGTAGATCTGAGTGTCGTCAGCGTAGAGGTGGTAGTGGAAACCATATGAGCTGATTAATTTGCAGAGGGAGGAAGTATAAGAGGAAAATAATAAGGGTCCCAGGACAGAGCCTTGAGGAACCCTGACAGAGAGAGGTAGGGGGGAAGATGCTACTCCGTTGTAGGAGACACTGAAGGAACGATCGGTGAGGTAAGAAGAAAACCAGGACAGGGCTGTGTCACGATGGCCAAGCAAATGGAGGGACTGGAGGAGGAGAGGGTGATCTACAGTGTTAAATGCAGCTGAGAGATCAAGCAGTATTAGTAGTGAGAAATGTTTGTTGGCTTTAGCTGTTAAAAGGTCATTAGTTAGACGGGTCAGAGCAGTTTCAGTAGAGTGTTGTGGTTTAAAACCAGATTGTAAGGGGTCCAGCAGGCTATTGTCAGAGAGGAATGAGGTTAATCGGTTTTACAATAGGCGCTCTAGTAGTTTAGAGATGAAAGGTAGCAGAGAGATAGGTCGGAGGTTGTCAAGATTGGAGGGGTCAAGAGAGGGTTTTTTCAGAATGGGGGTGACAAGAGCATGTTTTAGCTGAGACGGGAATAGTGCAGTTGAGAGCGAGAGATTAAATAGATGAGTTAAGACAAGGATTGGTATTGCAGAGAAGTTTTGAAGGAATAGGATCAAGCGGGCAGGTGGTAAGGTGAGAGGAGGCCAAAAGTTTTGAGACTTCCTCATCAGTAGCAGGGGTGAAGGAGCACAGGAGAGACTGGGGAGTGTGGAGGGAGGGTGGTGGAAGCCTAGGGGGGTTAGGCAGTGTGATGTCCCCTCTGAAAGGGGAAAGGAGAGTGTTAAAGGTGGAGAATAGTAGTTTTTTGGAAAGGGAGTTAATGAGTGAAGTAAAGTATGTTTGTTTGGCTTGGGAAAGGCTGGTGTTATAGGAGCGCAGGGCAGATTTGTAGCTCCAAAAGTCTGATTCTGAGCGGGATTTGCGCCAGCGACGCTCAAGTGCGCTTGAGTGTCTTTGGAGCACTTTAGTATGAGCGGTGTGCCAAGGTTGAAGTGGTTTGGGTCTAGCACATTTAGTTTTTACAGGAGCAAGCTCATTAAGGGCATTAGAACAAGAGATAGCTGAGATATTAGAGTGAAGAGAGTCAAAGAGAGATGCGACAAGTCACGACAGGTACGTGTTTGGGGATTAGCAGGGGGTGAGGAAGGAGTTAATGAGAGTTGAAATGTGAGCATATTGTGATCGGAGAGGGGAAACGGTGAGTTAGCAAAGTTGGTGTTTGAACAGAGTCTGGTAAATATTAGATCCAGAGCGTTACCATTGGTGTGAGAGGGGGAGTCTGAGCACACGGATAAGCCTAGGGAGGATGTTAGCGAAAGAAGTTTTGAGACGGAAGGGCTGTTAATGTTGTTAACAGGTATATTAAAGTCTCCTAATATGACGGATGAGGTGTTAGATGAAAGAAAGCCAGGCAGCAAAGTTGTCCAGAAATTGTGCGGTTGGTCCAGGTGGTCGATATATGACAGCAATGCAGAGTGAGACAGGAGAGAAGAGCCTAATGCATGAACCTAAACGGGGAGAATGATAAGGCAGGAACAGGTGGATGGGGTGGGGTAGGGGCCAGGGTTTGGGGAAATGTCCCCAGCTACCAGCAATAGAAAGGAGAGATACATGCAGTGACACCTACAATAGGATGTCATGAAGGTGTCACTGCATGTATATCCCTGTCATTCCATAAGCCACTGTATGTATAACAGAAAGGCAACCAAACATGGTCATAGAGAACCTTTAAAGCTGGGAAAGTGTAGGAGCTGTGGTCTTCAACAGATTACTTGGTATTAGTGTCTGGCTCCAACTCTTGCTCCTCACTCTAATGGTTCAAAGAATGTCATTCTCAATGGCCACCTCACCAAATCTGGCCCTAGTTGCAAAAAGATTGGACACCCCTGTTTTCTGCAGTTTGGAGAGAGCTAAATAACAGTCCTAAATATGCAGGAAAAAAAAGGTTATGAGCAGACTTTGGGGTTGTTTCTGTTGCTTATTTGCTCTACGTCAGTGATCCCCAACCATGAGCAACATGTTGCTCTCCAACCCCTTGGATGTTGCTCCCAGGGGCCTCAAAGTAGGAGCTTATTTTTGAATTCCAGGCTTGGAGGCAAGTATTGGTTGTATTAACACCAGGTGCACTGCCAAACAGAGCCTCAATGTAGATTGACAATCCACATAGGGGATATCAAATGCCCAATCACAGCACGTATTTGGCACCCCAAAGACATTATTCATGCTTGTGTTGCTCCCCAACTCCTTTTTCTTCTGAATGTTGCTAACAGATTCAAACGGTTGGGGATGTCATGAATGACAAACAGGAAGTATATGGGTATATGAGGCAGTACAGAAGTTAGTCACACGATTATAGTTGCCAGGGAAGCTCTTTACTAGAAATGTCATTTTACATCCATCTAAATATTGTTGTTAGATACAAGAACTTAATGTTAGTAAAATATTACAGCTTACATTTTAATCTAAAAGACTGCCATTGCATATGAGTCATTTGTAAACTGACCTAAGCCCGAGATGTTTTCACCATTACCTGGTTTGTGGGAATGGATTTATGGGAACCTCTGTCTACAACACATTTCCCTTGAGATGCATGTCCAGATTTCAGTGCTTTGGCAAATAATTCTGTGGCCCACCCATGTGTCCATGTGCTGTTCCGTCCTTGGTTTGCATGATGTCAGCCTTAAAAGTTTTCTTTTGCCTAGTTACAAAATAGTCTTTAAAAAAAACACATGAAATTGTTTATTTAGCCGCTAATTATTTTGATGTGTGAGAGAAGCCAGCCCCCATAAAATATGTTGACACAAAAGAAGATTTTAAAAATGAAGCCACTTCAGCAGTTCAGATCCATGATGTAATGTACAAGACCCAAAAAGCAAGTTGGCATCAGTCAGACCTGACCGTTCAAGTGACAGGATGGCTGGTAATGCTTAATGGCTGTAGAGGGATATAGTAATATTTACAGGAAAAGAGGGTCTCTGGGTTTGCTGAAATAACAACACTTTCCCAATATGATTGCTCCTGCGTGGCAGTCCCTAACAAACAGCTACCATGGGAGGAGGAAACTGAGTAAGCTTTCAACAAGCACTAATATTTACTTTGAATTAAAAAAAAGTCACAATTATATAAAACAGATTCACCAGGGCAAAGAATAAATAATGACATACTTCTGATGGAATATTCTGATGAAATTTCATGAAAAACTAGTTACAGGCATGGAAGCGTGTATACAAAAAAACCCTAAAACATGAAAACGCGCTAGCCTTTTCTCTCTTAATAAATGATCTTTTTACAAGTTCTTTTAAAGTGGTTAACAAGTGGGTACTTGCTAAATAGTTTGCTTAACCTCAGACATTTATGGCAGACTTAAGCAGCAAAAAAACTCTGCTAAATGTTTAAAGCCAAATGCCCTGACTTTGGGCGCAATAAAGAAAAGCAATTAAAGAATTCTTGTTTTGGCTTGTTTTTATTTGATGGTACTAATGCAACATGTGCACAAGATAAACAGCAAGCATATGATTTAATAACAGGTGCAAAGTTTGCTCTAGTTCTAGTAATCCAAACCCACCAATCAGCAAGAAGCAATTATGATAAAGTGCAGACTTGACAATACCTTTTAAATACACCAGATACTTATAGACATCATATAAATACATTATAAAGAAATAAGTTGATTAAAACTGGGAGAACAGACATGACTAAAGGACATGTGTTCGACATACTGAGGTTATAATATGAATCTTGTAAATATTTATATTAAATGTGGAGAATGGAAAGGATGATCCAGCTAGACAGATGGAAGAGAGGAAGAAGTTGGCCAGGACTAAAAATAAGGAACTGCTAAAAGGGGTGGTTCACCTTTGCGTTAACTTTTAGTATGCTATAGAATGGCCAATTATAAGCAACTTTTTAATTGGTCTTCATTATTGAGTTTTCATAGTTTTTGATTTGAATTATTATTCTGCTTCTGACTTCCCTTGCTTTCACTGATCCCATCTAAAAACAAATGCTCTGTAAGGCTACAAATTTATTGTTATTGCTATTTTGTATTACTCCTGTTACTATACAAGCCCTCTCCTATTCATATTCAAGTGCAGTCAAATCAATACATGGTTGCTGGGGTAATTTGGATCCTGGCAACCATTCATCCTATTCACCAGCTCAAAATTGCAAACTGGAGAGCTACTGAATAGCTAACTGCAATTAATAGAGAATAAAAACTAATCAGCGTCAGCTCAAGCCAACCGGGTGCTATAGGCAACCCAGCCGGCCACCATGCCCTTCCCCTGTGCGTGAGCATGGGAGGACGGGGAGGGAGGGAATAGCAGCATATGAGAGGGAGGAGAGAGTGGCAGAAGTGAGAGAGGGAAGAGTGACAGAGGGGATGGAGGGGAGAGCAGCAGAGAGGAGCGACCAGGGGTAGGCAGAAGCCCTTAAAAGGTACCTCTCTATTGTTGCACCTTAGCCGGTACCTCTTCTGCCTACCCCTAGTTTTGGCCCTGAAACCAACTGCAAATTTTCTCAGAATATCACTCACTAGTTAACTCAAAAAAGAACAACCCCTTTAAAGAAAATAAAGGGGTTTTCAGAAAAGCAAAGATGAAATAGTAGACCAGGAGACCAACTTGAGACAATCAGTGTTATGGATAGCAAAGGAGAAGTTAGTAAAGATTTCAGTACAGCAGAACATGTCTACAAAGAAGAATGTATCATTGTTTAAATAGATACTGGTCTCTTTTGAGGTATATTAACTGTTTACCGCTCACCCAAGGCGGTATACTGCCCTGAGGCTATATATATTTATAGAGTTCCAATATGCCAGCACTCCACCAATTCAATTCTTGTGAGATGAGGGATCAAATTGACATACTGTATTGTGTAGACGAATCAGCAGTCTCTTTTGGAAATAATTTAAATGTTATTTTTCATAGTGAAACACATTACAATCTGACGATTCATTCCCCCTTTATTAAGGATGATTTGCAATTGTGTGTCTTTGGCTCATACTTATATTCTAGATGTATAATTGTTGTGTTTTGACGAGCAGCGTATAACAGTGCTGGCAACATGGCAGGTTCCAGTCATGTGCATGTAAAAAGGACTAACATTGCACATCTCCAGAGCCGGATTTCCATAGCTGGCGCCCCTAGGCCTGCTGTTGTTTGTCGCCCCTGTCCCCTCCCTTTTATTTGCTCAAATTTTCATCATCAGGACAGAGCAATGCGAATTGGCACACGGGAAATTTACATTTCTGAACCAATGTGGGTGTGGTTGGGCAGCATGCCGCCCCCTAAAATCCTTCCGCCCTAGGCCCGGGCCTAGGTGGCCTCTCCATAAATCCGGGCCTGTACATCTCAGTTCCGGTAAATAAACTGTCCCCAAACATCATCTATATGTCTTTTTATTCATATTTGTTGCCTTTCAGCTGAAAGACTTTTCCCGGGCTTCATTTATATAGTGAAATTTGCTTGTATAACACCATTGACAATCTTTTACACTTTTAAAATCTTTTTTCTAATATTCATAGAAGAATCTATCAACTGCATCTTTTCTACCCCAGAAGATTAACATTACAAGATATGGCATCCTTTTTATTTTAAGGCTGCTGCATGCACTGTGTATAATGTTTTTCTGCTGTTTATAGCATGACCCACACATAATTCATGTCAATGGATATTAATTTACTATTTTATTAAAAAAATACAAACAATAACATTTTGCAATATGTAACTGTCTTTTAGACAATTACATTGTGAAATGCCAACCCCCATAGCCTTTATGCAGTCTGCATAATCATGGTCGATTGGCCAGTGATCAGGTCAAAATAAAATTCTCTGCCCAATATAGCCCCCTTATTCTGGTAAAACACTACTTTCAACTAACTTCCCTCTACATACATATTATTTCACTTGGTGTTAATGGAAGGTTATTTAGTTATTATTGCATCTGCAAAATTATGTATGCTTTTTATTTTCACAGTTGGTAGATATAAGTCAAACAAAATATGACCCAAGCCATTTTACTTTACAGTTTTTTCAACATTTATGAATTAAAAAAAAAAACAGAGCTCACGTGTTCCAATGTCTCATTTCTGTCTGGGCTTCATTTTCACTTTTGAAAGTGAAATGGATGAATGAAAAGTGAAATCAGACCTTAGCCAGATTAAATTCACACTAGTTCAACCGTATCTGAGCCGAGATCAAATAACCAGCAGCAAAAGTCTTTCATTTTCTCTTTCTGTCAGGCATTTCATCCTGAAAGGTTATGAGTGCATTTGATTCCTATATCTTTGTTAATAATTTTAATGCTGAATTACCCAACTGATTTATTTTAAGTGGTCCTTCCAGCTAGATTATACTGCATTATATTACAGTTTTCAGGACCAGCTGGAATACAAATTATAGCTCTCATGAGAAAGGCTAATTTGAGTGTCTTTAAATGTCCTAGAGTTAAGGTTAATGCACCAAGAGTTTCGACATCTCATATGTAACATTATCTGATATAATAATACCAGAAATGATCTTTGGAAGGTTGAGAACATAAAACAACCTTTCACATTCTTTTAGAAACTATGTGCAATTACACTTGACAATCCTTAAAAAATATTATTTTAAAGTAACCAAATCATTTATTCAGATGATAGAAATATGGAGAGCTTGATAGCAAGAGAACAGTCATATGAGAATAAAGGAGGGAGAGAATGTGTAATAGGATAGGGTAAAGACTGAGTTAATTTATTTTTAAGAGATAATAAACCCTGAAGTATGCATTTTATTTTTTTTCGTGGACACAAAACAGAACTATTGCAGCGTTGTTTCCACTTCCCAGGAAGTATCAGTGTGTTATAGTTAGGCCTGTTGTTAAAGTCTGTGACTGCATGGGATGTAATCATAACTAACAAACATCAGAGTTACTTAACACAGATGAACAGCTCTCTGGTCAATGTACCTTGATGTTTATGAGTTGGCAGTTTTGCCTCATATATAGGTTGGAATGTGTGAATTAGAGCTGAGACCAGAATATTTTATGGCAATTTATAATAAATGGGGTAAGATGTGCACAGGTATGGGACCTGTTATCCAGAATGCTCGGGAGCTGGGATTGTCCGGATAATGGATCTTTATGTAATTTAATTATATTAAATAACCCCAAGGCTGATTTTGCCTCCAGCAAGGATTAATTATATCTTAATTTGGATGAATACATAGTACTGTTTTATTTTTACAGAGAAAAAGGAAATGTTGGGAGACAGCCTTCCTGTAACTCGGATTTTTGGATAAAGGGTTTCTGGATAACAGATCCCATACCAGAATTTTTAAACATAACAGATCCCATACCAGAATTTTTAAACATGGATGAAACAGATTGCCATGAAATACTAATAGTATTTGTCATTGTTCGCTTCTTCTATATTGTTGGTGTAAAAGTCTTAAAAAAGATCTATTATTTTGCTTTTGGACATTTCATTGGTTATTAGATGGACTGTGCATTATAGATAGGGTGCAATGCCAAAATGCATAGGAAATATGCATTACAATTGTCCTTGTGAATGATCTGTTTTTTTTTAATTAGGTGGATACATTGTGCTGGCAAGTTAGTTAGTGAGTCTCTCCCAATACCACTGCGGAGTGGCTCAGGTTTGTCCCATGTCATCTGGTAAACTCCATACGTGGAGTGTAACACTGACAAAAGGGGTGTTGAAAGGATTACACAAGCTTGAAGGCATGTTTTGGTTGAATAAAACTCAGGTGTACTGTCAAAGAGAGTCTCCTGTAGGTTTCCAGTCCACATAGGGGCTAGCAAATAGCTAAACAGATCCCTTACTTGGTACCCCAGGAACTTTTTTCATCATTGTGGTTCTCTCCAATTTTTTACATATTGAATGTGGCTCACTAGTAAAAAGGATACACTGGTGTAGTAAGTAGAGGCCAACTACAACCCCACATGCCAGGGATAAAGGTTTTAGTTGCACAGGGGGTGGGATCAATTAATGGGAATAAGTTTATAAACTTGTTGCATGACAATTTTATGGCACAGGTTGTTGAGGAGCCTACCAGAAAAAATGCTATTCTGGATTTAGTGATCTCAAATGACCCAGAATTTATAGCAAATGTGCAAGTCATTGAAACCCTGGGTAATAGTGACCATAATGTTATATCATTTAATGTCTGGTGCAAAAAACAAATATATACCGGGGCAACAAAAAACATGAATTTTGGAAAAGCTAATTTTAGTGCCTTTAGGGCTGCCCTTCAGAGTATTGTTTGGGGCATTATGTTTTCAGATAAAACCACAGAACACAAATGGTTGTCATTTAAAATTATATTAAATCATTACTGAACTCAATTTAGGGAGTAAATGTAGAAGCTCTAAAAATCATCCTATTTGGCTTAATACAGATGTAAAGAAGATAATAGGACAGAAGAAAATGGCATTTAAAAACTACAAATCTGTTGGGACAGAAGCTGCATTTAATGAATATAAACACTGTAATAAATGTTGTAAATCAGCAATACGGAAGGCAAAGAAATGAAATGAAGAATTAATTGCGGCGCAGGCGAAAAGTAACCCTAAAAAGTAAAAAGATGCAGGTTGAGAGTGTTGTTCCATTAAATAATGGTACCAGTATGGTTGTAACCGATACAGAAAAGGCAAATGTGCTAAATCAGTTTTTTTCTTCAGTGTATACAATAGAGTCTGAGTTCCCAGGCTCGCTTCATAGATGCACTGACTCCGCTCAATCTAGTCAGTGGCTGACTCAGGATATGATTCATAAAGCTTTAATAAAAATTAATGTAAACAAGGTGCCAGGGCCTGATGGTATACACCCATGAGTTCTAAGAGAGCTTTGTTCAGTTTTAGACCATCCCCTATTTCTGATTTTCTCAGATTCACTTTCCTCTGGTATGGTGCCTATGGATTGGAGGAAAGCTGATGTCATCCCAATATTTAAAAAGGGATTACGATCTCAGCCTGGCAATTTTAGGCCAGTAAGTTTGACATCTGTGGTGGGCAAATTATTTGAAGGCTTGCTAAGGGATCATATTCAAAATTTTGTCCTAGTGAATGGCATTATGAGCAGCAATCAGCATGGCTTTATGAAGGATAGATCATGCCAGACAAATTTGATTGCTTTTTATGATGAGGTAAGTAAGACGCTGGACAGTGGGGGGGCAGTAGATGTGATCTATTTGGATCTTGCCAAAGCGTTTGACACCGTGCCACACAAATGACTGCTTTCTAAACTAAGGTCTGTTGGGCTTAATGAAGTCGTTTGCACATGATAGGCTACAGGATCCGGTACAGAGGGTGGTTGTTAATGGTACATTCTCTACTTGGAGTAAGGTTCTTAGTGGGGTTCCTCAGGGCTCAGTATTGGGTCCACTATTATTTAACTTGTTCATTAATGACTTAGGGGATGGTGTTGTAAGTAATGTATCAGTGTTTGCAGATGACACAAAACTATCCAGCCCAATTAATTCCATCCAGGATGTGGCATCCTTGCAACAGGATCTTGACAGACTGGCGATATGGGCAGCTAGGTGGCAAATGAGATTCGATATTGATAAATGTAAAGTCATGCACCTGGGATGTAAAAATATTCAAGCCACTTATACCCTTGCACTAGGCAAATCCATTATAGAAAAGGACCTTGAGTCCTTGTAGATGATAAATTTGGCTGTAGCAAGTAATGCCAGTCAGCAGCATCAAGGGCCAATAAGTTCTTGAGCTGTAGTAAAAGGGGCATAGAGTCACGGGAGGAGGGGGTCATTCTTCCACTTTATAGAGCACTTGTAAGGCCAAATCTAGAATATGCCGTACAGTTTTGGTCTCCCTTGCTCAAACAGGACATTATTGTATTAGAGAGAGTACAGAGAAGTGCAACTAAGTTGGTAAAAGGTATGGAAATTCTTAGCTATGAGGAAAGACTGGTCAAATTGGGGATGTTCACGCTGGAGAAGAGGACTTAAGGGGCGATATTATAACTATGTATAAATATATAAGGGGGTCATATAATAATCTCTCTAATGCTTTATTCACCAGTAGGTCTTTCCAGCTGACACGAGGCCACCCATTCCGTTTAGAAGAAAAGAGATTCCACCTAAATATTCGGAAGGGGTTTTTTCACAGTGAGAGCTGTGAAGATGTGGAATTCTCTCCCTGAAACTGTTGTACAGGCTGATATATTAGATAGCTTTAAGAAAGGGTTGGATGGCTTTTTAGCAAGTGAGGGAATACAGGGTTATGGAAGATAGCTCATTATAAAAGTTGATCCAGGGACTAGTCCGATTGCCTTATTGGAGTCAGGAAGGAATGTTTTCCCCCTCTGAGGCAAATTGGAGAGACTTAGGATGGGGTTTTTTTGGCTTCCTCTGGATCAACTGGCAATTAAAATTAAAAAAAAAATGTTTTACATTTTGAACTTGATGGACGTGAGTCTTTTTTCAGCCTAACTTACTATGTTACTATATATCTTTACAATTGGGCTGCTTAAAATTTGCTCAACAAAAAAAAAATTTAAGAATTTACTATACTGAAAGGAAAATTCTTACACTGAAAATTACATAAAATATAACATATATTGTGAATTGTTCATATTCCATGTGCTAAAAAAATAACATAAACTTTGAGAGTGATTTTAGAATGCAATATAATGAGCACATAAGGGTATTACTTATTCCTGATAATGTAAAGTATAATTTGTTAGAAATGATTGTGACGGCTGCTGTGGTTTGAGACTGATTATTTCTGCACAGACAGATCACCTTGTAAATATATAAACTGTCTAAAAAATATACATGTGGAGACATGAATTTAGGCTGGGTGGGCCGGGTAAAATTAACTTAGCTCTTTTCCATTTGGCTCCGTTCAATAAAATGTATCAAATACTTTAGTCATAAATCTTTACAAATCAAAATGCATCCCTAAATTAATCCTCACAAAATCTTTTTCTTAAATTCCATATCTTATATTTACTGGAAAGAATTCTGGTGAACATAGCTAGAAAGGAATACATCTGTAGATAACCATAGATCAGTCTTAGAAGTGTATATTACAAGTAAGAGTAATTGTGTCTGAGCAGAATTGCCATTCATCAATGCAAAAATGTTCTCGGTTCCTCAAAGGGGTTTCCAATGGATTTATTGTTTATTTTATATTATTGCTCTCTTGATATATTGTGCTGCTTTATATGGGATCTGTTTTCATTCATTATTAACTGTACGGTACAGAGAAAGCCAGAGCCAGGGAATGTGATTCAGTGAGGCACATCCAGACAGCTAATTTTCATGCTGAAACCCAGGCTCCCCTGTATAAACACATAATACCTTGTTGGCCTCAACTGTATGTCCTGCTCTTAAAAACACAAAAGCATTTGTAATATTATTGAATCAACCCTACTATTTGCTTCAGTACTACATCTATGCCCATAAAGAAAGATGGTCCAAAATGAAACCAATGTTATGGAAGCCATGCATTCCAAACTGTATTTCTTAGATCAGTGATCCCAGTTACTTGTGAACAATATTTTGCTCACCAACCCCTTGGATGTTGCTTCCAGTGGCCTCAAAGCAGGTGCTTATTTTTAAATTTTTTAATTTTGGGGCAAGTTTTAGTTGCATAAAAAACAGATGTACTGCCAAACAGAGACTCCTGTAGGCTGCCAGTACACATAGGGCTACCAAATAGCCAGTCACAGCACTTAGTTTGCTCCACCCAGGAACGATTTTTCATGCTTGCCTTATTCCCCAACTCTTCTAAAATTTGAATAAAGTGCACTAGTTAAAAAGTTTGGGGACCCCCTTCTTAGATCACGGCATTCCAAAAATTCCTCAACAACTGGCTCATGTAATATAGAGAATGCTATAGGTCCAAGGGTGAATGCAGGGCATTATCGTTTGGCATAGGCTCATAGGACGTGGTTAATCTATTCTGGGTCATTTTCTTTCAGTGAAGTTTTGATCTGTGGGACCAAGGTCGAGCAGAACAGCATACTCAGGCCTACAGCTTTAGTGTCATGATATAAAACTCACATATCATTCATAGGTAGGTATGCTATACAACACTTACACATTATGTTCCTGTGCATCTGTAACCCATAACAACCAACTGGTTATTATTTTCTAGTTTAGTACAATTCACACAGTTTGCTATTGGCTGTTTTTGACAGCAAGGCACTATATTTTTTGTTCCCAGGTCAGCCATTGTCTATCAGGGAGTTACATGTTTTATTAATTGAATTTACATGGAAGAGCGATTAGGGTCTCCTTTAAACAAATTGTAAAATAAGCCTTTTTGAATTGGGATTTGGATCAGTTCTACTGAAATACCTTTCTTTATATCTGTCATACTACAAGTGATTGGAAATCTCTATACCACAAAGTTTCTTAATGTCTCCTGTCCATGTCTGCAGCACAAGTCCTCCCCTGTCCCTGGAACCTTCCAGAATTTATTTCTAGTCTGGTCTGTAGCCAATTCTTATTTCCTTACTCTTAACAGAGGGACTATGTTACCTCACCATTCCTTACATATTATGTATACACTAGCATATTGTGCAGCATTAAATACGTTTTAATGATTGGTTACTGTTTTTTAAAATTGGTAATGTTTTCTAGTGCAATAAATCTATTATAATTAGTGATGGGCGAATCTCCCCCGTTTTCAGTTCGCCAAAAAATTCGCGAAACAAAACGAGTCGCGTTTTTGACGCGTGTCGTGTTCGGCGCGTCGCGTAGTTTTCGTCGCGTCAAAAACAACGCGCGACTCGTATTTTTCGGCTAATTTTTTTTGGCGAATTTTCGCTGGCGTTTCGCGAATTTATTTATTAGAATAAATTCGCCCATCACTAATTATAATATTTGATAAAACTCTGAACATAAGAGAACAATGTTATATAAAGGGAAACACATTTGAATTTGTGAGTTTTAGCTAAAAAGAAACTCCAACTGTGTGGGAGTGCTTACCCCTCTGGAATTCCCTATGAATAATTAATTGATTTTGGTGAAATGGGTTGTATGCCTTTCTTGCAGGAATTGGATACTTTGTTGTCTCCTGGCACTTCCATACCAGTTGGTCTAAAGATGCAAGTGTAGTTTCACAAAAGTACAAGAGCTTGATGTCACCTTTGCCTTGTATAGATGTTGAAGAATTTTTAATTGGGCTTCACACTTCTTGGACTCAAGCCAGTATTAATTGACTGTGGATACACATTGTTCTGTACTCTAATTGGCCTTCAGATCTCTCCTTCTACTGCTTTAGGTTTCATCATGGGGGCCACTCCACTTTAGTAATCTAAGCTTAAAGCTAACAACATAAATTCAGTAAGGATACAGTTTTACATGAGGTAAACTAAAAAAAATTACTTTAGGACTGGTATTTTGACTGAGAGATGGGCTAAGCTTGCATTAGGCTAGTGTCTGTGACCTGTATAAATGGCTTTGTATAGTCACAGTTATTGAGCCTCAATTCTAGCAGAGGATACATCATTTTCTATATAAACTTACATATAGTATTGCCTCCCAATATAATACACCTTTAGTATGCTTTCACTTGCATATATGAGCTTGATTAAAACTTTTCTTATAATCCAAAACAGAGCTTTCCTTCTGACCTCATTTTTCTCATTGTCATTTAATTTTTATTCAAATGCTGAACATCTGAAATAGGGCTGCAAATTGGGAAGTTAATGGGCAGCCAAATTACCATCCACACTGCTCAAGCTTGGTCTGGCAGACTCTTCACTCTATTTAGAAAGTCATTGAGCAATGTAGAAATGATAATTGGCTGAAAAACATGATTGGGTATTTGACTGTCATTACTTTCTGAACATTAAACACAGAAATATTTCCCTAGACAAGCAGTTCATTAGTGGAGCCAGAATTTTTTTTTCAAAGATCTCAGCTGGTGATTTGTTCATAAAAAGACAGACAAAAAATAACTTTGGGAACTAACAAAGGATTGTTTTATGCTAAATGTATTCATTTAGCTACTTCTCCTACTCGGTTGTCTATAGAGTGCATATCTGTGCCAAGTCAGCAGTTCTTGTTCTGTCATATATTGGTTTTGTCATATATTGTTTTTTTATAGTATATATTATTACCTTGCCAAAAGGTAACCAACATGGCCCTGAACTATACTGTATAGTGGATAAAAATCTTCAGCTAAGAAAAAAAGCTTGATTTTCGAATCCAACAAAAATTGCATTAGATACTTGTGCATGAGTAACTGCAAGCACTAGACATGTAGCTTCTCTCTTCATCCTTTGACTCTCCTTACTCTAATATCTCAGCCACCTCCTGTCCTAATGTAGCTAACTCTGTCTACTACAGCACACTCAAGTCTGCCCTTAATGAACTTGCTCCTGCCAAAACTAAATGTACTAGACACAAACCTCTTCAAACTTGGCATACTGCTCGTACAAAAGCTCTCCAAAGACGATCACGTGCACTTGAGCATCACTGGCACAAATCCAGCTTAGAAAAGGACTTCTGGAACTATAACTTAGTCCTGCGCTCCTTTAGCACCAGCCTTTTCCTAGCCAAACAAACTTAGATAAGATATTGCTGAGCACTTCCCTGTCTAATCAAAGCCTTAACTCCTCTATTTAATCTCTTGCTCTCAACTGGAATCTTTCCTTCACAACTAAAACATGCTCTTGTCATCCTCATTCTGAAGAAAAACCCTATCTTGATTCCTCCAATCGTAATAACTTCTGACCTATCTCTCTGTTACCTCTCATCTTTAAACTACTTGAGCGTCTAGTTTACAACTGACTAACACCATTCTGATAATAACCAACTGGACCCCCTACAATCTGGTTTTAGGCAACAACACTCCACTGAGACAGCCTTAACCTGACTAACTAATTACCTTTTTACAGCAAAAGCCAACAGCCACTTCTCATTACTAATACTTCTTGATCTCTCAGCTGCATTTGACACTGTGGATCATCCTCTTCTCCTCCAGTCCCTCCATTCGCTTGGCCTTAGTTACAAGGCTCTATCCTGGTTCTTTTCTTACCTCACTAATAGTTCCCTCAGTGTCTCCTAGAATGAAGTATTCCTCAGGGCTCTGTCATGGCCCCTTATTATTTTTTTCTCTATACCTTCTCCCTCAGTAAACTAATCAAACTTGTATGGTCTCCAAAACCACCTAACTCTTTATTAATTGGCTTTTCCCCGCCAGAGACTGTCACCTCTACAGTCCAAAATGAACACTGCTCTCAGGCTTATACACCTCAGCAGCCACTCCTCCTCTGCCATGCCACTCTGGCATTCCCTGCACTGGTTTCTGTTACTTTTCAGAATAAAATTTAAACTAATGACCCTAACCATTCAAGACTTTGCAAGGGTTAAACCCCTCCTATGGAATTTTCTCCCACAGTTTGTTCAACTTTTTCCAAACCTTTCTGCTTTTAAAAGATCTCTTAAAACACACTTATTTAGAGAAGCCTACCCTCACTCTGTTTAGCTGCCAAATGCAATACCATATGCTACATCTCTCAACTGCTTATGTATGTAATATGTATGTCATTTGTGTGATTTCTTTGTATAAGCACATTTTAAATTTTACAGAGTTGTGCAAAATGATGGCGTTCTAGAAATGTAATAATAATAATTAAAAATAATAAATACACATTCAAATGCATCTTTTAGGAAACAGGCTACAGGGAAGCCCTGTCCTCAAGACCTACCCATGAAAACAGAGCTGATTTGCACCTCCTGACGCTGTGCTGTTACCTTTGAAACACAGCTACAGCAAAAGTGCTGCTGATTATTGATATATTGGAAATATGACTGGAGTCTGGTCTGAATGGTAATATTTCCCAGACCCCCCTTTGACATAACAGGTGTGTAAGGCCACAGTGCCTGTAAAGTGTTCAAACATGTGACATTCCTGCTTGAGCTTTAGACTTCAGTTATTTATTTTCATGTGCTGTATCACCTTGATTGAAATAAATTACTCTGTTATATTGTTAAGTAGGCTGACACATCTGTTGGCCCTTGAATGTTCAGGTTCTCAGGGAAGGTTTATTATTTCAAATAATTACTACCATATGCATATGCAAGGGTGCTCGGAGAACGAAGAAAATAAATGGAAAGTGAAGTGAAATATTCAGACATGCTGAAAGTAAGTTTGTGTAACTTTTCATGCTTCGGTTTCCATCCAATAGCTGCTCATTTAGAATGTTGGCTTTGTTAAAATAGATATATTCCCATAACCAGAAAACAAATGATGACTCAGCTCTCTCCCTTGCATATCTAACTAGCAAAATTAATAAGAACTAGATTTAAAAACATTTTACATAAGCTATGAGGCAAAAAATATTTTTCATTTGTCTATGACACAAAAGGATCAGGGATTTACATACCAATCTTTATTTACAACAGTCATATCATCCCTATCTAGAGAGGTTCTCAAGGACTGTACAGATCCTGCTCATGCCCCAGAATTGTGCTTCATTCACAGTTGTTCATCTGTTTTGCTATGCAAATAAATACAGGGATCGTCAAATTCACCTTCATTGATAATTCTCCTTTGCTAATAACTGACCTCCTTACTAAAGAGGATTGTTTTGTTCACATTTCCAGCGTGTACTCACCACAAATGTTTGACAAATTTTGCATCTACAAGCTATACAGTAATGAAGGTACCAAATGTGTGCTTCTTCATATTCATGATTTGCATCAGGTTTTGGCCAAATCTGAAAAGTTTTCTCAGAATCTGGCTTTGGCCAAACTTTGACTGAACACTTTTATTGTGATCCTCAAACACTGGACAAATCAATGTGATTTGTTCACAGACAATGTAATTTTTGTATATATATGTCAAATATATCTTAAATTATCTCAATATGGAAATTAGGGTTCAAAATCCTAGCTATTGGGTCTTCTATGAAGGTTTCTGTATTTGCCTATATCCAAAAAGTATTGATTTAGTGACGTTCCGCTTCAAGATTAAAGAACAAGTTGTACTCTTGATTTTGGGGACACAAAAACAAGTTTGTAAATAATACCTGGTCAATAGCAGGGCTCACTTATGCCTAGTATATTTATTCACATTTATATATACATCGACTATTGCTTGATAGGACCAAAATTCCCCTTAAAAAAGTTCTTGACTCTCAGATACACACACATTTACATCATTGCTGGGTTGTGGGGTCAATTTTTGGTGGCTGGCTACCTCTTGGAAGCCTAAGAAAGATGCTTAATTTTTTAACCACAGTACACAATCTGCCGAACTTTGAAGCTTCTAGAGCGTCATATGCACTGGAAATGTTTTTGTTTCAGTCATTAGCTTATAAAAAAGGTACTCATACTCAGTCCTGATTGTTATCTTGTTGAGTAGAACCTCAAAATTAAGTTTCCCCCAATAAGAGAACTTTATCCAGTAGGCAGATGCAAAGATTCAGTGTTTTCAATAAAGTCATGACACACATTATTTATTGTGTTATTTGTTTAATCTGGTATTTTCTCTTATTAGGGTAAAGATAACATCACAGTTTACATTTGCTATTTGCAATTTCTTTTTTTTCTCTCTCTTTTTTTTTTTTTTTTTAGATGAAACATTACCTTAAATTTTTCGTGTGGCCTGGTCACCAGAAGGAAAACATTAAATACTACCCTTGCACTTTCAACTATTTTCCTGATCCTTTCCCTTCAGGCATGCCTCCCCCACTTAGCCATCCTGTCAGATGGATGTAATTACATTCCCAGTGTTTTAATTTTCTAAACTCCCATTCTGCACTCTAGATATCCTCACCTCTTTCGCAGAAATCAATACCATCTGTTACATGTCCATCAGGCTAAGGGGATAGCAGACACACTTGTGCATAAACATAAACAGAACTGCATAAAAATGGATTTCATTGGTAGTGTAGAACGATAATACATTTAAGTTATGTATTTAAATATATACTGATAATTTTTAATGTCTTATGCAAAGCATTCAGTATTTTCTTAACTTATAAAGGATTCATAATGGCCCCTTTCAGAAAGGTGTGAGGTTTCCTGCCTCATGTTGATAGAGATGCTTAAATGATCTGGGGGTTAAGAAACATTTACTCCGGAATACAGAAAATCTTTTAATTGCCACCACTGTGTCATCAGGAGTAAGGCTCTTATTATAGGCATGAGTGGTATGCTTTTAATTAAATGGAAACTAGACATATGATGGAGGTGTTTTAAATAAGAGGAGGTCCTTAAGCAGCTAAAAATTCAACAGTACTTTAATAAATCTATATTTATAGATGGTATTTTGCTCAACAAAATTAATGAAAATGTCAGGAAACACTAGTGCCATTGTAGCATTATATCTTTTGTTAGATATCTGTGTAAACATTCATTTGTATTGGTATATTAATTATATTATAGAAGTTGTTTACAGTTAACTTTGTCAAACTGAAAGTACTTGCTCTGTCCTGTAAATTTTTTTAGGTTGACCCAACTGTTATCTCTAGCCCTTGCTCTTGACCTTTAAGAAGTCCCAAGTATTATATATTATTGATCTGCATTCAGCCAATATTAGACAGAGCCTTTCTCAATACAGGAAATGGTGGATCCAGTGCCGGTCTTAAGCACATTGGACCAATTTGGCCCGATTGGGCCCCCGCTCTTATGGGGGCCCTGCTCCAGTGCGAACACTGATTCCTATTCCCTTAATCCTCCAGTAGCCCAGGCTACCCATAATCAAGTTTGGCCCAGCCCGCTCAGACCTGAATGGCCCAGGCCACAGCTGAACCCAATTCAAAAAGCCCGTGCCAAACCCAATTGGCCCAAATTTAGTGTTAATGTTGTATATATAATGCATGGTGATGCACACACACAGTTTACAGTGGTAACCAAAATCTGCACTTTTATTAGCACGCATAGATTAAACAAAGCAAGGGGATATTTTCTCCCAGTTGCCCAGCCTGCCCCCATCCCCAACTGGCAGCCGTCACTTGGACAGAAAGCAGCCACTATTTGCCCTTCCAGCTCTGTGACCCTGCGACAGACAGCAAATTCCCTTCTGGGGGGCCCTGCCAAAATGGTTCCAACTGGGCCCCGCACTTGGTACAACCGGCCTTGGGCGGATCTGTTGATTTTACCTCCAATTCCTGCAAGTTACACATTCTCTTCTGTGCAATACTTAATCTTTCAAGGTTTGTATGATAAATCAGAACTGTATGTCATAATTGCAAATAATTTCTACAGTTACAATAAAAAGGTTTAACATTATAATTTTTCATTTAACATTTATAAAGACTTTTGACTTTTATCATATTGTAATTAATGGGGAAAGTTCCTGTTGGCTTCCATTGCTTTGTCTTTTGATAATGCCACAAAGCTAGGCTCCATGCACCAGTTTAAGAACAGGTAAGGGCAGAAGTTGAAACATCAGCTGTACAAACAAGTTCTTCAGTTCTTCTTGCTTTCAGTTTCTTCATCTTCATTATTTCTGAACCACCCTGACTTTCTTATTCTCCTCAGCCTGCTCCACATTTTCCTTTTTTTGCTGCCTGACCTGTGCCAAGCAAGAGTCTCTTACTTTGGTAGTCCTGTGCAATTTTGTATATACCCTGCCTCTTCTAAACCATCCAGACTTATATTTGGCCCCTTTGCCCTCTCAGAATAGCAATGGTTATTAATGGTCAAACCACAGGTCAAAGATAAACTTTATATGCAGAAAAGCACAACAGGGTTGTCAGTAATCCCAGAAGGTTCAGAGATTGGTGAACAATCTCTCTCTGTATAACAATAACTACTTGGGGTGAGGAAACAGATACAGCCCCAAATAAACCAACAGGTAGATAGCAAGAGACTGAAAAACTAAATTGCAGGTACCACATAAAGCTTGTAAATATCTAGTTAGTGATAGATATTTGTAGTTTTGTCGTTTTTTCTTCTGGTCTCCTGATTTTCTGGTGGAGACGTTTCTAGATGATCAAGCTTGTTGACTTCTTACATTGAAGGTTACAGTACACATCTTGTGAATTGGAGGACATACTTACTTCCTATTTGGCAAAATTCAAAATGGATCAGTTCATAGTGCTGCTCTGGAAAATATCTGTACTCAAAATTTGTGTCTTAAAGGAGCAAACAGATTTTTTATATTTAATTTTGAAATCTGAATTTTGATATCTGGGATGACATATTGTCAGTTTCCCAGCTGTCACACTTTACTGCAAGTTGGAGTGATATTACACCCCCCCTTTCACCCCCAGCAACCTAACAACAGAACAATGGAAAGGTAACCAGATAGCAGCTACCTCAAACAAGTTAACAGCTGCCTTGTAGATCTCAGAACTCAATAGTAAAATCCAGGCCCCACTGCGACACATTCAGTTGCATTAAGTAGGAGAAACAACAGCCTGCCAGAAAGCAGTTTCATCCAAAAGTGCTGGCTCTTTCTGAAAGCATGTGACCAGGCAAATTGACCTGAGATGTCTGCCTACACACCAATATTTACTGGCCAAAATATTATTGTTAATCTCTTCTCTTTTGTTGCTAATATCACTAATCCAATATACAGTACATGAGTCTTTGACTGCATTCATAGTTGGCTTCCTTCAACTGAACAGTTCTACCTTTCCCCATTATAGATGAAACCATATATAATCTATCTCTGCCGCACCTCTCTCTAGTCTCTTGAGACCTTCTTCAAGGTCCTGCATCCTTTGAGACAGGCTATCAATGTCAGCAGCCTATACAAGACTTTCTGACTGAATGGCGTGACACTAGGGTTATTGTTATCTTACCCTCTTATGACTATAGTGACGTTAAACAAAAGAGTTGACAACACATTATCTTGTCTCAGTCCTTGCTTGGTTTCTAACCGCTTTGATTAACAAAAAAATCTTTACCTTTATCTTTTTTCTGGGTTTAGCTGGTATTCATAGCGCTTTCATGGCTTGATATAGTTTTTCAAACACATACATTAATGTTAAATTCATAACAAAGACCCCTGTCACAATGAAAATAAGGTCCTATATATTAACTGTAAAATTCTAAAGCGACATTGATAGATAGACTCATTATACTTCAACAATCTGATAGTATCTAAATTTCTCATTTGTATAAATAACTTGTACAGTATATGTGTGTTTATGTGTGTGTTTCAGGAACTGGGAGAACTCACAGAGACAAGTTTAAAAAATTCACATAATATTAAAAATTCACATAATCCCCACATCTTCGGTGGGGGAAACAATTTTGGGTGACATTTATCCTTTAAATTTAAAAAGAAGCAACTCATATTAACAGGACAGTACTGAATGTACAGGTCTAATCAATTCCAGTTTCTATTTTCAAGGAGTCATAAAGGGGAATATTTGTGGGCATGTATTACCAATAGTGTTACACATTAATGGAAGCTACTTCTAGGTTGCTCACTACTTAATACAGTCAATATAGTGAAACACCTAACTAGCCACTATTCTGTTTCATCAAATATGCAATTCATGCATGTTTAGCAATTGAGAATATCATATTTAACATGTTGTTTCGGAACAGAGAGAGAGAGAGGGTACAATGCCCCCACCCCCATCTGCAAAATTGGCATTATTCTTTTAATGTATGTATATATAGTTTTCTGTTTTCTGATTACTGTGTGAGAACCAGTGCATAATTAACTAGCCCCCCAGAAAAAAAATGTGGGGCCCTCACCATGTGAGAGGATGGTAACAGCTGCAAACTTTGGCCACATTTTCGCTAGGTTCATTGTGATGGAGGGGCATATGGCAAGGAGACATGGTGGTGGAAGAGACCCCTTGACTGTCTGGGCCCCCTGGTAGTTATAACAGTGGTGAGAACAGATGCTCTAGAACAGATTTTTGGTTAAAAAAATCAATTAAATATTCTGTATATTTGATAGGCTTTAGAAACGGAAAGTCCATTGTGTTTTTTGAAACAGTACATCTTCAATGATGCCCTGGTGCAGGAAACATAGTTAAAGGCAAATCATATTGCATATTCTGTAGTAACAAGGCGGCACCCCTTGGTATTTAACCCATATCACTTAATAACACATCAGTAAGAAGAGCACAAGCCACACAACCAATATAAGGTTTAAAAGCACATTATTAAAAATGAAAGAATCCTTTCTTTAAAAAAGCAGAAAGAATAAAAACCCATGCGAGTGACAGGTGGAACATCTTGGGTTATTTCTGTTTTTAAACAAACTTGAATAGTATTTTTTAACAGTTTCTGACAAGCACTAAATATTTCAGCAGGAGATTTATATATTTATGGCTAAGTGCAAGCTGGGACATGTTATATGAGTCTCATCTCAGATGTATGAAGAAGCATTAAAGCAAAAGTGTAACTTATACTTTAAAAGTGTACACAATAAATGTTTTCTTTATCTCGGCACTTGATATTGGAGCCTGAAAGCTTACAATGCACTTTCTAGGAGCTTAGAGTTTCACCCTTCATTGGTGCCAGTGACAAAATTCATTTGCAAAATATCAGTAGCAGACATCTGTGTCCACTGTCTTTTAGGACCACACATTGCTACTCAACAACACTTGTTAGGAAATGTTCTGTATAACTAAATGTATAGAGGCTAGAAATTGTTTTCTTTAAGCATTTGGCTTTAGGAAATGTTATGATCCCAAAGGCTCTTGACAATTACCTGCGTGGAGTCAAACCTTCTGTGCTTATAACTAACAGACTGGCTATTACTGATGTCAAATATTTTTCCATAAAGTGCCAAAAATATATTAAAAGGCCACAGATGTATTTAAATAATACTGTGTTTCATTTAGTAAGCATGCCAGATATTTATAAGGGTGACTCCAATATGAATCATAATGTTTAATTATCATAATGTTTTAATTGTTTAATTGCCTCTATGCATGAGTGTAAAGGTCCAAAGTAAAAGTTGGTGTGGAGTTGTATGAAAGGACAAACTGACCCATTTAAACTGAAATTTTAATGTAATATAGTTTTGTTTGTTTTAAAACATTAAAATTATTTTATATCTATAAGGAATTTAGAATGGTCCATGTCTTCATCAATGTTACTGTAAGATTACTGTAATACAAATTTATCATTACTATGAATAGTTAACTAAATTGATTAAGTAGTTTCAAAAATTTACACAAAATGTAAAACAAAACGTTTTTTGTTAACTTTGGAAGATCACAAGAGCATCTCTAAACATTCTGTCAGTTCCTGCCCGGCTGTGTAAACCAAAGCACAACTAAATAAAGTGACATACAAATCAACTGAATCCTGGTGCATAGTCACTATTTAAAGAAGAAGCAAATGAATAATCCATGGTGGGTGCTAAATGTTAGGCACCTGTCCCTGTTGTTATAATTCCTTACCTAGGACCCCGGACCAGTGTTTCTATTAAGTAAAAACTTCTGTAGGAGCACCACCTCTCAATCTTCTTATGCTTCTTTATTCTTCTCTGTGGCTCCAGAATATGTGCATGTAAAGTAAAAAGCCAGCATTTTCCTTGTTCAATCTACTGTACATGTCTACAAACAATGGACCAAAGGGATTTAGAAGAAAATGGTGGCATGGCCCTTCTGTAGTGGGACCCCAGGCCAGTGAAAATTTCAGCTAATAGGAACACCAATCCAGGGTATAAAGTAAATGATTAGAATCACTTTGGGGTGCCTAACTTTTTGGCATCCCCATTGATTATACATTTCCTTCTCCTATTATGTGAGCATGAGACAGTCCAGCCAAGTAAATCTGATACTTTGGCTCAAGAAGTAAAATGTAACTGCAAACAGAAATCCAACTTAGAAATTACCTTTCGATTATTAGTCATCTACTTGATGTCATGTATGAGGGCTGTGATAATCTGCCAAATAGTGATGGGCGAAACGGGCGCGTTTCGCTTCGCCGAAAAATTCGCGAATTTCCAGAGAAATTCGCAAATTTTTCGCCAATTCGCGAAACGAGTCGCGCGTCGTTTTTGACGCGCGTCGTTTCCGCCGCGCGTCGCGTCAAAAATGACGCGCGACTCGTTTTTGGCGGTGAATTTTTGGCGGCTAATTTTTCCTGGTGTTTCGTGAATTTATTCGCCAGCGGCGAATCGCGGGTATTCGCCGCGAATTCGCCCCTGGCGAATAAATTTGCCCATCACTACTGCCAAATATAATGCCTCGGATTTCAGGAGTGCCAGCTAAAACACAGGTGGAAAAATACAAATAATATATTTGACTTTCCACAATATAGATAGATACCACAGCATATTGGATTTATACAAATACAGTCAATTCCATTGATACTCAAACTAAATAAGCGGTGAGATAAAAACCTTGATATCAAATGAGTATGAGATGGTGGGCATCTTAGATTTGAAAAGACTGTGAGAGGCCCCTGACATAAAAGAGAGAGTTAGGGGCAAATTCACTTAATCGCAAAGCGTCTAACGCTAATTCGTCAGCGTGACGTCAATTTGCAAGTTCGCAAATTAACTAACACGGACTTTGGCAAAATTTCGTTAGCACCCTAACGCCAGGCAAAGTTGCACACTGATGAGGGATCTTAATTACGCAAATTCACTAAGATGACCATTTTACTGAACGGTACCAGTTACGCTAGACGTGTTTTACCTTTTGTAGGGTGATAGTCTGAAAAAGAGCGAAATTATTTTGGGTGGTTACCCTCCTTCCCCCCTACATTTCCTAACATATGGCAACACAACTATACAGTGGGCACATGTCTAGGGCAAAAGGACAACTTAATTTTATTTATTAAGGGTTTCCTGGACTTGTGTAGTGTAATGTAGTGGCTGTAACATATACTTCTATTACACTTTGAAATTCACGCTGTATGCAAATTAGGCATCCGTTACCGCTACCGTTACTTCGCCAGGCAAAGCGAATTTACGCTAGCGCTACTTTGCTAACGTTCACCGCCCTGAGCGAAAATTCACATCTTAGTGAATTTGCGTAGTGCTGGCGAAAATTTGCCTGGCGAAGTGCGGTGAACGTTAGCGAAGGCAACGCTAGCGCATTTTCGCAGCTTAGTGAATTTGCCCCTATGATGGTAAAAACAACTACTGCTTACATCAAAAAGTACACAGGGCTCACCAACACTGATAAATGCATTGGACAAATGTATCTGGTGTATGAGGGATTGAGAGGGTAATATAAGAGATCATTAAACAGTTGTACTTTTAATTATTTAACTGAAGAAATAACCTATTTTACATCATAATTAAGGTTCAAATATTTACACATTTTTACAGAATCCAAAGTTAGTACTGATAAAATCCTTTTATACAGTTCACTCACATGGTATCATATTTTCCATCTCTAAGGGCGTTTTTGAAGTTTGACAAGTCTTAAATATTTCAGGAAATTAACTAGCTCTGTGCAGAGTCCTAGAGGAATTATATAGTTTGATGTAATCAAAATAAGGCCAAATCCAAAGTTAAAGAAATGTGTAATTCTTGGCTACTTTTTAAATTATATTTTGCAAGAAGCGAATAGTAAAAATAATATTTTGGACAGACACACAGATTGACATCTAACAAATGTTACCTAATCAGACAGTAGAGGGTGTAAATGGATTGGACTAAAACGTTTATCTAAGAGCAGTGATACTGAGGAGGATGAATCAATTCAATTCTCTAATAAATAGGAAGCTCTGTGTGAGAATTGTTCCACCACTGGTCGAGTCAAGGCACCATAAGCTTTCATTACCTTATCATATTTACATATTATTATTTTCAGGCAAAAAGCTGAATGAAAATAATAAAAAAATAGATTGTATAGTGAACATTTATTATAACAAAAAGCAAAGTATCACATAAAAAAAAACTTTACTTTAGTGCACTTTGTTATTTTTTGCCCATAGTGAATAGTGGTAAAATGACATTCTCTCTCAAATGTCTCTCTAAATTATCAGCTCACTGTTAAAATCTTTATTATAAACCCCATGATGCAACTAATACAGTACTACTCAACTCAGTGCTAGGCGTAGTTGGGCAGGTGCCTTAGGCAACCTGGCAGGCTAGCTCAATCCCAACTGGCACATGTATGGTTATGGAGTGCCAGGGAAGCACGTATGTTTGGTTATGTAGGCTGAAGGATCAGGAGATGAGTGGGTGGCCAAGAGAACAATTGTTCCACTCGCACACCCTGGCCCTCCAAATAACGATCACCTGGTGCACAGCAAAGGAGAATTCGGCATCCCTCAGTCAACAGTTCCAAAGCAAATCACCAGCACACAGGAATAGCTGGCAGGTAAAACCTTGCTCGTTTATTGATGCTGCATTCATTATAAACAAGCAAGGTTTTTCCTGCCAGCTATTCCTGTGTGCTGGTGATTTGCTTTGGAACTGTTGACTGAGGGATGCCGAATTCTCCTTTGCTGTGCACCAGGTGATCGTTATTTGGAGGGCCAGGGTGTGCGAGTGGAACAATTGTTCTCTTGGCCACCCACTCATCTCCTGATCCTTCAGCCTACATAACCAAACATACGTGCTTCCCTGGCACTCCTGTGCCGGTGATTTGCTTTGAAACTGGGTGGCCAAGAGATCAGATGGCAGTCAGGTGATGAGGGCCCGGATTAGGGGTAGGCAAAGAGAAGACATACATGCCTAGTGCGCCTACCATTCCCGCTGTGCCCTAGGCAAATGCCTCTTCTCCCTACCCCTAGTTCTGACCCTGAATAGACTACATTCATCTCTTAACTTTTCAAAGCCCATTGGACTACCACACCTTTGTACATCTCCTCACCTTTGTATCCATACAAAGTACAGATATGGGAGTACTTATCTGGAAACCCATTATACCAAAAGCCCCAAATTTTGGGAAGGCTATTTCCCATAGATGCCATTTTAATAAAATAATTAAAATTTGTAAAAAAAAAAAATTCTATGTAATGAAACAGAACCTTGTTGCCAACAGTATTTAATTTACTCTTTGCAATTATGGACCAGTATTTACTTTAGCCACTCATTTAGAATCTAAGGATTGGTGAATTGGCCAACACACATTTTATTCCACAGGAATCATTTGGTCCTGTCCTAACCAACTTGAATTGATAACTGGATCCTATGGATGTTAGGGAAACAGTCATAATGGCATAAGCCTCCCTCTTTTATCATAACTGTATATCCAACTCTGCTTGCAGTCGACTGGTAGCATGATTTTATTACATATCTACCCACCACCTGTTTGAGCAGAACTGAAGTATGGATGGGTTTTAAGGTACTTGAAAATATCTATGTAACTTAGTGCTGTTCTTGAAACTAGAGATATTTTGAGAAATATCAATTTATATACCCTGATTCCAGATTTTATCAATCATTAAATTCTGAGCCAGTGTGTACATATTTTGTTTAATTTATGATCGAAAAAGTTCAAAACCATCATACCAAGGTTAACAAGCTGATGACCCAAACAGATTTTACTTATGAGAGAAAAAAAAAAACATTTGCCACTACACCTCAAGTCACCAAACCTATTTTAATTTGGTTGGCAAGCTTTAACAGGTTATTCTGTTCACCTCTGGGAGGTACAGACCAAGGCATTTGTACAACGAAAGGTCTGTTACATTTATTCTAAATTAAAACTATACATTCAAATCAAATAGTTAACCAACAGATATTTACACTTGCTAAATATTGCCTTTTTACATCTTTTAGCTTGAGCCAACATTTTGTATTGTTCTGTGTGTCACTCACTAATCACCTGACCTAGAGGTAAAATCTAGGTTCTACATGTAACAGGAAGACGTGTAAGAGTAAAGACAATCTTCTTTCTCTCATTGGCTGCTGTAACCTTGCAAGTGTGCTTGGTTTGTGTGTGAGAACAGTGCCTCGTGTGAACTAGGTTTTTTTATATAGGAATATGCAATGTAACATGCTACTAGAAAAGTATATATATATATATATATATATATATATATATACATATATATATATATATATATATATTCATATGGCCTGCTTTATATAATATATTGTGTAGAGACCTGCATTATTCAAAGTTATAGTTGATGCTCCCCTAATGGCATCCAAGCGACCCTAAAGTTTCCATGTTGTTGTAGGAGAGGTTTGGACCCTACAGTTTTACAGGGACCTGCTCAAAACTAGGCCACAGAAAAATCTCTGAGGTACTGAAACAAATTCACCCAATATACTAAAATATCTAAGCAGTGCTTATATCCACCACAAATAACAGAAAAAAATTCTGGGGCTTCAAGTTTAGTCTCATACAGTTACCAGCCTCTGGTGTCACAACTAAAAATATTTAATATCCCTAGATAAATACTCAACATTGTCAATGTTTAAATACTAAATGCCATGATAATGTTCATGCCCCCGTTCATTCTGCAGCCCTAACACAGTCAGCGTCTAATATATTCTGCATAAATATTATGTCTAATAGGTAAATCATATATAACATGGTCTTTTTAAAGGTCTTTTTATAAAAGAAGCAAATATTTCACGTTAATGGTCTCTCTCTTCCTCTCTAGAAAATGTTAGTTTTAAGCTGATCTCTTTATAAATGATCCAATCCACACAGTAAGAATTCTGTGAAAGTGATGTACTAAAATCTACATCTATATTATCCAGATGGTTCCAGTAGTGCCAGTCGTGACAAGTAAACAGTTGCTGTTGTTTCATTTGCACAAAAATATTGGATTATAAAGTAACAGAGTTTTAAAAATATTTGGCTTTTAACAGCACCTGCTGATTGTATATATATATATATATATATATATATATATATATATATATATATATATATATATGAACTGTGCATTATTTGTCAGTCTCTACTTTGATCAAGAAGAAAGCTTTGTGCTAAGTGAGTAGAGGTCAACACAACAATGCAACTGAATATTTCCTGCTTGATATATGAAACTGATTTCAGCACTATGAACCTGAATTAACAAGAAACCAGATTCCTATGAAAGTGGACTTATGTTAAAATAGCCATTGAAAGGCTATTCTAAAAGGAGAATTCAAGCCCTTTGGGAACCCCCCCCCCCCCGTGTAGGCCTTCCTCCCACCACCCAGCATAATTACCCCAGACGTGCTAGTACAATTACTACAGAAAATGAATAACTAGCATATTCTCCTCAACTGTGCCAGTATAATTACTGTTCTACAGTGAAATGCATGACCCTTTGTGAAGAACAAATGAGTGGTAGGGTAAGGAGAGCAGCAGGAGGTGGCAAGGAGTGTAGGGACAGAAATAATTTCAGTCGACCCTGGGAAGATGCCCAATTGGCCCAATGGATAAAGTTGCCCTGCTTTTCTCTTATTCACCCATTAGGTTGCTTACAGAAAATCTAACCAAGATGACTAGAGCAATCATACTTGCACAGCCTGTCAGCCATGATTATAGCCTAGGGCCCAAGGTGCTCTTTTTCCACCACTGGACTTGCCTAAATTAACTTCCAACTGTTAACATATTTTCTTGAAAGGAGGCGATGGTGTGATGCATAGCTAAAGAAGTTTACTATGACAGTTCCAAGCTATAGTGTATTCCTTCCATCAGCAAATGATGGGCATTTATTATGGATAATAACATAGAGGGAGATTCACCCATATACCCTGGGAAAAATAGCAATTATCCAACCAAAGAAATGTCCTTACCAAGAAATTCTTGCCCTTAGATACAATGGAGATGAATATAGTATACAGTATAGTATATTCATGTCCAAAATAATGCACACATGGAATATTCAGTAGTCTCTCATACAGCTTTGATTAATTTTTAAGAACCAAATAGAAACACTTCTTTGCTGACATTTTTCATCCATGATCATTATAGGGAGTATTGCCACAGTAGCCTTTATAGGAAATCATTTAGTGCCCAGTATTCTGAACTGAATATATTATCATAGGGCCTAGTATTCCATATTGGAATTATTTCCAAAGAATTCCATCACTAGTGCAGGAATTCAAACCACAAAATCTTGGAATTGAACATATTTATGGCTAATCATAATTACTGTTTTTTCTTTCAGAACATGTGCAGATGCCATAAATGGTTGTAGATAATTGATATTGACATAATGGGGTTTATATACTAGTGACATATGTGTTTCTTGGAAGAAAAGGACATTTGCTTTCGATCTCAGAAGGTTGTTTTCTTTTTCTTATGAGTTGTATTAAAACTTCTAAAGTTAACACACACCAGAAACCTCAGAAAAATGTTGAAGAATGACTTTAGTTAGCATGAGTAAGTCCAGAGACACATGTTAAAATGAAGATACCATGAAACTACCAGATGGGTCAGGAGTCTTTTTTTGTGCAACAGGTGGGGAAACACATGCAAAACGCCCAAACCGAAATCCAAATTTATAATAATAAAAATATATACCTTTATATTTTCAAGTGAAGGTCCAAATTGGAATCAAGTTTATAAAACTCCCAGCAATGTTTGCTCGCATCCTAGCTAAATTTGCAAAAAATAGAGAAAACAAACGGCAAAACTAGTTCTGTGGAACTCTAGTTCATCAAAGTATTTCCAGAAGTCAGTACAGGAATGGGACCTGTTATGCAGAATGATCAGGGCCTGGGGTTTTCCACATAAAGGGTATTTCTGTAATTTGGATTTCCATAATATAAGTCTTATAAAATTATTTAAAAATTAAATAAACCCAATAGGATTTTGTCTCCAGTAAGTATTTATTATATTTTATTTGGGATCAAGTACAAGGTACTGTTTTATTATTACAGAAAAAAGGGTGATAATTTGTACAATTTGTATTATTTGCTTAAAATTGAGTCTATAGGAGATGTAATTCAGAGCTTTCTTGATAATGGAATGGAAACACAAGACATAGTTTACATATACAAACAATATCATATTGGAGCAGCTACACGTTGTATCATTTGCATAGGGGTAATGCCATGCTCTAAAGATCTAATTTTTTTATTTCAAATATTAGATCATTGTCTTTCGTTTCTCTAAAACATCAGATATTTCAAATTCTGTTTTTTGTTTTGTAAACAAACAGTGTTAATAATAATATCAATAAAAAGGCAATGGACATAGGAATTCCATATGCTGTTAAAGCACCTATAGGTAGGCTGAGAAATGTTTTAATTAGGTCTGATTCAGACTGTGTGATTAAATTCTGCGTTGCTATTTTTATAAAGCTTCTTGTTAGCAGGTTTGCTGTCTCCTTTCGTGCTGTTTAGATCTCAAAGGAAATCTATTATAGCATTACCAGCATTTTAATTTCTGTAGCAGGTACTTCACATCCTAGATTTTCCGCACAGTGGGACCATCTGTATAATGGTCTGACAGCACATCTGCACTGACCATGTTCCATTTCTTTTTTCTGTGAGGTTTAGCTTACCTACTGATGTATTTAGGGTACTTTGTACTGCAAAAAAAAGTGAAAACATTTGTTTTTACGACAGATGATAACTAGCCCAAAGTTACTACATTTTCTAAAAATGCCTCTGTTGGTTTTATACCTGTCTGTTTTTTTCCCTTTGCCTGCGGGTGTACATTCAGAAACCTTTTTAGAAACAAACACATTAATTGCAGTAATACCATTCCCATCAGGCTTTTCTTTAACACATTCAGAGAAGGGATTCCATGTGTCAGCAGTGAATAGACATACAAGTCACATCTAATGTCGTCTTTGGAGTACTGCAGAGCATTATTTTTCTCTTTGTCTTGATGTGTCTGCACATTGTCATCACCTACTAAGAACAGCAGAACTAAAATAACCTTAAGTCCCCTCTGACCGCTGTTTGTCAGTACCTGGGTTTTGGGTTGCTGTCAAAACTGACTGGAACACTGCACAAAAAGCATCCAGCAGTAGAGATCAAGGAGAGCTGACTGCCAATGTCATCGCTAAAGCAAACCTGGAAACCTTATCTTGCCAATACGAGCTTATTATAGATTTTGTAAGAACAAAGTGACCTAGATTTATGAAACAAGTCAAGCCACCAGACTGTGGAAAAAGTGAATTCCTATATTCCCATTACTTGATAACAAATAAACACTGTACTATATAAATTAAACGAGCAGCAGGCGTCTTGGACAAGACAGGAAATATGCACTTGCAGAATTTGGTTGTCCTTGGTGGTTTTAGGGCAAGGCAGAGATATCTGGAATCCCTAAGATAAAAGGTTCCCCTTGGGAAGGAAGCATGTCTTTTATAACTGTTGCAGGGTGTTATTGTTATTTACAATAGGGATGTCAAAACTGCAGCATTCAGATTTTATTAAACTGCATCTTTCAAGAATTGAACCAACAGCTGGAGGGTTATTTAGAGAGGGGAATAGGGTCTGTTATCCTCTATTCTCTACCTACTGTTCTGATAGGTGAGTAGATAGGGAGGGAATGCAAAAAACTCTACAAGGTAATAAAATACAATGGCTTTATTGATACCAAATAATAACAACATCCAAATCTATCCATGCCATACATTGATATCATAATACTATAAAAAATACAGGTATAGAATCCGTTATCTGGAACGCCAGAAAGCTTCAAATTAATAAAAACGATTTCCCTTTTCTCTGTAATAACATCACAGGACCTTGTACTTGATGCAAATTAAGATATAATTAATCCTTATTGGAAGCAAAACAAGCTGATTGGATTTATTTAATGCCCAAATGATTTTCTAGTAGCTTTAAAGGGGTTGTTCACCTTTGAGTTAACTTGTAGTATAATGTAGAGAGTGATATTCTGAGACAATTCGCAATTGGTTTTCATTTTTTATTGTTTGTGGTTTTATAGTTATTTAGCTTTTTATTCAGCAGCACTCTAATTTGCAGTGTCAGCAATTTGGTTTCCAGGGTACAAATTACCCTAGCAATCCTGCATTGATTTGAATAAGAGACTGGAATATGAATAGGAGATGGACTGAATAGAATGATAAGTAATAAAAAGTGGCAATAACAATACATTTGTAGCCTTACAGAGCATTTGTTTTCAGATGGTGTCAGTGACCCCCATTTGAAAGCTGCAAAGAAAGAAAATTGCAAATCGTTAATAAAAACCTTGAAAAATAACTAATGAAGACCAATTGAAAAGTTTCTTAGAAATGGCCCTTCTACAATATACTAAAAGTTAACTTGAAGGTGAACCACCCCTTTAAGGGATGAATATTCAAATTACAAATGATCAGTTATCTGGAAAACCTCAGGTACCGAGGATTCTGGATAACAGGCCCCATACATGTAGTATCAATGGATTGAGCATGGAATATTTCTTAAGGTCTGCAAGCAAATGAAAAAAAAATATAGCCTAGATTATTCATAACTTTACCATAAGGCAGTTAATTATGTGCTTTAAATAGTGGGTGATAATGTTCTTCTCAACACTTTGTAAATGTTAGCTTTCCACCACTATACATTAATAATATTTATTTAGGAAAAGTATCAAAATACATATGCATAGTAGTTTTAGAACTTCAAGTTCCTGCAAAGGCTGTAACCTCACTTCTGAGAACAGACATTCTGCAAAGGCTTAGCTTACCAGATTTCCTTTCGGTCTATGCCCCTTTTGTTTTAGCATCAGATGAGATGCCAGAGGCAGGGAGAAAGGGCAGGAAAGGAAGAAGTAGAAAAACTGGGGCCAGGATGAACATTGAAACAATGTGTGCAATGCCTAGCTGGGTGGTATAAGAGTAAAGAATTAAATATGTAGATGAGGGTGGAGCTACAGTTCTAGGATCTTTAGACAGCAAGGCATGTTATATTGTCTGCAGTAAAATTTGTGTAGTAAAATTACCTGATTTTATGAGAAAATAGAATTGCAGCTTTCATTGCATCTAAGATATCCTAATGATTTCTCCCTTCCATTCTTTTCTTTTATTTGACTGTAGTGCCTGGCTATAATTTCTTCCTCTCATTTAACTTATTCAAGCATGCCCTACATTTCCTAACACATGGCAACACAACTATACAGGGGGCACATGTAGGGCAATAGGACCACTTTATTTAAAAGGTTTCCTGGGCTTGTGTAGTGGAATGTAGTGGCTGTAACATATACTTCTATTATAAGTTAAAGTTCCCCCCGTATGCAAATTAGGCTTCGCTAGCGTAACTGCGCTCTGCCTAGCGAAGTAACACTAGCGCGTAACTACGCTACCGTTCGCCAACCTGAGCGTAAATTCGTACTTTAGTGAATTTGCGTAGCGTTGGCGAAACCAACCAATCAATTGTCTGCTTTTAAGGAAGAGAGCCACATGGTCCTGTCTATCACAGGCAACTCCAAGCACATCTACCCCTCGGTAAGCTGAAATGCAGATATTTTTGCCCTGACTTAAAGATTTAGGAGAAAAGATGGCATATTGCTCCCTCAAATTAAGCAAATTCCCTTTTCATAATTGGCCAGTGAATACCTCTAGTGATCACAATTACATGATGATGTTGTTATTATTGTTATATATATATATATATATATATACATATATTGTATATTAACTTACATGTAAAGTATGATGACACATATGTTACTGTTAATATTAGAAAATAATGTATACTGAGCCTTACTTGTGCATAAGGCTATATTTTCTATTTGACATTTTTATGGTTAAATGTTGAAGCACAACATTCATTTTTGTGGGCTAATTTTTGGACTATTTGTGGCCACATTAATGAAAATATCTGACAGAAACACAAGCAGAAAATTACAGTCATATGTAAAATAGAAATCCTTCTCCAAATAATGGCAGCATTGTGTTGGAAACTAATTTTAAGTAGGCTCTGTAAATGTGTACTTCTCGGTAAAAGCAATCACTGCATTGCGGTTTTCTCATTATTTTTGTTTCACTGGGTGATCACAGCATGCTGAATTGTTTCTTCTCAAATGTTAGGAAAAAAACTCTTGAAGGAAATGAAACAATAAAAGTCTGTGGCAAGATCGCAGTCAAAAGATGTAGCCGTTCAGAATTGGCTCTAGTACAACAGGCTCCTACAAATGACACAGTGTAGGCTGTGTGTGTGTGAATAATTGATGCACTGTGATCTCTGCCATTTCAGTAGTGTTAGTCTTTTAACACAGAAAACCAGGCTAGGCAATGGCATCCTGCTGTGATATTAAACTCTCCTGGACTGAAAGCAAGGGAATGTTTAAGAAATTAAATATCTTGAGGGATGTTGTGAAATGTTCTCAAAATCTGCACTCTAAAGCAAAAACATAAAAATGTTTATGCCACGCTGTGATTGTGACCACAAAGGTGTTTTTTTATGGGAGAGCTATGTATTTTTTTTAGAGCTGAGCAGGCTAATTTCTAACTTAAACAAGAATCTTCCCATGCTATGGACCTTTACTGTCTCTTTCACTAAATTTTTTAATTAATTAACATTTAATTTTCAGGCTGGTTTACTGTAGCTCAGAATTTTTTACTGCTTGCTAACAATGATTTCAGGCTGGTAAAAAATGCAGAATCCATTCCAGCATGGAAGAAATGTGATAAACCATTAATCTATTCTTGCAATCTTGTCAGGACCACACAGCCTTGTTGTCAGGACTTAGGTGAAAGCTTGACACTGTAGAGTAAACCAACAGCAAGGTATCCGAAGGGCTTATCTGTCTCAGCATCAATTTACAGGCAATGGGCAGGCCAGTCGATAATCAACAGACAGGCAACTAGGAAATAAGCAATTTAAAGTGCATCCATGACTTTGGAAACTAACACCTACATTTAAGTATTAAAACCAGGTTTCTGCCAGCTTTGTCATTGAAATTTTGTTTTTGACATCACACTCAGTTTGGTCCCAGTGGTAAAGCCAATGGGGTTGCAAAGTTGCAATGTTGTTGTCCTGGGTGCCGTCATATTGGAGAAGGCTGCTGAGCTCTTAAAGGAACAGTTCAGGGTAAAAATAAAAACTGGGTAAATAGATAGGCAGTGCAAAATAAAAAATGTTAGTTAGCCAAAAATGTAATGTATAAAGGCTGGAGTGACTGGATGTCTAACATTAGCTTTTCAGCTCTCTAAATCTGAGTTAGTCAGCGACTTGAAGGGGGGCCACATGGGACATAACTGTTCAGTGAGTTTGTAATTGATCCTCAGCATTCAGCTCAGATTCAAAAGCAACAGTTATGACCAATGCGGCCCTCCCTCAATTCACTGATTGGTTACTGCCTGGTAACCAGGGTAACCAGTCAGTGTAAACAAAAGAGAGCTGAAAAGCAAGAAGTAGTGTTCTGTTCTGTTCGACTTACAGTCACAGCAGCCTTTATACATTACATTTTTGCCTAACTATATTGAAAACATTTTTTATTTTGCACAGCCTATCTATTTACCGAACAATTCCTTTAACAACCCATAGATCAAGATTATGATCAACAACTCAAAAAAATTCAGGCAAAATACATTTTGCAAAATGAAAAGATGTATATTGATAAATGTGACAAGCCAGTAAACAATTTTATGGAATCCCAACTGTATGGATAGTTTCATAAAAGTACGAAAAGTGTTTTTTAAATGTTCCAAAAGTCAATCTTCTGGAAACCCTTAAGGATTGGCAGGCCTGCTGTATGATAAACTGGATAAGACTGCAATTTGGCCACACATGTGGGCCAATTCATCAGATTATAGTTCAACTAATGAACCCCTCATATGCAACCCAGTGGTTCCACAGTCTGGCTTTCTGTTTTAGCTGATCATCCCTGGTGTGATCGCACCAAAGCTGAAACAGCTAAATAATTGATTAGAAGGGGCCACAAGTATAGTAATGATAGCAACATTTGGTACAAAAGAAATGTGTGGCATATTATCAGGCATTTGATTTTAGACCAGTCCAAAAGAGTTTAGATATCAAAACAACAACTAGGAATAAGAGTTGATATTGTTTGATCAATCGCATATCAATTTTACATGACCTCATATGTGTTTCTTTGTGCTACCAGAGAAAATATTTTTCCAGGCTCTCCTTAGCTACAGTATTTCTCATACACCGGGCAGGAGCCCAAGTATTGCTGTGACTTCATTTTGTAATAGCAATAGTAAAATCCTGTAATGTAGACTTCTTGTAGGCTTCCTCTGCAGCTATCAAATTATCTAGCGAGGGCTCAGAAAGGTGTTCCTGTTCCTTTTCCTGCTAATGCACAAGTTCAAAATGCAAAATGAATGCAACATTGAGTATTTGGGTCCATAGACACTCCTGTCTGATCTAGTTTGCAAATGCACTCATTGATGCAAGGAAGCCCTGGAATACCTATGCATTGAGGTAGTTCCAGTATTCCACTAGCAATAGACACTAATACTACAAGCTAGAAGTAATGCCATGATATCTTAAACGGTGTGAAAACATGCATTATGAATTCTTTTACATGTACAGAGCTGATGGTAAATTGTAATAAGTCTTGGCAAAACATATATGGCCATGACTAGCAAGGTACGTGGTTACCTTACACTCCAAGCACCTAGGTAACCTGTGCTAGGTAAAGTAAGTAGGAGAAATAAGACAGGAATACCCCAAACACTTATACATTTATATATACTGTATATGACTTAAGATGCTCAGCAATACCTTAACTAGTTGGTAAAGAATAAAGTAGCTTCTTTCTACCGTGCAAAAGGCAACATCAATTAACCAAGAATCCTGGCTAAATCTCAAACCAAATCATGAATTCAGTGAATCCCATACTCATACTCTGACGAAGTGACCGTTATAGTCACGAAACGCATTGAGCCATACACTCCCCTGCCTTGCTCATTCTCTTTTTCACTCATGGATCCGAATTGGATGCTTTTAATACGTTTGGAATAAAGATGGTTTTAATTATACCTCCTATGCTCACTCATCCATTTATCCAGCCGATGCGCCTCTTTTTTCCTGTTGAATCCCATACTCAGTAACTGTCCTTGGAAACAGTGTATCCACATTATTATTCCCTGAAACATATTGCTTTATGCCAAGGCTTATAAGGAGATGGAAAGATGGTTAATACAAAAGCCCAGCCACACCAGGATTTAATTGTCAACACTGTGGGGGCAGATTTACTATCGGTCGAATTTTGAATTGAAAAAAAGTCGAAATTCGACCATGTGAACAGTGAGGGAAGTAAAATCCTTCGAATTCGAATTCTAATGATTTTACCGCTATTCGAATATTCGAACGATCAAATAGGAAAAATTTGATTGTTCGTTTAAATATTCGATCGAACCATTAAAACGTTTAAAAGGAATGATTGAAACGATTTTAACACTTCGATCGAATTTTTCCTATTCGATCAAAAAAATATTTAAAACATCTATGGGAGCTTCCCATAGGGTTTTAAAGTGGACCCGTCACCCAGACACAAAAATCTGTATTATAAAAGTCCTTTTCATATGAAACATGAAATCCAATTTCAAATTTTTTTCTTTTTTCATAGCTGTTTTAAGCTCATTTAAAAATCTCAGCTGTCAATCAAATATTGTCTGCCACTCCTCTATGCCTTAGGCATAGAGGCAGGGCAGATAATTACTTTCACTTTCCATTCAGCACTTCCTAGATGTCACTGCTCTCCACACATTCCCCCAGTTCTCTTAACCATTTAATTGTGTAGCCAGGACATGGGGATAGACATTGGGTCCCCCATTCTGGTGCACAAACAAGATTCTGAGATGATGCAAGGCTTGCCTTAATAACAGTGTCCCCAAAATGGCTCCTGCCTGCTTGCTATAATTATGAATTCCTAGACTGAAGAAAACAAGATTAAAATAATTTATATAGTGTAATTAATGTTTATTTTGCTTGACTAATGTGATAAAATAGGATTTTGAATATTTTTTTGAGGTGACGGGTCCACTTTAAAGCAATTCGGTAGGTTCAATCTGGCGAAATGGCCTATCAATTTTTTTTTTAAAGTGGAAGTACTTCTACCATCAATAGTCGAATATTGAATACAATTAAATTTGAATATTCGAATTATTTGAATCAGTCGAATATTGAAAATTCGATGGTCAAAGTTGCCTCATTTGTATATTCGAAAATTCGAATTCAAATATTTTTAAAATTCGATCGAACTTTGAATCTTTTATGTGAATTTAGTAAATCTGCCCCTGTATAATAAAAATATAGCCAACATGATATTTCAGTCCCCACTGGGTCCTTTAGCAAGGCAAGGTCCCCCTGCATTACAGCCCTTGACATATAGTAATATATCATTAATTTGCCAGCTGGAGAAACCTACTGATATTGCTTTGGGACTGCCTGTGTGAAATACTAGGGGATAATATATATATATAAATATATAAATATATATATATATATATATGTTTGTAAATATATTTCCAACCAAAGAAAGCACTTAAGGCAATTGGATTCAAATGACCCATTAGCAAGTCTTCATTGCTGCAGCGTGTTTCGATCCACAGGGGATCTTTGTCAGGATAGCGTAAGAAAGTGAACACAAATTCAAATACCCAGGCCTGGATTTGTGACAAGGTCACACTTTTAGGGGCATCATGCCACCCAGCCGCATTGATGTTCCTCACCAGGACAAGAAGAACTGGGAGCAGGGGAGTTGTGAGTTCATGTTACGCGCATGTCCGGGGTGCAAGAGGCAGCTGGCCTTGGAGGACATATTTTAGAAATACGGCGCTGCAAATACCCCTAATAAAAAGTGCAAAGAATCAATTATTACATCAAACCATATTAAAATATCATCTACTTTTAAAGTGCCAAAGCCCCATTAATTAAAACATTAAAATATTACAAATGTTAAATGAAAATCAAAATCACAAACTCGCTCATAATAATGGAGTGTTAAATATGACAAATTTGAACCCTTGTTAAATCATGAATAACATATTCAATCACAAAATCACCAAGAAATAAAAGAAATGGTGCCCCATCAGCAAGAATCTTCCAAATTAAAAATATTTCAATAAATGAGCCTGTAGTATCCAGAAAATGTCTTATCTTCATTAAATTACCACATTCACAATTAACATGTAGAATATACTCCATTTATCATATCCTATTCTATAGGCACTAAGCACATGATTATTCATGATTATTCATCTAATGATAAGGACACCTATATCTTTAGAGATTCATATATATAAATAACTATACTGTTGACTACCTGACCATCTACTCAGCATAATCCCAATAACAGTGCATCATATAAATATAAAATAAAACCATTACTATTTAAAGTGAAATACTGAATATCATAATTGATCAGGAATACCAGATTATAAGAAACATGATAGAGAGAACATTCCATTAAGCCCTGTCAGGGCAATTGTATTGAGAATCTGAATCTAATTAGCCTCTCTTTGCAATAGAAGTTTACCTCTGTTACCACTTCTAGACAGAGGTGGAATATGATCAATCAGGACCAGGGCCGGATTTACCTAGCGGGCGCCCCTAGGCCCGCTGTCATTTCTTGTCCATGTCCCCTCCCTTTTATGTGCGCAAATTTTAATCAGGACGGAGCAATGGGAATTGGCACACAGGAAATTTTAATTTCTGAACCAATGTGGGTGTGGTTGGGCAGCATGCCACACCCAAAAATCCTGCTGCCCTAGGCCAGGGTCTAGGTGGCCTCTCCACAAATCCGGGCCTGATCAGGACTGCACGTAATTCCTATAAGGGTAGGGGCACACAGGCAGATTTGGGGAGATTTAGTCGCCCAGAGTTGCCTCGCGAGGAAACTTCAGGCGACTTTGCACTGCGAGTGCCATTTTGCTGACGTTTTCTCATTATAGCAGGCGGAAGGCAGTTCGGGAAGATTGCCTCTTAGAAGAAGAGCTGATTAGTCGCCCGGCGACTGAATCTCCCGAATCTACCCATGTGACCTTACCCTAAGAAGTCACACCCATGTAATAAAAAACCGCAAGGGCACCATAATACAATAGTCAATGTGGTCTGATGTACAAGTCAGTCTATGCCGAATTTGAAACCTCTCACCATTATGAGGGTGAGAAAATGTAGCTCCAAGCCAGTACTTTTATATAACAAGTAGTACCAATCCCCTCCCCTGTGCAAAAAATCTATAATATCCACCATATCTTTATGATTGGTCAGAATGAACTTGACTGGAGTAGACAAAGCATTAAGGCTGGCTATGAATGACTGAATTCTAATGTGGTCCCCATGCCAAATAATAAAAATGTTGTTGATTACCTACAGTGCAATAAATACTCCTTGTAGCCAGGATAAATATAACAACATTGATGGAGTCCATTGTCGTGCAAATAAAGTTTGTTCAAGACGAAAATACCAAAAAAAACCTCAAAAAATTGACTGGTGGGTTTCCCATTGTGTTCTTCAATCAATGCCCTCCTACAAGCCGATAAGACACCAGCCAAAGGAATTATTGGATAAATGTTACATACATTCAGACTAGTTCATTTAGTAGTTTTAGGCTATGGTGATCCAAATTAAGGAAAGATCCCTTATAGGGAAAGCACCAGGTCCTGAGCATTCTGAATAACAGGTCCCATACCTGTACTTAGACTGGCAGCTACTTAAGATTCCATAAAAACTGAAGTCTGTACTAAACAAATGTCCCTTGCTGTGTTCTACTTAAGGTCTCAGTAATGGAGAGATGAAATGGCCTCCCCACTGGGAGATTCCATTCCCCGCAGGCTTTTGCTGCTGAACGGCTGGAAATGAGATCAACTTCCTGCTGTTATAGATATATATTTATGATTTAACAGTCTCTCCAGTTTCTAAGTTGGTGGTCTTTGATTTCCCTTATTAAGTAATTATTTGGAAAGAGCTGCTGTTTAGGTGATGTGTACAATAAATCACAGGCTTAAAAACTTATATATGCAAATTATAGTAAAATATAGCAATGTAGAATGAAAGAGGCAGGGAGGATCGCAACAGTGAATGTGGAGAGCACGACTGGCTGACTGGAGGGTTTGGGACTTCGAAATGATTTTTATGCCCCCCCCCCCCGAAGTTTATATATTTCTATGGATGATGCCATTTTTCAATTTTCTCCATGCTTTGTTTTCATTCTCGTTCATTTTGGTCTGTTCTGCTCTGTTTCTCTCTACCCTGTCTGCATAGTCTAATAAATTACCCCAGGGGCAAAGCAGAAGCAAAAATCATGACGGCTTGAAAAGAACAAGATTTCAACATTCTAGGGCCAAGGTACTAGCTAAGGCCATCTGCTTAGGTACTGTAGACTTGACAACCAGCTGAGGTCAAGGCCCACCTGGGGGGAAAAATAGTAGAACACACTATACAGATTTATGAAATTTTACAAGAAAAATATACAAAAAAACTGTTTATTACTGTATTAATTGTGCCTGCTACAATTTTTGCCATTCAATTTTCCATGTATATTTTAATAGAGCTGATACATTTCTGCACTTTGTTAATGGAATTATATTTCATTCCGTGTCCCAGTGGAATTTACAGTAGGACTAATTTTATCAGGAATAAATTAACCGGCCTGTAGCAGTTTGGGAGGAAACCAGAGACCTTGGAGAAAACCCCAAACAGGCACAGGGAAAAGATATAACATGCCTACAGATAGTGCCCTGGCTAAAATTGAGACCCCAGTGATGCCTTCTAAGCCTCTATGCTGCCCATGCATATTTGCACCTGATAATTAATGTCACAACATTCTAAGCATCATGTGGTCAAGCCAAGTACATATATTTACACACCTCTGAACTGTGTGTAATTTCATGGGCACAATGTATAGGACATAAATAGCAAGGCAAAGACAGCCATGTATTTTGCATCTGGCTAATGTGTTGCTTTGCCTTGCTCTTACTGCTTCATTCACATTAATAGTCACAAGTGATGCATTGGCACTATAGTCATTATGTAGACTGATGCACACAAAAGATTGCACCTATATCAGTAAAAGAAGCTTAAAGGGGTTGTTTACCTTTAAATTAACTTTAAGTAAGATGTAGAGAGTGTTATTCTGAAGCACTTTGCAATTGGTTTTCATTTCTATTATCTTTTAGCTCTTTAGCATTCTTTTCAGCAGCTATCCAGTTTACAATTTTAGCAATCAGGCTACTAGGGTCCAAATTAACCAAGCTTTCATGAATTGCTTTGAATAAGAGACTGGAATATGGAAAGGATGTGTATAGATAGATGAATAATAAAAGTTTGCAATAACAATACATTTGTAGCTTTACAAAGTTTTTTGTTTTTTTAGATGGGGGTCAAATTGGAACGAGTCAGAAGAAAAAGGAAAATAATTCAAAACTATAAAAAAGAAAAAAGTTGAATTGAGAAGCTGCTTAGAATTAGCAGCTAATAATTACTAAAAGTGTCGAACCATATTAGTTGGAGACACAAACAGCTGAATTTCTTGGACATATATAAGCTTATATAAGCTTACCACTTTCCCATCTGGGTCCATGTGCTCACGCCCCAAACCTTCAGAATAAGGAAAATAGCAGGAAATTGTAATTGCAGGCAGGCACCAATCAGGAACACCAAAGAGTAGAATCCAGGACCAATCAAATTGCGGTAAAATCCTTTGAATTCGATATTCAAATTAGAAGAATTTTAATTCCCTTAAAATCTGATGGTCGAAGTCGAGGGTTTTTTAACCTTCGAATTCAACCCTTAGTAAATCTTCCCCTAACTATCTATTGGCGAGATGAATCATGTAAGGCTTTTGTTTTTATACATTAAGTTTAAAAAAATGTTTTCTATTATTTAACATTTGGGCCTGACTGCAATTACAATTTCCTGCGATTTAAAGGTGAACCACCTATTTAATGATATATAGGAGGTAAAGATGCAAAACAACTCTAAGATCTCTTAAATTTTAGCATTTCGTGATGTAACTGCAGTTTTGGGGTGAAAAATTAAAACCAGCAGGGCAAGAACTAACACTGGCAAAAGCAGAAGACAGTCAGTGTGTCCAACACCCGTGAATGGATATTTTCTGGGTCCTTCAGTAACTGGAACAGAAGGGCTATCATTTTACTGAAATGTTTTCACCAACAGAAATCTTTTCTCAGTGAAACATAAACATGAATCACAAGCTGTTTGCTTGCCACTAACCAATACACAGTTTAGAGCCAAAAGAACATTTGACGGCTCGGTTAAAAAATAACAAAAATAAACATGAAAATATTCATGTGGCCAGCAGATAATGCAGCTCTGTTACAAGAGGATTATGGACAATATTTCACTGACGATTGAAAAGAAAATACTACAATGAAAAGGGCCCTCTCTTATTCCTCTTTATACTGTAGATCTATGTTTTATTTAAAGCATAGTTCAAACACTTGTGGTAAAGTTAGCCTTTTCTGTAATGTTAAAAAAACCCCAGTGCATGGCTTTACTTTACCACACATGAGAAGGCACTGCTCTTAAAATCCTTGCTGTGAGACATTCACTGAAATGCTGCCCACACACACCTCACAGTTGATTGCAAAGCATAATGCCTTGGGGGCTTTGACACTCTATACCTCGCAACTGTTCAGCGTTGGTTGACATTTTGGCTTCACCACCTGGATTTGCTAAGGCCTCTGTGCTGCCGCTGCTGGGAATGTGCCCTAGCCAGACCCAACTGCTCTACTCTATCACCTTTCTGACAGATTAAAACACAACAGAGTCTGTTGGATGACTGACACATTCCTCCCCTGTCTCAGGCTGAAAGGACTTCATTTAGCAACCCTGGGCCTTAGCTTTTGACTGACAGACTAAGGAGGGGAAAAAGTCATTGAGTTCCATTAAGCTCAGTGAGTGCCGTAGAACAAAACACCTTTACAAAAAACGGAATGTGAAAAACAGTAATGGGGAGAGAGAAAGGGGGATTGGATGGAGCTTTTGGGGGAAAAGTAGGATTCTTTTCAGGTTCAAAGGCAATTTTTTCTTTGCATTCTGTCTATCAATTAGGGCAGCGTTCCCAGAAGGAACACTGGTCAGCTCTCATTGGTGTCATTCACCTGCCAATCTCTCTGACATGAACACCAAAGGGCCTCATGTTGCGCTGCGGAAACTGTCTGTCAGGCAATCAGCAGCTGCTATGACATCACCTTCTGTGTTTCTGGGACTTTCATAAGCAAAAATAAAACCTTGAACCAGAGCCGGGGGAACTTTATGCACGTTTATTCATATTTGCTTCTCGCTCTCTGCTATTTTATGTCACAGGATACAAAATATTCACAGTGCACTATGTTTGAGCGCCAAAGTAAATAAATGCATTTTATGCTAGGTATGACTGTATGCCCTGAAAGAAACAAACAAGCATGTGCCGTGACTGATTTCGGGGGTCCTTTACTTGTCTTTTTGAATGACAGAAGGATGAACATTGTATCCTTCTAACATTCAAACAGTTAATTAACCCCTTCTTTCTTCAAGACTTGAACCACAAATGAACTGGAACAAGTGAAACTTGAAATGCTGTTCAATTATACAGTAGGAGCTTTCTTTCAATGTGGAAGGGTCTGCTGCAAAACAAAGTTTTTAGGCTCTACATGATGTTGAACTGCAACTTGCAGAACTCCTCAGCAGCCATAAACCACAGTCGGCAAACACTAATATAAAGGGGCATAGGTACGTATGGGATCCATTATACAAAAAATTAAGAACTAGAGGAAGGCCATCTCCTATAGCAGGGGTCCCAACCTTTTTTACCCATGAGCCACATTCAAATGTAAAAACAGTTGGGAAGCAACATAAGCATGAAAAAGTCCCTGTGGGTGCCAAATAACAGCTGTGATTGACTATTTGCTAGCCTCTATGTGGACTGACAGCCTAAAGGAGGCTCTGTTTAGTACTATACCTGGTTTTTATGCAACCAAAACTTGCCTCCAAACCAGGAATTCAAAAACAGGCACCTGCCACTGGGAGCAGCATTCAACATGTTGCTCATGAGCTACTGGTTGGGGACCACTGTCCTAAAGACTACATTTTAATCAAATAATTAAAATTTGTAAAACTGATTTCCTTTTTCTCTGTTATAATAAAACAGTAGCTTGTACATGATCCAAACTAAGATATGATTACTCCATATAGATGGCAAAACAATCCTTTTGGGTTTATTTAGGGCCCGGATACACATGCCATTTTACAGAGCTGTTTTTAAAAAAGCCAACCACCAAGTAAATATGCTAAGCGGTTGCAAACTTAAGGCAATGGCACACTAGGATAGCATATTTACACATCAACCAGCTTTTTAAAAAAACTGTGCCGCATTTCTGTGCCGAAAACCACGTGTGTCTGGGCCCTTAATGTTTAGATGGTTTTTTAGTAGACAAAGTATTGACATCCAAATTATAGCCCCCTTATTCAGGGTTCATAATGAGATACTAGTGCTGGCTATATATTTATAATGGTAGTTAGCCAGCCTGGTAAATATAAAAAAAATATACATATTTAAAGTTTCTCACTGGCTTAATTTACGTTTTTCGAAAATACCAAATATACATTATTGTGAAGTTAATACGCCAACTTTCATACTTGCGCCTTAGTAAATTCAAGCTGTCATGGTGAATTTTAGTTTTTGGTAAAAGTTCTTCAAATCTGACATTATACAATAAATTAAATATGCCCCAAAGTATTTCTGTTGCCCATATTGCCCTGCTATCACCATCGTGCCCAATTATACCTGCCATGCCCTATTACCACTTCAGGGCAGTTGCCTTTAATTATACCACCCCAAAATAGCTCTGCTGCAAATTAATTAAAGGAGCAGTAGTCCTCAAAATCAGTTGGCGTTATAAAAAGGGTCATTGGCTGGGATCCAGAATAAGAAGGGAAAATTCCCCCTAACTGCACAGAAATAAGATCTGCTCAAATGATGCTCTTTTTCAGCAGACATGAGAAAACAAACCACTCAGTCAGTGTTTTAACAGACTTCAGTCTTACAGCAGGCTGTATGAAATAAAATTGTGCTGACTTGTTTTTAAAGGGAAGTTCCTCTACAAGGTCTTGCCTTTCTGTCCATGTAATTTTAACTTTATCATCACACCTGTTATATTCATTTTGCTTCCCCAGAATGTGCTGGAGTTTTTAAATAATGCATAATACTTATAAAATTTAAAAGTGTAAAAAGTGCATATACTGTTTCGTTCTACATATACGGTAACATTTTTTTGTTGTTCTATTGAGATTGAGTTCAAAATAAAAAATTTTGTATTGTTTTAAGGCACTGCTATGTGAAATTTTAGGCATATGCACAGGGCCAACTGGTGTGTGCCCAGGCTGCTTGAATTCCTCACCACTCCCACACTACCATCCGCTCGCACCACCCCACAACTGCACCTACTAACCTACTTACCACTGCAGCTGGAGCCGTTCCCCGATTGCCACACAGGGGACTGGGTGGGCAGGAGATTCAAACTGTTAAATTCTCCTTCACAGACGGGGCCAGCAAGCATCATGTTGTCCCCAGAACTTTGCTGCCCTAGGCCAGGGAATTTGTGGAATGCCCACAAATCCAGGCCTGCATAAGTAAATTTTTGTATAAAATTGCTTTTAGCAGGTAGAGATGGGGGTGATACTGTCCTACTCTCCCAGTTTATGTCCATTCTGCATCAGTGTTGAATAGTGATGAGCAAATCTGTCACGTTACACTTAGCCGAAAAATTCCTGAAACTGCAAAAACATTTGCCAAACAGAAAAAATTTTGCGAAACGCAGTCATGTCAGTGGTTGTCAAAATGTTTTTATGCTCAACAATTATTTTTGCTCCAAAAGCATTAAAGTCAATGGGTGTTTTTTCTTATGGCAACTTTTTTGTCTCTGCAACATATTTTTCTCTGCAACTTTTTTTGTTGCAGTGAATTTTTTCGCTACAACTTTTTCGACAAATCCTTGGCTGGCGAAAAAATTTGTCTATCACTAGTGTTGGATTAATATTAGTCACTGCTTCCAACACACCCCCTCACCTCCTAATTCCCAACTAAACTGTAGGGCATGTGAAGTACAGATAGTACAGCTCTGCTACCAGATTTGTAGCAGAGTTGTATGGGTCCAGTGGCAGGCTCGGGGGGTAAAAAGAATGCAGCCATCCAAAGAAACAGCCATGTTTGGCATAATATCTTTATTTATTATGCCTGAGTATAGCATCCTTGCTAATAATAAATTCAGTGAAGAGGGTAATATATCATGTATACTATACTTTTTAAACCAATAAGCAAATAAATATTTTAACAATGTTTTAATTCAACAAAGGTTTTGGCTTTTTTTTTTAACACTGATTCTTTGGAAATATAGCCTATAGCAATATTTAATTTTTAATAATCAACAGGCCTCAGATTATTATTTTTCTTCAATAGAACTGTCTGTCTGTCCATCCACCTGTTTTCGTCTATTACATATCTATTTCTACTTCAGTAAAGTAGAAAAAGAAATAAACATTTTAGATGAAAATGTATGAGGAGTAATAAGTCAGTTGCTGCTTCCGAAAAATCTTAAGTGAGCATCACAAGTAATGGTGGCCTGACAGTTTGAGAAACATGGCCCTAGGAGTTTATTGTTTATCTTGACAGGTATCCAGGCCCATCACTCAGTGCTGGAGACCTTTGTTACTGAATAATCACAGCTTACCACTACTGTGAAAATAACATTTCTTTTCTATCAGGAATTCACTCACTTTGTGCATGGCAGAAATGGGCCTGTTATTTATGAATGGTAGGGCTCATGACTGCCAGATGCAAAGGATGTTCTCCTCACTTACTCACTATAATGTGCTCAGGTCCACTATTAGGCAATACAAATCTTTGTCACCCTAGGCCAGGCCAGGGCCTCTGGGGCCTTTCCACAAATCTGGGCCTGGCAGCATCACACTCTGCACCTCTCATCAGCTTTTTAATCTGGTAAGAGATGCAGAGTCGGGCATTACCCCAGATGCAACAGTTTATTGAGCCTGGAGATAACAAAATTAAAGCTAGGCAGAGGACATTAAAATGTTATTTTTTCTTTATAAGGGCAGTGACATACGGGCAGATTTAAGAGAGATTTAATCGCCTGTTCTTCTGGGTGACAATCTCTCCTAACTACCTTCGCGTGTCTTCCCTTCCTGTATAATGAAGAGCACATGTGGAGCTTTCTTTTCCAAAGGAAACTGCGGGCGACTTCGGAAAACAAATTGCTGTGTGTGTTTAGTGCAGGCGACTCTTCATTATACACGAAGGGAAGACATGCGTGTGTCACTACCATAAACTTCATATCTTAAAGCTTTGGCATGATTACAATCAATAGGGCTCACTTACTAGCTTAGATGCTAAACTACTAAAGTGGACTTGCCAAGCAATTGACAATGAATTATAAAATAAAAACAAAGATTGATTGGTTGCCAAGTCAACCCTACTATGTCCCACAGAATAGTCTTTTAAAAGCTCCAAATCTTTTGAAGATTTACTATGTAACCCTACATGTGTATTTATGTTTTTCATCTATTTATCATTAATCTGATTTTATTAGTGACCCCTAGTCAAAGTACACTGTGAGTAAGCAGTATGGAACACATAATCTGGGTATATTTTTCTTTTATCCAAAACATATTTTTAATTAGTTTGTGCAGATACACATTTAAAAGACACCCAGATCGTTCTGCAACACAATAGTTCAAGAAGAAAAACATTATATAAAGGCATATATCTGTCCAGTTATGACACAGGTAAAACAACAAAGTCCACAAAACTTTAAACACCTTCTTTTGATACTATATCTCCCAGCATCCTTTAACATTCGAATAATATGCAGAAGATGGTGGAAGTAGTTCAACAAAGGAACTAAAGAAAGTTCAAGGCAAAGCAAACCTCTTAAAAAATTGAAAAAAGGAAAAACAACAATGGAAAATGGTGGTGTTTATCCATTGCAAGGTGATGTCATTGTTTCTCTTGACAGCACTAGTTTAATTTCCAGAAATAGTGGTCATTGTGTTCCAAATCAACTGCGTGCAGTCTATTTACTGTTCCTTGTTATACGAGTGGAACAAGCTCTGTACGCTATTTGAAATCATGTCAGGAAAACATAATAAACAAGGAGAACATGTGACATCTGCTAGATTGTGCGTCTGTGTTCCTATTCCTATCTAATAATAATATAGTTGTATAAAATAAAATGCAGGCAGTAGATGTAGCCCCTATGCATTCAGGGCCAGTTGTTGTTCCCTATGTGTTCCAATAAGAGGTACTGTATAAGTGGGCTGGATTTTCTGGATCAACAAGTTCTGCTATGATCCATTCACACTGTAGGATGATTTACTGAAATGGCCCTGGGTAGTAATTTTAACTTCCATGCTCTAATTAAAGGGGGAATTAAAAGGCCTCTTTTAAAAACATTATACTATTGTGTACTACTTTCCCGCACTGGTCTTTTTTTTTTTTATACAAGGAAAGAGAATATTCTATGCCTTTTGTCATCATAAAATGCTCTCTTTCTTAATTAGCCATACACTGTCTTGAGATTACTCTAAATATGACAAACTAGCATTTTCACTGCTGGATTTCTGACCTTGGGCTCTAAACCCTAAATGGGTTCCCATTTTATTTTGTATTATAGAAGGAACAATAGTTAAAAGAGAACAAAAGGGTCCAAAATGTTAGGTACCCCCAGAATAATTGCTAACCTCAGATCCTGGGCCAACATTCACTGAAAAAAGGATTGGTCTGAGGTACTAATCTAATGAGCCCCACCTTGCCATCATTTCCTGTCCACAGGATCTTTGCTATAGCCCTGGCTTTCTTTCCCAGTTTTAATCTACTACGCATATGCAGAGTCCAGAACAGCTTTAATGGAATCATGGGCCAGATCAAATTTAGGTGTACAATGCTCACTAGAACAGTGATTTGGGCTGGTGCATTTTCAGACATGACTATGCATGGCCTAGGGTCTGAGGTAAGTGAATATAATCCCTGGGGGGTTCCTAACAAATTGGAACTCACAGTGGTTCCCCACCTGTTCCCCCTTAACCACAGTGCAAATCGTTGTTTTTGATATCAGTGGCATAATTAGATATTGCAGGGCCCCACTGCAAATAATTTTTCAGGCTAGAGTTTGACCTGTATTACCAATATATATTAAAATTGAATATGAATTAGTGCCTCATGGGGCCCCTATACCTCCTGGGCTACCCTGCGAATGCAGGGTTTGCTTCCTCTGTAGTTACGCCCCTGTTTGTTGTACTATACCATAGAAACTTATTTTAATTAAAAAAAAACAACAGGACATTCACAACTGGCTACACCAACCTCAAGCCCACCCATCCTTGTGAGCGTGCCCCCCTGCAAGCAGGAAAGTAAAAGAGCTGTGCATCCCCAGTGCTCCTTAGAATGTGGCTGGGAGGTATGCTGCCCCTGAAATCTTGCTACCCTAGACCTGGACCTTTATGTCAAAATCCAGTCCTGCACTTGGGACACAAATAAGCGTTACTATAATCGCCAGTCACTTTGGAAATATAGTTATGCAATTCCAAAGGCATCAAAATGTATTCAGTACAACAAGTATTTGCGTACTTAGAGGCTCTAAAATAGTTCTGCCCCTAAGCTGATTGAGTTCAGGACAAGAAAGGGTGGTATAGTAGCCCTTTAAGCTTGCAGGGAAAGGTTGACTTAGTTCATAATACATTTTACATGCATACCTACATATATTTAAAATTGAATAACACCTATTCTCCAATAAACCGTTAGACAAACCCAAGTCCCAGAACAAGCCCATGTTCAGAGATGTTATCCTTGCCTTTTCTGACTTTCTTGTCTTTGGAGGCTGTGCCGCGAGAGTTAAAGAGTGTTTGTGCAGTAAGCAAATGAAAGCAGCTTTCAGCGTTAGAGCTGTGAACGTATCGACAGGGCTTTTTTCACACATTTTCTGCTGTCAGCAAAATCCTTTCAGTTGTTTTTGTTCATTTTAAACTGAAATGCAATAACAGAATTGATTTTAGGCCGATGACAGAATGTGATTTCTGCCAAACAAACAGACATATCAATTCCAATTCTTGTAGTTAATATCTTTCGCCAGCCGGCGTTTCTGAGCTGAGAAGATAAAATAAAGTTCATTCCATTTTTCTATTGTTGAGAAAATAGTATTTATTTTTCACTGGGAAAAGTGACCATTGCAGCAGAAATGAGAATGTTATGACATGAAATTTAAAAATTTAAGAAATACTAAAAAAATATGTATATAGTTAACATATATTGTTTTGTTACCACTTCCCAGGTATTCCCAGTGTCCACTATACCTTAATTTAGGAGGAACCAATACCCATGTACAAACTACAAATTAATATAATTGTTCGCTGAACAGATACCTCTTCTGAAGCTGAAGGTGAGCACTAAAAGGAATCTTCTTCACCTTTATACATTTTAAATTGACTGAAGTTTGTTGGTAACTACCCCCATCTGTAAAACTTACAACTGTAAACACAATGCATAGTTTACGTATAAATTCTTAATTTTACTAAAATTCATTAAAAAAAAAACAATAATGAAAAATCTAAACATGCCATATGAGTAGTTATACATATAGCATTCTGATACAATTGTACTGGGATACATAACAGATGAATTCTGCAACACTAGAATGTCAGTTTGATTTATCCATGCCTAGGACTAATTGTATTGAAAATGCTATCAGTAAACTGTTTCTTAAATAAAAGGATTAGTGAAAAAAGGGTGCTGCCATATTTTCTCCTAGGTACAGCTCCTGTGTATTTTAATACTATTTTCTTTAAGGGTCGAGAAACACTGTGCTATTTGGGGGAGATTAGTCACCTGGTGACAAATCACCACTTCCTCTGGCGACTAATCTCCCCAAACTGCCTCCCCCGGCTAGAACCTAACGCACTGGTGGGATGGTACTCGGATCGCTCATTTTCTGAAGTTGCCCAAAGTTTCCTCATGAGGCAATTTTGGGCGACTTCAGAAAACTAAGCACTCTGAGTGTCATCCAACAGGCAATTTCGATTCTAGCCAGTGGGGAGGCAGTTCAGGAAGATTAGTCACCCGAGGAAGAGGCGATTTGTGGCCAGGCGACTAATCTACACCAAATAGCACCATGTGTCTCTACCCTAAGGGCTAGGGCAGACGGGGAGATTCGGGGGCATTTTGTCGCCTGGCGACTTCTCGCCGCGACTTGTAGCCCCCGAACCTCCCCGAATAGCCAAGTCCTGGGGCGCACCGGCGTTACTTGAAAACGCCGGCGCCTATTCACATGGAGCGGCACGCTTTTTGAAATCGCTCCAAATTGCCTCGCGAGTCAATTTGGAGCGATTTAAAAAAGCGCACCGCTCCGTGTGAATAGGCGCCGGCGTTTTCAAGCAACGCCGGTGCGCTACAGGACTTGGCTATTCGGGGAGGTTCGGGGGCTACAAGTCACGGCGAGAAGTCGCCAGGCGACAAAATGCCCCCGAATCTCCCCGTCTGGCCTTAGCCTTAAGGGGTGGGTCACCTTTAAGTTAATTTTTTGTATATTCTAGAATAGCCAATGCTGAGCAGCTTTTCAACTGATCTTCATTATTTATTTGTTATTGGTTTTTAATTATTTGCCTTCTTCTTCTAACTCTTTCCAGTTTTCAAATGGGGATCACTGACACGTCTAAAAACAAATGCTCTGTAACGCTAAAGTATTGTTATTGCTACTTTGTATTACTCATCTTTCTATTCAGGCCTTCTCCTGTTTATATCACAGTCCATTATTTAAATCAATGCTTGGTTGCTAGATTAATTTGGAACCCAACAAACAAACTGCTGAAACTGTAGAGAGCTGCTGAATAAAAAGCTAAATAACTCAAAAACCACAAATAATAAAAAAAATCATACTAAAAGTTATCTGAACTTCTTTGTCACTTGGCATCCATGAGATAGGGAAATTATCATTGCCATCCTACGATTGCATGTCAATCATAAAAACAATTATAGAGGCTATAAGCAGCAATGACTTGTGCATTCAGTTTTTGTTCCAGAAATATACAAAGTATTTGTCTATTAGCTATAAATGAATTTAACTATGATGTTCTATGTGAAATCTGCATATCTGTCTATAGATCTAGCTATCACACACAAAAGTTCAGATTGATCACCTTACACAAAGGTCATGTTAAGCGGCGTAAACACTGACCTCGTTAAACTATGTTTTTGTCTATGGAATGAAGTCCAGTGAGACTCTATATGATACTTGAGCTTTGCAATTAGTGGATCATTACAAGTTCTTCTGTTAGGAGGAGAAAATAAATACAATTCAGAAGTGTGAATGATGATGTATTGACTGCCCATCTGTAATGTTTAGTTCAAGCAAGATTCATTTGTATTTGTGCAAATTAAGCATGGGGCTTCAGTTATTTCTGACAAAGACTACAGGGGATGCATTTTATTTTATGAAAAAAATTTTTTCCTCAAATCTGATATGTTGTAGGCAACAATCACCTTATTCAAAGGAAAAAAGAGGCACCTTTTTGACATAAGTTTATTCAGCTGGGGTCATACTTTTGTTTCATTGTGAAGTTATGCCTTCTGGTATTAGAAGTTCCTCAAATCCAAAACTGGCCCAGGATAAGGATGATAGTATTAGTATAATTCCCTTTGCTGGTCAATGGCACTGCTGATGTAAATGTTTCAGGTATTGCAGATGGTATGGTTACACTACTTAACAGTATGCCACAAGGGGTTATTTACTGCAACATATTATCAATTTATGATTGATTCCTCCTCTGCAGTTAATAACCAGATCTCCATGTGCATGGCAAGATGCCCAGAACCTTATAAAAAATACAAAACTATGTTTTAGGCTTTGGTAGGCTCCTGTTTCCATGCATTTCCAAGGTGATCCAGAATCTCAGTCCCTCACACAGGTAACATTACACATTAGCATTCTATTTCCTAGGTTCATTCACTTCTTTTGCTCAGTAAAAAAAAAAGAATATTCTCAACTAGAATTAAATGGGTGGTTTAACTTCAGGTCAACTTTTAGTATGTTATAGAATGGTCAATTCTAAGCAACTTTTCAATTGGTCATTCATTAATTCTTCATTGTTTATTTTTTATAGTTTATGAATTATTTGCCTTGTTCTACTGACTCTTTCTAGCTTTCAAAAGGGGGATCACCACCTGTAAACACATTTGTTGTTATTGCTACTTTTTATTACTCATCTTTCTGTCCCGACCATCCCCTATTAATATTCCATATTCTCAATCAAATCAATGCTTGGTTACTTGGGTAATTTGGACCCTAGCAACCAGATTACTGACACTGAAAACTGGAGAGCTGCTGAATAAAATGCTAAATAACTCAAAAACCACAAATAATAAAAAACAATTACAAATTGTCTTAGAATATCGCTCCCAAATCATACTGTACTAAAAGCTAACCCAAAGGTGAACAACCCATTTAATATGTGTAACTATGGTATGGCTGTGTATTGTGTTTCCTCCATTACACTTATTTTCATATGAACTCTAATAAGCACACAAGTTACACACTCCTTACATTAAATGTATGCTTATTGCCTTATGTCATATATATATATATATATATATATATATATATATATATATATATATATATATATATATATATATATATACATATAAATTGTAGTTGATCTTTTTGGTAATTTAACCGTTATCGGGCAGCGGTTTGGTTTGAGTTGCAATCAAGTAGTCAGTAACAGCGCATATACAGGATCCGGATTCGGTGCAAAAGATCCACGGTGGGGACGAGTTTAAAAACTTAAATCTTTATTGCTTCAAGATTAAAACATCACTTGTAGGGAGACGCGGCTTGACGCGTTTCGTGACCCGAACGATCACTTCTTCAGAAGCCTTGAGTTGCAATCAAACTGGTTGAAATATTTGGAACGACAAATCAGGAAGAGAATAGAACTCCTTATAAGTATGTTACATTAGGGAAACTTATAACAATGAAAATGTAGTTTTAAGGGGTTGTTCACCTTTGAGTTAACTTTTAGTATGAATTAGAGAGTGGTATTCTTAAACAATCTGCAATTCATTTACATGTTTTATTATTTGGGTTGGTTGAGTTATTTCGCTTTTTGTTCAACAGCTCTCCAAATTGCAATTATGGAAATCTGGTTGCTAGGGTCCAAACTCCAGTGGCAACTATGCACTGATTTGAATAAGAAACTAGAACATGAATAGGAGAGGGTCTAAATAAAAAATATGAGTTATACAAAGCAGCTGTTACAATACATTTGTAGCCTTACACAGTATTTGGGTCAGTGACCCCCATTTGAAAGCTGGAAAGAGTCAGAAAACAATTTCAAATAACTGAAAAACTATCACAAAGAAAAAATGAAGGCCAATTGAAAAGTTGATAAGAATTAGCCATTCTATAACATACTAAAAGTTAAGGAAATTATATGTATATAGTTTTTTTAAAAGGTAGAAGCAAATAAAAAAATTGGAAAACCTTAAAGGATGTTGCATATTTGTTAAGGTTACTTCAGTCTACAAAAGGCATTGGTTAATGTTAATCTGAATGTCCCATTTATTGGAAAAAGGCACACCATGAAACTATATAATGTAAGTATTCATTCTGATTATACACAGCACAGTTATACCCGTTGGCAGTCTAGAATAGGTTCACGTTAATTTTCTTTATTTTTCTTTTTGGATTTTGAATCATCCAGATTGCTCTAAATGGGTTAGCAAATATACAACCTCATAATTTCACATCATGTTGTTTATAAAAGGGAAAAGTCAGATTCACTAATGTCATTCATGTGTTAAAGGGGAAGAAGACACATTATTTAAAGCATGACTATCCCATTGATGACATGTTAGTAAATTCTGCTTAATGTCTGCACAGTTTGTCATTCCCCGTGAGTGGTTTGTTTATCCTGTCCAGAGATCTCCATGTTCTTTAGCTGTGCCAGATATTAAATTGGTCTGTTCAGGGTTGAATCTTGATGTTACAGCGTCTTGCTTTGTCACTTCAGATAAGCTGCTCTCTCGTGGCTATAACTCAAGTTTCCAGCAGTTCTGGAGAGCAAAGCATGACACTGGATCCATAGCTGTGAATGTCTTGGCTTCCCTCCAGTGACTCTCTGTCAAGTAGGCTATCGTGTAAATAGATTGCAACCATATTCTTTGCATCAGAACAAATATGACTGCTTTGGCTAAATTGGAAAAAAAAATCAATGCATCGTGAAGATTCTGACAGAAATTATGCATTTCTCCATATTGTAAAATGGTAACATCACAAGTAATGTCCCTTATAATTTCTTGCAGGCCAGTTGTGCAAAAATGATCTTCCATGCATGCTATTAAAAAAAAACTGTGTGCAATAAATCAAAAGCATGCATACCACTGTGTGTTTATTCCATAATTTCTTATGCAAGCATTACTATTTTCAGATGACAAAAAACTATGGTGCAGGTATTTCAGTGTCCAGCACCAAGTGGTCCCTTACACTGTCTGCTTTTTTCAAGGCGATGAGTTTTACTAGATTGTTAGAGTGGAGGAAATGTTAGCAAATCTGAAATTGAAGTTCAAAGTTTGAAGTTGAAAATGGCAGTGTCCCATGTGGAACAAAACAACCATTGACTCCAATGCATTTGGTACAAAAAAAATAATATTTACGTTAATGCATTTTTATGCAATAAAAAACATAGTGACTCCAATGATTCCAATGTGTTTTGTTGAAATTATTTCACAGATTTGTGTGTGTTTTGAAGCAAAATAGGGCAGTTTTGTTCTGGTTAAATGATGGATGTTGTTGGAGAGCCTGAGCCAGAAAAATTTAGTAAGAGTTGGAGGCCTAAACAGAAGTAGAAGCCTGCATCCTTAGGTATGGAGGACACCTTAGTGAACAGTGATCCCCAACCAGTGGCTTGTGAGCAACACCAGCCTCTTGAATGTCGCCCCCAGTGTCCCCAAAGCAGGTGCTTATTTCTGAATTCCTGGCTTGGAGCCAAGGTTTGGTTGAGTAAGAATAAAATGTACTACCAAACACAGTCTCCTCTAAGTTGACAGTCTGCATAGAGGCTAACAAATAGCAATGCACAGCCTTTTTTGGCACCCCCATGGACTTTTATGATACTTGTGTTGCTCCCCAAGTCTTACATTAAACTGTGGCTCGGGGGTAAGAAAGGTTGGGGACCCCTGCCTTAGTGAAGGTCAGGAAAAGGGGACCTGTCAATGAGGCCTTGAAATTATAGTACGCTCAATAAGTGGGAGATATATTGAAAATATCCAGTGTACTACATGAAGTAGCTTCTTAGAGCTACCTGCTTTTGTTTGTTAATTCTCAATAAATGGAACAACTGGCACCAAAGACTTCTAATGAAGATATAGTTACCAGATATAAGTCAATGATGATAAGCTGGTTTTGACCCAGCAGCAAGGTGAGAGTATGAACAGACTGATAAAATACATTTACAAATTAATAAATTCAAACACAGATGCTTGCCAATTTCTAAGGTAGTGGAAAAGGCATTTGACAGGGTTAGATGGGTTCAATGCATGAAGAATATGGATTGAATAAGTACATATTTCAATTCCTGACACTTCAGTCCAATGAAGTCAAGTAGAATGAGAACAGTAGTAATGAGCTTCAAATAGGCCTATAAACTGCTGCAAAAACGGTGTTGTTTATTGACCACTACATGTTTCGAGCATAGCTCTCAGAGTTAAATTTGCTTCAAATAGGATATAAATTATATATCTCAAAAGGAGAACTATTCTTACCATTTTCCTTCTCCCTTAATGGATAAAATGGATACTTTTTGAATATATACTACTAGGGGTAAGAATGTTTCCCCTTTCCTTACATGTTTTGAGATATCATTTATATCCTGTTTGAAGCAAATTTAGCTCTAGGTAGGCTTTCAATTGCAGTACCAGGATGATTGTTTTTATTTGAGATTTTAAATATCTTTTTACAGGTTAATTCTTTGAGAAAAGGATACAAGAAGTTTTATAACTTTATTCACTGGAATTATTCACTTGGAGATTTTCTCATGTGGGACTTTAAAGTATTGACCTATTGAGTCTGATAACTTAAATAAAAGTGGGATCAATGAAATGTACTGGGGCACCAGTTGACTTGGGTGCTAATGAATTGTATTAAAAAACAATTATCAGAAAAAGGGCAAAAAACAGTCCCTGCAGCATAATGAGTGTTAATGCACCTTTTGTACATAACCCCAATTAAACGATCTCAAGGCAAAAATGTAATCATTCAAAGTCCAGGCTTCTATTTTAAAATTAAAGTGATGCTCAAAAACTGCAGGTTTTTATGACCTGGGAAAAACAGCCTGTGCCCCGCTAGTAAGTCAAGCCTAAATAGCTCATAAGCCAGAAGATTTTATTTGTTTCTTCCATTCCACTACAGAAAACATAATCTTGACTATAAACTCCTAAAAGGAAAAGAAAAACATGATGTGAAACACAATTGATTTGAATACACAGAATAACAACAACAAAAAAAGTTTCAACTATTACAAATCTAATACAAGAGTTTGTTTTGGTGTGTGTTCTTCTTTAAGCTTGAAACGTGTTAGGCTTTTTGTGAACATTATATTTGATAAAGTAGGAGTGTTGGATGCACATGAACAGTTGAAATAAGGTATGGTTTAAGCCAAACCAAGTGGAACTGATGAAGATGGGCAAAATGGTGCTAAAAGGTTCTGACAGAAAAGCTCAGCCACCAGTGACTGAAAGAAAGGAACAGCAGTGTAATTTGGGGTTGTAGTCATACTGCAGTGGGTTGAATGAAGGACAGATTTTATTCATGCTGATGGCAATACAGTAACGTGGTATCTGTCGTAGCTGTGGGGTTAATTAAGGGTCTCAAAGTAAGAGAAAGTTATATTACTTGGGGTTCTTAACTCTTGTGAATCTACTATGAATATGTCAAAATACATTAAGAACAGGTATTTGGGGTATTAGAAAAACATTACAAGTAAATCTTTTAGGGGGGAAATTATATTTTTGTATTGATTGCAACTCAGCAGCTTTGCAGATATCAAACTGGAAACCATTCTAACTCCCCTAGAACAGTGCTGTCCAACTAGCTAGTTGCCCAGTTATTCACTATACTACATGTTCATGGACCATATTATAAGGAATTAATGATGTCATAC
>CM044441.1:39164419-39209296 GCA_024363595.1 Xenopus borealis
TTTTGACTGCTGAGACAATTTTGCTGTGAGTGCTTTCATCTTGTTGATTATACTGACGCTATCTGGTTAGCACCCAGCTGTGACCTTTTGAATGGTGAGTGCCGTTGAACTGCTCTTTATATATATATATATATATTTCATATATATATAATATATTGCCAGAATATATTTTAAGGGCAATTAAAGTCATAATTGCACATTATTTTATCTTGGTCTGAGGGCATATACTTGCTTTGCTGCTTTCCATAGCCAGCAGTCCTATGCTGCAGAAAATACAGGCCCAGCAATCTACCTTATGTTCCCTTGTTGATACCCTCTGCCTCCAAACCCAGGACTCATTGCAGTAATAAGGAATTGCTTTGGGTGAAGGGCATGTAAAGTTTATTCAATGGTAGGTGCAATGCTAAAATAAATGCACCAAAGCTACTGGCCATGGGAAGTGTTATAGTAGATATGAAAACGTTAAAGACTAAAATTATTTTATTTAAAGTTAGTAAATAAATGAATGGTATCCAGTAGAATTAAGTCTAAAGCAACTGGACTTTTCTGAGTTTTCTTTCAACCGTTTCACCACTCATACAAGTGGCTTCTTCAGTTAAATTGAGTGGGAGGGTACTGAAATGAGGAAGAAAGTCCAGTTGATTTAGACTTAATTCTACTAGATACTGTATTCCATGACCTGGATGAATTACAATCTTCATAAATTTAAATGACTGATTTTCTACTCAAATGGGAGTAAAATGGAGACTCAAATTTGAGGCAATTCTAAATAACAGGGGATATTAATTAGACTGGAGCAATAGAACCATCAGCATATTTATTAGAAGAAAGTTTATGAATCTAAAGCATATCAGATAGTTGAGTACCCAACCAGAATTAAGTAACACAAGTACAAAAAAAACATAGACTGGTGAAACAAAGACAGTATATTTTTAAGAAAAAAATGTAAGCACCTCCAGATAATCTTCTTAGCTTGTGCACTAGAACATTAGGTTGAATGAAAATGAAATAGTTGTCCTTTATGTATAAACATATAAAATGACCCTACAACAAATGCTGTAATGGACATGTGCATCATTATGAGCCCAGGGGTGTGTTTGAATAGTGGTGGATATGGCCATAGGAAGACTCCATCACTTCCACTCAGATCTGCTTGAATGGGTTATGGGTTCCTACTACTGGTCTGGCCAATTTAGCACTCTAATAGACTGTGCTTAGCCTACCAGAGCCCTGTGTGAGTGGGCAAACACATTTTTGTCTGTCTGTGCAGAGAAGTCTGCCTTTCACATTTAAAGATTTAAGGAAGGGGAAGCACTTTCAGATATTTCTGCTAAGAGCTGTGGTGGCTAGCAATGTATGATTTGTCTGTTTGAGCGAATGCAGGCTCCTTTATCACAAACAGAGTAACTTTGTTTTCTTTGCTTTATGTCAACAGCTTGAAGGTATCCTGATGAATCTGGCAGCTGTAGCATAAAATATATAAGTCAACTGTAAGTTGTGGTTCCCACTGCTATTTCCAATATTTATGTGCCTGTAAATCATGCCTCAAGGTGGCATAAATGAAAACTTTCGGATCAAGAAAATGATTCAAGGCCAGATTCTCAGTGTGAGATATTACAGAGACGTTAAGATATTTTAGAGATTTCCTGAGCATAATTACTGAATATAATATCGTGATACTCCAGTTTGGTCAGTCTTTTAGTAGTGGCAGGGCTGATATTGGTTGCTGGGAGATGTCTTTTGATGATAACCCTCGACCGGGGGGTGAGAGGTCAGAACCCGCCAGACCTGTGGGTATCGGGCTGACCCGCACATCACTACAGAGCCCCACATGTGGCTGGGTAGCATGCCACCCCATTATCTGTCCTGCCGTGGGCCTTTGTGGCCTTGCCATAAATCCAGGCCTTGCCTCAATCTACAGCATAGCACAATGTCAGCTATTAAATATCCCTACATCACATAGTCTCTGTGGGTGACACTTTGGCTGAAAATCCAACATGCAATCTGAATGACAACACCACAGCAATTTGCTGTTACATAGCATTGTAATTTAAGCCATTGAGTTGCCTACATGGTGTGTAATTCCCCTTGAGTGACAAATCATCATTGCTCTCAAACAAAATCAAATTCCCTGCAAGCTAACATCTTTAATTGTTTGGTTCTTTTATTTTATCTCATCCTTTAAAAAAGTCCAGGGAATTTCAGACCAGTGACACATTTTCAAGTGAGGAAGAGCTATAATCACAACATGAAGTAGATAAAATTACTTCCAGGAAATGTAAATTAATTTTGCAACATTTACAAAGTGCTGTATTTGGTAGAGTTTATTTAATAGGGTATATTTAACCTTTAGTTCACTAAATAGAGGAAAGACAGGGTTTGAAAGGGGAAATCTGGCCTATAAATGCTTTTCTTCAGCTGCATTAGCAGCACCATCAAAAGAAAGAATAAATACATAAACGCAATTCAAGGCAAATTAAATAAATAAACAGTGAACATGATATGGGGGATAAGGCTTATGGATTCTTTATTTGCCAGGACTTTTAACTAATCAACAAATGAAACCTTAGTAGATCCATCAGGAATTCATCATTCCATGGCCATAGCCAACATTTAGGGGCCTATTTATGAAGCTTCAATTTTTTCTGGTTTTTAGAGAGGAAAGGGCAAGTCAACCCCCAAAATAAACACAATTTACCTAATAAAAGAAAACATTATTCTAAGTAGGGATGCACCGAATCCAGGATTCGGTTCGGGATTCGGCCAGGATTCAGCCTTTTTCAGCAGGATTCGGACGAATCCTTTTGCCTGGCTAAACCGAATTTAACCTATGTATAGGTGTACAGGGCTCATCATTACTTTTTACTTCTATACAGAACCTGACTCTAAAATGCCCCAGAAGTCTAAAAGACGACTGGATACACAAGAGGGAAGGTTCAACTGACTGTTACCCTCTCATCAGCTATTAGGTTCAGTGAAACCTATTAATATACAGGGAGCTTATCACTGACATTATTAAGTCCAGTCCCTCGAGGACCCACAAAAACAACTGAAAGAGTGAAGACGGAAAAACAAAATCTCCACATCAAGAATTAATGTGTTTATTTAATCCTTTTTTTAGAACCTGAATAATTTATTTCCTTAGAAATAGTTTTTCTCCATTTTCTAAAATTGCAAAGTTTACAACTAATTGTAAACCACGATAAAATAAATTTTAAATCATTTTAATAAAATCAAAGAGTCTGGTGAGTTTTTTTTTAAAGTTGGTTGGCAGAAAAATAGTGGCGTTGAGAAAGGAGAAATTTCACACTTTGATAAGCATATCCCTATGTTTTGTTCATTGTATTCTACAAATCAACATCAAAATTATGATCATAGTTGGTCTGAATCAAACTTCTAAAATCACAGATATCACTCTGTATTTCTCCCATAATCTTTTTTTCGCCATTAATTAGAAGGTGTATTAGGATTAAGGGACAATCATTAAGGGATGTATTAAAATACTCAGTTTACTACTATTATTATTATTAATAATAATAATAATAATAACAATAATAAACTTTGCTAATTCTAAATCTCTCTGTACTATCTGGCTACTTTTATATTTCTCTAAAAATGCTATAATCCACCACAAATTTGTCTCTCAAGGGATATATTCCAAATCTTCAACAGTACTCAACAGTAGTGAAATCTGTTAAATGTAATAGGGTAAAATGTTAATAGTAGTGATGGGCGAATTTATTCGCCAGGCACAAATTCACTGTGAATTCCAGCGATTCGCCGGAGGCGAATACATTTGTGAAACGCCAGCGAAAATTCGCCTGCAGAAAATTCGCTAGCGACAAAAAAATAAACGAGGTGAAAAGGGGATAGATTTGCCCATCACTAGTTAATAATCTAATATAAATGTTTAGGTACGGGACCTCTTATCCAGAATGTTTGGGACCTGGGGTTTTCCAGATAACGGATCTTTCAGTAATTTGGATCTCCAGACTTTAAGGGGCAAATTTACTAAGGGTCAACCTTCGAAGTTAAAAAAAACTTTGAAATTTGACCATCAAATTTTTAAAGTGTTTTTTCAATTGAAAAATTGACCTTTTTCGTTCAAATAGGTCAATTTTCGATCTAATAAAAATCTGTCAAATGCACCGTTCGATTTGAATGATTCGAATGATTTTGGGCAAAAAAAAGTGATTTTCAAAAAATTACATAGGCTAAAATAGCAATTTGGCAGGTTTAAGGTGGTGAAGTGTCGAATTTGAAGTCTTTGAAAAGATAGTACTTCAATTTTTGAATGGTCAAATTTAATTTGATTCTAACTTTTTTCAATTCGAATAGAATTTTAGCCTATTTGATATTCGAAATAGCCAAAAATTACTTCGAAATTCGAGTTTTTTTTATTCAAATTTTCACTTCGACTCTTAGTATATCTGTAAAGTGTACTAGAAAATCATGTAAACATTAAGGGGCAGATTTAATTAGGGTCGAAGTGAAAATTTTATTTAAAAAAAATTCAAATTTCGGAGTAATCTTTGGGTACTTCGACTATTGAGTAAGCCAAAATGCGTATCAAATTAAAAAATTTGATTAAAAAAATTCTAATTAGACCCTTCGCCACCGTAAACCTGCTGAATAGCTATTTTAGCCTTTGGGTTGGGAGTGGGGGAGGGATTTTTGCATGTATGGGGTTGAATTCTCCTTTAAAATTATGCCAACAATCCCAATCAGAACCTCTAAACCAAGCCAGTTCCAATAATAAATGAGCAGTTTATTTATAAGGCATGGTGAGATTTTCTTAATGGCAGTGGATTCTGTCTGTAGTTCTGGCACATCCTTTGAAAACTTGTTTTCAGTATATTTTCATAGTCCAAATCAAACAGCTTGCAATGCAGATAGTGTGTGAGTAAATGCTTGGGGCCATAAAGCATCATAAATCATGGGGCTACTGTGTCTGTCATAAGGGAAAAAGACTTGGGGGATTATAATACTCAGGATTATTCAACCTGTGGCCTTCAAATTTCTTGAAGTATTAATGGGGGTACAATCTTTTCAACCTTAATTACTTCTTCTTCATTAGGATGAGGATTAGGGCTTTGTGCTATAAGGCCAGAGAGAGCATACAATTGTCTCTTGGGAAAATTATTAAGAAGATTATTTTCATATTGACTGCAATTATCATTAGATTCTCAAAAGCAGTAATATCATTTTATACTACAAAGTACTGGTTCTACAATCTAACAAGAAAGGCAACACCAGACAATGAAAGCAGGTGAAATATTTCTACTGAGTCTTATGAATGCCTATTTAACCACCTAATGGAATTGTTGTGACATCAACAGTTTCTATTTTAGTCATAGTTGAGATTTATATGTTGCACTGCACTAAAAATGCACCTATCATTTTTACTACAATGTGGTACTGACTGATCTTTTTATTGTTCCCACTACTCTAACCATAGCAGTTTAATGTATTTGTTTGAATTAGAATCTGTGCAAGCCATGCAAAGCAGTGCACAATAAAGAATATCTATCCACAGGGTTGGACAAATTAAAAACAAGTCTTCATTACCAAGGAGTTGGATAATTTGCTATTATACTATGACTACAAAGTGCAGTAGAAAGCCATTTAAAGGGGATGTAAAGGCAAATTTAACTAAAAAATGTATACTGTTTTTATAATAAACATGATTGTATGCAGTGAAATTTCCCCTTTGTTTTACTGGCTCAGCCGCAGATAAGAAACTTCACTGCTCTGCAGAGAAACAATCATACTTTCAAATGGCAGGTTGAAGCCCCTGCCTTACTCCCCAGAACTCGAGCAGCTCTGTTTGTTTCCCCGTAGAGCAACCAGTGACTGTGTAGAGATTTGTATCCACAGACCCAGTGCGGTCTGTATATTCTGATTACTAATCAGTCTTGCAGTATTGACTTCTATGACAGATATTATTTGACTTTTGATCATTTACCATGATCCTTAAGCTTAACCTCCCAAGTGAAACACAGACCACACTGAGCTTGTGCGTAGTCTTGCAAAGATGTTTAATAAAGTTACAAGATGACAGCCCCCTGCCACAAATTTGGAAGCATAAATCATTTGTCTTATTAGGCTTCTGGTGCATTAAGTACATATTTATATTTAATATACAACATAAAGTATTTCATTATTCTATTTTAGATTTTAGTTGCCCTTTAATAAAGTAATTTAACTTATTAGAACTTCTCTATACTTGCACTGTACACCAATATACCAGCTGTGTAAATTAAGACAGGGGTTGGATAGACAGGAGTCTTGTCAGGGACATATTCAAAAAGGAGAACTGGGCTGCCAGGAAAAGGGTCACGGCTTTACAATAAAGAGATGGAGTTTGGGTATATTGAATAGGGTTATGAATAGGGATGGCGCGAACCGCGGAAAAAATGTTCGCGAACATATTCGCGAACATGCGACAAAACGCGCGAACGTCGCGAACCCCATAGACTTCAATGGGAAGGCGAACTTTAAAAGCTAAAAAAGACATTTCTGGCCAGAAAAATGATTTTAAAGTTGTTTAAAGGGTGCAACGACCTGGACAGTGGCATGCCAGAGGGGGATCAAGGGCAAAAATGTATCTGAAAAATCCAATAGTCGCAGCCACTGAAGCACAGAAAAAATATGCCATATAAATGCTGAAAATAGTCGCAGCCACTGAAGCACAGAAAAAATACGCCATATAAATGCTGAAAATAGTCGCAGCCACTGAAGCACAGAAAAAATACAGGTCAATGTATGGCAGTTGTTTGAAGAACAGTAGATTTATTTACTGGCCAGCAAAGCTACCTAACCTAAAATGTCCCTCAAATCCCTGCAGACTTCTGTCCCTCCAATACAGAGCAGTATCAAGCAGATTACTAGCCAGCAAACTTTCAACTGTCCCTGAAATCACTAACAGCTCTCTCCCTACACTAACTCTTCCAAGCAGCACACACAGACAGAATGAAAAAATGCTGCAGGGCTTCAGTTCATATATGGAAGGGGAGTGGTCCAGGGGGTGTGGGGGTGGTCCAGGAGGGAGAGCTTCCTTATTGGCTGCCATGTATCTGCTGGTCTGGGGTGAGAGGGCAAAAAAAAGCGGCGACTATGCGCGAACCCAAAATGGCGAACGTCGCGCGACGTTCGCGAATATTCTGCGAGCGCGAACAGCGGATGTTCGCGCGAACTTCGCGCCATCCCTATATGGGATAGGTCACACAGGCTGAAATAATCCTACTTCCACTATTGGCTCTAGACAGAATGGGGACCTGCATCTTTCACTGTACCACCCTCCCAGCATGGTTCAGTTGGAATTTTTTTGTCACAGTTGGTGGGGGGGGGGGGTACCATAATTTAGAGCTCCAGAGTTAATGGGGGTATTTGGCAGAGAGAGAGCGAGTAGTTTGGTACACCTTGGGGTCTTGAGGGGAGGGTAATCAACTTCAAATATGGGCTGGGGAAAAGGAGTTAGGAATGATACTTTTCAGTTATTACAATCTGGTTCAGTAGCACTCCTCTGGGAGGAAAGTATTGTTAGTTGGTTATGTTACTAAGATCAGTTGCTATTATTACATATATTAAAGGGAAACTGTCAAGGGAAAACATGTTCCAGCACTTTTGCACTGACATCCATTTCTAAAAAGAGCAAACAGATTTTTTTTATATTTCATTTTTAAATCTGACATGGGGCTAGACATTTTGACAATTTCCCAGCTGCCCCTGGTCATGTGACTTGTGCCTGCACTTTAGAAGGGAACTGCTTTCTGGCAGGCTGTTGTTTTTCCTTCTCAATGTAACTGAATAGTACGCAGTGGGACATGGGTTTTACTATTGAGTGTTGTTCTTAGATCTACCAGGCAGCTGTTATCTTGTGTTAGGGAGCTGTTATCTGGTTACCTTCCCATTGTTCTGTTGTTAGGCTGCTGGGTGGGGGAAAGGGAGGGGGTGATATCACTCCAACTTGCAATGTCTAGCCTCGTGTCAGATTTCAAAATGAAATATAAGAAATCTGTTTGCTCTTTTGAGAAATTGATTTCAGTGAAGAATTCTTCTGAAACAGTACTATTTGATGCATTTTGAAAATGTTTTTCCCATGACAGGATCCCTTTAACTGATGTTATATGTTAAAGGAGAACTAAACAAATATTTAAAAAAAAACTTTCCCCCATAAACCCTACTACCTGCTCCCCCCCAGCCTACTTGCTACCCCGGGCAAATGCCCCATACTTTTTAATTACCCCTTACAGCAGATTTAGGGGTCGGAGTTGACGGCTGCCATATTTTTCTTCTTCGGTAATCTTTGTGTATTCAATCGTGTTTCGGCGCAGGCGAAGTTGACGCAATTTCCCCGTTCCGGACAACTGCACATGAGCCGAAACTCACGGGACTCTCCGAAGAGCTGAAAGAAGATACGAAGATTACCTGAAGAAGATGGCTGCTGTGAACTCCGACCCCTGAATCTGCCACAAGGGGTAAGTAAAATGTTTGGGGCATTTGCCTGGGGCAGCAAGTAGGCTGGAAGGAGGGTTTTTAAGGAAGGGTTTACTTCTCCTTTAAGGTTAATATTAAATACTTTTAGCCTTCTTTTTCAAACCATGGTGTCATGCTGGTTTATTGTGGTAAAAGGTATAGTGGTTGGGGAGAGTACAAAAGAGTTGCATACATGACATTCTACCTGTCATGGGGCAGTTTGCCTGTTCCTACTTCTCTTGGATTCTGGGTTTCTTATCATTATTTATAAATGTGTTCATGGGCATGGCACAGTATTCTTTGATATAAAACTGACTCTTGTTTGTTTATTCCATTATCTGTATTAGTTAGTGTTCTTATAAGATTTATGTCAGGAAGTTTCTCTTTTCTCTAAACAGCCATAAACAAAAGAGATTGGTTTTTATTTAAAGAGAAGAGAATATGTTTTTATAATTGGTTTTAAGAGATGCACTGGTTGGAATAATGAAATCTATAAAAACATCTTCAAAGACTTATGTGCAGCACTTTAGGTAATGACATTATCTACAGTATGAGATGTCTAGCTCAAAGCATTGCTGTCCATGGCTCCTCAACTGCTTCGCTTGCTTTTATGCAGAATTCAATCCGCTCATAATCATTGAGATATCTGTCTGTTTCAGTGGAAGAATAAATAAGAAAAATGTATGATCACATTTCTTATCACTACACACTGAATGTTTGATTGAGTGAAGCAGAACCAGGGGTGCATGACAATAATACAATAATAGGGAGACTGTGTATCTGTATTGACTTGAGTGAGATCATTTTCACTTTGGCATGAGCTTTTAGGATTTTATACCAAGCCAATCTGCTCATGTAAGAAAATGACAGCAATATGTCACATGTTCTAATGTATTTGTACAGTTATTACACTGATATACAGACTTTTATAATAAATGTGACCATTACGTCTGCACTTGTGACTCACTGCTTTGCGTGGCCTCCCTTGTAGAAAACATATGTACTATAGATACTCTCTTTACTTTATATAGATTAGATGGATTAACACCAGGCAGAGCTGATAACATCTAGGGGGTTAATTAATAAACCCCAAGGATGGAAAAAGTCAGAATCTGAAAATCAGGCATTTAGACATACTAAGGTTATATACAAGTCAATGGGAGAGGTCCTATCCTTTTTGGAAGTTTCTGTGATCTGCGCTGGAATAAGCCCAAAAATCTGACTACTTTTTGAGCAAAAATCCAAAGAAAAGAGGCATTTTTCGCAAAAAGTCAGAATAAATCTAGCGGTTCTGGAAAAAACTCATCATAAGATTCAGATTTTCACTTGCTTTTTTCGTGTTTGTCTCCGATTGAATTGTGCTTCTTTAATAATAAATATGGTCCAATCGTGGATTCCAATTTGATCAGACTTTTTAAATTAAAATAATCAGAAAAATTCGGATTTTGACAAATAAGGCCCCAAGTACTCATAAAGAAGGCTACAAACCAATAACCACAAGCCTAGCACCTAGAGAAAAGGTTCTGTTTGTGCCTGTTAATTAAAGTACTACAGGAACCTCAACTACAGGACTCCCACTGTGCATTGTGCCCACTACCACTGTGAATCGTGCTTCTTTAATAATAAATATGGTCCAATTGTGGATTCCAGTTTGGTCTGACTTTTTTAATTAAAATAATCAGAAAAATTTGGATTTTGACTAATAAGGCCCCTAGTACTCTTGAAGAAGGCTACAAACCAATACGCACAAGCCTAGCACATAGAGAAAATGTTCTGGTTGTCCCAGTAGTACTACAGAAACCTCAACTACAGGACTCCTACTGTGCATTGTGCCCACATAAACATTTTGTGCAGACAAAATCACATAAAAATTGAGGAGATTAAAAAAATATGCCCAGGTCATATTGAAATAATAATAACAGGGCAATAAATACTTACTGGTGAAAAGCATGAACCTCACTATTCAATCACTATTGTTTTTTTGGGTAAAAAAATTCAAATGTTTTGGGTTTTTTTTAACTCAAATTTTTCAAGATTTATTATACCCGCACTCCTGGAAATAGCTTGAATCCCAGAATCCTTCTGTCTGGATGAACCGAGTCCGAATCCTAATTTGCATATGAGGGGTGGGGAGGGATATCACATGACTTTTTGTCACTAAACTAGAAAGTAAAAAATGTTTCCCATTCCCACCCCTAATTTGCATGTGTGGATTCCGTTTGGCATTCAGCCTAATTTTTCATGAAGGATTCGGGGGTTCGTCCGAATGCAAAATAGCGGATTCGGTGCATCCCTAATTGTAATTGCTACTTTATAATAGTCAGCTTTCTATTTAGGCCCTTTCCTTTTCATATTCCAGTCTCTTATTCAAATCAATGCATGGTTGTTAGCAACATGATTGCTCAAATTGCAAACTGGAGAGATGCTGAATAAAAAGCTAAATAACTCAAAAACCACAAACAATAAAACACGAAAACCAATAGCAAACTGTCTCTGATCATACTTTCTACATCATACTGAATAGTATCTCAAAGGTGAACAACCCCTTTAAATCCAGTAGGGGTTGCTTCCAATAAAGATTGATTATATCTCTGTTGGGTTCAAGTATTAGTAACATGTATTTCTATAGCGCCAACTTATTTCGTAGCGCTATGTACAAGTAACTATTTTATTATTATAGTTAAAAATTTGAATATTTTTAAAATGTTAATTACATGATTAAAATTGAATCTACGGGAGATGTCCTTCCTGTAATTCTGAGCTTTCTGGATAATGGGTTTCCAGATAATGGATGACCTGTGTGACATTGTTGAAATGAAAATGCAACCTTTAATACATATGTATATGCTGAAGTCTATGGAACTAGACATTCCTTTCCATCCTCTACAACAAGCTATTCTATCTCAACACCTTTGCTGCCATTTCACTATTAATTGAAGACTATGACAAACATGTGAATCTTGGCTTTTTGAGAAAATAGATTTCTGTAAGACTGTATCACTGCCACTGGCTATCAGTGCAAACATATACCATTCTAAATAATTACATATATCAATTAGAATTGAAATTAATAGAAAAGGACAATTTCTACAGGAATATAAGAGATTTGCAATTTTGATGGCTTCTAACACCAGGCCAGCTCTGACCTGGCGAAGTGCATTGGAGAGCATAGAACATCATCAGTCAATCTTCAGTTACTTACATCATCATTTTTAAGTGTAATATAGTCTAAGTACAAAAAAACTCTAGCGTCTTTTCAATTTTTTAGGGTGTTAGGCTGCATAAGGCATAACATTTTTTTTCAGGTAACCAGTTTCCCCATACATTTTCTACCATATGGCACATTATTTAACAGTGGGCTTATGTGTAGGGCATAAAAACAACCCTATTCACTTTATTAAGGTTCCCTTGGCATGTCTAGTTATCAGTGCCAATGTAATATATTAGATGCACCCTGTAACATAAATAGTTCCATTCCCCTTTAAATTGCCCGCCGTATGCAAATTAGCCTGATCGCAAGAACTTGCGCTAGGCAGAATTAAACACTAGAGCAGCTTCGCTTTGATTTGCTTGCTCTGCCAAAGTAACGCTAGTGAAAAATCACCAGCGTTCGGCACCCTGGATTCAACTTCGCACTTTAGTGAATTAGCATTGTCCCAGTGAATTTACGCCTGGGGAAGTGTTGCAATGGCTGCTAAGAAGTTGCTGGCGTATTTGCACTCTTTAGTGAATTTGCCCCAAAGAGTAGCTTTACAAATGTGACCTCTGTCCCATCAACCATCTGCCTTTAACTCCCACTCACATTTCCATCGATGTTACGGAAATCCTCTGGACTAGCAGAAAATAGGTAGCCAACAGTAGATTTGCGAGAAATCAGTGCATTTACGTCCGTTTAAATGTGTAACTGAGTAAGATCCAGAGATTTCAGTGAATACATACATTGATTTTCTTGCACACCTATTCTGCTCAATTGTATGCATAAATATGAAAACTTTTTTTAAGGTTCAATGCACTTGCCCTTTGGCAGATTCTAAAAGACCTACATTTTCCATATCAGAATTGCTTTGTCTGCTGTGACCATCAATGTCACAATGTATTATATGAAACCACATGACCTCTTACACAACTATTGTTGTGGGTCAAAACACCCACATTTAGTTTTCTTGGGCTTGTTTTTTTTTTTTTTTTTTTTTAAATACAAAGCATGTTAAGAATCTAAACATGGCACAAATGGTTGATGGGATTTGCTGGAGACATTTTAAAAAATCTAGGAATACAATCAGGGTTGGACTGACCCTCGTGGGCCCCCGCCGGGCCAGACCCCCTCTCAATTTGGAAAAAAAATGGCAGAGAAGCGATGCGCCGGGTGTGCTTATGCAGTTGTGCGCGGCACCCGGCGCTGACGTCAACTCGTTTGCACCCATGCGACACTTGAGGCCAGGCCGGAGGAGGGGGAGGAAGGGAGTGGGGGCCCCCCCAGTCCGACCCTGAATACAATACAAAATAGTGCAATACAGGCATTTGCATGCCTCTGCATTTACCTGTAGCAGCTATTTGTGCCATCAGATATTTAAAGGGGTGGTTCAGCTTTAGGTTTGAAGGGGTTTGAAGCCCCTTATGGACCAGGACTCCCACATCCTATTCTTTATAATGTTACACCTTGTGCCATGTATTTTTCATGATTAAGTCACATAGAAATGTACTTTTTTATTAGTCAACATATTGAAGCTGGCTAAAGTTCAGCATGTTTCTTTACCTAGGCTCTTGAAGAATTTCAGAAATAATTGGGATAATTTTATAGCTCAAGCTCAGGACAGCCATGGAAAGTTGGAATAAGTTAAAGTAGCATAAATACAGAGCTTTTTTATAAGTAGCTAGTACAGCTGGCATTTTAGGAAATAGTTGTAGCCAGTGTTGGCATCAAGGCAAGACTGAAAATGCATATTTAATATAATGCTTCTGCCTGTTCAATTCAGAGGTGCTAGCATTGCATCCTGGGATATTTACATCATCATAGGGCTGACAGATTTTGCTTTAGATGTAAATAAAAAAATACAGATTGCTTAGCATTTGGTGTAATATATGTATATCCTTTGTGAAATCTAAGACAGTCAGCCAAGTTTTAGTGGCCAGACAAGCCAAAAACCATAATTTTCACATTTATATGGAATATCTGTGTTTATGTGATCCACTTTGCATCTCAAATTCATGTGTGGTTCAGTTATGGACCACAAATATAAACATAATTATTAACGGGAAGCAGCGTCTTAAACAAACCGGCTGACAGTTTGAAGTGGTGGAGTTTAATATGTTGGGAAATGTGTTCATTGGGACACTAAACTAGGACCATAAATTTGTTACATTTTTACTCCAGTTTGAACAGATTCCAGGATTCAACTTTAATTACATACATATCCATCCAAAATAAAAAGACTATTGCTTTTTGTCTATAACAGCTATGGTTTGCAGTTAAATGTGATGAAAGGCTATAACATGAAGACAAATTATTTAATAGTAGCATTTTAGTAACATTTAAAAAAAAATAGTTACCCAAAACCAGAGTTCCTCTGGTACAATAAAAGTTTGGAGAACATATAATTTTTATGTTAACTGTATTTTAGCCTGATTAAGTTTATTCAGATGTAGATTGGAACCTTAAGCTCTTTTTACACAAGTTATTATTGGCATTATTATTTCTAGAGGCTGTAATATAGTACTTTATATAGTGTACATCTAAAAAATATAAAAGACCCCATGTGGAAGTGCTCTCTGCATGAGCACTAAGGAGCTTGCTCATTTAGCACTTAGCTGACTCTTTCTGCACCCTTTGGCACCCTACAACATATTTGCAATATGTCCCACACCAATCACCCCCTTTTGCAGCACTGGAAGTGGGGGTCATATAACACATTTACAGCCTGGTTTTTTATGGGGTTATTCAGTGTAAAACATTCGGCCTGGATCCTAAAAACTGGACCGATATAAACCAAGCATTGTTCAATTAAATAAAAAAAACAATACAAAATTCCTGACTAGTGGAGATCAGGTGTCTGCACTTGTTTAATTTATAAATACAGTGCAATGCTTTCTCTGGGACACTGAGGGTCAAGGATTTCACTACTCAAATGATTATTTTATAAAATTATCAAGTGGCTCACTAGAAGCATTATAGGACTGCTGTCTTAGACAGTTTTGCTATTTGGCAGGATAGGGGTACGGTCACATGACAAAAATAAAGGGAAATGCTGATTTAGCCATATTTTATTTACCAGGATTTGATTGCAGGAGATACCAGTTATTTTGTAGTCCTATCACTAAAACATGATTCTTTATTAAAGCAAGAAGAATAAACAACTATGGTGCACAGGCAGCACTGTTCAGAATATATCACAATTCCCAGTAATATATAACCTAAATCATTGGCAGCACACCCACTCATCTGCTGCACTGCATGCACGCCCCCTGCACAGTTGTACCCTTTACGAACTTTCTCTGTCATGCCGCCAGCCCACCCACTAGGGCTCCTTTTGTTGATACAATCTTCTAGATGAGGATTGTGTGTTTGTCTGTGTATGACTGCATATATTTCTGTGTGGGTGTGCATTTGCATAGCAGTGTCAGTAGGCATGAAAACAAACAAAAGACAACATGAACCATGAGAAATCTTGCAACAGTATGTATTGTTTTACAAATCATATCATGGAATAGGACACACACACGCATGCTAACAAATTCAGAGCTGGCAGAGAACTTAGTGAATGGGAAATCGGTTCTGGAAACCATCTTACACTCCACTGGGAACTTGGTTATGGAATAATGTCAGCACCTGCTATGCGCAGCTAGGCTGCCTGCACCTTTTCCCCAAGGATAATTACAGAATGCTTCCAACTGGCAGCAATGAGAACCATAGTGAGTAGGCCTGAGACTGTGATTATTGCCCAGGGGGTCCTGGGGTACTCATTGTTCAGCTCATTGATGACTGAAATTCTAACCCAGTAAGTGGTTATAGAAATTAACCTGGTGTGCCTCTGTTAGGGAGTATCTACAAGAGCAATTGATTCTTTCTATTCAAGCTACCTAAATAAACTTTCTCAAAGCTGCGAAACCTTAGTCACATAAATCTGCCCTTTTGTCATTAGAAAAGCCCCCCCGTGCTTCAATAATCACATACAAACACATATTAAAGAACATCTCACAGAATTACTTGAATTGATTTTTGTTTTGTTATATACATTTTTGGGCTTTGGGCAGTATTGGGCCCTATATGTGATGGCAACCGACACCAACTCGGCGTTTGTAATTTTTCGAAAAATTACAAAGATTACAGAAGATTACTCCAAATGTGCACGCGCCGAAAACTCAATACAGGATGAAGATCTAAGGAGAAAAGATGGCTGCTGTGAACTTTGCTGGACAGGACCTGCAAGGAGGGGTAAGTAGAAAGTTAGGGGCATTTGTGTAGGGTACCAGGTAGGCCGTGGGGAGGAGGGAGGGGGTCTATTTAGGGTAGAGGGGGATATAAATTACAGGGTTGAATTCTAATAAACTAAAGGTCACACAATCTAGTCAATTAACTCAAGTAATAGCTTTATTCAAAGCCACTGGCACAGTTTTTTCAGCTGTCAGCAATGCACACAGTTCCAAATATTTTATCAAACAGTAAAACGGTGAAAGCATTCCCAGGCCCTCTCCTACTGTATACTTCCATGACAACTTTCCTTCAGATAAAGTAGCTTTAATGGCTCCCAGGTTTTTGGGACAGGATATGGTTTACATAGAGGGTTGCCCTCTCTGCAGCAACAGGACATTTCACATCTTTATGCATTTTATACTCCCTAATCTGCTGTGGTACTGGCCTCTTCCCTATTCCTTGGGGGGCCTCAGTTGGTAAGCTAGCTGGCCTATCTCTCACCACCTATGGCAGGTTCCACAGATCTATCATACCACTAGCTTGCCTAACTATATGGCTCACTTTGCCACCTCTCTGAAGTATCTGACCTCAGTATCTCTGGCTTAATCCACACTTATCTTTTTAGACTACACAGGGCAATACCATTCCCTCCTGAGTGAAACTGAGGAATACTTGCTCTAGAACCTTCTCACTGGGATTCCCAGCTTAACATTAGTACCTAGGGACTGGATATAATAAATTACTTTAAACTTATAAATTATATAAAAATCCCCTAGACTGCCCACCCATGTATCATAGCAGCATCAACAATGCTAACCACACTTATTTGCATGCAACCCCTCTGCAATCTGAGTGCAGTTCCAATTGATATTTAACAAAGGCAGAGGTATACAAAAAAGGAAGTGAAGGTCACAAAAGTACTGATGTTTCAAAATTGCTAGAGCAATAGATGCAGAGGTCCAAAATGAGATGTGAAGGAATCTGATCCATGCTAGAACATGGGTAGTGGCCACAGTAGCTAAAGCAGCATACATAATAGGAATCATGCACTTACTCAAGTGCAGTGTGCAATTGCACAGGAATGAGCAATTCAGATGCAAATTATTTGAGGTCATTACATTACTTCCACATTGACACATTCTGCTGTGGGAACCCTGGAATTACTGCCATGTTCAGGGTGGCAGAAGCTTCAGAGTTCCAGTGGCACATTTGTGCTAGATTCAGCAGAAGAGGAAGAATACAAAGCTACTTGTCATACCTATATGGAAGTCCCTGTGCACAGAACAATCACTATAGGATTCTCACAGGTGCCCAGTCCTCAATGGCCACTTCCGAGCAGTCAAATCAGCAATTAATTAGCATCAATGTTCTGTTCCAATCTTCTCTAATTTGTTTATTAAACATCAAAGACACATTACTGTGCTTTGCACAGCAACAATTAGGGCACCAACTGGCCGTTTATTAAAGGAAAACTTTACCCCAAAAATGAATTTTTGAGCAACAGATAGTTTATATCAAATCAAGTGACATATTAAAGAATCTTATCAAACTGGAATATATATTTATGTAAATATTGCCCTTTTACATCTCTTGCCTTGAACCACCATTTCATGATGGTCTGTGTGCTGCCTCAGAGATCACCTGACCAGAAATATTTCAACTCTAACTGTAACAGGAAGAAGTGTGGAAGCAAAAGACACAACTCTGTCTGTTAATTGGCTCATGTGACCTAACTTTATAGTTTGTTTGGTATGTTTGTGTGCACCGTTGGATCCTAGGATCCCAGGAGGCTGTCCTTATTTTTTTAAATGGCAATTTTCTATTTATGATTACCCAATGGCACATGCTACTACAAAAGTGTATTATTATGAAAATGGTTTATTTACATGAAACAGGGTTTTACATATGAGTTGTTTTATGCAATATCTGTTTATAGAGACCTACATTGTTTGGGGGGTATAGTTTTCCTTTAAGTGCTTTGAACTATATACTGTTTATTAATCTTATACCCATGCCTTGCAAGCTCTGTGGGGATATATTATGCTATATAAATCTTGGTTTTAATGGAGCATTCTGTTAGTTGTTACTTAAATCCACCTTGGGCTGTGCAAGTTAGTTGTAAGCTGATGAGCGGTGTAGGTTTGCATATTGGCGTTGCCTTGGAGACCGCTGCATGGGACTGAGCTTGCGTGAGCTCTAATACCAGCACTATCTAGAAGGGAAGGTGCTCCTCCCAGGGGGACCTGTCTGTGACCACGATCCGACCCTGCTAGGGGCTATAAGGGCCGGTCGTGCCATGATTGGTAAGAGAGACTCGATAATTTTGATTTTAAGCTTTGGACACATGAGATTGAATACAGAGATTACTAGGCTCTGGTTCACAGGTCACATGTAAAAAATTTTTGGCACTTAGTTTGCCATCACAAGTTATTTCACCATCCCAATGTTACACTGGTCACACAGAGGTGATTGTATAAACTTATTAATATGTTTCCTATGATTATATTAAAGGGCTTTGTATTCATGTTAGTGATGTGAAGTCACTGATTATGGGACACTCCCACACATGACCCCTACACACGAATTCTTTGGCGCCATTTTATGTTTACATAGGAGTTTGTTGTACACTGTGTTTGTATGTTCTTGAGGAAGGCTCGCAAGTAGGGGCTTAAACGTTGAATAAATAGCTTTTTTTTGTTTTCACATTTTGAGAAAGTCCTGTGAGTGCAGTTATTTGACAAGCTATTATATACCAACACCCAGGCATTTATGCTGTAAGTTGTTTGTGCATCAGCTTTGGGGACTGTTCTATATATATATATATATATAAATATATATATATTTATATATACATATATAAATGAAATGTTTCTCTCTGCACAATTGACCACTCACTTCTCCTAGACATTCTTTACTAAGCTGGCATATATGACACTGCTCTCCCATGGTTTACATCTTATATGTCTGACCATTCCTTTAAAGTTGGCTTCTATAACTCTACTTCTACTACGTTTCCTCTCTCTGTTGGAGTTCCTCAAGGCTCTGCTCTAGGCCCCCTGCTATTCTCGCTCTATACTACTTCACTAGGAAAACTGATTCAGTCGTTCGGTCTTCAGTATCACTTCTTTGCTGATGACACCCAACTCTATTTGTCTACTCCTGATCTTTCTCCTTCTGTCCTTTCCAAAGTTACAGACTGTCTCTCTGCTGTCTCCTCCTGGATGTCACAGCGCTACCTGAAACTGAACCTTTCAAAAACAGAACTGATTATATTTCCTCCAAGATCTTCCCCTGTCCCTCAGATATAACTCAGAGTAAACAACATGACCTTTCGACCTACAGGCATGCTGCGTATGAGCTATCCTAGACTCTGTCTTTTTCTCCACACTTCCTAATGCTTGCAAAATCTTGTCGTATTCAACTGCGCAACATTGCCCGAATACGACCATATCTCAGTTCAGAATCAACCAAAACACTTATTCAGTCTCTTTTCATCTCCCGCCTTGATTACTGCAACCTACTCCTCGCAGGTATTCCTACAAGTCGTCTTTCACAACTCCAGTCTGTTCTAAATGCTGCTGCTAGACTCATTCCTCTATCTAACCGCTCAACATAAGCTCTCCCATATGCATGTCTCTTCACTGGCTCCCAATCTCCTCTAGAATCAAATTCAAACTACTCACACTTACATTTAAGGCCCTTAACAGTGAAACCCCTCCCTATATTTCATCTCTAATCTCCATCTATATACACTGGAAGTCACATGGCGTTATAGCTTGATGGATGTTTGTCTTTTTCCAAACCAAAGGAACCATGCAGTTATAGATGGACCTATATAGATATGCTAGCACTTAAGAAAAAAGTTGAAAAAAAGCTTAAAGGACCAGTAACATCACCTGACCTGGTCGAAGTAAAGTCTAGCGCAAGAGGTAACATTCAGTAAAATGGGCATCTTAGTGAATTAGCGTAGTTACGTCCCTTCGTCAGTGCACAACTTCGCCTGGCGTAAGGGTGTAAAGTTGTGCTAGTCTATCTACTTCTATAGTGAATTTTCACCAGGGACACTGTTAGTAAATTGGCGAAGTTGCGAAATGATGTCACACTGGTGAATAAGCGCTAGCTTTAGTGAATTTGTCCCATAATGTTATCTGTTATCCATTTCTGTGCCATATAGCTGTTTTTCAATTTCCGCAATTGCTACTCAGCAGCTTGTTTATATGAACTATAGTAGTTTTTCTGAAGCAAACAGATCAGTTTTAACAGCGCAGGGTAGCACTACATGATATTTTCATTACTTTAAAACACTTTAATTTTTTGGTGTTACTATTCCTTTAATCACAATTTTTTTGGAAAATTAATACATCTGTTGTTAGGAGCAGGGTTATCAACATCAAAATTTGCTTCAGTGCAAATTCTTTGCAACAAAAATCATAAATGTGAATTCAAGTTGTCAAAACTCAAACGTATTAAGCAAATTTTGTTTTTCAGTTCCAGCTTCCAAGATTGCATCAAACTGTGAGAGTTTTTAATCACAAATAACAGAAACATTTACACTTTTCTGCTATTTTAATATTTGAAATAAAATTTACCCTATGCAGTAACTAAAGCAATAGAGTTGCCCTAAATGCTCAAACTAAGAGCTAAGAAATTTGAGCTGCCACTGTTTTTCTTTGTTGGTAGGGTCACAATATTTACTACATTGTCAAATATTACTTTTGTTGTGGAAATTCCGTTACTGGAGATCACTTGAGGAAAAAGATAAAGCTCATTTGACACAAGCTCTGTGGATTCTGAACTCACAAAGGAATCACAGAACTTTATAGACATGGGAATGTACGACATCAGAACGTACAGGCGTACAGGGATTTGCCAGAGCATAGTGATATCTCTGAACAGCCCACAAAAACAAAGAAATGCTCTTACAGCCAAAATGGTGGTTCTTCTTCAATGCCAGGGTACTAGTGACCAAGGCTAGCTTGAGAATAGAATCCATTCAAGTCAATGGTGGGCTCATGGGTAATCTGCCTACTTAAAGGGATACTGTCATGGGAAAACATGTTTTTTTCAAAACACATATTTAATGTTAATAGTGCTGCTCCAGTAGACTTCAACACTGAAATCCATTTCTCAAGAGCAAACAGATTTTTTTTTATATTCAGTTTTGAAATCTGACATGGGGCTAGCCATTTTGTCAATTTCCCAGCTGCCCCTGGTCATGTGACTTGTGCCTGCACTTTAGAAAGGAACTGCGTTCTGGCAGGCTGTTGTTTTTCCTTCTCAATGTAACTGAATAGTACGCAGTGGGACATGGGTTTTTACTATTGAGTGCTGTTCTTAGATCTACCAGGCAGCTGTTATCTTGTGTATCTGGTTACCTTCCCAGTGTTCTGTTGTTAGGCTGCTGGGAGGGAAAAAGGGAGAGGGTTAAATAACTCAAACTTGCAGTACAGCAGTAAAACATTTTTCCCATGACAGTATCCCTTTAAATAATGGAGAAGAAAAGAGTAACCTGTATTTCTCCAAATTGTTTTGATCAATCTATTCTTAATAAGAGTTTTGAGAATTGAGTAAATAGTAATTAATAAAAAGGAACCAATGAATTAGCCTTCCAAAATAAATTACTCCTGTTATTGAATCATGCTAATTTATACCAACAAAATAAATAAAAAATAAATGATTATATTAAATGTTTAAAGGAACAGTTCAGTATAAAAATAAAAACTGGGTAAATAGATAGGCTGTGCAAAATAAAAAAATGTTTCTAATATAGTTAGTCAGGGAAAAATGCAAACTATAAAAGTTGGAGTGACTGGATGTCCAATATTATAGCCAGAATCCAGCTTCCTGCTTTTCAGCTCCCTAAATCTGAGTTAGTCAGCGACTTGAAGGGGGGCCACATGGGACATAACTGTTCAGTGAGTTTGCAATTGATCTTCAGCATTCAGCTCAGATTCAAAAGCAACAGTTATGACCCATGTGGCCCTCCCTCAAGTCACTGATTGGTTACTGCCTGGTAACCAGGGTAACCACTCAGTGTAAACCAAGAGAGCTGAAAAGCAAGAAGTAGTGTCCTGTTCTTTTAGGTTAGGCTTACACTTACGCCAGCCTTTATACATTACATTTTTGCCTGACTAACTATATTGAAAACCTGTTTTATTTTGCACACCCTATCTATTTACCCAGTTTTTACTTTTATACTGAACAATTCCTTTAAGTGCTCAGTGCTTAAAGCCAAGGTGATTAATTGACCATTCAATCAATTGCTGCTGAATTCAATAACTATTATTAATTCATATTTGTTTAGTACAATGAAAAAAAAATGAATAGCTTGTACTCCTTAGTACATATATTTCTTATATTAAAGAAAAGTGCTTGGTGCTTTTGTCAAAAAAAACCCAATTTTTTTTAAAGTTCTCACCACCTCTATAAAGTACCAAGTAATGAAATCTGTTAAAAAATTGAATATGAATAAAGTAACTTGTGCTATAAGGAATTTTTGTTTAATTCTACTTCATTAGACCTCTTGCTCAAATTTATTGGTTATAGGATGAAAAAAGAAATCAATAGAGGGTGTAGCTGTCCCATAAGCACCATATCTTTTTTTTATAGCTTAGGGACACCACAAAGATTGTGAGGTGACAGTGGTGAAATGTGATGCCCTACTACCCTTTCAGGGTAAAATTATTAAATTTAAGATAAGATATATATCGACAATATACTAATAGAGTTCATGGAGAAATTAAATGATAACTTAAATAACCTTCCAATTTGACTATTCGCCACCTTAAAGCTACCGAATTACCATTGTAGCCTATGGGAGACCTCCTGGAAGCTTTACTGAAAAATTTCAGTAAATCAAAGCGTTTTTTAAAAAAGCATTCGAAACGTTTGAATCGAACGATGCATTCGAACGATTTTTATTTGATAGAAAACTGACCTATTCAATCGAAATAGGTCCATTTTCAACCAAATATAGCCTTTAAAAAAATTTGATGGTTGACTTTCGAAGTTTTTTCACTTCGAAATTCAACAATTAGTAAATCTGCCCCATAGAGTAAGAGAGTAAGGATTACAGAAAACATATGGGAAGGAAGACTGTAATAACAGCCTTCTATGCTCTAAATGTAGCTACCTTGTTCTGAAAATGCAAAACAAAAAAACTCTTAACTGTCTGTTTGAAATGTCTATCACATACCCAGCTTTTTGCTGCTCAGTGTTACTCAGCAAAGAAAGGTTTTCCCTTGGATAGTGGCAGAGTATATGTATTTATGATATTTGACAATTAAAAATAATATCCATACTAATGCACTCCACATTTATGCGGATATTTAAAGTAGGTTAAATAAAAAGGACTCTATAAACTGTTTTTATGTCTTCTGGGAAAAATAAAATGTAATTAATGCAAGCCATATGTTGCAATAATTTTTATTGTTGAAAATAGATTCTTTTCAGATCTTGTGCAGACCTTCTAAGATTGGTTTAGGAACATGCTTCACACTTCTGCTTCAAATCCTGATATACCCCACTAAGACTCAGATAACCCCAGGCTATTCCAGGTTTCTACATATAGACAGTAATGTGAGAAATAAAGAGATAGAGTGCAGCTGCTAGCTTGATGACTTTAATGTAATCAAAATGGTATTGGACATTCAGTAAACTTGTGGCGAAATTACAAGCGAGATTAAGAAATTACAAGCAGTGTCTATGGCTTCCTCAAATTGGTCTTGGTGAAGATCTGGAATGGCCTCTGTCCAGGGGTGGTAGGTTTGATCAAAGGAGGTTTGATCATATCCATTATATCTTTATAAAGCCTAGATTTGACAGGAGAGGGGCAGTATAGTGTGCTCTCTAGGGTACTCCTAACTGCCAACAGGTATAGAGTATGAAACTGTCCCTCAAAGGTGTAACTGAGCTGGAAGTGCCGATAGAATTGCATCTGTTGGCCTGGTAGGCCTCTCCTGTAGGTCTTGATATCTAGTAAATTGTGCATTAGGTAGAAGAACCTAGTCGTGACCAGTATATGAAAAAAGTACATTACACAGATGGGGAAGGAGTGAAGGCTGGGCGATATATGGTGGCACAGGAGCTTCAGGGCTGTGGTCCATGCTGTATGTGTGTGTGGAGTCTTTAGAATGTCAAGCAAAGTGGCCATGTCAGTGAGGTAACTTGAAGGTTATGTACCAAGGCCCTCAATTGAGTGAAGAATGGAGGCTTTAAGAGCCAAATTAGAATGCTAGGCGCTAGAAGAGAAACTCCAGTGTAGATAATTCATCTGGGAGGTTAAATAAAAGAAATAGAATTGGGGATAACTGCAGTGAGTTTCTTCAAGGAGATGTTGGTCTTGCTTGCCCAAATTGCTTGTAAAGAAGTTGATTTTTTTTATTTCATCCAAACGCCACCAAACCAGTAAAAGCTTTTTATTAGGGCATGCATAAAAGCATAATGCATTTTGTACATGCTCATATGAGTAAGTGCCAAATCAGACAGGAAACATGTTAGGCTTTTATTCACATTCTAATTTTTAGATCGAAAGACTTAGTGGGGCCCTCTTCACCATTTGTATAGAGTATTAATTGCTTTGTACGTAAATCTGTTTGTTGAATGTATGCACCCATTTACTGTATAGTGCTGTGGAATATATTGGAGCTTTATAAATATGTGCTAACAATAATGTTGCACTATATTGTTCGTTATTGTTAATTCAGTGTAGGGAGTGCCAATGGGTTCAAAATGTAGTCGGGCCCTGCACTTACAATCTATCTGTGAATTTAGTACCACTTCCAGGTTGCTGTCAATGCTGCTCTCTGTCTCCATCTCGGGACACCTCTTGAGAAAATGCAGTCTAATTGGAGTGATATTCTCTCTGGTTACACGGTGGTGATTATATAAACCTATTAATATGTTTCCTACGATTATATTAAAGGGCAATTCACATTAAATGTGACGTCACTGATGATGGGACACTCCCACACATGACACCTACACATTAATTATTTGAATCATTTTAAATAGGAGTTGTACCCTGTGTTTGTATGTTCTTGAAGAAGGCTCGCAAGTGGGGGCAGGAAGGTTGAATAAATATATATATACACACATATATATATGCTGGGTTTTAATTTGGAGGGGGTGAAATTGATGGACTTTTTTTCAACCCAATTTAACTATATATATATATATACAGTTATGGGACCTGTTATCCAGAATGCTAGGGACCTGGGGTTTGTCGGATAATGGATCTTTACGTAATTTGGATCTTCATACCTTAAATCTTCTAGAAAATCATGTAAACATTAAATAAACTCAATAGGCTGGTTTTGCTTCCAATAAGGATTAATTAAATCTTAGTTGGGATCAATTACAAGATACTGTTTTATTATTACAGAGAAAAAGGAAATAATTTTTAAACATTTGGATTATATCATTATAATGGAGTCTATGGGAGACGGCCATTCTGTAATTCGGATCTTTCTGGATAGCGGGTTTCCGGATAAGGGATCCAATACCTGTACATATAGATGGATACATACATACATATACACACACACATATATATTAATATTTTTTTAAATATAAAAAAAATGAGTAGAGGGTATGCAGAAAAAAAGCACAATCCTAAAATAGGTTTGAATTGAATAGCTATTTAAATGTTTAATTCTTCTTGTCTTTTAACTTGTTTATAGTTATATTTGTGAATGCATTAAATAATGTTCCCTCCAAACAAGGTAAAAGAGTGACAAAGTAAAAGCAGAGCAGTTAGCTTATAGCATGAACATTCAAAGCAACTTTACTGGATTACTACATAAGGGCAATTTATTTTAATTAATTATTATTAAATTATTAATTGGAACAAAAACTTATTCCATGGTGATAGGTTTTGGATTTCAAGCCTTTAACACATCTTTTTGCTTTTTTCTATTGTTTTGTATTTTTGTTACTGTTTTTGGTAGCTGTACTGAAATGTCATCAATTTCTAAGATAATAGCTTATACAGCATGGGAAACTCCTAATAAGAGTATGGAAATGGTTTTCTATTCGCTGGCATGGAAAAGAGAAAAAAGTTCATTTGGAAGACAGCTCTTGCCTGAGATTATCCTTTCCAGAAGTTCCTGGCTTCAACACAACTGGAAAAGGGATTATAGTAAATCTATCCGCAAAGAGCCCATTTCATAATTTCATGTGATTCTTCCAGAATTTAGATATTGGCTTTATGTAGGTATACAAACATCCAATTTGTTGCAAAAAATGGAATACAAGTGATAAACTAGTAAAATAATTCAAGACATGTGTCATGATTTCATTGGCAGTGATTGGAGTGCCCTTTGACCCAGCTCTGTTGCCTCAAGAGCTACATTCCCACAAGCTAAGAGCTGCAGGTCAAAATCAAAGAGAAATCAAATCAAGATGGAGCTTTTGATTTATTTCTGACTCTTTAAAGCTATTATAGAGAATACAGTGTGCAGAACACATCATTACGGGCTTCTGCAAAGCTCAAGAAGAAATCAGAAATAAAATGTTGTACTGGGATCTAAAGCACTACTTTAAAAGCAAAGAGTTCTGCATTCCTGAGTCAGCAATAACCAGGACCAGACTATTGTCAGAGAGAGAGAGGAGAGCCCCCTGCAATGTGCTGACACAAGCTTTAGACTTGAGTTGTGAGAGTGGTTTGCAAGATCTAAGAATACAACTTGTCGAAAACCAAATGTGACATTCAAAAAAAGATGTTGGCAGCATCTTTCATCCATCATGGGCTGGAGTCATGCTTGATTTACACCATGGGGATTTAAGCCTTCCACCTTAGCAGAGAACACACAGAAGTGCTCTCTGCCCTGCCTACATAAGGATGTCACTCATGATATGCTGGAAATGCTCCCTGGGAAATGGGCAAAGTTCAATTAATTCCTACGTACTCATTTCTTACTATTCCTACTGCGGCTGCCAACCAACGTGCTCACGGAGATGAAGGCTTCACGAAGCACACTCTTGACAGCAAATATTGGACTGTGTCTGCCCATTCTTTCTCACAAGCCAATGAACAGCTGTCATAAAGTGATGACTTTCATACACTGCTAACCTGCTGGCCTGGAAATAGTTTCAGCTCCTATGCCAATCCACAGGGGTTGACATGCCAGATAAAGACATTGATTTGCACTTTGCAATTAAAATTTACTCAATGCCTCGTTCAGTTTCTTCCAAAAAGCAGGAGGAAAAAACTATCATTTGGCAAATTTAATTTCAGACATTTGTGAAATTCTAGCCATGCATCTGTCATCCACAGATTTTGCAACAGGATAATATTTCTGGAGAGGGGCTGCCAGAAGAGTTCATACAGACAAGGCCACTGAACTTTTTATATGTATATATTTTTTCTAAGTGTAATTAAAATTGACAACCTGCATGAAATAATTTTTCCTTTGGCTATATTATTTTTCATAAATAGTACTAAATATTCAATTTCCTTTCTCTTATTTTAAAACTGCATAAGGAAATACTACAGTACCATTGCTAAAGTATCTGGAATATTTATTCAAATAAAAAGGAAAGGTTCAGTCACTATAGATAGCAATTTCTTAGGTGACTCCCGGGCATAAAAAGCCAACTTTCTCTTCAAAGCCGGTGTGCTTTTTATAGAGGCCCTACAGCCTGGGGTAAATGGTTGGAAAGCTCTGCAATCTTTCCTCATTTTCCCAACTGATTAAAAAAAATATTTACTATGATACCTACATGCCTCCCCCACCTACTCCTCATTTATAAAGCAATTATATATTTTGTGAATCTGAAGCATTTAGGAAAACTGGAGGGCACAAAGTGAGAAAAAAAAACTTTTTTGCATTATGCACCAGCCCCTTCAATATAATAATAACTGGAGCATAGGTAAAGGCAAGAAATTTAAATGTGCTATGAAATCCCTGCAATCTGATTAGTCTTGGCCGCTTTATATGTCTAGGCCTCAATACGTTTGAGAACTACATCAGTTAAAAGCAAAAATAATCTGTATGGTTAAAGTTAAATATTAGTAGGGCTATAAAAAGATGTATTTACTTTTTTAAGAACAGCTCCAACAATTGCTCAGGTTAGTGGCTGTATAATAATTCAAATTAAATCATGAATATCCAATACTCATAGATCCCCAACAGTTGAAATCTTTTACTTATCTGTTCCTGAAATATTATATTCCTGCAGCAATACTTGAACATAATTAATTTGAAATTATATTTCAATATTTAACTAGTTAACTGTTAATTTCAATTAATAAAAGCACTCAAACCCCTTTATTGTCCAGTAGTGGTCTGGGTCTCCTTAATTACTAATAGTATTACAGAGAAATAAGATTAGTTAAGCTTTTGCAGGTCTAAGCATATTCAAAGAAATTTACACCAAGACCTTGCATCTAACTAAACTAAAACGCTGTCTGGGACTTCCAATTAACTAAATTGCACACCCCCATATTTGTGACCCACTGCTTCTAGATCATAGTTCCCTCAATAAGAGGTACAGTGGCATTTTAGGAACCAGATCAGCAACAAATTAATGAAATCAGGTTAGGCCCCACACCCATTTTCCTCCATAATGTTCTTGTGTCACTGCAGTTGATGTGTTCTACATGTCAGGCCAGAAAAATTTGATCAGTGTCTTTTCAACATCTTTTTATTATCACTATTCTACAGTTCCAGTTGTATTAATTACAAAAGTAAATAAGCAATAAACTCCAAGCTGCACCATTACTGGCCTTTACTCTACTCATGACCCATAAAAATCCACCCTACTTTTGTGTATTCATAGATAACCAAGTACAGCACAAAAAGAGAACCCCCCCCTCCTGCGGCTCTATCCAAGAGGTGAATGTCTCCAATTATTAATATAAAAGCGAAGCTCACCTGGCTTACAAATTGGCCTGGGTGCACAGCCCCAGGCCCGTCTCCTGAGGGTTTAGCTTTCACAGCAAAATCCGTACTGACTGACTGGTGTAGGGGAGTTCTCAGCATATAGACTCTTCCAACAGTCCAATCACAACAGCACATTGTAACTCAGAGAGGTGACATCTGAAGTTGTGTTGATTCTGTGTAGTTACTATGATAGGATTACCAATGTGTCATGCAACTCCTAGACACAGGTGTTACTTGTGAGAGTTGCATGAATGGTTGTGTGAATAGTTCTGAAATTGCCGGGGTAAAGATGTCAGAACAGCATTGTATGTAGCAGATATGTGTTGTCGAAGGCCCCTGCCTCTGTTCAGGGATGGTTTCACCACCTTAACATAAATCGCCTCTTTCACACCTCTTTCAAACCAGCGGTCTTCTTTATCCAAGATTTGGACATTGCTATCTTCAAATGAGTGTCCGTTGTCTTTTAGGTGTAGAAAGACAGACGAATTTTGTCCTGTAGAGTTCCCCTCCTATGCTGATCCATTCACTTAGTGAGCAGCTGTTTTGTCTCCCCAAATGTATGTTCACTAAAATTTCTCAGCAAGTCCAGTTGTTTTGAGTTACTTGTGTTAGATATATCATGACCTGGATGAATGAGAATCTTCATAGTCAATGTATGTGTGACTCAGCAATGAAAGGGGGTGGCCAGAGTGCAGTGTCCTGAACCTGTAGCTTGGGGTGAAATGCAGAAAAGGTATAACTGAGCATGCACTCCAGCGACACGCCAGGTTGGATAAACATTCTTTTTTCCATGTGTTAAAACCGATATGTCAAATTTCCTCAAAACGATGTTTAGGGTAATGGCACATGGGGTAAAAAAGGCAACCAGCTGACATATTATTGGATACCAAGACCATTTTTGTCTTTCCTCTCTCTGTGATATTCCCTAATCATAACATTCACACTACCCTCAAATGTGTCATTAACCATAAAAGCTAAAAACTTCCAAAACTACAATGGATTTCAAATATATGCATTTCTACCAGCTGCTAGTCATAGGGGCAAATTCACTAAGATCCAAAAATTCGCCAGCGTAGGCTTCGCTAGCGTTTGCCGCACTTCGCCAGGCGAATTTTTGCCAGCGCTACGCAAATTCACTAAAGTGCGAATTTACGCTCAGGTCGGCGAACGGTAGCGTAGTTGCGCTAGTGTTACTTCGCTAGGCAGAGCACTGTTACGCTAGCAAAGCCTAATTTGCATACAGCGGGAACTTTAACTTATAATATAAGTATATGTTACAGCCACTACATTCCACTACACAAGCCCAGGAAACCTTTAATAAATTATATAAAGTTGTCCTATTGCCCTAAATGTGCCCCCTGTATAGTTGTGTTGCCATAAGTTAGGAAATGTAGGGGGGAAGAAGGGTAACCCCCCCAAAAAAAATTATCGATCACCCTCCTATGCTAAAATACGCCAGCGTTTTTTTTTGGGACTTAGAAAAAATTGTAAATTATTTTTTTCAACCTCCTATCTATTGTATTTAACTTCACCTGGTCTGACCAGGCGAAGTAACGTCTAGCGTAAGTGTTAACGTTGAGGAAAATGTTCATCTTAGTGAATTTGCGAAGTTACGATCCTTCGTCAGTGCGCAACTTTGCCTGGTGTAAGGGTGCGAAGTTGCGCAAGTCTATCTACTTCGCTAGCGAAAATTCGAGAGAGTAGCTGCACTCATTCCTTTATGGAAACATAATTTTTTTGTAGCAAACCTCAGAAGCGAGAAATATTGTTTGCATTATCACACTGTTCTCTATTCCATGTTGTACAATCATTAAGTTGTTCTACTTGTGCAACCAATTCATCATTTAAAGCAAGCCGGACAAATTGCTGCTGGAGAAAGAGTAACTGTCTGCTAACATGCCTTTGTTGACAGAATTATTTTATGAAAACAAGCCAAGGTCACCATACCTATGTACAGCATGTGACAGGTACACTAAAATCATGGCTGTCAATGCTCAGCAATGAAACAAACAGAAAATCCAGAAATCTCCAGATACACACAGATTAGGACACTTTTCTAGTATTAAAGAAACATCTGTTCCAAAATGCTGTAAATTCCAGTTTTTGTGTGAAACTTGCTTTATTAAAATTCCTAGAAAGGTCTAGTGCATTTGATATTCATGGGGTAATTACCTTTTGGTACAAATCAGCTCTTGGCATATGGGATATTAAGAGAAAAGTGACATTGTCTACATCTGCTAGGTTTCCCATTAAAAAGTACGGAAAGTGGCTTTAGGTGGGAAAGGTTGCAAGTATCTGATGATGACCACGTCAGTCAAAATGTGCGACATTAGCTATAGAGATAGATGAATGCATTGGATATAGATACATTCAGGTTTTTGAGACAGTCTTTCACAGAATGATGTTTCAGCAAATAACAAGGAATGACCCACCCCACATTTAGGCTTGCCTTTTGATATGCAGGATTATCTTTTTACAATCACTATTTTCACTCTCATTAAATTACATTTGAGTTCTGTGCCCACTGCTGGGCCAACAGAGGGTGCGCCCAAGGCGTCTGCCAATAGCACTGCAAACAGGGGAGTAGTGCCTACAAAGGCCCATCAGGCATCCTCCAGGACCCTGATCTAGGGGTAGGCAGACAGAAGAGGTACATATCTAATGACCATCTAGAACTGAGCCCCAGGCACATGTCTAACCCTAGTTTTGGCCCGGTCTCTGCCATGTATGAAGCTCTCAGTTTGTGTCTTGGCATTTACAGGACCTTTTGTCCAGGGTCAGACTAGGCCAGCGGGACACTGGGAAAAAAACCCATATGGCCCCCAACAGCCTGGATTGGCTTCCCATTGCTGCATTAGACTGTGTGCTCCCTGACTGCCAGGGTAAATAAGATAGATGCTGGGGAAAGGAAGTGGAGGAGTATTGCAGCTTGAGCAAGGGGTTTGCAGGGGTGGTGGAGGGGGCAGAGGTTTGGGGTTAGCCCAAAGTTCATACTAATCATGAGGTTAATAGTTAGAGCTAACTAACACTGGCACAGGCAAAGGCAAAAAGTGGTGAAGCAACTGTGCATTCTGTAATACTACTACTAATAATAATACATGACCTCCTTCTTGGGGTGAGACAAATCAGAAACCTTATACAAGGTGACACAGTAAGTTTATGCCATAAAGCAAAATCCTTTACTGGACTAAATGCAAGCTTTTTCTGAGGATTTAACAGTCTATATTAAAAAATATTGTTTAATGGGGATTTTTAAAATTCAATATTTAATATTACTGCCTTAGATATATATATAGTCTGTTTGGAATAAATAATTCCTGGTTTCAAGGTCCCAAAGAGGACAGAAAAGTCAGATTTGCTTTATGTGTTTAAAATAAAAGACAACAGGGAGGGTAGTGCTGGTTCAAGAATTGTTTATTCCAAACAGACTGTGTTTCTAAAATTGACCGTGCACCCTATGAATAAATGCATCTGAGTACAGGTATTTAATGACTTTTATATATATATATATATATATATATATATATATATATATATATATGGGTGTGTGTGTGTGAGTGTTGAGTCTCATTCTAATGAAAAGAATCAACTATACAAACTAAATGTAAAGGATTTTTTTTAGAAGGAAAGAAAAATATGCAATTAACTAAACATGTTTTAAAGCCAAAGCTTTGGCTGCCGGAAAAAAGTTATTTGCTAGTGTAAAAATAAAAGGTAACAACCCAGAACCAAATATATTAACATCATAAAAGACATTATTTCTAGTCTCGCTCTAGTTTTCACTTCTGTTATACAGATATTTTTCACAGAAGCCATCATAATTAATGATCAAAATTCAAAATTTCTCAGCTTCATCAGCTTGATCGGGTCAAAAGAAGGAGATGTGAAATGGGAGTTTAAATGGCTTAAATAGAAAATAATCTAATGTTAGTGCTGCTTAACAGTGCATATGATGAAGGCTCGCTATTATTAGTGATCCCTAGTGCAAATTAAATGTCTTACTGAGAGACTATGCTTCAGCAGATAAATGATATGCTTTATTAGGGGTGGTGTAATAACAAATTACGTTTAAAGAGGGTGCACTAACCCAAGTTGCAGCAGCAGTTATTCCCAGGGTACCAAAAAGATCTGCAGTCCAGTATTTATTTATCTGTTACATATATGTCACTGTCACATTTACACAGTGCTTTGCAATAAAAAATAAAATGCTCTGTCTGCATGGTGATTCTAGGCATGCATTTTGCTCTCATTTCTGCGATTTGTAATAAATTGTTAAAAATTGTTATTATATTCAAAATTCTCTGGGTGAGGGTAAAACTGCTTCAGAATTCCTGGGTCAACTGCAGTGGCCCAACAAAGCAAAAGCCTTGGGCCCACAGAGACCTTAGAGCAGCCCTTTTTGAATGGTGGCTACCACAAGGGTGACTTGCCTATCAAAAAACATGGAGGCTCACTGGCAGGGGTGCTGTGCAATGGGACAAGTTGTGTAACTTGCCTCAGGTGTCAGCATCAAACCAGCTTTTTGCTGCCCCTGGTAACTTTAAGGCCTCATCTCAATTTTTTAAACCAAAATTCAACTCTTCTAGTTGTATCTTCGAGCACAGTGCACTACTGATGTGACCCCCTGGTCCCCCTCTGGCACAGGAAAGGTAAGTGCTGGGGAGTGGGGGCATCTCTCATATGGCACAATCTTCTGTAACACCCCTACTCACTGGGAAACATTTCTCCATCTTCTTGGGGGCAGCACATAATGGTGCAGCTACACTGCTGCCATAGTAACATTCAAGGCTACTGCACTAAGGGGATTTTGTTCTTTATATCAACCCATAACTTGGCAGCAAGTAGAGCTTTTTTGACTTCCATTTTTTAAAAAATATATACATGACTTTCCCTCTTACTGAATCTGTGCTTGTCTCTATGTGCCAGATTTTTTTATTTTTCATCATTATAGGAAAACAGAAACAGAAAACATTTAGTAAAAACAGGATCATTTGCATCTGAAAACTGCAGTTTACACAATGTGCTACTTTTGCTTTGTATATTTCAGATGGCAGCCTGAGACTTCAAGCACTGTGGGGCATGATATTAAAGTTAGGTTTATTTAGAATCTAGGCGCAACAGTTGCAGTAACAGAAACAGATTTAAAAAATCAAATACAGTATAATCTCAGTTTGACATCCCAGGATTTTACGTCTTCCCCCTTTTTACACTTTTTTTGTGGTCCCACCAATATATAATGCATAATGCCCTTTCCTAATTGTACTTTTTTTCTGTATTTTAAACCATTTTTTCTGGTCTCCTAAAAAACATAAAATGGGGTTGCAGTCAGGTGTATGCAGGACCATCAACTAAGCTAATTATAAGCGCCTGTACAATGCTTTGCTCAAAACAATGAGGGTAATATCACAAAAGTTTTTGACTAATATGATGATGCAATATAAAGTGAAGCTGGCAGGCATCATTATTATCTACAGCCATGTTGCCCATGCTTTTCCATGTTGTGGTCTGATTATCTTATCTAATATCTGCTAAATTCATAGTCCACATTATGATGATGATTATGGTGATGCTATACAAATTAGCTTTTGGAGAGATGGGCAGGCAGGCAGACAGTGAGTCTACAGCCTCCAGTTGGACAGCCCTGCTCTATGGGAAGTGTACATTTATAATCACAAAGTAGTGAGTATAAAGAGAAACACAACTGTTTTTTGTATGTACTGCAAACTATAGGCAACCAGGTCGAAGAAAGATTATCTGTGCATCAAAACATTCAGGGAAGTAGTCAAAGATGACACACAATATAAACATATATATCACAGGTTGAGGTACATTTTCTTTTTTAAGGAGATTTTACATTGTCAGAAGACAATGCGATCACTAGGAGCTAGCCAGCCGCTGGTAGCAATTACTTCAAGGCAATGATCAATGAAGGCCTCCTGTTAGCACTTGGAAATCGCTATTGACTCAGGAAGTGTGACATTATGTTAGGCTAGGTTAACTGTGAAATGACCAGACAGACATGCCCTAAGCAACTCCCAGCCCATCATCCTTTACTCTAGTCATTAATTATTCCTGTCCACATGACACAGATTGATATGTCCCTCAATGAGCAGAGGTAAGGGGGGGGGGGTCACAACAAAACAGAGGATCCATTTACAACTTTAGAAAAAAGCATCCATTTAGTTTGCCATGACTCCTGTTTGCAGCTGGGGTAGTGCTTTGTTTAGTTGCAAGCAAAGACCACATAAAAACATGGCCAGACTTCAAAACCACGAGATGGCAAGAACTGTTAACCTTTCATTTCATGTGACAGAAAAGCAAGACAATCTAACACTGAATTGCAGATATCTCTAACACGCATATTTACAGTAGCGTAACTAGATAGAACTGGGCCCCACAGCAAATTATTTTTCAGGCCCCCAAAATGTCTTGAAGTTGACTTGCTTTAACAATATTAATTGAAAATCTATATGAATTAGGGCCTCATGGGGTCCCTATACCTCCTGGCCCCCTGCAGCCACAGGGTCAGCTTCCTCTATAGTTACAACCCTGCATATTTAGCATTTCACTGGCTAAAGGAGAGATTGTGTGTGTATATATTATATTTGTTGTTTGGTTCAGATTAAATTACAGTTCAAGCCCCTATCTGAAATAAACATTTGGTCAGGGCCCCCATGCCACAAAAAAAAAAACATAAATGTGTTGTATCAGTATTTTAATATTACCCCTAAAAAGCTAAGGCAAAAAATAAGTGTTCACCCCAAATGTGACCCTAGTTTAACTTAAAAGAGGTGTTTTAGGGGTATCTCTGCAGAGGTTAATTATAGAGGGCTCAGCAACTGCTAGGGCTGAGAAGATATAGGGGCCCCTGGTGCACCTGCACATGAAAAATGTCTTAACCGCAAAATTTAGCAGGACCTCAAATGATGTAGGGCCTAGTGGCTAATAGTTATGCTATTATGTTATAATGCAATAGTAGCATTGAGGTTGGGTCCCCCATATAACTTCTCTATGACCCCAAGAGGGACAGGCACCAAAGTCTGAGAACCATTAGAAGCACCATGTAAAGGATATATATTCATTGTAGCAAAAAATTGTTAAGTTTGTGTTCTTTCTTTGTAGGGTTATAAACAACATACATATAATATATATATATTTAACATAAAGTATATCTTACATATATATATTACATACAGTAATATGTCTGTTTTTCCGTGACTGCTCTTTGTATTATAAGCCTCCAAGTCATGGTCATGACTCATCAGGCCCTGCCCTGCTCACTTAGCAAAGCCCTTTTGCGAACTTTAGTTTGTGGTTGATCAAATATGAAGGTTTAGGAAGAGACAGAGAGGATGCACCACCAATTGGAAATATGAAAATATGAAATGAAAGTTATCATTTTTAGCTTCAAAAGCCATCCTTTGATTCTGTTGATGATAGAGAATCTGTCTGTTGAAAATTTTAATCTGTTGGGTTTATGATACATAAGCAGATGAGCTGTAATTCTTCACTTCCTGCAGCAATGAAAATGTGGCATGCATGTGTTTGGCCACTTACACAATATCCAAGCCTTTGGCCAGTGGGCCAGTCAGCTGGATAATGTGCAGGACCACAATGTATATTGTACCTTGTAGGTGGCAAAGGAATGAAGCTACGGTCTCCTTTATCCACCACATCAATAAATAAATGTTTAAGCTCCAGCATAGCAAAAATTTATTTGAATTTATTTGATACCTTGTAATAACCCAGAAGCCTAACATATATAATAAAATCTACAATCTGGCTGGTAACATAATATTTAACTTTTATTTATATTGGGCTAATATATGAGAATAAATGTAACACCAAAATGTAGGTTAATAAGCTGCCTGTCAGCAGTGTGTGGATAAATTTATTGTGCCAACTGTTAGCAAAATAAAGCTTGACGGTACTGTTTTATTATTATATATCAAACAGAGCTGATCAAACCAGGAAACACTAGAGCAGACACTCAAACAAAGGCAATCTTCCACCAGGCAAATAAGAACAAATAGTATAAATGTATTATGTCAAAAAATTACTATATGCAGCCTTACGCATTTCGTGTTACAAACACAGGCACTGTTTTATTATTATACAGAAAATGGAAATCATTTTGGATGAAATTGAGTCTATGGATGGGAGATGGCCTTTCCGTAATGGAGATTTCTGGATAACAGATTCCATATCTAAAAAAGCTCAGGTAGCTGTCAAGGAACCCAAATCACTAGCAACAAATATCTTCAGAACTACAGCTTTGTAAAGCAACAATGGCTGAAAAGGTAAATAATTGCCGTTATACATTTACTGAATATATATGTTCAGAATGCCTTAAAGGACATTTACAGCCACAAGTGCAGTTTTCAAAACTGAATTTTTACCCAGAATGCAGTCATTTTAGCTGCACAGGGAGTCAAACAACACAATTGTGGTAGCAAATTGGATGTGGCTAAAGTCAGGGCTGCATCACTTCAAACACTCCGCAATAAAATTATGTTTGCGTTTGATTGTTGTGTTGTGAAACAAGCCTCATCAGGGTGTTGCAAGCTCCAAGAATCCACAGTGTCAACAGACACACTTGTGCATGATACAGCCAGAGCTGTCAACTTTCCCAATTTCTTGAGTTTCCCTATTTTGTGGTGCACATGCACAGTAGCATTCAGTGGCATCGTCGGGGAACATTATCCCCTGTGCGTGATGCCACTTCCGCTAGAACGTGTGCACATGTGACCTCATTTTTAAAGCAGCATGCTACACAGGTCCCAATAATTATAATGTTAAGTATAAGAGGCAGTACAGATGCAGTGGCGCTTGACACAACAATACAAATAGTGCAAGAAGATAAGCCACAAATATCTTTAATCAATGAGCACTCAATGTGAATATTTTAGTGCAAACATACATACTACTGTGTTTGTAAATTATTCCTTTAATATTTGCCCATATGGATCTGAATTTATATTACATCCTCCTTTGTAGTAATAGAGGCGTGGCACTCCCCCTACAGAAGGTGGTGTACATGGTCAGGGGTTGTCCTGACAAGTTTCAGGCAATATGGGGCCCGTGGATTGAAATGCTGGAATCAGCACCCATGGCACAATAAAAAGCAAGAAACTAGACCCACACAGGTTGTGTATGTGTAAACAAAAATCGTGAAATGCAGATCAATAACACGCCAAAACACACAGTATTGTAAGACAATTTTATATGATGTTTATTTTTGTATTTTGTATCATTTAAATTTAAATGTTTGTATTGACAAAATTCAATAAAAAACAAGTTAAAAAAAAAAAAAAATAGAGGTGTGGCAGAATGGATAGCCTTTTAAAATTATTGCTATACACCATATCATTTTGCACAATATATCCACTACTGTAGATTACAGTTACAAGTTACAGTTACAAGTTACAAACAGACTTTTTGTGACTTTAGACAAGTACACTTCTTTGTATTTGACCCTAGTAAATTAGACACAAAATTATTTTCTGTTGCATACAAAATAAATCAATGTCTGTCCTGGAAAGAATCTATAGAGAAATATTATAATAATATTACATTGTCCCATTATATAGGAGAAATTAAAAGAGAATTTGAAGTAATTGCAAGCTTTAAGGATTAGCAAAACAACATGTGACCATTGATTATTCAATTACAATGGACCGCTTTGCTGCAATCTTGGCATAACCAATTTCAAGAGGAAACATGAACTCAGCTTTTTTATTTATAGTCAGACTATTTGAGAACATGACCTTGTTTATGTAATGATGCACACTTAGCAACATTTCAATCAACACAATATTAATAAGGATTATAACACAGGGACCTTGTGGCTTTTATATGAGAGGCTGTAAGTACCACTTGTGTGCGAAATCCACCAAACTATGACTCCGTAGAGGCAAAGCACTTCATCAAGCACCAAGAGCACAGTGATTACTGTAAAAGAGTGTCACTTTAGAGGCTCAGCATCCTAGCTTCTGTATATGATGATCAATGCAGGGTCACTGCAGAGAGGATCAACATCACATTAATCTTGTGGAGATGGGGACAGCAAAACCAGAAGGATGAAACATTTTAATCAGCTCCATTGGGGATTTGTTGGCTTTTGAAATGATGCATTGACATGCATAAGGTTCAGCTAGGTTGGTATGTCTAAAGGAGGGGCCGTCGTGTAATTTTAGGAAATCAGATGGGGTGCAGTTGAGGGGAGTTTTACAAGTGCTTTCTAGCTGAATCAAGCACAGCACATGTGCAAACCATTTACCATTTATTTATACATTTGACTTAATGCACGTATATAAATCTTTGGCAGTGCTGTCTGAAAGAGATGCAGTTTTCATCTTATTTTCTGGCACAGTCAGAGCGTCTGGTGGAAAGCAACAGAGGGAAAGTCAGAAGAGCCTCCAACATAGATCAAGCTACCGCACACGTGCAAACCATTTGCCATTTATTTATACATTCAGTTTCATGTCCATAAGTCTCTGGAATCTACCTAAAGCATCCACACACGTATCACAAAATATTTTAAGTTAAGCCTCCTCTGTATCTGGGGGGCCCCATGCCTTGCAAGAGGAAATATGCTGAAAGAGCTGTTAAAAAACTGGACTTACACCTATAATACAGATGAATACTAGAAAGTAACAATAGGCTTGAGTGCACACAAACATGGATCAGTAAGTGTCCTATGATTAACTGACCCATGTTTGTGTGCACTCAAGCCTATGATTAAGTGTCTCATGGACACGAAACGTGTCAGGCGAGAGATGTTTATATAATAAAGTTTTCAATCCATTATATTTTTCCTGGTCAGATCAATACATGAGCTTTACCAGAGTGCCTTACACCAACTTTTTGTGCTTCATATATGGATTGTCCGCTCCCTTAAGCTGAGGGCCTGAGGCAGAAGCACCTGGACCACGTCTCTATTGTGATTCCACAGATCTATACTGGTGATGCCTTGACTGCTTTGGTCCCATCCTGAGATGGCCACCTTAGATAAAAATTTGGTAAAGGTACAAATTATGTATTAAGTAGTCATGCTAGGAACATCAAACCTGAATGCACTCTGGTTGAACTGAAACTCACATGGGTAGGAGAATTCTGGGAAGTCAGTAAGGGTGGGAGTTGTATCCCTACAAAATTGAGAGGGGCTGCACGTTTGACATCCCTGATTTAAGAAGCATTCTTCACAAGTTGAGAGCCTCTTGAATTGCACCCCTCTTGAGTCCCTCTTCTTTTATTCTGCCCTTGAATATGATATTGTATGTGGCTCAGGTAATTCCTTACAATAACAGGAGGATATTCAATGTCTACAGTCATATGGCTTAAAGCAGTGAACCCCAGCCAGTGGTTTGTGAGCAACATGTTACTCACCAACCCCTTGGATGTTGCACCAAGTGGCCTCAAATCAGAAGATTATTTTTGAATTTCTGGTTTGCAGGTATGTTTTGGTTGCATAAAAACCAAGTGTATTGGCAAAAAAACCTCTTGGGGGCTTCCAGTCCACATATGGGCTACCAATGCTCAATCATAGCCCATAAATGGCACCCCAGGAACATTTTGCATACTTGTGATGCACTCCAATTTTTATTTACATTTGTGGCTCACTGGTAAAAAAAAAAGGTTATCCCTGGCTTAGAGCATAGAACTGTCATATTGCTTGAAGCCACGTCCTAGGCATCAAGAGTAAAACCTTCATTGCCACCAGAGCACGGTTGTTACGTAGAAAAGTAAACAAAATAAAGCTCCAAATGTAATACATACTGACGAACCAAACAATACATATTTTATTGCTAGCATCAAGGGAAGGAAATAGAAGGAAAATCTTTTTCATAAACAGGGTATCTTTCATAAACTGGGCATTTCCTCACTCACATTAAAGTTATAGATTTACTCTTATGTTTTAATTTGCGAATGGGTTGGAAAGACAAATAGAGTTAAAAATGATAATAAGATACTAATAATATTTGCATTAAGTGAAATAATATCAGGTAAACAAATCTTCGTGTTTACTCTGGACGATTTTTGAGTTTCAAGTCTTACAGTACCAAAAAAATGCTTCCATAAATACGTGCGGTGAAAGGTACATGGCAGTGGAGGTTTAGGTTCAGAGGCACCTTTGGAGATGTGTTATTCAATGCTATTCATGCCACTTTTGTTGTTTACATAAAACATTTTTTGTTTGCTTTTCCTGAAAGAATGCTGCCAATCGCTAGGGGCAGGCATGTTTATCTAGCTGTGTATCTTGAAATCTGACATAAAATCTGTGGCCTTTGGTACAGCTGAAAAACATTCTGTCAACACTTTGCAGAGAGCAAGCCCATGGCTTTGGCTAGGGACCAAGCAGCTTTTTTAGGAGAGAGTGCAGGAATGGATGAAAACTTGATCTCAGGCCAAAAGCTACAAAACCAGGGAAAGTCAAATTCAAGACATGCAAACCTTTTCCATCTACTCTGTTTAATTTCTAGAAAGCATCCAAACCACAAATCAGTCGCCTCTTATGTGAAAGGACTACTCTTTCTCCGTCTCGGAAAACTACTTTTGACTTTAGTCAGATGAATAAATCATTATATTAAACATGAATGTGTCCATCAGTGCCGTCTCAAAGGTCTCAAAAATAGCATGATTCATTATTTGGCTGCAAAGTCCCTAACAGCAAATCTTGCTAGATAGATGATAGCTAGATAGATAGAGAGATGGATGACTAATTATGTACGTAGGTATGGGATCCATTATCCAGAATCTCATTATCCAGAAAGCTTCTAAATACAGGAAGGGCATTTCTCATAAACACTATTTTAATAAAATAATTCTAATTTTAAAAATAATTTCCTTTTCCTCTGAAATAATAAAACAGTACCTTATACTTGATCCCAACTAAGACATAATTAGCCCATATTGGTGGAAACACAATCTATTAATGTGCACATTTATTTTAGTGTAATTAAGGTATGGTGAGCCAAATTACAGAAAGATCCCTTATCTGGAAAACCCTTGGTCCCGAATAATGGATAACAGGTTCAATACCTGTATAACAAAAACTGTATGCAGCAAGAAGTAGATAGATAGACAGATGCCATAGGAGCTGTAAATATATAGAAAAATAGGTTTAAGAAACATTTTATATAGCCCTAGAATGATACATAGATAAAAAGATAGATAGATATACACAGATAGATAAATAGATAGACATACAGCTAGATAGAAAGATAAATAGATAGATAGATAGATGCTACTGTTTCACATTAAATATGAATTTACAAGAGCACAGCTTTGCAATCAGGAAGTCAGGCTCGCAAAAGACATCCCCTTGAAATTTAAGTGAGATAAAATGAGATATTCCTGCTTTAGGAAACATCATAAAGGGAAACAGTTACTTATTTTGTGAAAGAAAGAAATATGAGCTGTCACCAAGGTATTACAGAATTACATGAATGCAAAATGCAGACTTTGAATATTTTTAAAGCAGGGGATACACAATTTAATAGAAAAAGTCAAGTTTTCAAGTAATTATCTATAACCAATGTCTCTAAACAATGATTCTGAATATTTTTAAAGCAGGGGATACATAATTTAATAGAAAAAGTCAAGTTTTCAAGTAATTATCTATAACCAATGTCTCTAAACAATAATTCTCTAAACAATTCCCTCTTTATAACTGTAACCTGGTTACTCATAAACTCTGTGTGTGATACCATGATGTCTATGAAGGTTTTCATTCATCCAGGTCATGGTATATCTGGTAGAAGTCAATCTACAGAAAATGGACTTGCTGATTAATATTTCAATTAATCATTCATTCAATTATATAATGTCTAGCCTTCCATATTGGCTATAGGTGGCCATACACGAAGAGATCCGCTCGTTTGGCGATGTTGCCAAACGAGCGGATCTCTCCCCGATATGCCCACCTTGAGGTGGGCGATATCGGGCTGATCCGATCGTGGATCAACGAACAGATGCGGCCGCGATCCGACGGGATTTTTAATCCTGCCCGATCGACATCTGGCCGACTTTCGGCCAGATATCGATCGGGAAAGCCCGTCGGAGGGCCCCCCACATGGGCAGATAAGCTTTTATCTGCCCGTGTATGGCCACCTTTAGTTATATACAACCTGTGAAATAAAGCAACTTAGACACAACCAGCACCCCCCTCTCTACAATTGTAGAAATTGTGCTTGTAATTGACCATCAGTTTAAACATTGCCTAATCTGGTAACCATCAGCCAATAGCCTTCACACCCAGCTAGACTTCCTTTATTGCAGCAAGGCACAACAGATTGCCATCTGAACACAACTGTTTCCATCTCTCCCACAAGATTTTGTTGCTTGCAATGGGCACCATGCCCTGCTCTGAATGATTGCATTGTTTATGTTATGTGCATTGTTGACCTTAGGAAGATCTGGGCTCTTGAGAAGTATCAGTGCTCTTTAATCAACAAATATTTCAGTTTACAGACAGATCACACAAGTCACACATCTGTAGCTCTCTTTTATTTGTCTTAAAAGAAATATTACTAACAACTATGATTTTAGGACTGTTATAAGTCAACAAAATGGAATCCTTTCCTACCCCACACAACTGAACAAGGAAAGAAAACTCTATTCATAACCATGGAATTTAAAGTGAGACTTTGTTTTTTGTTTTTTTCTCTCCCTCTTACCCCAGGCTGTTACTGAACTGAAATTTAAATCCCAGGGAGTGGCTCTTTCTTTGTGCAAATAAATAGACTGGCCTAAGCCCTTTCCCATGCTGTAAATGAGTAACACAATGTGAAAAGATGGCTAAATGGAGGCTCTTTGCCATTGTCTCCTCTAACAAAGAAGATGAAGCAGAAGGGAGGAGGGTCTTAAAAAACTTTCTTATGAGCTCTTTTTTTCCCCATTTTACCTAATGGCTTCTAGTTTTCTGGAATCTCCTTTGAATAGAGATTTTTTTTTTATCAGGGTCTTCTTTATAAATAAGAGTAATAGGGAAAAATATGCTGTGCAACATTCGGATTAAAAAGGTAATACATTCTAGAGTACCTTGTGCCTCAATTTGTCCCAAATGTATAATAATTTATTACAAGGGAAATTACTTAGTAACATTCTTCAGATTTTACAGTTTTTGTAAAGTAACCAGTGATTCCTATATTATCCCAAATAATATTTTGTAGATGCACAAATCATTCTGCACAAAAAACAAAACATGTTTTGTGTACAAATACTATATACACATTCTACTAAATAGAATGACTTGGCTAGTATGCACCCCTGCTAACAAACATCTGCTTTTTTATAGGTCCACAGTAATTAAAATGCATCTACAACTGTTATTAATAACTACGTCTTTCTTGTTGTTCAGTGCATTGGTAACAGTTTGTGTGGGATTTGAGAAGCTAGGAACTAAACGCTCCCAGAGCTGCTTTTACTGCTCTGCGAGAGTGTTAATTCCTTGTATAGACTGCCTTGTAAATGTATGAATCCATTGTACTCTGGAAATGTGTCCGTTTATAGGGTGAAAATGAAGAAAGTGTGTTTATAAAAGGAAACCCAGTTCAGTTTGCCAAAGATTCATTGGTATATTCTATAATTCATTTCATAAATTGCTGACAGAATCAATCTGATGTAATTCTGCTAATCAAATTAACCCCTTTAAAGAAAAACTTCCATTGACCATTTATAACTTAGCAAAAAATAAATAAAAAAAGGGTAAATAAAACTTTCAACCAAAGTTCTGAAGACTATAACAGCAGAACAGTACAGCCGCCTTGTAACTATATTATGTAATGGCTCCCTCTTGTGGCTATTGTGAATAAACCAAAAAAATTTTTTTTTTGGGGGGGGGGTTTTTAAATTGCAGTTCTTTTTTTTAAATCAACATTATCATATTGAAATGCTTAAAATATACATTAACAATATTATACAATGTTCAAAATACATGCAAAAATGAGTGACGGTTATCATTAATCATATTAGTTGTATATATTGTTTTAAAAATTAATGTATATAGCTGATTTGCCTGGGCAGTATTCCTTTCCTTTTGATGATGAACACCTTGGCAGCAACAAAAATGTGAATTGTGTAAAGCAGTCTCAGGGACTTAAT
>CM044441.1:39217580-39229476 GCA_024363595.1 Xenopus borealis
TTTTTTTTTTTTTTTTTTTTTGCATTGACTGTTGACATTTTGCACAAATGAAACTGCAGTAGTTATAAATATTTGAATAAATAATTGAAGCATATCTGAATTAGGTTAATTACACATTGTGTATCTCAAAAGCATTAATGTATGTACTAGCACTGGTTCTACACATGGGTCTCTCCTATAGCTTCATCCTCACCTTATGTACTGACACCATTAGCTTTCTTCTATGAGATCCTTTAAAAAGCTTTAATCCATCAGGATTCTTAGCTCTGTGTGTGAGAAGGAAGTACTTTAATCGCTACTAAGCACTGAAACAATATACTATTCCTCTCCATAAATCTCCAAATTGTGGAATAGCCAAATAGTGAAATCAGTGGCCCTGTGTACACTGCACAATAGGCGCAGCAGCAGCAACAGTTTCAAGTTTTCAAGATATATATATATATATATTCAAGATCCGTAAAATGAAGAATGAAGAGCATTCTAAAGAAGTTAGAGAAAATAAAATATATGTGCATACAGTAGGAGAAGGGTACAAAATACTATCCAAGTGTTGGATGTCCCAATTGCCAGTGTTGGTTCAGTTGTCAGGAAGAGGAAGCTATATAAAACCACCCAGATGCTGCTTAGAAAACGTTCACATGGTTGAAAAACAATTGCCCTAATAAGAACACAATTGCCTCACAACTTGCCTCCACCAATAAATCGTTAAAATAACTGGCACATTTTCTGGCTAGAAGTCTAAAAGTTAAGGGCTTGATATCCAGATTCAGCATTTAAATGCCAGCTGTGAAAATGAAAATGGAAGTGTGTCCCAAAGAAGTTATAAAGTCATAAAAATTAATAAATTGGTAGATGACTTCAAAGAAATATCTAAAGTTTGGATGTACTGTTGGGCCAGTTATAAGAAATCGGACGTTTCATCAAACCACCCAGGTCCGGCCTTGGTCAACTTGCCCCTCAAAACACACAAATAAGAAGGAGACATGTGAGATCAGCAGCTGGAACTGGTGTAAAGATGAACACAGTAGTCATACATGTCAACATCGTTGTATAACAATATACTCTTTGCATAATGGGCTGTATGGGAGAGATGCATAAAAGAAGCAATTACTCAAAAAAAACACATTTAAAAACACATATGCAGATTTCCATAATACATGAGAGTGAGTAAACCAGTTACATTTTGTGGTTGCATGAGACCAAGATTGATTTCTGGCCAACGTTTTAAAGGAGAAGTCAACCCCTTCGGCACTAAACATCTATAATACAAACTCAAACCCTAGGAATGGAAAATCAACCCTTTCATCTAACAAAAATGAAACCAATGAAACAAAGGATATGATATAGCCAAAGTAGCAAGAAGTAGCAAGTAGCAGGAAGCATCAAATTATTACAAAGACATTACCCCTCTCTTACCTATTTTTCTTCTGTTGTTCACGCTATACTCTTTTTTTTCCACTTTCAGGAATGCCTCAGTTGCATCTGAGGAAATGTTTACCTGTAAAATAAAAATAAGCTTTAAAAAAAAAAAAATAGATTTGCCTGGAAGAATGGGCCACAATATCAAAATGGATTCAGTGCTTTAAAATAATTGTTTAACAGAAAAAATCTCAGTATAGGATGTGTTACTAAGTAAAGCAATAGAATTAGTCAAATATCTGAATAATTGTGCAAGAAAATTAATCTATACATATACTTTTTGTTTTTTAGGGAATTATATCTTCCACAATTATTCTATATTTAGATAATGTGTTACTATTATTACATTTTATATTTTTCACAATTTTTTTTTTTGTTTTTCCATTTTAAAATTTTTTTTTACAGGTATGGGACCTGTAATCCAGAACACTCTGGAGTTAGGGTATTCTGGATAATGGAATACTCCATAATTTGGATCATACCTTAAGTCTAATAAAAAATCATTTAAAGCGTGTTTAAATAAAACCCAATAAGATGGTTTTGCCTACATTAATGATTAATTTTATCTTATTTACTGTTATATTATTACAGAAAAAAAGGATATATTTTTTAAAATATAATTTGGATTGTTTAGATAAAATGGAGTCTATGGGAGACAGCCTTTCTGTAATTCGGAGCTTTTTCTGTAATAGGTTTCTGGATAACTTATCCCATACCTGTAACAGCATCCTACTAATGGGACTGGAAGACTGCTGAAAATATATACAAGGTAGTATGACAAATCATATACAGGATAGTATGAATCAATGACATACTGAGGGAGAGAATACAGATATTCTGAGCTTTCTGGAGAAGGGGTTCCCGGATAACAGATCCCACAATGTATTCTGTTTTGAAATACATCAAACATTTACTCTCAATCTTCAGTATAAATATCTGTAGATACAGTGCCTGGTTCACATTTACAAATACATTTTTGTGTGTTTAGAAAATAATTTAGCCATCTATTTCCACATATATATTTCCATATATCTTTTTCCATGTAAGTTTGCGGAAATAAATGTGTGTCTATATATAAAAATATGTGTGTGTGTATATATATATATATTTATTATTTTTTAAGTATATCCAGTTATTCATATATAAATATATATATAAATATATATATATACACACATATATATATATATATATATATATATATATATATATACTATGATATATATATATATATATAGACTATGATATATATATATATATATACTATGATATATATATATATATATATATACTATGATATATATATATATATACTATGATATATATATATATACTATGATATATATATATATATATATACTATGATATATATATATACACTATGATATATATATATATATATTTTACGTAGTATTTTTTTAAATCACAATTTCAAAACAGCAAAATAGGTAACTGTTTTTTATTTAAAAAAAAAAAGATATATTTATAACAGACTTGACATGGTGATGTATAAATTAATGGATGTAAATATGTGAAATTACATAAACATTGTCATCTTTTTGTTGTCTATAATTGTGAACTGCAAAATCACTAAATGCGGGCCATTACAAATTGCAAGCAGTGAGCCGTTTCTGTGTATCTGTACATGACTGAGAGTGTGGCTCCCCTTTCCCATGCTTTTCAATGACTTGTCTTTCCCTCTCCCGTGTCCAGCCGCACACTGACAGCCTGCTTACTGCTGAGCTCTGCTATGCAAATTTCCTTTGATTGACATTTCCCCTCTACTCCAATCACAAGCCTCCTGTACAATGATTGGTCTCTGCCAAGGCAACCTCATAAGTGACGTAAAAAGCCAAAAGCAGCCAATAAGGTGAAACATGTAAATCAGGAGGGGGGTGCAGAAGAAGTGCATGCAGATGGCTCCTCTTGGAACGCTCAATGTTAGACATTAGACTTACACATTCTAGATGGGATATTTATGTTGTGAGCTAAATGATTTGCAGCACATTTACCCATAAAAATACAAAGTTTCATGCCTGCCTTAATTACACATAATAGAACACAGCCTGTCATTTTTGCATCCATTTGTTGTTGAATGAACCTGTCACAGGCTGCAAAAGCCGCAGAACCCTGTAGGTAAAGTGACAAAACGAAACTATACATCATTTTATGCACATGTCACAAATCATTGCAAATTTACATTGACTGTGTAATCACTTCAGTGAAACTTGTGCACATTGTTATGTCCAAAACCTATGCAGATGAGGGAATAAAAATTGCCTTTTATTTTGATTCTATTGCAAAGGTGCTTTAAAGAATGGCTGATTTTTTATATACTAATATATATAAGAGATCTGTTATCCAGAAACCCGTTATACAGAAAGATCCACATTACAGAATGGCTGTCTCCCTTATCCAAATTAGGGATGCACCGAATCCACTATTTTGGATTCGGCCGAACCCCCGAATCCTTCCCGAAAGATTTGGCCGAATACCGAACCGAATCCGAACCCTAATTTGCATATGCAAATTATGGGTGGGAAGGGGAAAAAAATTTTTACTTCCTTGTTTTGTGCCAAAAAGTCACGTGATTTAGCTCCCTGGCCCTAATTTGCATATGCAAATTAGGATTTGGATTCGATTCGGCCAGGCAGAAGGATTCGGCCGAATCCGAATCCTGCTGATAAAGGCCGAATCCTGACCGAATCCCGAACCGAATCCTGGATTCGGTGCATCCCTAATCCAAATATTCCAGATTTTCAAAAATGATTTCCTTTTTCTCTGTAATAATAAAAAAGAACCTTGTACTTGATCCAAACTAAAATATAATTAATCCTAATTGGACGCAAAACCTGCCTATTGGGTTTATTTAATGTTTACATGATTTTCTATTAGACTTAAGGTATAAAGATCCAAATTATGGAAAGATCCCTTATCCGGAAAAGCCCAGGTCCTGAGCATTCTGGATAACAGGTCCCAAACCTGTACAAATTGTGCACAGCTATGAAAAGTGGTGGCGATGGTGCTATTTAATTCAATTATTTCTTGGTATGTCCTTGTTCTTTCTACATTCTGATCCTGTTTATTGTGTTGTGTTGGAATATCACATTTTAATAGTAATGGCACAGGCTTAAATTAAGTCATTAAAGACATTTTACGAAGAAAAGTTCCATGCTCAGAAAAGCAGATATGTTGTTTCTATTTCTCTCTAAAGAAAATGTTTGTACCCTTACTTGCTAAATGAATTTTTACAAAAATCTTCATTGGGAAAAACATTTTTAAGATTTGTTTGTTTTCCCTATGGGTTTGAACGATTTCCATGTGTTTCAACTGTTAGATTTAGAGTACTTAGAAAACAAACTGTGAACATGTTTAACGGAATGGGCTGTGTAACCGAGTTGTGTGAAACTGTATTCACTTAGGACAGAGAGTCTTTGCATTAGGATGTCCCTCATTAGTGTATTATTTGCAGTCATATTCTAATAAAAGTGAGTATTTGTACCAAAACCACATTTTTACATTTGATTTCGCTCACACTCAAACCATAGGACTAATCTAGGAATATATTTGTTCAAGCACAGTGTATTACAAGCGGTACAGGTATGGGATCCATTATCCAGAAACCTGTTTTCCAGAAAGCTCCGAATTACAGGAAAGCCATCTCCCACAGACTCCATTTTAAGCAAATAATTTCTCAAAATGATTTCATTTTTCTCTGTAATGAGAAAAAAATACATTTAACTGGATCCCAACTAAGACATATTGAAACATTTTTTGAGGCAAAACAATCCTGTTGGGTTTAATTAATATTTACATTATTTTTTATAGCAGGTCTAAGGCATGGAGATCCAAATTATGGAAAGATCCCTTATGTGGAAAAATCCAGGTCCTGAACATTCTGGATAACAGGTCCCATTCCTGTACAATGAATAATGATAGATATAAGTGGTGTTGGACCACAAACATCAGACTGGTTCCCTATGAACCCATAGATTAAATTGTGTAACAAATAGAGCATATCCATAATGATATCCAATCTGTGGCCCCCAGCTGTCACTAAACTTCAACTCCCACCATCTGACCCAGAGCTGTTGATCAAACGTGCTGAAGGGCAAAAGGATGAATACTCCTGATTGCTGTAAAAAGTGGTCAAAGTCAAACGATGCCCCAACATCAACATCAACAAATTATTTCAAAATGTGATATATCCTTATTATTCATTGATTATATACATTATATATATATATATATATATATATATATATATATATATATATATACACACACAGTTATAATCAAGTAAAATTCACTTTTTCATTGTTCCGTTTGAATATATCATATGCAGTTTATAGTCCACACCATCAAAATATAGTAGGGAGCTTGTGCTTTGATAAAAGGTGCTACTTTCTTATTCTCATTATTTATTTTTCCATGCTAGTGTAAATGTCATTTATTTTGTCTTACTAACCTCTTCCTACACTAAATGACCCTGTTAGCTGCAATACTTTTGACTTTCTCCTGTTAGTATGGCTATACCTCACCTTTAATACATGACAACAACAAAACAAAAATGTATACTAATTGCCAGCAATGAAGATAGCATTGATATTCTATATATATATATATCACAGGTATAGGGTATGATCGCCCAATGTTGCATTCCCTTTGGGCAGACGGATGCCTAGCAGACTAGGTCTTCTTGACTGACATGGTTTACAAGGTTCATGGCTTAACATATATCGGATTCCAAGTGCTTGACACAGCTCCAGAGGCTTTTGACACACAGCCTTGTAAATCAGCAGAAAGAAATGTGTAACTCTGTCAGTGCCCTTGATGCCAAAAATGTGCACAAAATACAGAGCTATTTTCCATTATATAAAATTTACATAAAACAAGTTAACAAAGTAATAAGAGAGAGTTGTATTTTCTACACAAAGTATTTGTGGCTAAATCCAGTGGCAGAGCTGAGGGGATACAATATTCCTCTTTTCAGTGACCACCCCATGAGTAAAGAATGTCATGCATATGTGCTGACCTGAGAGGGAGCAAACAGAGGACTAGTGCATAGGCCATAACCTGATATAAATGCAGTATATATTAGTAGTAGTGATGCGTGGGTCGATAAATTTTTGACCCGCACCGAAAGCTAATCCGAAGCTGTACGACCTGCACCCACGATCTGACCCGCTGCCATGTGTCTCCTTATATAACCTACTTATGCAGAATACATACCTCCCAACTGTCCTGTTTTTAGAGGGATAGTCCGTCTTTTGACAGCTCAACCTGCAGTCCCTCATTTGTACTGGAAAGTCCCATTTTTCTCTGCACTGAACAGCCAGAAAAAGAAACGAAATTTAATGTAACTTAATTGGCTTTTGTCAGAGAGCCCAGAACAGCCACAGCAGCAGATAAGATACTTTTGTAACAATATCTAGATAAGCTAATAGGTAATTGTAACAATATAAGATAACAGGTCCCTTGGGAAACATTAGACTTACAGCTTAAAGGGCAATTCACCTTCATTAGCAAAACTCTAATAATTGAAAAAAAAACCACAGAAATATGTTTAATACCCTTTAATAACTTTAATAACCTGCCAAATTTTGTAAAATGAACATGGTAAATAAAGGGTTTTGGCCACAAAAATGGGCATGTCAAATAACCTTTTTATCCCTCTTTTTATTTCCAAAATGTATAGTAAGGTATGATTTAGGTCTGGGGCGGGAAAGCCGGCAAGGGCAGTAGGAAGCAACTGCCCCAAACACTCCCACGCCCCAAATAGTTCGAGCCCACACATCACTAATTGCTAGTATAATAATATGACCCAAACACTATATAACATACATGTTTATGCATGTCACTACTTTAAGCCCGAAATCAGTTTATTTTCCCACCAATAATAAGTATCAATTGTACCGATACATACCAATCCAATAATTTATGATTTTACAGTAGTGAATTTAATTCCAATGCAATCTGTAAAGCTGATATTTAATGGGATAAAAATGACATTAAGTACACATTAATCTCTCTTTCTGTCTCAATATATATATATATATATATATATATATGTACATATATATGTATGTAGATATATACAGGGTCGGACTGGGGGGGTTTGGGGCTAGGGTTGCCACCTGGCCCGTATTTTACCGGCCTGGCCGGTATTTTTGATGGTTGATCCCAATGTAATTAATAGGAAAAAAAGATAAATATATAGAAAGGCCGGTATTTTTTTCAGGAAAAGGTGGCAACCCTATTTGGGGCCCACCGGGGCTCTGCCTCATGAGTTCCCCCTGCTGCACGTGTGCGCATGCACAAAAGCACCCTTTTTTTGCTGCGACTGGCAGAGAAAGAGGCGTGTGTGCATGCGTGAAAGCACAAGCACTGTTTTTCTGCGACGGCCAAAGAGGGAAGGAAGAGGAGCGGGTGCGGATCTGGGCTTGAGGGGCCCACAAGAACCGTGGGCCCACTGGGTTTTTTTCCTGTGGGCCCGCTGGCCCAGTCCGTCCCTGTATATAGGGTTGCCACCTGGCCCGTATTTTACAGGGCTGGCCGGTAAAAATGTTGCTTGGTGACAATGTTATTAATATGGAAAAACCATAAAAATATAGGATGGCCGGTATTATTTTACAAAAAAGGTGGCAACCCTACCTGTATATATACATATACATTTTTGCTCTGTAAATAATATCCGTTTGCCAGTTATACACATCCACCACTAGAGGGAGATAGAGTGCAATAAAATCTAATGTATGTACGGCTGCACCCGTCTGCATTACAAAATAATACTAAAAGAAAATTTTCGATGGAGTAAGTCTATTGGGGAAAATACTATATATAATGCATGCAGAAATGTTTATATGCCTCTTTATAAAGCTAAACATGCTCTAATATTGATATTTCACTGGAGAAATTACACACACACAATAACACACCTCCAAATTGACAAATTCCAGTGTTTTTGGAAGATCTTTATGAGCTGATTATTTTTTTTAAGATAGATAAGCGAATCATCTCACAGATCTCCTGCCTGTATTAGTGGCACTTTGAAAATCCCAAATATTAGCAGCTCTCTTGCAGGGCTGGAACTAGGAGTAGGCAGGAGAGGCAACCAAAGATGAAAGAAAATGGGAGGAAACATTAGCACCATTAAATGTCAGCAGGCAAAATTCTCTGGCTTTTCTGTCTAGTTTGGTGTGGCTACAAACATTTTTATTAGGCTTTTTACCATTTCCACTTTGGAAAAAATTGTAATAAACAAACGCTCAAAAAAAGGTTTCATAAATGTTATAAGCTGAATGTTGCTGCCTTTACATGTGAATAAATATGTGCAAAAGAGGCACTGTTCTGAAATATCTTCACCATCTGTCTTTGCAATTCCTCTTCTTGCAATTATACAGTTTGCACACATTCTCCCCCTTTGTGCCTTGTTGTAAAGCTGGCCATAGACGTAAAGATTTTTGAAAGATCCAATTGTTATCGTCAGACCACGATTGTCTCAAAACGATCGTTTAAATGTCCGATGTGTCCATCAACTAAAAAGACCATTTCAGGTGATATTGCAGCAAAACTGAAGGGTGGCTGCCTGCTTGGCCCAGCAAACATAGGTAGATTGCATGGGGACCGATAAACATTTTCTAAACTGGCCGATCAATCTTCAGACCGATGTCGGACGAAAAATCGTAAGTTGTGCGCTCGTTTGTATCCCACTAACCGCGCGATAATTTGACAAATTGGTAGGACTTCCCTAAAATCGGTAGTTCGGCAGGGAAAGATTGTTGCGTCTATGGGGAGCTTAACTGACTGAATAAACAGAGTCTTGAGGCTGTGTGAGTGACTGCAATGCACAAAAAATGTTATATAGTGAAGTGCAGCATGTTACCATGCACAATTTGTAATACCAGTATCCAGAATGCTCAGGACCTGGGGTCTCCCAAATAACAGATCTTTCTGTAATTTGGATCTTCATACCTTAAATTTACTAGAAAATCCTTTAAAGATTAAATAAACCCAATAGGCTGGTTTTGCTTCCAATGAGGATTAATTATACCTTAGTTGGGAACAAGTACAAGATACTGTGTTATTATTACAGAGAAAAAGGAAATCTTTTTTTAAAATGTGGATTATTTTGATAAAATGGAGTCTATGGGAGACACCCATTCGGAGCTTTCTGGATAATGGGTTTCCGGATAACGGATCCCATATCTGTACATGGGTGCTGAGATTTATTTCTGCTAAGGTCACTGCATTACCTTGTTAACCATTCCCCTCCTAAATGATGGTTACTCTTTGAGTGAAGTTTGAGATATCACAGATAATTAGTCACATTTATAATGTAGCATGCATAATGGACAGACTGTAATAAACGGAACTAATGGGAAAAAAAGTGTATTAGAAAAATTGAACTAAACAAATTCACTATTTTTCTTTGTTACATGCTTAATTGTAGGTTCTAAAAAATAATATGATGTTATTTTTGTGTCTTGTTGTAATAAATTGATTATTTCACTTCATTCTTATAACATGGCCCTCTGCCACACAGCTTTACAGGGCACACACAACTAGGATTGCCACCTTTTCTAGAAAAAAATACCTATATATATATTTTTTTCCCCTCTATTAGTAACATTGGGATCAACCATAGTTTTTACCGGCCAGACTGGTAAAATACCAGACAGGTGGCAATCCTACACACAACATTTTCAACACAGACAAACAATAATGGCTCTCACTGAAGCACATACAAACCCTAGGATGAGGGCTCCCATGAGCTTACAGTCTAAATTGCGATGGGACCATATGGTAGAGATGCATACTTATACAGCTGTGTCTCACACTCTAACCTACAGCCCTTAATAACCCCCCGTTTGTGTCTGTAAATATATCCCTCTCCACCATCCCCCCCCCCCCCCCCCCCCCCCCCCCCCCGGCCCCGGCCCTAGGGTTGCCACCTGGCTGGTATTTTGCAGCAGGTAGAATCCTTCCTTTGCAGTTCTGGGTGCGGATCTGAGCCAGGGGGGCCCAGTCCGACCCTGAATATATTCATTATTTCCTGAAAAAAAATACCAGCCTTCCTATACATTTCTTTTTTTCCTATAAATAACATTGAGATCAACCATCAAAAATACCGGCCAGGCCAGTAAGATACCCTAATTATCATGTGGATAGGGTTGCCGGTATTTTTGATGGTTGATCCCAATGTTATTTATAGGAAAAAAAGATAAATGAAATATTTGAATTTTTTTCAAGAAAAGGTGGCAACCCTACATGTGGATAGCAGCTAGTGAATCTCAAACTATAGCCAAGACTGATAATAGAGAAAATGGAACATTTGTGGAAAGAACGGAGATTTCTCCACAAACAATGCAAGGTACAAATGCCATGGTATATATATTCTCCTAAAATTGCCTTTAAACGACGTGTTATAAAATGGACTTTATTTTTTACAACAAATCTGAGAAACAGGCTGTTAAACATGTCAGAATGACATCAATTCCTGTGTTGCTAACAAGTGAGACTTTAATAAAAAAATAATTTTCTTATTTAAATCACATTTTGGACATAAATATTAGCGGCGGTATTAGCGCACAGTATGAATACAGCTAACACGACTACACTGCGTTATCCAACACTAAGTCACCAGAGAAACACAAACCAGAGAAACCACCGGTAAACAAATAGTTAAATGCAAAGCCTTACCCCTTCACGTGACAGCACTACGACAACAATCCGACCAGCCCCTCTCTGAATCTTCGTTGTTTCACTGGTCATTCGTCGGCCAATCACACGACGCGGTATTCTGCATGCAAATATCCAGTAGTATCAGTAAAAGCGGCTCGCTGATTGGTTAGAGTGAAGAAGAGGCTGTCAATAGGAATACGAGTACCTCCATATATGGAAAAGCCTGGAAAGAGAAGGCGGTCTGAACGTACGTTATTGAATGCATGCTAATTTAACACCCTCTCACATGGAATTAGCATATTCTCTGTGAAAAAGAAGCGCGGATTGGCTGAAGCGAAAGCTTTTTTTTTTTTCATACTGCACATTGTGTATGCTATCAAAAAGAAGTGCGGATTGGCTTAAGGGAAAGTTTTTTTTTTTTTTTTCCGTCCTGGACTGTGTATGTGACAGTGCGTTACTTCTTGGCTGTGCCATACCCACTCTCGAATGTCTAATTGCCTTCATGTGTGGCCTTACAAATGCGCGCTTCAGCAAGCGATACACGCAACAATGCTTTCCCTCGGGGCTTCCTATTTATGTCATGCCAGGGCTTTGTACCAACAGTAATAGGAGGATTTATATTTGCCAGCGTGAGTTTTTTAAAAAATAAAGAAATACAATATATAGATATAGTGAATATTTGATCTTTTTCAGTGTCATTAATTTTCCTGTTGCTTTATTCTCTCCCACGTGAAGGGTTGCCACCTGGCCGGTATTTTTGATGGTTGATTCCAATGTTATTAATAGGAAAAAA
>CM044441.1:39235226-39282770 GCA_024363595.1 Xenopus borealis
TTTTTTTTTTTTTTTAAATATGAATAATCTGTTTTCTTTAATGGGTTATTATTATCTTTAGAACTGACACATCAAACATATTAGCAACCACGATACAATTACTCACAAACACTGCTGAAATAAAGGGCATCACAGCGACTTTATGTTGTAGTAATACTAACTCCACTGGGAAAATAAGTGTTGAGAGCATCAGTTGCTGTGGACATATCAAAGGCCACACATGAATGCAATTAGACTTCTCAACGGGAATGAGAATGGTACAAGAAGACAACTCGGTGTCACATTTAATATGCAGAAGACGGCAGAAACGTTTTTGCAGCCTATATACTAGTCTCTGTCCAATTTTTCAGTTCTCCCCAGTTTCTGCCACGTAAGGACATCCCATGGGCTTCTAAATGCACAGCTATTTACTTGTGTGTTATCCTGAGGTGTAAGAAGGAGCAGTTGTGGACATAAGGCACATTAGGAGTCCTGTTTACAGCCTTAACAGGGCAGAAATGAAGCTTCCTTGCACTTCTGAAAGCTATGCTCTTACCCTGAGTCAACAATGGAACAACTGGCAAAGGCACAAATTGTGCTTCGCTCTGCACTGTTGATAAACATAAGTGCTAACTGTATGGCATCCTAAGACGCCCGTGCCTACCTGATGACAAATGAACTCTTCAAATTTTAAGAACTCAAATATTTAGATGCTGTTAATAATGCAGTAATTGGCATCTTAATTAAACAGATAAAATCACAGTGCTTCGTCTGTGTCTCTCTTGGCCTTTAATGAAACATGCAGATATTCTAATTACTAATTAGAATTGCCAGAAGTATGAATCAAGCAGCCAAATAACATGTTTCAGTACAATACAGTAACTGACAGTATTTGCACTAGTTCAGTGTCAATTCACCACTAGTGTTTGTGTGTGTTTACATATAACAATGCTTTTTACTTTATTAAGAAAAGTTTAAAATACCAAGAGCCAAAATTTGAGAAGAACAAGCCCACAGGGTGTGACAGGGGAAGGGGGGGGGGGGGTTGAACCAGCCTGCTCTGTTTAGTGGAGAATGTGTCAGGTCATCTAAAGATGTGCTGGTCAGAGGTATCGCTTTCCAGAAATGTGCAATCCCTTCTCTCCACAATGGAGTCTGGAGATGCATTAAAGCAAAGTGTTAGTTTTAATTGCTTGCACTAAGCAGTAGGTAAGTATTTCAACAAGGTACATTTAAATATAAATGTTTACATTTGGGGGGGGGGGGTAATAGTACAAAGTATAACTTAGGAACAGGGTAAATCTGCCTATATTTATATAGAGAGTGAGAGGAAGAGAAAGTATTTATATAGAAAGAGAGAGGAAGAGAAAGGATTGATCTCTGTAGGGTTGAGCATTGAAACTAAGAAGAAATGCACATTATCAGTCTCAAATACTGTGCCTTAATAGAACACCCAATGCGTATATTTTAAGAAAGTGTTTTCAATCAAAGGGAATGCTATACGTTTTACAGCATCCAGTTGAGGACTGCAAATATTCACACAACTTAACATCAAAGAGGGGGACGGAAATCTGAACCTTACTCACCAACCCCACAGTGAGAAAGTCTGCTTTGTGTTTTACCAGTACCTACTCCTTTCAGAGAATGTGTTTTGAAGAAAGCTTTAACTTAAATGATATTTAAGTGCAATACCCAAATATAAATGTACTGGCAGAGATAAATACTATCTCTGTTTTTCTGTAGGGTTTTTATTTTATATAAATGGCAACATGCTCATTATTAAATCATAGTGCACAAAACAAATGTGGCACTCTTTAACATTGAGAAAAATACGTTTTTACTCATTTACTCTTCAAATGAGGTTCAGTCCTGCACTACAAGAAACACATTCAATTATATTTTAACTTTCTTTTATTTACCTAATTAAAGCTTTTTTTGAAATTACAGTTTTCTTGGGCATATGTTTTTATTCAATGTGATGTTCAAGAATTGAAGATCTACAATTTAAGCAATTTGAGGGCACTCTAATATTCACATGTAATCTTCACATTAATAGATTTCAATTTATTTTTGGTGCAAATAACCCCCAAAAAATTGCCTCAATTTAGGGCAAAAAGTACAAATTGCAATATATTATAAAGGGGTTTGAACACAAAACAAAACTTGACATGGTGGTATTATTAAAAAAAAAGTTGTATTTGCATAGTCAAAGGGTACAATTATAACATCACACTGTATTGACAACACAGAGATTTGGTCACATAAATTTACAATGTATATATACATACTACCACAGACAAATAATAGGATACTAAGGATAACGGAAAGCGGATATTCCTGCCTGTAAGTGAGAATCACCCCGACGTTTCGGCTGAAAAAGCCTTTCTCAAGGGGAATTCAGGTTCAGTCCTGCACTACAAGAAACACATTCAATTACATATTACCTTTCTTTTATTTACCTAACTAAATCTTTTTTGACATTGCAGTTTTCTTGGGCATATGTTTTTATTCAATATGATGTTCAAGAATTGAAGATCTGCCAAGAAAAAAAATACTCCTGCATTTTGCCTTTGATATATGTATTTTTCTAAGGCATTGTGTAATGATAAGGGGACAAGGGATTTTGTAAATGTGAAGATGTTTCTTGGTTCCCATTACAATCTGTTGCTGTTTAAGCATAAAAGATGTTTTACCAAACAAATCTGGTCTGTAGGGATAAGGTACTTGCACAGGCGCTTGAATACTCGTATTTTAGTCTCCATCATGTCCAAGTATTAAAGTATTTTTTTATCCATAATTTGTGCTGGAATTAGCCTAAAAATCCAACTTATTTTGCAAAATCCAAAAAAATCTGGGTTTTTCGGGAAAAAGCCTGAGAAATCAAGCAATATGGGAAAAAAAATCAGATATATGCGGATTTTTAAGCAGTGTATTTGGCAAATGCACTGAAACATTAAAGGAACAGGAGATATTGAGTGCCGCACGATGGATCGTCGCCATTTCGCCATTTCAGAAGAGGAGCGCATGCAGAAATTCGGTAAGTAGTTTCTTATTAAAAACTTAGCGATTTTAAAGATTTGTCTCTCTTTTCATTTATTTTCATTAAAAAAGAAACACATTTTAAAAAAATGACGTTACTGTTCCTTTAACACTGGACTCTCCAGTTCATTTCTTATGTCAGCTCTTTGAATCGTTGTCCTAATCCCTTTAGCACTCTGTCCCTCAGGCAACAAAAAAGATTGTTGGTTCCATGGGAAGGTGATTGTGCTTGACAAATTCTGTTCTGCAAAATAAACAATAAAAAAAATGCAAGGCAAACAATTTCTCCTTTGCATGTTTTTAATGTGACTTTTTCAAACTGCTAGGTGCAAATGTAATAAAAGGAAAAATGCACACATTCTCCTTGTACAATGTAATATTAATCATTAAATAATTATCACATTGTGAATTTTAGTTTTGCTTAAAGGTGGGGTATTTCTTAATGCAAAAATAAAAACTGTTTACATTTTATTACATACACTGTGCATTGGTGCAAAATATAAAATTTTCTGAATCTTTCACTGTCCAATAGGGTCACTGAATACTTTGTTAGTTCACAAATATTAAATTATTTGCAGTTTTACATTGTGTATGTTTTTCCCCTTATTACATTATTGCCCTACGTATCTGCAGTCTGCACCAGTGCACAATGTAATCGAAACTGAAAAAGTAGCATTGCTATAGAATTTGGGATTCTAATAATTTTGTCCGAGTCCAAAAGATGAATATGTTAATATTATATAGCTTTCAAGTCTGAAAAAACAATACTAATCATATTTAAAATATATAATATGATGAATAAAGGTATTATAAAAATGCTGTTGGTGTAGAATTTTTTTCTGAAAATAAATTGGGTTGGGAGATTTCAGTTAGTAATACATTTTGTCTTATTTTCAAATTTCATTTCATAATTGAATCTTTGTTAGTAACCATAACAGTGTAAATTTTAAGCAGTGCAAGGTTCTGAATTCTTGTATTTTTTTCCCTCATTGTGCAGTTTCTTTTCATATAATAAAACATTTATTTAATATTTATTATGCTATGTAAAAACCAGAGGGCTCATACATCACCAGGCTTCGCGTGTATAAAAATGACGTAAAAAACAGTGTAACAATTTTATGTGTTTTTTCTTAAAGGAGAACTAAACCCCCGGCTAATAAAAACCCCTACCCTCCATAGTCCCCCTCCCTGCTCCCCCTGCACAGGTGTTAACACAAGTAAATGCCCCTAAGCCGGTAATTAACCCTAGTTGCAAAGTCAGCGCACGGCTGCCATCTTCCGATACTTCGGAAATCTGTGGGTCTTCTTCCCTTTGGCTATTTCTGGGACTTTCGTCACATGTGCAGTTGTTTTGGACCAGAACATTGATACAACTGTGCAGGCGCCGATACAACACTTACTTACTGAAGATTACCAAAGTGCTGAAGATGGCCCCCGTAAACTCCACTGCGCTGATTCTGCAACGAGGGGTAATTACCGGCTTAGGGGCATTTACTTGTGTTAACACCTATGCGGGGGGTGCATGGTGGAGGAACTATGGAGGGTAGGGGCTTTTATTAGCAAGGGCTTTAGTTCTCCTTTAAAGCGATTTCCCTCGGAAGCAATGTAAAATAACAACGGCAACGCATAGCGTAAAATTAAACACACCATGCACTATTGTACACTGTTTTTTCAGTGAATTTCATTTTACACAGCATAATAAATATGCCCCTTATAAACTATTCCAAATACATTGCAGCCTTGGTCAGCCTATGATCTGATAAAGACTTCCAGTTGTTCAGGCAATTCTTTTCTGCTTACTGGTCATATGTGGGGCTCCATGAATGAACAGATTCTGGCACCATCCCATCACAGGTAATGAGCCACAGCAGAGAAATCAGCATATTAACAGAAACATCAGCCAAGCCAGAACTTGATCCAGCTGCACTTCACTGTAGTGATTGAATCAGTAGAACCAGTGCCAATCAGCCCAAAACATGTCAAAATTGTCCAGAGCAAATGACATTTGTTTAATAAAGGAAGCTTTATTTTTATTTCATGGTCACAGTGGTTTTCCACTGATGTTCATCTGTATTTATTTCAGATCTCCATGTGAGGACTTTGTTCATTCTTTTGCTAATAGGCTGTTTGTTTTCTTTTTGTTTAAAAGAACATGCTGTGATCCTTCTTGTTACAGAGAGAATGCACACATTATTCCAACCATGGGTAACACAGAAGAGGAATGGTACATTCAGTACATAACAATCTAGTTGTTTTAGTGCTGCTGTGTATGAAATGCACCAAAGACATTATCCAATATGTTCCAGTTGTTTACACTTTGCAGGGGGTATCCAGCCACTTTTCGACTCTAACAGCAAGAGCAACTGAAAAAAATAAAGATAAAAAAATGGAAAGGTTTTGTTTGCTGTTATTTATTTAAAAAACAGCACTGGAGAAATTTGGAAGTCTACCAGCAAACTTCAAAATACTTCTGTACACTTGAGTAAATACTTAATAGCTATACTAATACTGGATACAGACCTTTGTTGCTTAAGCTTTTGTAGACTACAACTAAAAAATGAACCTCAAATAAAATGGGATGTGGATGATGTGACTTACGGTATACTGCACTTCATTTTTATAAGTTTTTCACACCACAAACGTGACATTTACATTAAACCAAAAAGGCAATAGTGGCCATGGCCCTATCTGATGTACAATGTTGATCCATCGGGGTGACTGTACTTGGCACACTATTTAGTTATCAGTTATTTAGATTGGCCCAACACTATTTTACTTATTTTACTATTTACTAAGCACTTTTACAGAGATTATACTACATTCACCCTGCCAAACTTCCGCACTGGCCTAGGGCCCACAGTGGCACTTCAGCTGCATGTGTCTCAGTTGGTAATCACTAAAGCATATTTTGGCTACTTTATCATGGTCTTAAATTCTATGATAAAGCCATCTATCAAGCAAATGGAAATACACCATTGAGGGACAGTGTTTATTTACCATAGTATCTGTTTTTCTCACATATTTCCTTTCAAAAAATTATTAATCTAATGTTCCTTGTAAGAAAATTCAAGAAGGTAGCCATTTAAATTACACCAGGGGTCCCCAACCTTTTTTTTACCTTTGAGCCACATTCAGATATAAAAAAGAGTTGGGGAGAAGTATAAGCATGAAATATTTCCCTGGGTGATTCAAAATAAGGGCTGTGATTGGATATTTCAAAGACCCTATATGGACTGGCAGCTTACAGGAGACTGTTTGCCAGTACGCTTGGTTTTTAATCCAACAAAACTTGCATCCAAAGCCAGGAATCTAAAAATAAGCACTTGCTTTGAGGCCACTGGGAGCATCAGCCAATGGGCTGGTGAGCAACATGTTGCTCATGAGCCACTAGTTAGGGATCACTGAAGATCACCTATGAAAAGGTGCAGTGACTTCTTTATCTGTAATTTCTAGCCTAAGTCAACTTTTGCTATGCTTTACATTACACTTGTCTTATAATTTATAATAGACCCTTCTATGCAGTGTGCATTGGTCCCACAGCACTTTCACAGCCTTACAAAAGCTTGAAGATGTCTGGCTAAAAATATTTTTTTACAGATTTGCTTGCGCAACATGACTAAACAAAATTGACTGTAATGCTAATAGACATGTATAGCTGATTCTGTGATCACACCACCATGTATTTTTACAAAGGACTGTGATTATTGACCAGCCTCAACAGTGCAGACCTTGTTCTCAGGTTCTAAAGTTGATTTTTGAAAAGGCCCATTTTGCATCCTAGTGGGTTTATTTTCCTGTACTTCAGGATAATGCAATTTCACTCTTTTTGGGACACATCATAATTTCCTTACCGGTTGTATTTACCAGAGAGATCTATATAGGCACACGGACATGGTACAAGACAGATCTATTATATTGGATAAATTATGAATTCACTTGATAAAGTTGACTAAACCCTTGCTTAGCTTCACTCTTATATCATGATTATCCAAGGTATCATTATTTAGACACCTTTCATGAATAGCCAATGCTATAACCCCCTCTTACCTTTCCACATTCAACTTTAGTCATTTCTTCTCTTCATCTATATTAATTTTTGGGGCTTTGCCAGCCAAGTGAAATTGTACTTAAGCAGACAAGTTGAACACAATCAGAAGAAATTTCAATATAGTGTTACTTAGTTCAAATGAATTATCCATGAGCTCCTGGGCTATTCTATGAAAGATACACTATATAATCAAGCTCCAGCATATTAAGTGGATTGCACCATAACAATACACTAAGTGTTTGTCTGTCATTGCTCTTTAGAGTAGACTCGGCAGTCTAAGAGATTGAATTTCAGTATAATTGAGTGACTTTCCCATTTACAAATAAGGATAACACTGTTACCCTGTCTGCTCCCATAGCAGCTTTGTTTTACTCAATTAGTTCTCAGACTAAAGTTTATTCATCTCTTAACAGGGTAATACATGTAAATACATGTGGCCCTCCAAAGGATTTTATAGCCCCCCTACTTGCCCAAGGGTTCCATAGACATATATCATGGCATCAACAGTTTGGTCCATACAACTAGACAGCATCAAGAATGCCATAACAGAAACGCCATATGAGGCAGTTCCAATTTTCTATATCGGATAAATAAAATATCTGGTAAAGAAAAATGTCCAGCACATAATAAAAGAAATAAATTCTTTAAAGGAAATTCAGTGGACAGTAAACCCTAGTAAGAATTTGGATATGTTTCTCCATTAACACTTCATTTTATTCATATATCAAATAAGGAGGATACAGTTTCACATTCTTCATAAATGTACACCTGTAGCCAAGTTGAACATGAAACCTCCATGACAGTGAAATTTAGTGCAACCCACAGCATTTACATAAGGACATTTTGCACAAATGATTGCTGGTGACTGGTTGGTAATATCCAGCCCATAGTAATATTAATCAGAAGAATATTATCATCTTATTTAATTTCTAAATGTTTGTCCTTTATTTAACATATCTAAAAATGATAAAGAAATATAAGTAAACCAGTGGTATTCTGAGTACAAATAGATGCACAAATATATTCAGAGGGTTCTCCAGTCATTCAAATTAGAAAATTGCAGGCATTTTCACTGCCCATAAATTGCATGGCTATTCTATACTTTGTAGCTTTCTGGATAACAAGTTTACAGTTCCCATGCCTGAAGTTAAATGTAGGTAAAAAATTATACCTATGAATTGATCAATCAAATATGTGGAGAATAAAAGCCTGGGATGATATAAAATTCTAAATCAACCCCCATCCCATAAAGAAGCACATCAGAACACAGAAAGGATTGTGTAAAATCCCTTTATCTTCACATTTAATCAGCTTTTGGGCTTCAGCCAACTGTCTTATAAATATAGGATATGTTTTGTTTTCAGGATATGAATCACCTAGATATATAGCACATCTACTTAGGAGTAAAATAAACCTGAGTGATTTATACATTTTGATTTATGAAATGCAGCACGTACGGCAAACGCCATTCTCATGCCAAAGACTTGACAATGTTCCAACCCTCAGGCCTGTAGGATATATTCCATTTTGATTCCACACAATGTAAATCTGTTAATGCGGAGAACAAAAGTAACTGATTAATATTATCCCTTCCAAGAGCTATTGACATATTATTGATAAAATATGTTTTGCTTCTGGGGTGAAAAATGGAGCCCAAACTCTCTATGGGATGGGATGTTTTTCTGTTTATCTGTTCTGTAATTTAGAACTCCATACCTTAAGTCTACTAGAAATCATGTAAACATTAAATTAACCCAATAGGCTGGTTTTGCTTCCAATAAGGATTAATTATATCTTAAATTGGATCAAGTACAGGGTACTGTTTTATTATTAAAGATAAAATAGAGTCTATGGGAGATGGCCTTTCCAAAATTCAAAGCTTTCTGGATAACGGATCCCATACCTGTATTTATCTCTCTCTCATAGCAGTTTTGCACTAGATCTGTTATAACTACTGGAACAGCACTAATTGTGTCTGAGGCTGACAATTAAAAATACTATCTTAAAGTTAAATGTGCCCAGAGCAGAATGCATACATAACGTCTCCTGTAGGGAGCTTTTTGTGGTCCTGCTGGAGTGCGGTCTAAAGCTGGCCATAGACGTAACAATTACGATCTTTCTCGGAAAAGATCTTTCCAAGAAAGATCGTTCGTTTCAACACACACATGTAGAGCTGAATCGTCAAATATACAGGTAGAAACAATAGAATTCTACCTGTATCTGACGATTCAGCACTAACAATGGCCGATGTTCAGGGTGCCTTCAAAGGCATCCAATCAAAATTTTCCGTCCAGCCCGATCAACCAGCCGACCGATATCTTAATCTTCTGACGATATCAGTCGGCTCAGTTCCCACCATACACGCATCGAATATCGTACGAAAATTCGTTTCGTACAATATTATCTGTGCGTCTATGGCCACCTTTAGAGGAGGTGCTTGATAAGCAATGGTTGCAGGAGGATAATAGGGGTTATATACAAGTGTTAGGGCACTAAGTTCTTTAAAGGAAAACTATACCCCCCGAACAATGTAGGTCTCTATAAACAGATATTGCATAAAACAACTTATATGTAAAACCCTGCTTTATGTAAATAAACCATTTTTATAATAATATATTTTTTTAGTAGCATGTGCCAATCATAAATAGAAAATAGCCATTTTAAAAAATAAGGACAGCCTCCTGGGATCCTAGGATCCAACGGTGCACACAAACATGCCAAATAAACTATAAAGTTAGGTCACATGAGCCAATTAACAGACAGAGTTGTGTCTTTTGCTTCCACTCTTCTTCCTGTTACAGTTAGAGTTGAAATATTTCTGGTCAAGTGATCTTTGAGGCAGCACACAGACCATCATGAAATTCAAAAATTCATTTTCGGGGTATAGTTTTCCTTTAATATACATTTATAGAGCACATGAAGCAGGGGGATATAAAAGCGATGTTCACCTTTAAATTAACTTTTAGTATGATGTAGAGAGTGATATTCTGCCATTGGTTTTCGTTTGTTATTATTTGTGTCTTTCTTTTTAATTTTGTAATGACCCTAGCAACCATGGTCCGATTTGAATAAGATACTGGAATATGAAAAGGAGAGGTCTAATTAGAAAGATGAGTAATAAAAAGTGGCAATAACAATCAGTTTGTAGCCTTACAGAGCAATTGTTTTTAGATGGGGTCAGTGACCCCCATTTGAAAACTGGAGTCCGAAGAAGAAAGCAAATAATTTAAAAACTATAAAAATTAAATAATGAAGACCAATTTGAAAAGTTTCTTAGAAATGTCCATTCTATAACATAGTAATAGTGACCTTAAAGGCAAACCACCCTTTTAAGTGCAATGAATCCAGAGCAAGGTGCAAGTCACAGCACCGCTATAGTGAAGATAGTAAGTACAGGGGCCTGCTGTGTCCTATGCTTGCCGGGACTCCATAACTGAATGATACACAAGTTAGTGGAAGGGTAGGGGATGCCTATATGATGCCCCCACCCTCATGGGTAGAGCTCTACCAAACACAGGTAACAACTGTATTTCTCCGGGCGGTGCAGTTTGTTGCAGTACATTTTGGAGTTCAAATGCTGTAAATGCCAATGTGGTTACTCAGCACAGAGAAGTGTGCAAAATGTAAAGACAGGGATGTTTGCCTCATACTCCTGTTATAAAGGTATAAAACATTGACAGTTTACTGGGCAGTAGAGTTATAATTGCTTGATACAATAAATACTAGTCCACTACATCTAGAGACCAAATGTATTTAATACTGCTTCTGTATACAGAGTACTAACCTATGAGCAAGAAATAAGGCTCAGTGCCTCTCCCACTTATAATAGAAAAACCATACGGGCGGGAGACGGGTAGAAAGTAGAACATTGGTTTTCTGCCTGTATTTCTTTTTCCTCTATAAATTGCAAGGAATTCCAACTAAAGATTTCCTGCGATATACCGTCATTACAGATAAACATGGACTTCATACTGTATTTTATAGTAAAACATCACATTTATCTGTAATCAATTTATGACTCTTTCCCAGTCATTAGTTATTTTACAAAGCGGACTAATGGCCAAGCCAAAATGAATATGTGAATAAAAAGAGCAATAATACACAAGAACAATAAGTGTATGATAATGTTTGCTTTCATCGCCCTTGTTAGGAAGGCTCATAAAATGATTTTATATTACATCTTAAACCATTTTAGTGCTTTGTGGTCATTCTGTTGGGTTTATTAGAAGCAGCGTTCACAACGTGACAGCTGCATTTTATATACATGCCGGGAACACCACTGCCTTTAATTTAAGCCTCAAAGTTCAGCTCTCTCGTTTTTTTACAATATGTGAAATTTGGCATTCCTGGGTTTCCGGGCCGTGTTAACTAAGTTGTGATATGGAAAATATATCAGCCGCACAGTGGGAGTGTAGGAAAAGAAACTGACTGCAGGGGGAAGTGTTGATGGCTGACTGGGAAAATAACAGCTACTCCAGAGAATTGTAATTTACTGTATAGTGAAACTGTACATCCTCCGCCATAAACATTGCAGACTGTCAGGCCACATTACAGTTGTTTATTCAGATTGCTATGTTTTGTTGCTCTACAACTCTCATCATTGTCTGCCTGCAATAGCCTTGGCAAGTAAGGTTCTAGATTAAATGGGATGCAAATATAAAATCCAGTATTTTATTGCAGATTTCAGTTCATTAATTAGGCGTGTCCATGATTTTTCACATGATCTTATAACCTTATGCTAAAGAATATGGGAGTTTCAGTTTAAGGGCATATAGCATAATCCCTTGCCAATCGAATGGCCAGATGCTGTTAATTATATTAAATCTTCGTTCTCTGGATTATCAGGTATGAAAGGAATGCTGATATATTTGAGTGCTTTTTGTGTCATGGGCATGCAAGGCCTGCTGTATTTTTATTTAATTTTGTCTTCTGGGATTCAAAAATTTAGATGGATTATTATTTGTACAACTGTAAGGGGATTTACAGGCTTTTAGCCCTCAAATTTGACCCACGAATAATTGGTGAATAAAAATTCAAAGGATCAAAGGATTTTACAAAAAATTCGTACGAATCGAATATTCTCAGTGTTCGATCGTATGAATTCGGTAGGTTCAATGTGGCGAAGTAGGCAGTTGAATAAAAATTTAAAGGGCAAGTTCTTCGACTGGCGAGTAGTCGAGCGATTGAATATATATTTATTCGATTTATTCAATGCGACCGAATATTTCATATTCGATGGTCGAAAATACTTAATTTGCATATTCGAATAGTCGCACAATCGAAAATAGACTATTCGATCGCATATTCGAATCCTTCATACGAATTTAGTAAATCTGCCCCCAAGTAAGAGGGTATATATTTTTAAATGATTGTCTAACTTTCAGTTGCAGTCAGTAGATGGCAGCAAACACTAAGGTTGGTCACAGATAGGAATACCCTGCAAACCACTATAGAGGGTTGGGATAGAGGAAGAGGCATAAGGAACCTATATAAGAGTTACAATAGATGAAGAACTTCTTTGTCTCATGTAAGGTCAAGTGGATGTTCAAGTTGGTGCATCCTTAGATTAGGTTCTAGTGGAGCAGACTGGCATATATGAGACTAGCTAGTGACAGGTAGGTATCTGTGGAGGTCAGAGGCAGCTGTTGCTCTACCACGGAGATTAGTATGAGTACTGACCAAATGATAAAGGTGAAGAGCCCATGTTGCTACTGGGATTGACTGCAGGAGGCCCGGCAGAGAAATGTTCAACATGGTAAAGAGTGCAAACAGAATAGTGTCTCTCTGGGTATAGCTTCTAATAGCTTTGCCAAGTAGTAGGGGAGGGAGTAGGGAGGAAGATTAGGAAATTAGGTTTTAATTTGCAAATTACTGGAACTCACTAGTAATTACTTATATCCAATATAAAAAATCAGCTACTATCAGATTATGATCTGAAGGTCGGAGCATTGCTAAACAATCATGGGCCTAAGTTATAAATACATATACACACAAATACACATACATGCCTTAATGCAGTCTGACCTCGTTCAGGATCAATGTCATGTGCAGAATCAAACCAATTCATTTACTTCCAAAAACTACTTGTGGTTTATCTAGAGACCAGATACACAGCAAAGACCTCTATCATTCTGAAGTCTGACAGTGTCTGTCATTGTTCCTAAATATCTGATCCATATACCTGATAGTTGCAACCTGTATAGTAAACCTAAAACCCTCTTAAAATATAAAGCTTTTTGGGGGAAACTATGTGCTTTCTAAAGTGACAGCACATGGGATTATTCTGTGCAATAGTAACTGTGATCCTGTGCCCATTGTGACTGTATACATAACAATATTGTAAGGTAAGGAGGGGCCAAAGCAGACACCTATGTATTACAAAAAGTCAGCATAGACTGTGACTATCACTGGGTGGGACATAAGCTGAATATATAATGACTCCTAGACCACCACCCCTAGTCTGTTATTATCCAGTACAAATACCATAAAAATAGCATACACATTCAGCAAGGCTATGTAATGTTTAATGTCACATTAATAAATGCAGCCTGGCTTAGAATTTTGTGTTTAATGTCGGTTACACCACAGGTTGCATCCTCTTGGTACTCGCAGGACTGAATAAAGGCAATTTATTCCGTTTTATATTTCTGGCAAAGACTTGGGCAAGGATTGTAGTTTAAGTACTGTATAAATCTAGTGTTTGGCACACAGAAGCAACCGCTCTCTGTATTTTCCCATGTGCATCTCTTTCACTATATTTTGCCCACAATTTGTAACTTAAAAGTTAATTACTGTTGCACTTCAGTGAATCTATTTGCTTCATTTATAGCTAGGTGATAAATTCTGGCCACCAGCGTAGAGGATATTAAAACCAGGGCATTTCCTCTTTCCTGCACAATTCTTTTGCCTATTTTAGGGAGGTAACTGGTTTTAATTAATTGTTCCCCAGCAGGCCCATAGAAAATGCATGGTGTCTATTCCTGGCTCTGGCATCTATCACAAACATATTGTGCCCTCTCATTTAACTCTTAAAGTCCAAAGTGCTTCTGTGCTTCTGAAATGCAAACAGCCATTGTAGGTCACTGGCAAGAATAAAAGGCAACCAAAAACATTGTCTCGTTTTAGGGCATGTGGATGCTGTGATGCTTCCTACAACCTAAAGGCAATTAAACTAGCTTTTGTTATGCCAAAACACCATGGCATCTCCAAGTTTTCCAGTGTGTGGTACATGCACTGATGTGAAAGTGCATGCCAGAGACATTGAGAAAGAGGGCCAGGTCAAACAAGCACAGATTAGAGGATTGAGCCATTATTTGCAGTTGTTCAATGCTGGCTAATTATACAACAAGATAACAGCTTCACAAATTATAGGTAGGAATCAGTGGAGATACACTGTCTTCAGCATTTACTAGTAAACAATAACAGCACCATGTATATAAAGGATAATACTATACAGTTACGGGATCTGTTATCCAGAAACCCGTTATTAATAAAGCTCCAGCTTAAGAGAAGGGCAACTGTAAGAGACTCCATTTTCATCAAATAATGTGAACTTTCCTTTCCTCCCTTTTTGTAATAACTGAACAGTATCTTGTACTTGATCCAAACTAAGATATAATTAATCCTTACTGGAGTCAAAACAATCCTGTTGTGTTTGTTTAATGTGTGCATGAATTTTTAGTAGAGATATCCAGGTTATGGAAAGACCCCTTATCCAGAAAACCCCAGGTCCCGAGCATTCAGGATAACAAGACCCATGTTCAAGCCCAGCTTAATCCCAGTTAAAACAGGTCTGGCTATCCAGATGCACACAGGCACTGTGTATATGTAGTTAGTACAATGACTTCTTGAAAAAAAAAGCCAAAACCTCACACTTCTATCATTTTTGCAAAATTTTCATAAAACATAATTTATTTTCATGGAAATCTATCATTTTACAAATCAAAAATATGGTTCATTCTTATTTATCTGATGATGCTAAGATTATCTTTTCTTTGGATATAGTTGGTTTGAGTTTTTACTTGCCCTGGAGGTGATGGATGGAGGCTTGGCTCCTACAAGCCTGGTTGTGGTTCCTTCTGTTTAACATCTACTGGCTGCTTTGTCTCGCATGCAAATGACTCCTAATTAGGCACAAAAACACACAGAACACAGAAACATGATGTCAGTGCGAGCAGCTAAAAGACATTTCAGAGTTACGCTGACCCCATTTTGTATCTCTAATTCACCGTTATATGTTGGTTATACTATAGCAATCTGCTGATGTGCACTTACAACCTATAGAAATCAGAGAGTAAAAGTGATGGCATAAACAGAGCCACTGGGCTGCCAAACTGAGAAAGGTGATCAGATTCTACCACAATGAAACTGGGCACAGTTAAATACTTAATACCCCTGAGTTCACAGTTACACTGTTGGGGTTATTGTCTGTGTTATTTCAGTTTTCATATTGTTATACATGGTACAGGTAACATAGTAAGTTAGGCTGAAAAAAGACTCACGTCCATCAAGTTCAACCTTTTTAACTTTTTTTTTTTTTATTTTAACTGCTAGTTGATCCAGAGGAAGGCAACAAACCCCATCCGAAGCCTCTCCAATTTGCCTCAGAGGGGGAAAAAATTCCTTCCTGACTCCAAAAAGGCAATCGGACTAGTCCCTGGATCAACTTGTATAATGAGCTATCTTCTATATCCATGTATTCCCTCACTTGCTAAAAAGCCATCCAACCCCTTCTTAAAGCTATCTAATGTATCAGTTTCAGGGAGAGAGAATTTCACATCTTCACAGCTCTCACTGTAAAAAACCCCTTCTGAATATTTAGGAGGAACCTCTTTTCTTCTAAACGGAATGGGTGACCTTGTGTCAGCTGGAAAGACCTAAAAGGTATGGGATCCGTTATCCACAAACACGTTATCCAGAAAACTCTAAATTATGGAAAGGCATCTCCCATATACTCCATTTTATCCAAATAATCCAAATTTTTAAAAATGATTCCCTTTTTCACAGTAATTATAAAACAGTACCTCCTACTTGATCCAAAGATATACTTATTAATCCTTTTTGGAAGAAAAAACAGCCTGTTGGGAATATTTCATGTTTAAATGATTTTCTAGTAGACTTACTAGAAGATCCATTATATTATGAAGATCCATTATCCAGAAAACTCCAGGGCCCAAGCATTCTAGATAACAGATCCCATACTTTATACTTATGGCAGTGTTTCTTTGTGCCCTGTTTGTCTTCAACTGCCTGGAGGGCAGCAGTTTGCTCATGGCTTCCATACCAACATTCCTATCCCTGTTGATGCGTATGCCACTCATAGTCACAGTTCCTACATTAACACTCAACAGATTCACCACATACGGTGTTATAAGCAATAGGAACAACCTCATATGGAGTCCTGCAGTTCCTGTAATAAATTACCTACAGGAACACAGTTCCCTTAAGATCTACAGATGCTGCCAGAGGCTTTTCCCAGTTTTCAGGTCTGGAAAATATATCAGCATCTCTATTTAACTGAATATATGAAAGAGGACTATGCTCTGCAGATATCTGGGGGTTTAAATAGACTAAATGATAAATTAATTATAAACATTTACAAACTTCCATACTCACATTTCGATACTGGAGTCTGGGAATGGCCTTAGTAGTATAATTGCAACTGTGTCCAGTAATCCCACACAAACTTTGCAGGACCAGAAGTCTTGTAGAAGTCTGGACCAAAGCCACCCCTGTGGTTACACCAGGGCATACAAGTTATCAAACATTTTCTGGATGACCCAAACATCCTGCCTTAATCGGAAGGCTTGTCCCCATTAATCTTAGGCATTGTGTACACTATTGAATAATGGAGGCTGCAAAACACATTCTCATTGTAAGGAATATGCTAGTGATGGATTTTCAAGGTGATGTCCCCAATTTCCAGTATGAGAGCTGTCCCATTATACAGAATATTGCACATTCAATAGTAGCAAATCAAATCATCGGTATTCCATACTGCAGCATCTCCTCTTGCATTAAAAAAATCACACCATAGAAACTTGTCTTATATATTAAACGTGTATCTGCTATTTGCATAGACAGCTCAGATCTTGTCTTGTGCCCTTACTTGACGCAATAGGTTCTCATCTCAAACTGGGAAGTCGGCCAAGATTTTGCAATAAGCAAAAGCTCCATAAATAATTAACTGTCTCAGTCAATAAAAAAAAACCCAGGATCCAGTGGCAATAAAGAACCCTGCCCTGGGATTGCAAAATGCCTTTCAATATTAACAATTTTAGGAGATTGTTACAATTCTCTCTGATTTCATTTCAGACTGTTAGTAAGGATGTATTAGTTTAATTAGACAGTTCATGCAGTACTTTCTATCATACAGATACAGTAAAATAGGCATTGTAGGCATGAGCAAGGGAAGTTGTGCTATAAAGCAACTTACAGAAGAGCAGCTGTGACGGGAATACAAGGAATGTATATATGGAACTGTGCGGGCTGAAGCTTCTTGGGGCAGCAGAGCAGGGGGCAGCATTAGGGTGACAAATATTGCTATGAAAAAGGGGAGTCTAAATCCAAATAGTGTAAAAACCTCTAGTGCATAGTCTGGGCAAAGGTATAAGAAGAAAATAGGCAAAGGCAACCGTACAGGTGGCAACCCTAATGGCAGCAGTAAATCCTAGTGGCCTTCAAGTTCTGGAACCATGCTTATTTCTTGACAGGGCACTACCTGCATGGAGTTTATGGTGGCCATTACTAACTCCAGGACAAAGTCACAACTTATGTGGGTCATTTATATATGCAAAGTATGTAGCCCTGGCTGGTGCAAGCTACAGCGGAACCCTGTACTTCAGGGGTCCCCAATCACCGGGCAATGGATCAGTGGCGGGCCACAGGCTGTGATGAATTGGGCCACCTCTGGTCTCAGCTGCTGACTATAATAGCTGCAAAAACAATGAGAAAGGCCCTAACTACCTGCAATCCCAGTTCCCTGATGCACCATTGCTATAACAACAGCTGTGCGAAGACCAGGAATCTTTCTACTGATCGTGATAAGGACCCAAACAGTGTTGGACTGGTCCACAGGGATACCAGGAAAACTCCCGGTGGGCCCAGGTGTCAGTGGCCTCTTGCTTCTAACAATTTGGCCTATTTCATGTTCATTCCCTATTTCTTTATGTGGAAAAAGAGGCTTAATAATGGAAGAATAGAGTGTAGTAAGTAGATCTAAAAGAATAGGAGAATAAATAGGTTGTTGATAAGTGAGGAGAGAAAGAATAATAGTTTGGAAAGTTGGGCCCCTGGTCTAAGGTTTTCTGGTGGGCCCCTGGCATCCCAGTCCAACCCTGGACCAAAATACTGTTTGGAGAATTTTGTTGCTAAGCCTGAAATGAATCCAGGCATCTACACCCCTGTTGTAAAAATTGTCTTCTTTGAAAATGGTCTGTGGTACTAAAAAGGTTGAGAACTGCAGCTGTACTTACCATTTGGCCTATAGCAGGTCAGGACAGGGTTGGGACAGGACTGTTTTATTATTACAGAGAAAAAGGAAATCATTTTTAAAAATATGGATTATTTGGATAAAATTGAGTCTATGGAAGATGAGCTTTCCATAATTCGGAGCTTTCTGGATAACGGATCCCATACCACTTGCATTTGGGGTCATAGTAAATGACCACGTGTTTATCAACATTGACCATAGTAGATATGATACTAGGACAGTAGGACAGGTGCTAGTATAAATAGTGCTACAGAACATATTGGTCTGTATAAATCACATTGCACTAAATCTGGTTCCATTTATTAGACTGACTTATTGTTTGCCTCGACTACAAAGTCTCCATAGCAACACTACCGTCTATTTTTACAGCCAAGAAAATATGGCAGTTCCTTTTCATCTGTATAAATGTAAAAATCACCAAAAATGAATCAGAAAACATTCATCATAATCATGCAGCTCCGAACAATGTTATGCTGTACCTGCGAAGAAACTCAAGGAGAAACCAAACAGAAAGTCTAATTGCAATTGACTTCTCCCAAGTTGCTCTGCTGTATAATGGCACATTAGCTCAATCTGAACTGTCCCAACTACAACTAAATGTTAGTAGAGTTCAGCCGTGGATGTTATACTGGCAATAGCAGTTAAACAACAAGTATATATTAACATATGCAAGGGTAATTTGTGCTTTTAACAACATTTAATCCCAATGGGGCCCTTGTGGTGCTGGTGGCCCAGAGCCAATGCCCTGCCCTAAAACTGTCTGTGCTTATACCAATAAGGAGCATTTGTAGCTGGTTTGGCTCAGGCAACACACTGTACATTTCTCTTCCACTCCTCATTCCTGCTCATTTGTATGGTCTGTCAGAATCAGTTCTGGGCTGGAAATATGATTCACTCAACATGCCCACTGCAACTCCCAGTTACTTCATATGTGCAAATTACATTTGTCTGGCAGTAAAGGTCAATGTTGGATGAAATGATTGCTTTTAGAACAGAGGGAAATCAGGAGAAATAAATAAGACTCCATTCATGGCAACTCGTTTTACAGAGTAACAAATGTCATCTGAGAGACTTTAAAAATTGACATCTTAATAGGTTTTGCAGTTTAGCAGTTACAGCTGAACATTTTACATAAAGAAGTGACAATCTCTTGTGTACTGCAGGTACAGCTATGCAGCCTTACTCACATGTACACAATATCCTCTATTTGCTGCTCCAAGCAAAGCACAGGGATTAGTATATTGTTTGCATGGAAAATTCCAGGGTATCTGCAATGGGCTGTCCATATCCAGCATCTATTGTCTTGCCATAATAAAAGGGATTGTTCATCTTTGAGTTAACGTTTAGTATGATGTAGAGAATGATATCCTGAGACAATTTGCAGTTGGTTTTCTTATCATATTTGGTTTTTGAATTACTTAGCTTTTTATTCAGCAGCTCCCCAGTTTGCCATTTCAGCAATCTGGTTGTTAGCGCCCAAAAAACTCTAGCAAGCATGCCTTGATTTGAATAAGAGACTGGAATATAAATATGAGAGGGCCTGAATAGAAGGAAAGACAAGTAATGCAAAGCAGAAATAAGAATACATTTGTATCCTTTTTTTTTTTTTTTAAAGATGTTTTTATTGAATTTTCAAACATAACATAAATCAAAACAGTAAGACCCCTTAAGAAGAGGTATATGAAAATGAAAATAAAGAAGGAAAGAAAAAGAAAAGAGCAAGTATGTGGGGGGGGGGGAAGGAGAAACATCCAAACTGTCCACATTTCTAAACCACTTTGGGAGGAATATTTTTAAAACACATTCGGGTTAGTATTGGAGTTCAAGACCCACACCATCCAAATGGCTATAAATTTTTCTGTACATCCTCTAGACATATATATATCGCTTTATAGTACGGTAGTGCTGTATGGACCAGTTCCTTCCATTCTTCCATCCTAGGTGTATCCGGCCTATTCCACCTGAGGACAATTAACTTCCTTGCGTACAACATGAGCAGCTGGAGCAAAGTTCTGCTTTCAGTGGAGTTTACCACCCCTCCTGTAAGTCCTAGCAATGCCAGACTGGGAACAGGCTGTATGGGCAAGACCAGTACTTAAAGATAAAGGAAAAATGTCTGTCCAATAGCGGGTAAATTTAGGGCATTTCCAAACCATATGGAACCATGTTACATTTGTAGTCTACATTTAAGTCTACTAGGAACTCATTTATACATTAAATATACCGAATGGGCTGTTTTTGTTCCACTAAGGATTAATTATATCTTAGTTTGGATCAAGTACAAGCTGCTATTTTATTATTACAGAGAAAAAGGAAATCATTGGAAAAAATTTTTAATTATTTCATTAAAATGGAATCTATGGGAGATGCTTTCTGGATTATAAATTTCCAGATAACAGATCCCATACCTGTATAGGTTTTCCCTTATACTAAACAGGAGAATGTATGTATTGCATGGAGACCATATTAGAGTAATATAATTGCTAAAAGGACTAATTCCTTTTTTACAACTAAGGGCTGCCTTTCTGTTGCTTTGAATGAGATTATGAGTGCTGCTAGTGGCCAGCAATCATATCAATCATAAAGCCCACCCATACAAAGGTAACTTTTGTAGATGAAACACAAATTGTGCATTGTTATGAAATCATAAAATGTCTAAGAATTTGATTGACCACAGCCCTACTTACCACCCCTGGGTACTGGTGGTGGAAAGAATAAGAAATATATGTGCAACTAATCTAAAAAAAAAAAAAGCTTCCTTAATATTTATGTTATATCTGTTGAAATGCCATAGCAGGCCCTTTGGAATCAATCTGTTCCTAATATGTACAGCTCAACCCGGTCATTAAAACTCCAAACTTTTCTCTTTTACCCCATTAATCACTGCAGTCAGAGGACTGTCTGGAAGTTTTCACTTGTTTTCCACCCTGTATATCTCAGCTGTGTGCAGAGGAATTATACTCTGGCAGCTCGGGTACAGTAAGTAGAATTTATTGTGGCTCATTCTGCGCGGCTGTAATTGGATTTCTATGGTTTCCTCAGTCATCCGGGCACCATTGTGGATATTGATAATTCTGTCCCTGACTGTGCCATTTGTGTTCCTTTGTCTGGCAGGTAATAATGTACAGTATTTGGCTTTTAGAAACATTACTTTAAATGTGGGGCTCCTGTGAGACAGGTTCCCTGGCTAGTGACTGCACAAATTTATCTTGGTTGTGTGTGTTTGGAAGGGAGTGCGGTTGGCAATTAGGAGTTTGGGGAAAAGCTGTTTAGCCGTCATTACTTATTTCCATGTGAACAGCTCTCTACTGAGATTGTTATAAGCTTTTGCGCCTGCAATCCCCTATGGAATGGGATGATTCTGAGACATATTCTGATAATAGGTACAGTAATCGTACTCAATGAGAGAGAACATATAACATGCCCAATGCCTGACTCCCTGCCCTGCCAGTGTTAGGCTGTGTAGCTGGCACAGGCAGAGACATATTTATGTTAGGTTCACCATACAGAGTACACAGTAGGGAGTTTGCAGAGTTAGCCACATAATAATATTAGCTAAACATCTACATTTGGGAGCAATGTGACTTTACATGGGAACAAGCCAAAGTGCTCATTGCCATTTGGGAAAAGAAACAGTGGGAGGATCCTTCCAACCTGTTGAGCCATATTCATCCATTCTGCAATCAAATTTAACATTGTCTTTGTTTAGAAAGTGTGCGCTGCCAGGCAGAATACATTAAGAGTATTTTGTTGTTTTGTTCCCACACACAGGCATATGGCAGCCTAGTTTATTCAGTACTTACCATTGTTACTAACAAGAGCAGTCAGCTAACTTGCCTTCAATAGGTTTTATTCACATTTGTCTTTGCTGCAGTGCCTACTCTTTATTCACATGCCAGGCATTTGCACATCTGCACACGTCCCATTCAGCAGACTGAAAACCTGATCCACTTAATACTGTGCAATTGCACACAGTGGGGCTCACTGACTATAACAAGGCACAAAATGCACTGTGTAATTTTCCCTGTTAGTTGCACCATTAGTGAGTGAGTGAATGAACGCAAACAACTGTGTCTCTGTATGCAGTACTAGCTGTGTTAGGGGTAGAGTCCTGCGCAAGTCTCTCATCTGTTACCCCTTGAATTGTCATCTGTAGCCCACATCACTGCAGCTATGGTTGCCATCTGGCTGGTATTTTACTGGCGAGTGAGTCAGGTTCTTGGGTACCTGACCCATTGCAGGACTCTAGGGCAACACTGCATGCACAGGGGCAGATGGTTAGCAGCACACTGGTTTCACCCATCAACCCTAGTGGCACAAGTTCTCCCTGCATGGGGCCTAAGGTAATGTTTTAAATGAATGGAAGCCAAATGTCCATGCAATCTCTTGACATTTAATATGAGATAAAGAGATTAGGCTGTAAACTCTGGAGGCGCATGAATTCTGTCATTTTTTAATAAATGAATAGCAATTTTCATTAATATTGTATTAATTACAATAGAAATAATGATGCATATAAATAGGAGGCGGTGATTGGTCCAATTGCTTGAATCAGACCAAAATTGCAGCATTTTGCCCTTTCTACGTTAACTGCCAGATCAGATGGATTCACATCTCTCCATCAGGCTCATGCTGTTGTGTTTAATGGGTGCAGATATGACCTAGATATGTCTGGATATGCATCCGGGGTTTAGACTCTGTATATATGTTTGGGTATGTGTTTGTACATCCGCTAGACTTATACATTGATAACCTATAAATAAAGTTATCGATATTTATCATTCAAAAAAGCAGAAATGTTGATTAGGCTGCTAAAAAAATCATTGAAACGTGAAATAAACCCAATAGGATTATTTTAGGATTATTTTGCCACCAATATGGTTTCATGCAGCTTAGTTACCATCAAGTACAAGCTACTGTTTTATTACTGCAGATGAAAGGAAATAATTTTTAAATAATTATTTGCATAAATTGAAATCTATGGGAGATGGCCTTCTAGTAATTGTGAACTTTCTAGATAATGGCATTCTAGATAAGGGATCCCGTACATGTAGCATAATTAGAGTAATATATAAAGTAATAAAATACCTGTAGTGTAGGTGCAGGCAACAAGTTATATCCAGTGATGGCCACTAGATGGGGCATGTGTTCCATTAAAGCACTAATGGATGGTTCTGTATAATTTGAAGTCAGATAGTGGTTACCACCCTGTATCCCTGTGTGGGTGCTGAGCTCATTCCAGGTCTGATCCAGGGAGCAAAGTAAAAAGACACAAGGGCAGGGGTGGAACTACAGAGGAAGCAGACACTGCAGCTGCAGGGGGTCCCACGAGGCCCTAATTAATAAGCAATTTTAACATATATTTGAAAAAAGGACTACTGGATATGTTGGGGGCCCTAAAATGAACTTGTTGTGGGGCCCAGTCAATTACGTGCAGCACCTCACATTGCAAGGCCTGTACCTCAATAACGAGTGTAGCCAAGGATATAGTACAAGTGGTCATAACTGCCACGAATAAAACAATTAGCCCCTTAGCTGCACGTGACGTCACTATTTCCACAAATATTTTGCTGCGCGGCTAATGAGTTGCTTGTAAATTGCATCAGGTTCCTTTTGTTCATGGAACACTCACTAGAGAACATCAGTGTCATATTATCTTTGCCCAGCAGGTGGCAGTGTTGGACAACAAATGACTTTCAGGCAGAATAAGTTCTTGCTTATCTGATTGCATTATACACTGCCTAGTTACATTGTTGGAGCCATGTTACTTTTAATATCTGAAAGATTTTTAACCTTGTTTCAGCTGAACATCTCTTGAGGTCCCTCAATCTGTGCACCACCCAATATAGAAATCAAAGAATCCTTCATTTCACAGTGAAATAAGGTGAGAGGTATATGGTGATTTGTTGGTTAATTGGTAGTTAAAGTATCATGTCTCCCTTTCAAAAACTTCCCATAATTTTTTTTAAAAAAAGGTATTTATTTGTAATACATTTTTCAAGTCAATAATGTGTTTTTATGTGTCTAACGTTCCACTGAATATAACAGGGATCAAACTGTGAGTGAGAAGGGAACCTTATAACTAAGTTAAAGAATGACACACGCACCCGCACACAGTAAGTAAAATCAAAGCAAAAAATTAGACTAGTATGCCCCACATTAGCTCCAAAGAAAGCTCACTTACCCCCTTAGTGGAACCCCCCAGGGGTGTAACTACAGAGGAAGCAAACCCTGCAGTTGTGGGAGGGGAGCAGGAGGGTATAGGGCCCATTAATGAGCAATTCCACGATATCTTGGTGATATAATAATAATAGGTGAACTTTGCAGAATTTTAGGGCCCTAATTTAAATTTACTGTGTGGCCCAGTAACATCTAGTTACACCACAGGAAGCCCCATTTCCCACTGTCCTAACCAGGCAACAGTTATACTGAAAAAAACTTGTGAAGCATGAACTAATAATTCAGCAGGAGGTAAAACAAAATCATTATTAGTCATTATTAATCACCATAGCAATAAAGCAAGCAAGCCTACTGCTGACAGTGTGTTACCCTGGCATCATGCATACAGCTGGGAAAGAACTTATGCGGATTGGATGGATGGATAGACAGATAATATATAGATGATAGATAATAGAGAGATAGATAAATAGATTTTATAGATAGACAGACAGACAGACAGACAGACAGACAGACAGACAGATAGATAGATAGATAGATAGATAGATAGATAGATAATAGAGAGATAGATAAATAGATTTTATAGATAGATAGATAGATAGATAGATAGATAGATAGATAGATAGATAGATAGATAGATAGACAGACAGACAGACAGACAGACAGACAGACAGACAGACAGATAGATAGATAGATAGATAGATAGATAGATAATAGAGAGATAGATTAGATAGACAGATAGATAGATAAATAGATGATACCTCCCAACTGTCCTATTTTTAGAGGGATAGTCCCTCTTTCGAAAGTTCAACCCGCAGTCCCTCATTTCTACTGAACAGCCAGAAAAAGAAACACAGTTTCTAACTTATTTGGCTTTTGGCAGAGAGCCCAGACCGGCCAGGAGGTTCAGATAAGATACTTGTAACAATTTATAGATAAGCAAATAAGGAATTTTAACAAGATAAGATAACAGGTTCCTTGGCAAAAGTAAGACACAGCTTCAGTTGCAATTCACCTTCATTAGTAAAACTGTAATAACTGGGGGAAAAAACAGAGAAATATGTTCAAACTTTCATACCCTGCCAAATTTTGTAAAATGAACATGGTAATTTAGGGGGTGTGGCCACAAAACAGGCGTGGTCAAACACATTTTCACTGCACTGAGCACAGCAACTTTTTGTCATTCCTTTTATTTCCAAAATGTTGGGAGGTATGATGATAGATAGAAAGATAGGCAGCTAGATAGACAGACAAACAGACAGGCAGACAGATGGATGGATGGATGGATAGACAAACTGACATTACTAAAATTAAGGGATAGATTTATCAAGGGTTAAATTCAAAATCGAAATTTGAACTTTATGATCAAAACTGTCAAATTTAACTAGGGAGTGATAAATGTGCCTCTAAATGTTGGTTTTGTAGGTAAGATGAATGAGTGAATAATATATGGGTGCTCCTATGAGCTGCATAAACAAGTTGTGTGTCTCATCCATACAAGGAATCAATATTTTTAGAATCATTTGGGCACTAGAGGGCACTGTTTCAATGGCGCCTGAGAAACATTTTTTAAGATTCTGAACAAATGAAAAGGCATCAATAAATACTAGTGCATGGTTATATATAACAGGTATATGACTGGTTATCCAGAATGCACGGGACCTGGGGTTTGCAAGATAATAGATATTTAATTTAATTTAATTTGGATCCTCATATCTTAAGTCTACTAGAATAAATCATGTAAATAAATAAATAAAGATTAATTATATCTTAGTTCAGGGGTCCCCAACCTTTTTTTACCCGTGAGCCACATTCAAATGTAAAAAGAGTTTGGGAGCAACACAAGCATGAAAAAGTCCCTGGGGTTGCCAAATAAGTGATTGGCTATTTGGTAGCCCCTTTGGGACTGGCAGTCTACCGGAGGCTCTGCTTGGTACTATACTTAGTTTTTATGCAATTAAAACTTGCTTCCAAGAACGGAATTCAAAAATAAGCACCTGCTATGAGGACAATGAGAGCAACATCCAAGGGGTTGGAGTTGGAGAGCAACATGTTGCTCGCGAGCTACTGGCTGGGGATCACTGTCTTAGTTGATCAAGATTAAGTACAAGGTACTGTTTTATTGTTACAGAGAAAAACGAAATTGTTATTAAAAAAAATCGGATTATTTGGATAAAATGGATTCTATGGGAGATTGCCTTTCCATAATTCAGAGTTTTCTGGATAAAGTGTTTCTGAGTAAACCCCTTCCCGTACTTTTTAAGGTTAATTGGATATTCATGCACTTGTTCTTTCTGGTTGGTTGTCAGTTATTAAATATATCCCACTTTTGTTAATTCGCTTTTCTTTATGGTACTGGCACATGGGAAGATTGCAGACACTTGCTCAGGCAAAATGAGAAGAACGGGGAGGCTTTATGACGTCAGCCATTAAGTTGGAAATCACCCAGGTTTCAAGATGCCTGGAATCGTCATGTGTGCAATTGAGCAAAAGGTGGCCATATGCTGATAGAAACTGCTAGTTTAGCTCCTCCGCAGGCAGCTTAACGGCGTATGTGCAGGTGCCTCGAATGGCTTGCCCGAATATTGGCCAGATATTTATCAGGAAGGTTAGTAAATCATGTCTGATGAGGACCATATTAGCACATTGATCTGATCTTCTCCTCAAGGGGCTCCATAAGCTTGTAGAAGAATCAAAACATTGCCCCATGTGGCCCTGCATATTGAGAGACTCTATTAGTGTTTGCTGTACCAAAAGATTGCAGCAATCACTCACACTTCAACTAACAATTGTGTTAATAAACAAAAGTCATTCCTTTATTACAAAAGCATAAGGTGGACACATAACCTTAGGTCTGCTGCAATTTTATGGTATGGGGTTACTGGCTCAAGCTGTACGTCTGAACCCCACATTTCTACTGTTGAGCTGCACTTGGTACAAACCTATATGTACAATATATGCACCTTTCTCATCTCTATTAGTGTATGGCTAATTTAAAACCGCAGTGATGTTTCCTTTGCTTTGCTTGGCCTTCTTATCTGAACGACTCTGTTATATAATGCTGGTAAGGGTTCAAACTCTTGTACACAGTGGAATTTTAAGAGAATCTTCGGCAGGCAGTTCCTATTCTCTGCTGTCCCACAGGAATTTTTTCCAGGAATCCAAAGTAACCTTACTTTCTGCCAGAGTGCTCAATATACAAATCAATGGGAGCGAGTTCAGTGATTGACTATCTCTTGAGCTGCAGTGACATCTTATCTCTGTTCCACAAGAATGTTGGTATGCCATGCCTCAGCACTATGCAAAGAATTCAACCCATGGCACAGTTAGACGGTGTGAGTTGTAGCATTACACAGGGACACATCGGCCTGATTGCACATTTTGAAACAGGAGAAGAGTAAAACCATATGAGCCAAGTGGAACTGGTGCTAATAATTTCCATTCTTACTTCCCCATGGTGCCGGAAGGGCAATGTATTGTACCAAGTAGTAAATGTGTGTGCAGCCCCACTGTGCGGGGCATGGCAGCTCGGAGATAATTACAGGCAGATGCAGGTGTATTTCTGGCCTTTTGTCCAGATGAGGCCCCATCTGCGTGTTACACAGTCTTGCCCAGAGCATTTCTTTTGCATGTCAGTTACAAATTACATATGATTTAAAGCAGATTCCAAGATACTTCTAAGAGCCAGAAGCTCTAAATGATGAAAGGCAACATCCCATAACTGGAAAACTTCCTCACACATGGCACAATAGGAAACATCTGATTATTTTTGCAGGCCTGTTCCATTTAAATATGTTGAAGGCCAAAGTTTCCTATTCCTTGCCTGGGTGTTCTAGATTGATCCAGTCGCCCATCAACAGAGGAAGGTCATTTAATGGGCTTATAGAAGTGAAGTGGCAGGTACAGAGAGCTGAACATACCAACTGCACACCTTGGGGCTCAGCTACACCACTGAATATAAATTAGAAACCTTTACTGTACATGTAAGGGACCTGTTATCCAAAATGCTCTGGACCTGGGATTTTTGGATAATGGATCTTTCTGAAATGTGGATCTCCATACCTTAAAGGGCACCAATCACAGCCAAAATAAATCAAACACATAATAATCTGACCAGTACAACCTCAACATGTTTAATCAAACTACATATACAGTTTTTTGTTTTTACAAAATCAGCAGTTTTTAAAAAATCCCATACTTTGTCAAATGGGTTCTTTCACCAAGGGAGTCCATACCATGACTATAACATGCAAATGAGTTCATGAGCATGCTCAGATTGTAGCACTGCCCTGAGTATTCTACCCAGAATGCCTAGCTTTAGTAAACTATCATGAGATTTCCCTATCTTATCCCCTGCTGGAGATGTCATTATGCAAATGAAGGGCACACACTAACTTCCAGAAGGTGGCAGCACTACTGAACAGCAGCTAACACAGCAGTTTGGCTGATTTCAAAATAGCTTAGAAGTTTTATTAGGCAACCATGAAATTTCAACTGAGCATGTGTGAGATTTCAGAGCTGCAGTTGGCTGTAAAGATATAGGTAGGAGGAGCCAGTGAAATCCAAGATTCCTGCCTCAGCTAGAACTGCAGTGGAGATAGGGGATCTACAGAAGGAATAGTGAGCTGATGATTTACATTATACAAAGAATTCTAACTGTTTTAAAAATCAGATTTCTTGAACTTTCACATAGTGTCTTTACTTAGTAAATGATTTTAGTTATGATTGGTGCCCTTTAAGTCTAGTAAAAAATAATTTCAACATTGCATAAAACTAATAAAATTGTTCTACCTCTAAGGATCATATACAATGTACTCTTTTGTTGTTACAAAGAAAAAGAATATATTTTTCCAAATTCAATTACTTGATTAAAATTGAGTGTATGGGAGATAATCTTTCTTTTATTTGGAGCTTCCTGGATAAAAGGTTTCCGGATAACAGATCCTATAGGTACTTGTATCATGCACTGTAGTAATGCCATTCACTAAATTTCATTTGAACTGATAACTGTTTCCCCACAGGCATAGTTCTTACAATTACATATACTAGGATGCACACAGTTTAAACCACTCACCCCATACAATGCCTCTCCGGCTCTCCATGAAAAAACTTTTGGAGCAGATTTCCTGCTTCCCATAATTTAATGGTCTGCATATACTTACACCCATGCTTTTTAAGTGCAGCTTTGTGTTACAGTGTGAATGCAATTGCTCTTAATATAAAGCACCAGCTACAATAGTGTCGGGGGCATCAAAACTTCACAGCAACAATTATGCTGGGATTTGTTGGGGATAAATAATTCATTTTGGCAACTTGCACCTGCAGTTTTACTTTGCACACCAAGGGTGCAGGCCTCAATAAGCCCTTCTATCATTTGTAGCTCTTTTCATGTAATCTTATTGAAGTAGCAGTTCCAGAAGATTCTCCCATTGTGTTTCTCGAAATAATGCAAGTGCAGATCAAGAGCTACCACTAGGCTGTGCTGTTACCTAATTTTTCCCAACCAAATTGTTACATATTGGTGGAAAAAGGAAAGGAATATGATAAATCTCTTCCAAAACTTACCAGGATGAGATTTCCATTAAAGGGAATTTAGGGTAAGTTTTATAATGTTATAGAATGGCCAATTCTAAGCAAATGGGCATTGCCGTCCCCTTCTAAAAAAACAAGCGTTGTAGGGCTACAAAAGTATTGTTTTTGCTACAGTACTTTTTATTGCTGATCCTTCTATTCAGACTCATATTCATATTCCAGTCTCTTATTCAAATCAATGCAGGGTTGCTGGGGTAAATTGCTTAAAATGCAAATTGAAGAGCTGCTGAATAAAAAGCTAAATAACTCACAAAAGCACAAATAATAAAAAATGAAAACCAATTGCAAATTGTCTCAGAATATCACTCTCTGCATCATTCTAAAAGTTATCTCAAAGGTGAACAACCCCTTTAAAGTTTTAATTAATTTTACGGTTTTTACCATATTTCTGATGATTACTTAATTAGAATAGACAGGACAGTGGTACCTGTGTCCCATCAAAGGGGGAAATTCACTAAAGTGCGAAGTGACTAACGCTGGCGTAAATTCGCCAGCGATGTAGTCTAGCGCAACTTCGCACCCTAACGCTGGCAAAGTTGCACTCTGGCGAAGGGGGTGAAAATTCACAAATTCACTGTTAGTCATTTTTCTGAACGTTAGCCCCTTCGCCAGAGTTCACTTCGCCAGGTTAGAGCAGGCGAAGTGCAATAGAGTAGATTTTGTAAAAAAAAAGTTGAAATTTTTTTTCTAAGTCCAAAAATAGTTGAAAACGCTGGCGTTTTTTCCTTAGTGTAGGGTGATAGAAAAAAAAATGAACGAAAATTCCTAACATTAATTTCCTAACATAGGGCAAATATACTAGACTAGGGGCACATGTGTAGGGCAATAGAACAACTAGATTAGGCTTTATTAGGGTTCCTTGGGCTTGTGTAGTGTAATGTTTGAACTGTAACATATACTCTATTCAAAGTTCCCGGCCTATTGCAAATTTGCCTTCGCTAGCGCAACTGCACTTTGCCTGGCGAATTTTCGCTAGTGCAATTTCGCTACCGTTCGCTTAGATTAACGCAACTTGGCGCTGACGAAAATTCATCAGGCGAAGTTCGGCGAACACTGCGCTAGCGCTGCTTCACTTCTTAGTGAATTTCCCCCAAAGACTTAGACTTCAAACGCCTACAATATACTGTCCTGTATTAGGAGAGCCAGTGGAGTTAGAGATCCAATGTGCCTGGTGTGCACAAGAAATCTTTGCTTCTGACCTGCCTACGAGCTGCTCATTGAAGCTATTTTTTTTGGACACTGGTTCTGTTCTCTCAATAAAAGAGTACCTGCCTTGTCCCCCCCACACCTTCTCCAGTTCTTTTTCTATTCATCCTTAGGCTGGATGTGTCACCAAATTATGTTGGTATTTAGACACTTCTTATTGAAGCTCTGGGACTGATTTTAACAGCTGCTCAGAGGCCTGCTCTATATTATTATGCAACAAGGGGCAGAGAAAGGATCCTGTATAATTGTCTGCAAGTGCCAGAAGCTATTGTCTAAAGCAAACACCATCTTGGAGGAGGCAGCTTCCAAATGCATCACCATGAAGTACACAGCACCATGACCTCACAAACAAGCAGATTTTTCTTTTATCTCCAGAAGCACACTAGATTTTATTTCTTAATTACTGGACCGAGTCATGCCAAATTGGACACCGGTGTGCCCGATTTGGATGCCGACCCCCTCCTGACCCCACATCAACCCCCACCTGACCCCCACCGTGGTCCTTGCAAAAAATGTTTGCGTCTATATCGATTCCTGGACAAAAAAAAGTTGGGGACCCCTGGTGTAATATATCAAGCCCAAGTAGCTAGGGATGGATAGATGTTTCATTTCTATGGTAGACTGACACACAGCTCCACATATAAAGGTTTGTAGGGATGCACCGAATCCAGTATTTTGGATTCGGATGAACCCCTGAACTCTTTGTCAAAGATTTGTACCGGTTTGCATATGCAAATTAGGGGTCGGAAGGGGAAAACATTTTTACCTCCTTGTTTTGTGACAAAAAGTCACACAATTTCCCTCTCCACTCCTAATTTGCATATGCAAATTAGGATTTGGATTAGGTTCGGATCCTGGATTTGGTGCGGTGCATCCCTAAAGTGTTGTAATAATTTTAAGCATAAACACATAGAATTGAACATGACAATAGAGTTAATTAAGATATATTCTACAGTAAGATTGATGCCAAATGGAGATGGAGTATTTTCAGATTAAAACTTTTAGTAGCTTTAGCAGGGTATAATAAATCTCGAAAAATTTGTGTTTTACACCAACCAGAAAAATTCAAGCTTCAATAAATAACCCCCTAAATAAACACAATAAGATTATTTTGCCCTAAATATGGATTTACGGAGGTTAGTTACAATCAAGTACAAGCTGCTTTTTTATTATTACAGCGAATAAAGCAGTATTTTTTTTAAGAATTAGAATTACTTGCTTAAAATTGACTCATATTTATAAATGAGTGAAGTTAGAGATTATCACAGTCCAATAGTGTGCAATTCAGCCACTCTCCTCCATTCATTACTCTTTTAAAAATCCCATAGAAAGGAATGGAGAGTGTAAGAATTTCACACTAGTGAACTGTGGTGATTTCTAACTTCACTCTTTGATACATATGTCCATATGGGAGATGGCCTTTCTGTAATTTGGAGCTTTCTCGCTAACACATTTCCAGGTCCCATAGCTGTAATATATAGTAAAACCTTAATAAGATCATAAATAGATGTAATCTATTTTACTTTTCCCAAAATATCACTTAAAATATCAGCTCAGACCCTGTGATATCCCATTATTTCCTGTGGAAAGATGGGCTAAAATTCAGAAGAGCTTGTCAGAATTCTTTTGGCCATACTATTGAAATACAATTCCAGTAACACTTTACTACTTCCACAAAATTCCATGACTACATTATCTTATTATGCATTACCTCAACCAGAAACAGCTGTACAAATAAACCTTTCCAGCATTTACCTAAATTGGCACAATGTATCCAAGTAGGTAATGTTACTACTATGAAATGTAAAGCATAATATAAAGATTTCTTGCTCCATAGTATGAACTAAAGAACTAATCATAACAAACAGTCCAAAGGGCATCCTGGCTATTTTTACAAGCTGTAGCAGTGATACAAAACACATACATTCATGTATAGGCATGTTTCAAGGTTATTTATTTCTCCGGTGCTGCTGATCTTCATATAAAAGACTGAGAGCAGTTTATTTTTCCAGATGAAGCCTTTGTGGTCTGACTGGCTACAGCCGATACACCACGACAGTTCTCTGTGATGAGAAGGGAAACTGCCTACTACAGGGTTGGCACATTTCAGTTTGGAATGTCTTCCTGAATAGTGATGGGCGAATCTCCCGCGTTTTGCTTTGCCGAAAAATTAGCGAATTTCCAGAGAAATTCGCGAATTGGCGAAAAAATTCGCGAAACGAGTCGCGCGTCGTTTTTGACACTAGTGATGGGCGAATTTGCGGTGAATTACCGCGATTCGCCGCTGGCGAATAAATTCGCGAATCACAAAAGAAATTTCGCTTTGAAAAATCCGCCGGAAAAATGAGTCGGGCGTCGTTTTTGGCGCGGCGCGCCGAAAACGAAGCGACGCGCGCCAAAGTTGACGCGACGCGCGTCAAAAGCGTCCCGCGACTCGTTTCACGAATTTTTCGCCGAAGCGAACCTCGGGAGATTTGCCCATCACTATTCCTGAATACATCATCCTGAATTGTTCTTAACATTTTTTAGGCATAATCACTTAAAGGTTGGGGGGAACTGAAGCCTTTTACAGGGCAGTAGCATATAATTGCAAAAAAATACTGTTTCTATCAAATAATGAAATTTAAGTTAGGTTTTTTGCACTTGAAAAATTAAGGTTTTTTTCAACCTGCAGGGGGAGCTGGGATTTACATGTTCAAGCTAAACATTCAGATCTCAGTGCAGGCCTACAAACGTGCGACTCCACTTTTGTAACCCTGACATTGGTTATATGGGTGCAATAGCCATTTGAATAAATATTTTAGGACTTTACAATTTATGAGTCATGTCTAGCTATATTGTTTCTATGTTAATTTTTCTTGTATCACCCAGGCACATTCAGTATTTTTTTTTGGTTTGGTTTGGTTTGCTGGAAGGGGCCTCCCAGTAAAACTGAGCAGCTATTGTATTCAAGTCTGGACTGAGAATCAAAATAAGCCCAGACATTTCAGGTACACAGAGGACCAAACAGTCCTCACAGAGGGCCAAGCGGAATAAATAGCGACTTACAGCAGCCTTTCTGGCATTTGCCAGATCCCACAGATTGCCAGTCCAGGCCTGATTGTCCAGTTCCTTCTATATCTACATGGACCTTATTTTGACACTATGTTTGCGAGAAACTAATTGGGGCCTTGTCTCCAAACACCTATGCAGAAGTTACCCATCTGCCCCAGCCTCATATCATATGCAAAGTTCTTCCCCAGTATGTATTAGGGATTCACCAAATCCAGGGTTCAGTTTGGGAGTTGGCCAAGGTTTGGTCTTTTTCAGCAGGATTCGGATTCAGTATAGAATCCAAGTGCCTAGCCAATCCGAATCCAAAAACACATGACTTTTCCACACACAAACAAAGAAGTCAAACATTCTTTTAGCGTGCAGTTCACGTTCCCCCTTTTCTTCCTTATTTACATATGCAAATTAGGGTTTGGATTTGGTTCAGTTTTCTTGGAAATCTATCATGAAGGATTCGGGATTCAGGTGAATTCTTAAATAGTGGATTTGGTGCGTCACTAGTATGTACTGTATGTTTAACTCTGGAGTTCTACTCTCATACTTTCTAATAAAATTTTATAAAATAATAAAATAAAACAATGCCTTGTGTTTGAATAACCTCTGTGGTTTTTTTTTTTACATGTAAATGTTTTTCTGTACATTTTAGCCATAGTGCTCCACATTACTAAAGGAAACCTGTATTCCAGAAAATAGATCCCATAACTGTATCAGTGAAGTGAGAAAATGGAATGATCCCTAGGCAGCTTGCTGAAACAGCTTATGCAATTTAACATGTTATGTAAATTTCCCTACATGCTTTGTATTTATTAAGAAACCTGTAAAAGCAATAAGAAATGAGAGCACAAATCAATAATAAAAGAAGTACAGATGAAATATAAATATCTAACAGTCTGTGCATATTGTCAGATACAGTTTGTACTTTTACCAAGGACATTTGCTGCTAATGAGTTCCACAGAGGTCAGCCACATGGGCTGATACAGCAAGCTGTTCTTTAATGTGCCACTTGGAGCATAGTGCTAGCCACTTTTTCAAATTATAACTTTTTAATGAATATTTTAAAATATGGGGATGGTAAGGGGTACAGAAAGAAGAAGGGAGGGGTAAGGGAACGGTAGAAACATATTTCTTCCCGGATATAACATCATGCTTGTTATACAAGTGTTCACTTGATATACAGTTGTCAATATATGGTTTGACACCCAGTAGTCTTTAGCCCCAAAATTCCGTTTTCTGTTCGACTGGGTTGTTCTACAAGGTTAACATATTATATTTTGTTAACTAGTTCTGGCATACCCTGCTTCTTTCAGTGAATCTTGACCCTATTTTATCATTCATCTCTTTTATCGTTGTATCTCTATGGGGAGGGGGAGTAAAAGTAGAGGCAGAAAAAAAACAAGGGGGGGGGGTTCTATCTAGCCATAGTGGCTTCTTAGTTATTAAACCTAGCTTCCATTTCCTGTAGGAAGGTGTCTGAATCTTTAAAATAATCCATCATTTTTGTGGTTTTTTGGGATCAGATCAACACTAGACAAGATGTGCAGAGATTAGAAGAAGCTGTTAATTTGGAGCCTGACTGAGTTTTATTATTATTGATAACTGTTAAAGGAAGATGACGCATTTTAGTTGAGTAAGTGATATGTGTGAATCATCTAGAAACATGCTTCAGAGCTGTTTTGCTTTTATATACCCACCATATACATGGGATCTTTGATTTAATCAAATGTTATTATTGTGCATAAGCAATATCTGTCCTTTATGTGTACAGCAAACATGGTTTACCTATTGACATTATTCTTCCTTCCCAGCATTACACATGCACATGTTTATATACAAATGCCATTCTCTTTTTCATTCTTAATCCAAGGCACTGAGCACCAAACCAAACAGCGGTCTGCCAAACTACTACTATATTGTGTAGGTTAAGTTTGTGAAATACTACAATAAAGAGATAGATTAAATATACCTGGCTAAAATGGTAATTTTGTTGAAAAGCATTATCCAAAAAGCTATGAAATGCCATTTTCCATAGATTCCTATTAAGTCAAAAGCTTAATTTTGGCACCGCTTTGGCTATTGTAATTATAGCCTCCTGTCAAAATGTAATTGAGTGAATGTATTTAACCTGCTAGAGAGAAGCATAGGAGGTTACACTGGCCACAAACCCAAATGCATTGCAAAGCCTATGATTAAGGGAATTGTTCCCAAAATGCCTTAGGTGAATCCTATCTGCAGTCTGTTGCAATAAATCCTTTTTAACCAGAGTGCTGTCCAGTTGCTTATATTCAGAATATTCTGGTACAGGTATGGGACCTGTTATCTAGAATGCTCAGGACCTGGGGCTTTCCGGATAACAGATCTTTCTGTAATTTGGATTTTCATACTTTAAGGAGCAGATTTACTAAAAAAACAATTTGAGGGTTAATAAACCCTCGAATTCGATTTTCGAATTTAAAGGGGAAGTGGTCGAATTTCAAAAGCATTAAAATTTGAATGTTTTTAACGCAATTCAAACGCAAACGCAAATCGAATGTAACAAATTTGATCGATTATTTGATCAGAAAAATTTTTATAAGACATATGGGAGCTTCCCATAGGGTTTTAAAGCAATTCGGTAGGTTCAAGTTGGCAAACTTTTTTTTTTAAAGGGGAAGTACTTAGACCATCAAATATTCAAATACAATTATATTCGAATTATTCGAATCAGTCGAATTTTGAAAATTCGATGGTCGATGTAACCTCATTTGCATATTCACTTTTTTTTAAAATTCGATCCAATTTCGAATTCTTCACACGAATTTAGTAAATGGGCCTCATAGTCTAAGAAAAATATTATGTAAAAATTAAATAAACTCAATAGGCTGATTTTGACTCCAATAAGGCTTAATTATATCTTAGTGCATATACAAGGTATTGTTTTATTATTACAGCAAAAAAGGATATGATTTTTTAAAATTTGGATCATTTGGATAAAATATGGAGCCTTTCTGTAATTCTGAGCTTTCTGGATAATGGGTTTCCAGATCCTACACCTGTATAATATGTGATAACTGTGACTGTTTTATATGCATTCACAAAATCTGTTTATTGTTGTATACTGCTATTTTGAAAAATCAAACTCAAAGTAAAAAAAGTGACTTATTTGCTCTTTATTCGCAGTAATAATACAGTACATTATATTTTATGTTAACTGCTTGCCTAAATCCAATGTTCACATCAAAATAATATTGGTTTTTTTTTTTAAGTGTTGAAATTATTATAGTAACCAGCCCACATAGTTTTCTTATTATTTGCCTTCTTCTTCTGACCGTTTCCAACTTTCAAATGGAGATCACTGACTAAACAACTAAAAATCACTAAAGCTAAATAACTCAAAAACCACAAATAAAAATGCAAACCAATTTGCATATTGTCTCAGAATATCACTTTCTACATCATACTAAAAGTTTACTCAAAGATGAACAACTCCTTTAAAACTGCAATCAATGATGTGCATAAAGAGCTGCCCTTTTCACCTAAGTGGGATTCATATAAAATGTTTAAGATTTAACTGGCACCAATGACACACATTGGCGGTTTCACAACACTTCCAGTCATGTACACTGAAAAATTAACACCTGACTATGAGGATTATGGTACCATTGTGACTAGATTACACTTTCATACATCTGTGAGTTTCAGCTAACACTAGCTGAAAGATAAGTCATAAAAAGCACCGAGACACTAAACAATGTAAATGCACAATGGATCCAGGTGCAGACAAGGTAAAGGGTTGATTCCAATGTAAGGGCTGATTTTAGGGTCTGTGGTTTACAGAAGACTGGGTTTCAGCCCAGAGTGAAATTTCCCTATACAGAACTACACTGAAGTTTTGTTGGACTATTACTTGCATCCTCCAAGTAATATGTAGTGGCACATGTCTAACAATACTGTAATATAAGTGATTTTACATCGGATCTGTACACAGAAAAGATTTGCAATGGGACATAATACAGCTGTTGGAAGAGAATGATGTATACTGTGTTTTCATCAGGGGAGATACAATACAGGAAGTAGACGCATGAAAACAAAAAATCATATACCATATCCGACTCCGATTTTACATTACAGCAGGATTATGTTTTTTTGCCTTTGATTTTGCAGTATAGCTAAATCTCTAATAGATTTCAGTCCCAATATTCAAAAATGTTTAGAATATAGTAGAACTCCTATTTAATTTTTGTACCTATACATCACCAGGAGCAGATTTTCAGTGAGTGAGATCGTAGGAGGAAGTCCTTCCAAGAGTCCAAGGCAAAGTACAGTTCGGGATAAATCAAGAGAATAGTCGAAGTTCAGGCAAGGGTCCAAATGGCAGGCAGCAAGGAATCAAAGTCAGGAAACAGGCTAGAGGTCAATAACAGGAACAAGCAGGATTAAAGGAATACCCAGGAACACAATACAAGATTGAGCTATACTTGGGCATCGAACTTGTGTCTTCAGCATTCTTTTATTTTGAATTTGGCACTGCAGCGCGTGACGTCATCATGCCGGCGCGCCGACACTGGGGTACTTGCACCCACGTGTGACTCCTGGGCACCGCCATGTTGGACCCCGCGCCGCTTCGGTAAGGAGTGCCGAGTGCTCGTGATAGGTCCTTTTCTTTTCAACTTGTTTATTAATGACCTGGAGGTAGGGTTACCACCTTTTCTGGAAAGAAATACCGGCATTCCTATGTATTTATGCTTTTTCCCTGTTATTAACATTGGAATCAACCATTGTTTTTACCTGCCAGCCGGGTGGCATCCCTACCTGGAGGTGGGCATTGAAAGTACTGTTTCTATTTTTGCAGATTATATTAAATAGTGCAGAACTTTAGGTTCCATACAGGATGCTGCTACTTTGCACAGTGATTTGACAAGGTTGGAACTGGGCAGGAACCTGGAAAATGATGTTCAATGTTGATAAATGCAAGGTTATGCACTTGGGCAAAAATAATATAAATGCAGGTTATACACTAAATGGGGATCATGGGGTGTTTGTAGATAACAAGTTGTCTAATTCTCTGCAGCGTCATACTGTGGCTACTAAAACAAATCAAGTTCTTGCATAAAAAGGGCATAAACTCAAGGGATGAAAACATAATTATACCTCTTTATAGATCCCTAGTAAGACCTCATCTGGAGTATGCAGTGCAGTTTTGGACTCCAGTCCTTAAGAGGAATATAAATGAGCTGGAGAGAGTGCAGAGATGTTCAATTAACTGGGACGACTTAAATTATAAAGGGTAGACTGTCAAGGTTGGGGTTGTTTTCTCTAGATTACACCTGATTACAATTCACAAGTACATTAGAGGACATTATAGACAAATATCAGGGGACCTTTTTACCCATAAAGAGGATCACCGCACCAGAGGCCACCCCTTCAGACTAGAAGAAAAGGACTTTCATTTGAAGCAGTGCAGGTGGTTCTTCAGTGAGGACAGTGAGGACAGTGAGGTTGTGGAATGCACTGCCAGGTGATTCTGTTAATGGTTTTAAAGGACCAGCAACATCAAAAAATGAAATTGTTTTAAAGCAGAGATCCCCAACCTTTTGAACAACATTCAGAAATAAAAGGAGATTGGGAGCAACAATAGCATGAAAAATGTTCTTGGGGTGCCAAATAAGTGTTGTTATTGGTCTTCTGGTAGCTCTTATTTGAACTGCCAATCTACACAGAGGCTCTGTTTGGTAGTGGACTTGGTTTTTATACAACCTAAACTTGCCTCCAAGCCTGGAATTAAAAAATAAGCACCTGCTTTGAAGCCACTGGGAGCAACATCCAAGGGGTGGGAGAGCAACATGTTGCTCACGAGCTACTGGTTGTGGATCACTGTTTTAAAGTAATAATAATGCAGTGTTGCCCTGCACTGGTAAAACTGCAGTGTTTGCTTCAGAAGCACTACTATTGTTTATATAAATAAGCTGTTGTGTAGCCATGGGCGCAGCCATTCAAAGGAGAAAAGGCTCAAGTTACACAGCAGATAGTAGATAAGCTCTGTAGAACATAATGTTATCTGTTATCCATTACTTATACTGTGCCATATAGCCATTTTTCAGTTTCCACCATTGCTACCCAGCAGCTTGTTTATATGAACTATAGTAGTATTTCTGAAGCAAACAAATCAGTTTTAACAGCGCAGGGCAGCACTGCATGATATTTTCTTTACTTTAAAACACTTTAATTTTTTTGGTGTTCCTTTAAGAGGGGCTTGGATGATTTCTTGGACAGACATAATATCAAAGGCTATTGTGATACTAAACTCTACAGTTAGTATAGATATGGGCATATATAATTTATGTGAAAGTATGGTGGGGTGCAGGCCCAGACTGGCAATCTGTGGGTTAGGGCAAATGCCAGATGGGCTGCTATATGGTGCCATAGAAAGTCAGTATTTAGTGGGCTGGTGGGGACTGTTTGGGCCTCTTTGTGGGCTGATTGGGCCTCTGTGTACCTGAAATGCCAGGGCCTATTTTGATTCTCAGTCCAGTCCTGGTGGGGTGTATGTAATGGTGGCTGGGTTTTTATTTGGAGGGGTTGAACTTGATGGACTTTGTCTTTTTTCTACCCAATTTAATTATGTAACTATGCAGGTTGCAATGCATGGGGCTCTGTGCATGAGTGTTTATTTGTTTATGTGCCCTCTCGCTAATGTATATCTTGCAGGAGCTTCATTAGATTTTAACTGAAGCAAGTGGCCCATTTTAACTGTGCATTGGAAGGTCCACCAGGCATTTGCCCAAATGCACAGATTGCCAGGCCTTGGTCTGCATCAGATTTTTTGCTACAGGAAGGAGACAGGGACATATTTTCAGATAGTACTGTGCCTGTGTTTTATTTAAACAACATTCATTGTAAAAACAAATTTAGAATTCAACTGAATCTCAGTGGAACAAATAACTAGTAGTTCTACTACCAGCAAATCCAGCTTATTAGGGTAAATTTCATGCAACAAAACAGATGTCAATCAATTCATAGTTACATAGTTCTCCAACACCAGATACACACACAGTGTCGGACTGGGACACCAGGCGCCCACCCAAAAACCTTAGACCAGGGGCCCACCATAAAACCTTAGACCAGGGGCCCACTCTCAGTACCAATATTCTTCATCTCCTTAATCAACCTCTATTCTTCTAGTTTGTTTTCTTAACATACTATAATCAATTATTCCAATTATTTAGCCTCTTTGTTCTCATAGAAATTGGGAATGGCCATGAAATAGGCCAAAAGTTTAGCAGCATGAGGGCCCACTGACACCTTGGCCCACCGGGAGTTTTCCTGGTATTCTGGTGGGCCAGTCCGACACTGTACACACATTAGGCCAGTGATCCCCAACCAGTACCTCGTGAGCAACATGTTGCTCTCTAACCCGTTGGACGTTGCTCCCAGTGGCCTCACACCAAGTGCTTATTTTTGAATGACTGATTTGGAGGCAAGTTTTTGTTGCATAAAAACTGTTTGTATTGCCAAAAAGAGTCTCCTGTAGGCTGTCAGTCCACATAGGGGCTACCAAATGGCCAATCACAGCCCTTGTTTGTCACCCCAAGAACGTTTTTCATGCTAGCAATGCTCCCCAACTCCTTTTACATCTGAATGTTGCTCACGCGTTGAAAAGTTTGGGGATCCCTGCATTAGGCTATGGTACACTATACTTCTACTCTGGCAGAAAAATGCACTTTGAGAACATTAAGTTATCAAGAAAAACTAAACCTTATGTGAGGTTACCCCTATGAATAAAAACTGCCCACATAAAAAGGATATGTGCATTTCGGTATATCTCCATTTCTAGTTTGTGTTAAAATAATCATAGTGTCTATAGTCATTTGACAGGTTCTTCCTTAATCTTCCTTAATTGCTATTTCTATCCTGTTGCTTTAAGGATAACCTTAAACAGAGCCATTTCATGTTCCTAATTCTAAATATGGTTTATTTACTGTACTAGCTGGAAAGAAGCCATGCAGCAAAGTAAATTTGTTTGGAATCCAAGCAAACTCCATCTGGGCTGAACTCTGGAGGGTGTTTGTTTACTTCAAATGTAAATGGTAAATATAAAGGGTTTGGAATGTTAAAGAAGTCACGATTCCTGAACATGCACAGAAACGATTACCTGGTCTGTAATATGGAGCAACAAAACATTAGTAGTAGTATCAGAGTAAGGGCTTTTACACATGGATGTTTTTACCTGTGCTCCGTTTTGTTTCGTTCAGCCGCAGCGGAGCTCAGGAGTAGACACGCTCAATTGTTTTGAAGGAGGCTGTACTCACACAGATGTGCGTAAGTGACAAAGCAGATAAAATGCAGCATCTTGCATCTCAACCTGCGTTCGGCGACTACATGCGTCTGTGTGAGTACAGCCACATTGAAAAGAATCAAGTGTGTCTACTCCCTGGCGGCTGAACGGAACAAAATGGAATGCAGGGGAGCGCAGGTAAAAACACCCATCTGTAAGAGCCCTTACTCTACTGTGAATGCAGGATTACCAAAGCACGGTAGACTACTATGCATTTTCTGATCTACCCTCCCCACCCTTGTTCAGTCTGTACCCCTACTACATAAATAAAGATTTTAGAAAAAAAGACAGTAAATATTTTCAAATGCTAAAGCAAGAGCATGCCCTCAAGTGCACCCCCTGTACGCTGCACTCTGCACTAAATGCCAGAAGAAAAATGGGGCAATCAGTACTGAATGGGCGATAAGTATAAGGCCCCAATGCTGGCTACGTGTCCTGCCATTCCTACCTTGTGTATGAGCAATTATTTTCTCCGATGGGATGAGCAATTATTTTCTCAGAGTTTTGATGTGAAAATGTTGCCCATAGACTCCAATGGGAGAAAAAAACAATTGTCGCCCATAGACTTTAATGAATTTTGGCGGTGGTGAATTTTGGGGGAAGTGAAATGGGTCAAATTCACCCATCCCTAGAGTAGATGTCTACATGCCCCTCCCCTCTTGAATGGAACCCTTAACGCAGGCAGCATTCCATTTAAAGTGCAGGTCATAGGTCTCTGTGCACCAAATTGGAGCATACCTCTCAACTGTCCCTTTTTTGGAAGGACAGTCCCTCTTTTGACAGCTCAACCTGCAGTCCCTCATTTGTATTGGAAAGTCCCTCTTTTCTCTGCACTGAAAAGCCAGAAAAAGAAACAAAGTTTCTAACTTAATTGGCTTTTGGCAGAGAGACCAGAACAGCTAACAGGTACGAATAAGATACTTTTGATACAATTTTGAGATAATAAAATATATAATTATATAAGGAGAAATATAATTCAGACTTTCATCACATGCCAAATTTTGTAAAATTAATATGGTAATTAGAGGCATGGTCAAAACATTTCACAGCACTATGTGCGAAAAACATTTTTGTCCCTCTTTTTACTTCCAAAATGTTGGGAGGTATGAATTGGAGTGCAAAGGCCCACGGCTATTTGTACATACTAAAACACAGCACGCAAAATGGGAACAAATTGCTGATTACGGCCTTTTTTGCATTTTGCACACTGTATTTCAGTTCGCATATGAGGCCTAAAGGATTGAACTACACTGTTGATGCTGATCTTTGTAATATTTATGAACTTAATTGTTTCTTTTGAACATATTGTTCTCCTTGACGGGCCCTTGATACACTGGAAGTATACAACCACATACAAGCCGACTCATAGGCTATGACTATGTGATAAGACCCATTAACTTTATATGAGAATTTTTTTTTTTTGGAGGAGTTCTATCATGATGTGAACTCCCTGCCTTATTAATTTACTTGTTTTTATACTTGTCTACCACTTTGGCATGCATAGCAGCAATCTGCCTGGTAGATCTGAGAACAGCACTCAAGAGTAAAATCCAGGTCCCACTGTGACACATTCAGTTACATTAAGGGGCAGATTTATCATCGGTCGAATTTCGAATTAAAAAAAAATTCGAAATTCGACCATGTGAATGGAAGTAAAATCCTTTGAATTCGAATATCGAATTAGAAGGATTTTACCGCAATTTGATTCGAACGATCGAATGGTAAAAATTTGATCGATTATATCGTTCGAATCGATCGATTTGAACGATTGTAACCCTTTGATCGAATTTTTACTATTTAAATGAAATGGCTGCCTATACACTAATATTATAAATTAAAAAATAAACTTGCTGGTTCAGGAATTACATTTTTATATGGAAGAGTGAATTTGCAGTGTAAACAGTGTAAATTAGAAATAAAACCTACACCATAAAAATTGTGACAAAATCCCTTGGAAAATAAAGCTGCTGACTAGTGAACTCAACTACCCCTTCCCCACTCACCTTCCCCTCCATTCAAATTTAGATTCATTTTAAGCAGATAATTTGAGGCAGCAAATACATTGAGGCCAAAAGTAGCAACTGTGGACTGGTTTCCTAAACAAGTATATGTTTAATACATGTTTAAATATATGGAGTGCGCCTTGGCTTCTGTATTAATGCGGATGTAGGGAAACAGGCTGCAAACATAAATAAATTAATAAGCAAGACATCTAAAATTAAAGGAGAAGTACAGAAAATGTGAGACGTTACTGGAGGAAGTTACTGGCCTACTGGATATGATATACAGGAGACCAGAGAGCAGTGAAATCAGTTTGCAACCTTAGCATTCCCAATTTTTTATTCAATAATTTGGACAAAGATAGTTTGATCAATGTAAATAGAATATTATTTGCATACTGATGGACAGTCATATGGACCAGTGTGTCCAATGATGTTCTTTAGTGTCATGTTACCTCCTGACTACTGCTTTAAAAGTTTGCGTGGCTCTGGCAGTAGTTGCCTGAAAAATCTAATAAAATCATAGTATGCAGTGTGAAGGTTCATATTTGCCACCACCCACTTCAGGCACTAAAACACAACATCCATAACTTTCTAATTAGGGACCACCAAATAATTATATGAAATAATATATTTTGTGCATGTCCCAGGATTAAGGAAGTTGTGGGTTGAAATACCCAGATAGATGAAGTAGAAAATGACAAATGCAGTCTTCTACTGAGTCCTTAGATCTGCTAACATAGCCACAGGAGCGTGGTCTCTTTAAGTCATAAACAGTGCGTTCTGACATAGCTCGTCATTTATAAGGATATTATCTATAATTTTGGTAACTGGAAAATAACTATACTACAACTATAATACACAATATGATAAATTATGAAATGCCATACATACAAATATATTCGCTTGTTTGTGTGTCTGCAAAGCTGTGCGCTGCGGCCTAAGGCTTGAGGGCTTAGGCATGGCAAGTACTTAAGAAGGACCAAATGATGTCAAAGACAATGTGGACCCACTGGTTATTATCTTCTGTCAAGCTGTAAGATTCACATGCTTTTTATCTTGATGTACTGGCATACTAGTGTTCTGGCATTAAACTGTACTGCTGTTTGGTTGCTTACTTGAAGCAACCTGACAAAGTTTTACAAGAACAGCATGGAAACCATTAAAAAAAAAAACCCCAGATAATGATTAACAAAATCTGTCCTACTGAATTCATCAAAGGCTTTTACATACTGGGGAAAACAAATATGGACCACATATTCTTGAGGTTATGCATTAACTATATTTGAAGGCCAGCTGTCTGCAAATTCTTTTTTTATTAGTGTTTTTTTTTAGGGTCATTTTTGTGACGTGCATAAAAAGCACTCTAGATTGAAAGAAATATAAATGATGGGATGGCACTTATTAAGACTTACTTCCACCACAACACAGGGGACAGAGACTACAGACAGATAAATTACCTATTGCCATTCAGTGGTGAAAAGGATAAAAAAGTTGCAGATGGCATTGGCAGTTTTTTAAGCCAGTAAGCAAGTTTGAGTCCTCCAATCTCCCGCTTACCTTTTGGGTACTCACCTGTCCTTGTGCTGGTGGTCCTTGGTGTGTGTAGGTTATGGTGCTCCACAACTGGATATGTCATAACATTCAGCTGGATTAAATAAATAAACAAGTTTTTAGACAAACAGTTCTTAAACAGTATTGTTATTTTAATTATTGAAAATGCATAGTAATCCAATCCATACATTTCTGTAACTCCTCAATATATCTGCATACATATCTGCTGCAGTCCCAGTCATATATGGGTAGGGACAGACAGGGAGATTCGGGGAGATTTTGTCGCCTGGCGTTTTTAGCAGGCGACAATCTCCCCCCCGAATTTCCTTCTCCCTGTCTGCCGCCAGTATACTGACAAAGCGCCAGCGCCTGTGCAGACGCGGCCCGGCGATTTCCGGAATCGCCCGAAGATACTTCGTGAGGAAACTTCGGGCGATTCCGGAAATCGCCGCGCCGCGTCTGCACAGGCGCTTTGTCAGTATACTAGCGGCAGACAGGGAGAAGGTAATTCGGGGAGATTGTCGCCTGCTAAAAAACGCCACAGACTAATAGTTTTTTTTGGCTACAGGTGTCAGTGAACCCCCCCATCCAACAGCTGGAAAATGGCAGAAGACAATTACTATAAAAAAAATAAGGTGAAGAATAGTGGAAAAGTCCCTAAAAAAACAGGCATTCTATAACATACAATCAAGTAGATGAATGGGTGCATTTGAAATACATTAATCTTTCCCACATAAGAGTACTTGTTGGAGTGGAAGGGGTCATGACACACGAAAACATGGGAGGTCTGAGAGCGGTGGCCTGTTCATTTAACCTCTTTGTTGCACACCAATTATATATCCTCAAAATCACTTGATTCAAGGGTTGGAAGTGCAGTATACCATTAGTATTATTTTAACTGAAGAACGAAGAAGTGGAAGGAGACAATCTCTCTTTGGTGATCTCTCAGAAGTACCCAGGGTCGGTGCAGTTTTCTGCTAACGGAAATATCAGCCCAGGGTATCAGGTAACTGATTATAACCCTGACATTTGACACACCCCAGTGCTCACTTTTCTTTCTCCTTAAGGGCTAGGCCAGACGGGGAGATTCGGGGG
>CM044441.1:39284356-39320315 GCA_024363595.1 Xenopus borealis
TTGTCGCCAAGCGACTAATCTCCACGAATCTGCTCGTCTGGTTGAGCCCTAAAATGTACTTTTTTATATAACAATTAACAAGTTAATGATTTTACACATTCTGATCTTCGACATGCTGTACATATTTTAGGAGTGTCCTAATCTAATTATTTATTATTATTTATTAATCTGCATAACACAGTACAGTGTAATAAAAGCCTTGCACTGTCTTTCTTTATGGCTTTTCCAATTAATGTGCAAATCTGAACTCACACAAGCAGTTGAAGTGACTTCAACACAATGAATATTACGCAGAGAATAGAAATTATCCGCTACTACACAATGCAATTGTATTGCAATTTATTATTTATGTATAATCAATATAAATTGTACACCATAACCTGGTCATTTCCAGTAAGCAGTGTATAACATGGTGTTTGTACAACGCCAATGATATTGCATATATATTCACTTTTATTAGGCACAATGTTGTTTTGGGGGCTTGCAACACATTTTGCAAAGTAGTGCATGCCCCTAAAATTTATAAGACATATTAGCACTCAATTATAAAGAGTTCAAAGTCAGTGGTGCAGAATTTTTAGGGGGACCGGAGATACATTCCTTCTGCATACAAAAAGAACACAATGAGACAGCACTCACAAATTGCATGAAAGTGTATTAAGGCTCAAACTGCATATCTAATGAAATGGACATTTAAAATGCAGGCTAGGTTTTGGGCATGCAATTTTCCTTTTATCAAATTAAAAAACTAGTCACATACTTTTAATACATTTTCTAAAAGGGGAAAAGCACATATAATACGGTATATACACGTTTTGACCTGCATCATACTTACCACGTTACACGTACCATAAAGAGCACAATAGCAAGATTCTACAGCTGGCCATAGATGCAAAGATTGACAACATCGCCAAACGAGCGGATCTTTCCCCGATATGCCACTAACTGGCAGGGCTATATCGGATTACATCTAGCGCAATGGACTTCTGACGTGTCGGTCGGAAGGAAATCCAACCTTATGCATGTAATTCATTTGAATAAAGTAAGTTACCATACTTACAGTACGTATCTGAACTATGGCCCCTTTTCTATAAAATGCTATACATACTGCTGATATCTGAAGAGTCCTGCAAGTTGGCACAAAATTGAAACCATTCCATAGTACATACTGCTAATCAAACGAGCAATAAATCAATACATATAAAGCTACCTTGAGGAATGAAAGAGCAGATACAATGCTATATTTCTTAAAAGGAACAATGGAAACAATGCCTGTTATTGTGCACGTTGACATAGCAACAGTTCCTTAAGATATTCAATACATAAGATTGCTCTTCATCAGTTGACAATGCATTTTCCCTTTGTGTGGATATGCTGGAGTAGGCTCTATAAAGCAAAGCAGCAGGGCAAGCTGGATTAGCCACTATACAAGCTTAAAAGAACTGATTGGATCTTTGCTACTAGTCACTCAACCAGCACTCGTCCCTATAACTGACCCCTCCCAACCCAAACCCGACCACCACATGGTGATGTCATGAAAGGGACGGGGCAGGTGCACATTCATAAATTCAGGGAATGGAAGCCGGCAGTATAAGGTTGAGGGTGGGGAGAGATCGTCCATTCACGACCCAAAGATTTTATGCAGTAACTGGCCATTACCTACCCCACCAGTGGGTTTCGGGCCAGCCCACACATCACTACTTGCTAATGGTTAGCAGGTCATCCCAAGGGGAACTATATTAATCTAAGGTATGTTTGAAGTAAAACAAAGTATCAGAATTTCCACAAGAGCAAGATTATTTTCTTTAGGGTGATCCCAAGGACAGAGAGAAAAAGCTAAACAAATACAAAAAAAATGTCTATCAATCATGGAAATAATTATTTTTCAAAAAATCTAATTTGTGAGTTGTTTTCTACTACAAATAAACTATACTTTTCTTATTTATTACAAATTCAGAATATAAAAAACTTGAATATAGAAATCAAATATGAAAAAACAGTCTTTTTATGTGTAGGTTTTGCCTAGGATAACTCATATTGACGTCTACATGAACTTGCAAGCCAAAATGATACATTCAAGCTTTTCAAGCTTGGAATTCAAATTTGTGGGGTTTTGTGCAAAAAATTTGAATTGTGGCAATAACTTTAATGTTGATAAATCCCCTATAATGGACAGTGGAGATAGCAGAAGGGGGCGTTCATTTTCAAGTCTCCGATTTTTAACAATATAATAGCAGAATAAGTATATTTCCAAATGTGTTCCATTTACCAAAAATAACGCCGTGGGGTTCTGACCCACTGAAACAGAGTGGGTCTAGAGTGGCTCTAGAGTGTTTGCCCTGCCTTTATTAATTATCTGTTATTGTATTTATTCAGTCCATGCTGCTGTACAGTTCTGAAAGAATGCATATGGGTTAATGGAATTAAAATTGCAATGTACAGGTGTATTTGCCTAAAGCAACCAATCAGAAGGTAGAATTTCTTTAATAACCAACTTTATTGAACAATCATCTCAAGCGTTTTGTGTTTGAGTGACACTTATGTCCTAGGCTCTTATGACGGTCACCAAGACACGAAATGCATAAAGCTTGAGATGATTGATCAATAAAGTATTCTACTTTTTAAATACTTCAATCTGATTTGGTTTGGCCTCGAGTGTACCCTACACCCACATTTTTGTTGTTTCTAATCTTAGGCCACAGTTTGCAATACAACACAGAGTACTGTCCAGTTTTTTGCTGTAGGATAAAATGTTGGATGTGAGGAAGCACACAAACCATTTATCTATTATATGCTAAAGATAGGGTTGCCACATGGCTGGTAAAAATTATGGCTGATCCCAATGTTATTAATAGGATAAAAAGATAAATATATAGAAATGTTTGCATTTTTTTCCAGAAAAGGTGGCAACCCTAGCTTAAGATAAAGCATCCACTAAAGTTTGCCAGTGCATTTATTGCAATAACATTTCCCATTTAACACGGATGAGGAAAAACTCTCTGTAGAGGATGTTTAATAAATGTGTTTAGTCCCTAAACTAAACATTTTCTCAGGTTTCAACCAACACAGCTATGCAGAGAGTCACTGACAGATTTCACCTGCTCCAATTGGCTGATTCTAGCATGAGCCAGCAATTTGCAATACACTACTGACACACAACAAGGTTCAGTCATTTACAGTAGAAAAAATCTTGACAAACTGGACCTATTGTATGCAAATATTGTACCAATTTTGACAAAATTTTGGACCAAAATTGTACCAATTCGTATGCAAATAGATATTAGTATGTTTAATTGTCTTCAAGTTGTAATTGGCTGTGATATACACAGTTATCATGGGTTACAGCCCCTTTAAAAGGAGTGTTTAGGGGAGCACTCATTAGCCTATGAGTGGAGAAATAACTCACAACTTTTGATTTTTGCTGTAGGTTATGCACCCATGGACTGGGGTGAACTGTGATTATATCTCCTCAATTTTATTACTATAATCATCATTATAGTTATCACTGCACATTGACTTATAGTGGTGCTGTTACAGGCAAATTGCATGAATTTTACTAGTTTAATAAACTCATAAGCCATACAATGCACTGTATATTATATTTTAATGACAGTTCTCCTTTACAGAAGATAGGTAATTAAAATCACTAAACCATACTATACCGAAGTCCAGCTTATGGCACCTGGAGTAATTTACTAAATTTTTAGGATTTTCTTCAGTTATAATGGTTCCATCAGAATCCCAGTCCACAATTCATCTGAAAGGCAAGAGATTGCCATTGGGGTAAGACATTTCCATTGCCTTTGTAATATTTGGCATACCCTTGACAAACCCGTTTATCACCAGCCTTGGTTCAGTGCTTATGTGGTGTAGTACAAGAGAGCAAGTCTAATTGGTTTACGGAGAGAAGATAAAGACATACAGGTTAGTATAGCTATGGGCATATATGGTTTGTGTGAAAGAGTGGAGGGGTGTGTGTGTGTGTGAGTATGCTGGGTTTTAATTTGGAGGTGTTGAACTTGATGGACTGTCTTTTTTTCAGCCCGATTTAACTATGTAACTAGGTATAGGATAAGTTATCAAGAAACCCATTAACCAGAAAGCTCAGAATTACCCCATATACCCCAATTTTATGCAAGTTTTTAAAAATGAATTCCTTTTTCTCAGTATTATTAAAACAGTACCTTGTACATGACCCAAGATAAGATATAATTAATCCTTATTGTAAGCAAAACCAGTTTATTGGGTTTATTCCAAGCTTACATGACTTTCTAGTTGTCAAGGTATGAGGATCCAAACTACGGAAAGATCCATAATCAGGAAAATTTCAAGTCCCAAGCATTCTGGATAATTGGTCCAATACCTGGACTACAATCATATGGTTTCATTTCATTATCCTCACAGTGTTTAGACCAAACACCCGAATCCTTTGCAAAAGATTCGGCAAAATACCAAACCAAATCCTAATTTGCATATGCAAATTAGGCATGGGAAGGGGAAATTTGCATATGCAATTAGTATTTGGTTCAGCCTGAAAGAAGGATTCAGCCGAAGCTGAATCCTGCTGAAAAAGGCTGAATCCTGCCCGAATCCTGGATTCGGTGCATCCCTATAAATTATCCCAAATCAATTTGAATTTCGACATTTATCATACTCCATCCCTTTAAAAACACCAATTTGAGACCTAAAACCTGCCAATATACTAACTGTATAAGTCAATGGCAAGGCCCAGGGATCAATTTTGTTATGTTTGCAGCCTTCCTAACATACTCTTTTGGGGTTTTTGTTTTTTTTGCAGAGAAAAATAAAAACTTGAATAGAGTTTTTCAAATACTACCTTTACCTGAACACCTGCAAACATGCCAACAAATGAACGCAAAGTGATATTTTGAATATGGTTCATAAAAAACGGCTTCATTCCAATGTTAGAAGCTAAACTGTACTACAAGCAGGTATGTGAACGGGCCTAGAATATATTGTAACAAATGTGCTGTGTATATAAACTATATCCTAGCATAAACATACAATCTGTAATATCTACTCAGTAAGTACAACAAACTCCAATCCAGCATGTATTGTTTTATTCACATCAAAGTACATAGTACATTTTAAGCTTAACTTAGGGAAAGGAGGGTGCAGGGCCCATAAACAAATGATAGAACAGTCACAAGCTAACACTCAAGATGCAAAATGCAAATTAAAAGAATCCCTTAACTGAAATCTATTTGCAATGTTTGTATTTTATTTAAAAAAAAAAACACACAACAGAGACCAAAACAGGAGGTTACACCAGGTACTGCACTCAGGGGCCCCATACTCCCCCACAGCAAGATGAAAAAGAGCAATTGGGAGGGGGGGGGGGGGGGGGGGGTCATGAAAAAGGCAGATTTTGGGTGGAATCTGGCATAATTAGAGAAACTGGGGTGGGACTGCACATAGAACAGCTTTTTGGTTTTAATTGTGTCCCTGTTTTACTTCTCGGCTGGGCCCACCACCCAGGTTAATAAAGGGCCCCTGTGATTAACGATGGCAGGCCTGCTAAAGAACATCCAGCACAATTTAGAAAAGTGGATTAAAAAAAATTAAAGATATAGACTTTAAAAATCACATTCATAAACTGTAAGGGTTGAAAGTTCCAGCATATGGTATATACACAGGGTTGCCACCTGGCCGGTATTTTACTGGCCTGGCCGGTAAAAAAAAAAGAGCATAGACAGGAGTAGAAACAAGTACAGCTGAAAATCAAAATGTAGATCCAAAGAGACACATTATTAAACAACATTTTATATTGCACAAAGGTGATGTAGAAATTCCTGTGATGTGTGCAAATTCCTTCTCGTAATTATAAACAAATATCTCTCGAGGATAAAAGACATTTAAACCTTCTGCCTAGGCGAATAGCTAAACATTAGCCAAAGTGTATTCCTGCCCCAGAAGCAGATGAAAGTACAGAACTTACACAACAAGCCCAGTTGTGCAAATGACATGGCTACAAGTTCACGAATGTGTAAGCTTGTGTCAGGGAATCGAGGAAGAGCAGCGAGCTACGGATACCATATGTTACAGGTTTCACAGCTACAGACTGTACAATACCAGGAAACACTGTACCTTTGCTGTACACGTACACATTCTTTTATAGGGTGCCAATGTACACACTACTCTTACAAAATGTAAAACATAAGAAAACAGGACAAAACACTGAAAATGGCAAGTATTGGATTTTCAACACACACCCCCAGAATAGATATATGGTTATTAGCTTGGCACATACATACATCAATGTAAATGAAGGCAAAACTATGCAATAATGGTCTTCTTCCATTGGAAATGAAGGGTGGGCAGAGAACAGAGAGTAGGATTCCCTTCCCCCTTCTCTACATGTAGATCCTTCGGTGAGCAGTGACGTGTCCACCTGAGCAGCTCCGGAACGCACCATTAACCCCTTCACTCCGGGGGGGGGGAAGCAGCAGACTCCCAAAACAAAGTTCTGTAGTGCACTGACTGCTATCATATTCAGAGTCGAAGTGTCACAGAACTTTGATTTAAAAGACTAGCAAGCCAAGTAAATGGAAGGTGTGCGGTTTAAAGGGGACAGCTGATCTTTGCCACTGTGTAGAATCCATTCATTTTTTGCCATTTCTAGCACTAAAAAGAAAGAAGAAAAAAAAACACACATTCTGCACAGGAAGGTGCAAGGAAACAAGAAATGGGAAAGCAGATTTTTGGCCAGCACTACAGGCTGCTCCTGCCAAATGGCAAGGGGGGAAAAAAACCTGCTGGCGTTAATGAAGTACAGTGGAAGGGCTGGCCATGCGGGATCCAGAAGAACACAGAGTGCTAAAGATTCCCCATACCTCTACTGGATCAATAGGATTGGAATGGATGTTCTATTCAAGCTTCAGTATAACCTGAAGCAGGGGAGCAAGTACAGAGGAAGCAGACCCTGCAGCTGCAAGGAGGCCCAGGAGGTAAAGGGGACCCACCAGGCTCTAATTAATGTCTAATATTAATATATATTGGTAAAACAATCAACCTCTAGACACTGAAAAAGAACTTGCTGTGGGGGCTCAGTAAGATCTAGTTCTGCCACTGACCTGGAGAATGCTACTGGCCATGTTTTATACCGAAAACAGATAGAAACAGAATTGCACGTCCCCAATAACAGCAAAGCTTAGCTTATTAGCTGCAGAGCCTATAGTAATGCAGGGTTGGGGCCCTCCAGCTGTTCCCCACATGTGGAGAGCTGCCTGTATGTGGAGCCGGGGGAGATGTGCAGGCATAGTCCTGTCTTGCATTCCAAATAGGAGCCGCACTGCTGCATTCCTTCCCGCAAGGCACGTGCTGCTGCTGGACTGGAGACACTACCGAGGCGGGGGAGACAGTGAAATCCGGGGCCGGGGTGCAGTAGCGCTGCATGAATCTAAGCAGTTGTTGCGGCGGTGCAACAGGTCGCTGTCAGAAGCAGCTGCAACTCGCGCGGACGTTCCCCGGGGCTGCGCGCGCCCCCAGCACGAGCCGGTGTTGCAGAAGTATCAGCGCGAACTCGCAGCAGCCGCTCCAATAACCCTCGCCTTTCTACAGCCCATGATACCGGTGCGCTCCGCAGCGTCCCTCTTCCCTTCCATCTTGACTTTTGCCGACGTGGAAATTTTGGGTTCGGAAACGAGCCGCGCTCTTATTGGCTGCCGGCGGCTGGGGGGGGTTGAAGGTCACGGTTTGCTTGCGCTGCTAAAGAGTCAGCGGCAGGATTTCATAATGTCACCACCTACTGTAGCCCCGGCTCATGCGCCTCCATTGCTGCCGGCCTGTTAGTTTATGCAAAGGCACTAAAGTGACACACACTAGCGTGGGCCTATAGCGGCTCCCGAACACTGAGCAAAGGGGAGGCGGCTCAGTGAAAGTGGTTCGTATAGCCGCCTGGGTAGCATGGGAATCACTCAAGCTGTGTCAGGACACGCCTCCTTAACCTCTGCTCTGCCGCGGCTGAACTAGGACCTTTACTTTAATGAACGCGGTGGAGTAGTTGTACAGCTGGGAGTGTTCATAACTTGCCTCTGGACTAACAGCTGATGGATCCGGAGCCGTACAGGCTGGTGCTCGGGCGGGTTGCCACCTCACCCCTTTAAAACCGAACACATATGGAATACACAGCCTGCATGGCTAATTAGCAATACATTTAGATGCGTGCTGCAGACTGAACTGATTTATGTGCAGCCATGCATCATGCATCTAAATAAATTGCTAATTAGCCATGCAGGCTGTGTATTCCATATGTGTTCGATTTTAAAGGGGTGAGGTGGCAACCCTCGGCATATGCGCTTGTAATATACATTTCATGTGATGCTAAACGGAACGCCCGATATCCTGCTGACATATTGCTTAGCGACCGTTCATGGGGGGGGGGGTAGAAGACACATGAGGCAGAAGCATAGGAAGCACGGGTCTATTGTTGGCGCTATATGCGAGCATGGTGCTTGTGCTTCATGAACATGCCATCCACTGACCTCTTTAGTAAAGCTTCCCTTTATATGTCACTGACGAATGGCATCTGCCCCTGGCAGCGCACCACACCACCAGCTGTTGTACAACTACAACCCTCACAACTAGGGATTCACAGTTTTGCAACATCTGTTGTCTATCCTGTTGCCACTTGTGCATTCATTACTGACACATCCAACCTGCTCTTACTCTGTATCAGCGGTATCAGTCAATAATAGCCAGCAGTCTGGGGATGTTAGCAGTTGTAGCATGGCCAGGTCTGGACTGGCATTCAAAATAGGCCTTAACATTCTAAGTACACAGAGGCCCTAGGGTTCGCCACCTTTTTTTGAAAAAAAATACGGGCCTTCCTATATATTTATCTTTTTTGCCTATTAATAACATTGGGATCAACCATCAAAAATACCGGCCAGGTGGCAACCCTAAGAGGCCCCCACCAGCCTACTTAATAGTTACTTTCTATGGCATGTTACAGCAGGTCCTCTGGCATTTGCCACAACCCACAGATTGCCAGTCTGAGCCTAAGCATGGCAAAAAAGGACAGCATTTTTTCGAGCTGCACCCCACTCTTTTTCAAGAATGGGGCACCGCTTAAAACATTGCATGTTGCCATGAGATAAGAATAAGGACTTTTTAACGATCAACGGAGTGCTGTCTATCGGAAGATTTACATTTGGTGGGAGGAAGCCCTTGTGAAAAGGCTTCATGAACCGAATAGTAAGTGCAGTTTCATTTGAATTGTGTATCAGATGCAGGATCGGACTGAGCCGATGGGATACCAGGGAAAAACCCGGTGGGCCCCCAGCTCTTGTGGGAGCAGCCGGCCCAGATCCGCACCCAGATTTGTAAAACTCTCCTTGCTGCAACCTCTCCTTTGCGGGGCAAAATGTAGTGCATGCGCATCACAGCAGGGGGCCGGAACAAGGGGTAGGCAGAGTAGGCACGTGCCTAGGGCGCAAAGTGTGGGGGGCGCCAGTACCTTTAACTTTTGCCTACCCCTAGTCCTACTAGATTCTGCTCCCCTGCTTCCGTCCACTTGTGCGAGCGCGCATGCGTGCGCACACGAGGGGAGGGGGAGAGTGTGCAGGAAGGGGGCTGACGCGGCCGGTCAGCGCGCCTCCTCTTCCTCCTATTTGTTCATGTGCACATGCGCACACAGATGAGGGGAGGGTTGAAGAGTACGCAGGAAGACATTGATGCAGCCGGTATGCGTGCGCACTTCCTTCGCGCAGTTGGGGGCGCCAAAGCTGGTTGTGTTGCCTGGGGTACCCGGCTGCCCTGGCCCGGCCCTGCCGGAGGCAGACCCTGGACAGTAGTCCCAATGGGCCCTGAGCCCCCTAATCTGACCCTGATAAGAAGTTGTAGCATAATATTATCTGGGGTGCCATAGGTAGGACATATATTTATATAGATTTATATGCAGGGCCACCTTCAGAATTCAACATTTTCTGAGCCCCCCTACATGTTAAAAAAAACATTAGTGGCCAGACTCTCCCCCGCTACAAGTAGGGGAAAAAATTATGGAGAGGCCCCCTCCAAAAAGATTTAAAAGCAAAAACATTTGATGGAGAGCCCTCTAAAAGATAAAAAAAAAAAAAACTGGTGGCCAGGGGATCCCCATAAAAGCTGTAAAGAATTGGTGGCCAGGGTCCCCCTATAAAAGTCTAAAAACATTGTTTTTACCATCTTTGGCTCCCTTCGTTGGCTTCGGTTCCAGATGGTCCTTGTTGTGCCTTACTGTAACTTTTCACCTTGTGGCTAGGGTAGGGTACCTTTTCTGGAAAAAAAAACAGCCTTCCTATACATTTATGTTTTTTCCCTATTAATAATATTTGGATCAGCCATCATTTACTGGCCAGGTTGCAACCCTACTTGTGGCAGAGAGGAGTATGGGCTCTGCTTATGAACTAAGCAACTTTACAATATTAGTTGATGGTCAGTGGGTTTAAAGTTTGTTTGTTCTTTGTACACGTGACTGCAACATATTGTGGCATTTGTTCATCTTTTTCTATTCTGTCTGTTGTCCTCCAGTTCTGATAAAGGGCTTCTTCACTTTTTAATAAACTTTTGATATGATGTAGGGAGTGATAGTCTGAGCCAATTTGCTATTGGTTTTCATTCTTTATTTATTTGAGCATTTTGAGTTACTTAGCTTTTTTTTACAGCAGCGCTCCAGTTTGCAGTTTCAGCAATGTGGTTGCTAGCATCCAAATTACCCTAGCAACCATGCATTGATTTGAATAAGAGATTGGTACGTGGATAGGACAGGGCCTGAATAGAAAGACGAGTAATACAAAGTAGCAATAAAAGTAAATACGTAGCCTTACATGGGTCACTGACCCCCAACTGAAAGCTGGAAACAGTCAAAAGAAACAGGCAATTCATTTAAAAACTATAAAAAAGGAATAATTGAAGGCCAATTAATGAGTTGCCAAGAATGAGTCATTCTATAACATACTAAAAGTTAAGTTAAAGGCGATCCATCACTTTAATCAGTGGAATTCCCCATCTGTCAAGAGTCAGAAAGTTATTTGTGAATGTATCTGTTAATTACAATAGCAAATAGTTTGTCTATCACATACTGTTCTCTACACAGTTGCAGGCCCAGCCTGGCAATCTGTGGCAAATGCCAGAGGGGCTGCTATAAGGTGCCAAGTCAGTATTTAGTGGGCTGGTGGAGGCAGTTTGGGCCTCTGTGTACCTGAAATACCAGGGCCTATTTTAATTCTCAGTCCGGACCTGCACAGTTGATTCTGGTTAATAAGGACTCCATTCTAAGGGCCCTTACACACGGGCGTTTTTACCTGCGCTCCCCTGCATTGCGTTTTGCTGCGTTCAGCCGCAGGGGAGCGCAGGTATAGACGCACTCAATTATTTTCAATGGGGCTGTACTCACACGAACGCATGTAGGCACCGAACGCAGGAAAAATGCAGCATGTTGCGTCTGAACCTGAGTTCGGCGCTTACACGCGTCTCGTGGGTACAACCTCATTGAAAAGAATGAGGTGCGTCTAGACCTGCGCTCCCCTGCGGCTGAACGCAGCCAAATGCAACGCAGGGGAGCGCAGGTCCAAAACACCCGTGTGTACGGGCCAAAATGCTTGAATTGGAATCATATGAAGTCCTTTGTCTTTATCAATTGCCCCATGGGGTTGGCTCTGTATAGTAAAACATGTTGCCAAGTTATTGAAACTGTGTCAAAGTAAGCAAACCCTCCAGTTTTGGAATACTATACATTATTGTGTGTTTTGAAGGATCCAAGGTGTTTCCTTTAGGACATTACATAAATTATCAGCTTGCTTCTTGGTTTGTAGTCCAGAAGCAGCGGCACAGTTATGGTGAATATTCTAATTATAATCAAATGCAACTGACTTATAGGCACAGTTCGGCAACTAAGTGTGGGTTTGTCATTGGGTATATGTGTGTGTGTTGGGTTGTTATTTTATTAACCCCCCCACAACTATGGTGGATGAGAGTCCAGGCTCATTTACTACAGATATTGCACTGCTCTACCTGCTACAATCTGTTTAGAAAGTCGGTTTACTCACCCATGAAGCTAAGAAGTCTATTTATACAGAGCAAATGATTTCAACAAACTTACAAGCTTTCACTTCCTTGTAAAGTACAAAAAAATGGAACAGTTTAGGAAGCGGTGCTGCAGCTGATATAATCAACAAGCAAGAGCCCTGCTGCAATATTAGGGGCAGGTCACCTTCAAAAAAGTTCTTTGTAGGTATTTTCTTTCTTTTGCAACATTCAGTTAATATTAATTTGTTTCACTTCCCCCCTAATTTAACCCTGAAGCAACTCTAAGTAAGTCTGGTCTGAAAACCCTAAGGGCCCTTACACACGGGCGTCTGAACCTGCGTTCGGCACTTACACGCGTCTCGTGGGTACAACCTCATTGAAAAGAATGCGTCTAGACCTGCGCTCCCCTGCGGCGGAACGCAGCCAAACGCAACGCAGGGGAGCGCAGGTCCAAAACGCCCGTGTGTACGGGCCCTTATAAGCAACCTTTTGAAAATCTGTTAAAAATAAAAATAATTAGAAAGAAATTGATAAAAGCCATAATTTACTATATTTTGAGAAAGTGACTTACCCCTTGTGAAGTGAATTCCAAATATACCCTAAGGATCCAGCTCATAAAGAAAAACAAAGCATTGTGGTATACGCAGTCCAGTGAGTGCACTGATCTATACACTGGGGAGACAAAACAATTGCTCAACAAGTGAATGGCTCAGCATAGGAGGGTGAACTCTACAGGGCAAGAATCTTTCTTATCATTCTACACCTAAAAGACAAGGGACACTCCAATCTTGGATAAAGAAGACCACTAGCTTGAATGAGGCATGAAAGAAGCAATTCATGTCAAGGTGGAGAAACCATCCCTGAACAGAGGCGGGGGCCTTCAATACCACCTGTCTGCTACAATGCTGTTCTCACATCTGTTCCTCGGCGGTTTCAGAACAATTCACACATCAATTGATGCAACTCTCAAAAGTAACACCTGTTTCTAGGAGTTGCATGACACATTGGTAATACTATCACAGTATCTACACAGAATCAACACCTCTGTAAAATCAGATGTCACCACTCTGAAGAGTTACCATGTGCCGTTGTGATTGGATTGTTGGAAGAGTCTATATGCCAAGAACTCCCCTACACAAGCCAGTCGAACTGAAGAAGCTGCTCGGATGAGCACTGAAACTTACTCATTAAAAAATTTCCGGTTGTTTGTATTTCTTTAATTACTTATATTAGATACCCATCCCCAAATATTTTTTTGCATAGTGAAAGAAACTAACTCACTAAGCAAGTTTACAATCTATATTAATGGACAAGCAGCATTCTTCTCCCTCCTTTTAAAGGAACAGTAACACAAAAAAAATGAAAGTATTTTAAAGTAAAGAAAATATCATATAGTGTTGCCCTGCGCTGTTAAAACTGATCTGTTTGCTTCAGAAACACTACTATAGTTCATATAAACAAACTGCTAAGTAGCAATGGCGGAAATTGAGAAACGGCTAAATGGCACAGGATAAGTAATGGATAACAGATAACATTATGTTCTACAGAACTATCTGCTGTGTAACTTGAGCATTTTCTCCTTTGACTAGTTGCCCCCATGGGTACACAGCAGCTTATTTATATAAACAATATTAGTGCTTCTGAAGCAAACACTGCAGTTTGACCAGTGCAGGGCAACACTGCATTATATGTTTATACTTTAAAAGAATTTCATTTTTTGATGTTACTGGTCCTTTAAGAAAAAACTGGACCGTTCTGGGGTACTTTAAAAATAAGTATGGACACCTTACCTTTCTCCTATTCATTTGTTTTGAAGAATGAAGTATCATGAACAAGATTTTACTCAATTGCACTTGTGCGTATCTAAATGTGCCCTACATATTGGCACGTGCGCAGTTGGAGCAGTCTTCCAGTTTTTGACAACTTCACATGACAAAAATGCAGAATGGAAGAAGACCTGAAGAAGACAAAAGAGCCGGAAGATGGCACCTGTGAGCTGAATCTGCAAAGAGAGGTAAGTAAAGACTTAGGGGCAATTACGGAAGTTTACACCTAGGCTGGGGGGAGCAGGGAGGGTGATTTGTAGGGTAGAAGGTAGGGACTTCTATGAATAAGGGGTTTGGTTCTTCATTAAGCTGGGCCCTTCAGACTGAGTTGGTAGCTTATCTGCCTGTGTATTGAGCCCTTCCACGGGTCCACCCAAACTATATCCAACCAGCTTTTAGCTGCCAAATCAGTCTAAAGGGCCCGATTTAAAAACTAAATAAGTACCAACACAGGGGGGTAAGATTGTGATCTAATTGGTGAAAACATAAAAAGGGGCAGAGCTACCACGCTGGCTCAAGTAGGATCAGGGAACAGAAAAAGGGAATGTTTTTGCTACAGTCTGGGTAGATCGCAGGCCAGGGGCCTAGTGTACTGTGTAGTGTAACGTATTACTAATTTACCAGCTACTAAATTGCTGCTAAATTTGCAATACTGGCCCCCAGGCTTGGCAGGTATTCTACCAGCAAGGCAGATAAAATACTGGTTGTGTGGCAGCCCTAGGAAGGGCAAATGGAGCATAGGCTCCGCTGCACTCAGTCTGTGTATTTCTTGCAGGATGAGAGAAGCGGATCTGCTCCATGTTCCATCTCTGTTGATTTTAATAAATAATTTAAATGCACTTGTGTGAAGCCAGACACGGCAGAGATGTGCAGAGGTTGGCCCAATCTCCAAACTGCTCCACTGTGTAGAGTGACTGCACAAGTGGATTATTAAAATTAATAGAGATGGGGCATGAAGCAGATCCGCTTCTCAGTGAAGCCTATGCTCCATCTGCCCTTGCCCCTAGATTTCATGGTGCTAACGTTGGGGGCTGTTGCTGCTGCAAGTGGTTAGGGTCAAGCATGCAGGCAAGCAGGTATGGCTGGGGTGTGGATCTGCCAAAACAGACCAGTGCAGATCTCCAGGGGTGATCCTCATGATATTGCCGCCTGAGGTGGCCTTCAATAGCCCCCCCCCCTTCCCCACGGCTCTCACTTTTTCAGCACTGTACAGGGGTGGGGGGTCCACGGCGCTAGTGCAGAGCAAGTGCACGCTCTGCACTAGAAGAGACAAATTTCCGGGCTGAAAACCGGAAATTCGTCTCTTAGTTACCAAGAACGGCTTTTTTGCCGCCCCTGGTAACCAGGGGGGCGCTGCCACCTGAGGCGAGTGCTTCTACTCGCCTCATTGCAGAGTATCTAGTATGAACTGATTGTGTTACTTCTCTGCTATGTAACATTCTGCTCTGCCCTGGTCTTCATGTTTTCCCTGGGTACTCAAGTTTTCTCCTACACTCCAAAAACACACAGACAGGTTAACTGATGAAACTCACCCTATTTTTTGTGAATGTGAAAGGAAACTTACATTGTAAGCTCCCCTGTGGACTGTGGGGTATGAAGGAGCTATACGAGAAATAATATTTAAAGAAGCATACATACAGTATAATACACAAAAGTTTGTAGGGCAGGTGTCTGCTCTTTGGATAAACATAGCGTTTAAACTCCAGGCAGCAAGACTATTGAAACTTAATCCATTCGTTTAATTTTTTTCTCAGGAAAAATGCCATCTGGTTGCTGAACTCTGTATGCTTTTTTTAAGTGATCTTGATAACATGCCATAAAACAAATATCAGCTTTCTTGTCCTTTCTTACATTAAGGGGCAGATTTACAAAATTCACATGAAGGGTTCGAAGTTCGATCGAATTTTTAAAAACATTCAAATTCAAATTTTTCGAATGCTTTTGAACACCACTTCGACCAGTGAATTTTGTAAATTCGATCGAATCGAATGATTTGAATAAAATTTCATTAGAATATCCGATCATTCGACTGTCGAAGTAATTCCCCTTTAAATTTTTATTCGACCACCTAGTTCACCAGATCAAAGCTACCAAATTGGGTTTACTTATTTTTGATCAAATAAAGAAAATTCGATCGATCGAAATTTTCCTATTCGATTGTTCGACCAATGGAATTGCGATAAAATCCTTTGAATCCGATATTCGAATTCGAAGGATTTTACTTCACTTCCTATTCACATGGTCGAATTTCGAATTTTTTTCAATTCGAAATTCGACCAATGATAAATCTGCCCCTAAGTATTCCATACCTAAAAAGAGTCATGGGGTGTGTGTGCATGTAGCAGTATGTTGGCAACATGTATCGTTTCTGTCTGAGGAACAAAACATAACAGACAGTGGGCCTTTGTATTGGGCTGGTGGGGGTGCTGTTTGGGCCTAGTAGTAAAGTGGTAGTTCACCTTTGAATTCACTTTTTGTATGTTGCAATTGATCTTTATATTTTTGTGTGTGTTGAATTATTTTTGCTCAACAGCTTTCCAAATTGGGATTTCAGCGGCTATCTAGTTGCTATAGTTCACTTTACCCTAGCAACCAGGCAGTGGCGTGAATGAAAGACTGAAAGATGAATAGGAGAGGGCCTGAATAGAAAGATAAGTAAAAGGAAAAGTAACAATAACCAGTCAGTGACCCCCTTCTGAATACTGAAAAAAGGCAAAACAAAAAGGCAAACGCTATAACAAATAAAAACTGAGAAGTCTAGGCCATCATATAACATGATAAAATGTATCTTTCTACTCCTTTAAAGGGATCCTGTCATAGGAAAAAAAAAAAATTCAAAATGTATCAGTTAATAGTGCTGTTCCAGAAGAATTCTGCATTGAAATCCATTTCTCAAAAGAGCAAACAGATTTTTTTATATTTCATTTTGAAATCTGACATGGGGCTAGACATATTGTCAATTTCCCAGCTGCCCCAAGTCATGTGACTTGTGCTCTGATAAACTTCAATCAGTCTTTACTGCTGTACTGCAAGTTGGAGTGAAATCACCCCCTCCCTTTCCCCCACCCAGCAGCCTAACAATAGAACAATGGGAAGTTAAACAGATAACAGCTCCCTAACACAAGATAACAGCTGCCTGGTTGATCTAAGAACAGCACTCAATAGTAAAACCCATGTCCCACTGCGTACTATTCAGTTACATTGAGAAAGAAAAACAACAGCCTGCCAGAAAACAGTTCCCTCCTGAAGTGCTGGCACAAGTCACATGACTGGGGCAGCTGGGAAATTGGCAAAATGGCTAGCCCCATGTCAGATTTCAAAACTGAATATAAAAAAATCTGTTTGCTCTTTTGAGAAATGGATTTCAGTGCAGAAGTCTATTGGAGCAGCACTATTAACTGATGCATTTATAAAAAAAAAGTTTTCCAATGACAGTCTCCCTTTAATGTCTTATATAGGATAATGTCAATATATTGAAATGAGTGCAGAGGGTCTTTTTCTGTTTGTATGATATGTAATTTATATGGAAGAAGCTCTCTGGATGTATTTTTTGATAAAAAATATTATTGATGTAGTGTGAGAGAAGGCTGTAACCTGAAAGTTGAGATTGTATGAATAGGAAAAAGCAAGGCACGAGAGAGTGATCATGCAAGCTGAGCTATACAGTGTACCTCTCTAATCACTCACAGTAGGAGCAGTCAGCAATGAATAATATTGCAGCATTACTGTAGGATAACAATATTTTAATATCACTGTGTGGTAAGAGTTAGCAATTTACACCTTGAATTTCATAGAATTGTCCCCAAAAGTAATTATATGAATACTGCATCAATGCAAAATGCCAATGACAATGATTTTTATAGTTACACAGTTTAATACCCTGACATGAAATGGGAATTCAGGCTAGCTTATTTTTTAAATTTTACTAGCACACTGAGAATTTAATATAGCAGCGACAGATGTTGTATTCTGTTTCCTACAGACTGTTTGCCTTCCTATAGGTTATGTTTGTTTTAGCATATCCTTTTTATTGAACTTTCCATTACCTACAATCTACAAGTCAGCAGAATTGTATTTACTTCGGTGGCCATTATACAGTACTTAGTACAGGTAGGTGCAGAGTATTTAATGGGACTGGGCTGAGTAGATCTGGGCGGGTGACTCACTTCTCACTACTACAAGACAATAGTCCAGTATGTTCAGCGACCATAACAAAATGTGCCTGTATTGATCATGCCTACTTGCACTAGTTCTATGAATTAAAATATAGATGTAGTGGAGGCTGGAACTAGAGTCCTGCGCGGGTCCATTTTTTGGGACCCGAACCCGACCCGTACCCGCAACCCGCGACCCGCATTCTTACCCGCTTGGACCCGCGACCCGAACTGTACCCGCAACCCGGAACCCACGACCCGCGAACCGCTGACCATCAAGAATCAGGAAGTGCTGTCATCATAAACAGGAAGTGACATAATCGGAAGTAGCCGGGATCAGAAAAAAAAGGAGTAAAACAGGAAGTGCTGTCATTGTAAACCGGATGTGACATCATCAGTAGTAGAAATGCTCAGAAAAAGCAGTAAAGATCCCTATAGCGAGGATCCGCGACCCGACCCTCAACCCGCCAACCTGCAGAACCACCGGCCCGCTTCTATACCCGCACCCAGAAATTCTACAAGCAACCCGCAGGGTACAGCGGCATTTTGCGGGTAACCCGCGGGTACCCGACCCGCTGCAGGACTCTAGCTGGAACATAAGTTGGATTTTATTTATTGAAAAGCATGTTTCCCAAGCAATGATTAACTTTTTTTACAAGAACTAGTGTTTAGTATGGTTAATCTAATACAGTGGTTCTCAACCTTCCTAATGCTGTGACCTTTTAATACAGTTCCTCGTGTTGTGGTGACCCCCAACCATAAAATATTAAAATATTTTTGTTGCCAGCCCAGAGCGGATGGTTAAGAACAGGAGACAGCGTGGCTGCATTCAGGTTTGTTTTCCGTGCGTAGTGCAGCAAACAATTCTGCTACACCCATTTTGTGGCCACAACCCCAATAACTTTGTTAATTTTACAAATTTTAAATGGGCAGGGAGAGCTGTATGGCAGTCCCTACTAAGGGGATAAAGAAAGTTGTAGTGCAACTGGCTTCCCTACACAGGTTACTGAACTACAACTCCCAGAACAACACCCAGAGCTACAACCTTGCCCCAGGGCTAGTGGGGAGAGAGATGAACCTGCTCCTGGAACCCGTTAAGGGACCCCTGTGAAAGGGTAATTCGACCCCCAAAGGGGTCCCGACCCCTAGGTTGAGAACCACTGATCTAATAAGCCCTTCTCACCCTTTGGCAGGACAAAATCGATTGGTGGTCAGAGGTTAATTAGGTTGCCTACAGCCATGCGTACATATGACATCAGTATACATGGATGCAACTTTATATGAGTGTCTGTGGCCTGCAGTTAGAAGTAAAGAGGTGTTGGAGAAGAACCTCGTGCCGGGAGACAGATATCCCAACCAGGAAAACCAAAGCCACCGCCGAAGGAGAAGCTTAAGCTACCGCCATAGAAGAAGGAGAATGAAGAGGGCATTGCTAAGGAGTTTTGATGTTTCACTGAACACCAATGTTCTTAAAGGAGAGCATTTTATGGCCAATAGATTAGCTGCAATAGTGCAAGCTAGAATGCTATATTTATTCTGTAGAATGTTTTACTATAACTGAGTAAAAAGCTCTAGAAGCTCTCTGTTTGTTTAGGATAGCAGCTGCAGTATTAGCTTGGTGTGACCTCACTTCCTGCCTGAGTCTCTCCCTGCTCACTTATAGCTCTGGGCTCAGATTACAGTAGAGAGAGGAGTGGGGAGCGGAAAGTAGGAAGTCTGATACAGAAGTCCATGGGGCAGATTTACTAAATTCGTGTGAAGGATTCTAAATTTGATCGAATTCCTATCGTACTTTTTGATCGAATTTTCGAATATGCAAATATTCGACCATTCGATGATCAAGTACTTCCCCTTTAAAATTTTATTTGACTGCCTACTTCGCCACATTGAACCTACTAAATTGCAATAGAAGCCCATAGGCTTCTTTTCTAAGTTTTATGTTCGAATAGCAATCGTACGATCGAACGCTTCAGTCGTTCGATTCATGCAATTTTTTCGAGCAATCAAACTTTTTTTTTACGATTTTTTCGTAAATCGTAGAAGGGTTGAATTTGAGGGCAAATAGCCCTCCAAAATTCGGCCCTTAGTAAATCTGCCCCTAAGTGTACACAATAGAAGGAAAAAAATTGAAAGAAATCAGAGCAGCACTACTTTGAGGGTTTACTGGTGTATTTAGGTGGACCTTTCTGATAAGACTTACTTAGTTTTAACCTTTCCTTCTCCTTTAAACCCCTAGCCACTAATGTAACTCTTTGTTATTCCCTGACCCTGGCCACCAATGTGTTTTTATAATTTGTATTAGGGGTGCCCTGCCCACCAGTTTTTTTTTTCTATAACTTGCAGCTACCAATTATTTTCTATAATTTGTAGAAGTGCCTGGCCATCAATTATTTTTTATAACTGGAAGAGAGGGCCTGGCCACTAATGTGCTTCTTAAATGGAATTAAATGCAGATACCCAATATGACATTATCAAATATACATTGTAGTTATCGCCACTGAAAGGAAAGCAGATTACAAATTGCTGGGGAAGTGAATGATTGGAGCCAGTCATAGTTTGTATGTGCAGTAAAAAACTACGGTATAAGTGTTATGTTACATAAATGGATATTAAAACCTTGAACCTAAAAAAAATCCTGCCAATCAAATATCACTCACTCTCTCACCATTGGTTGAATTAGCACTTGCTTATACATGTGAGCTGAAATGCCACGTCAAGGCTTAAACCCTGTTACTGACTATTCACATACCATTCATGCCTGGTGCAAAGCCTCAGAGGAGAGCTCATGTGAAGGATTTTGCAATTGGTTACCCTTAGTGAGATGTCATCTCACTCTATAATACGAAAACGGACAAACATGACACAGACAAATGGGGGTCATTTATAAACACTGGGCAAATTTGCATTTGGGCAGTAATCCATGGCAACCAATCGGAAGTTTACTTTCAGTGTTCAACCGGATGCTGAAAAAAAGCTGATCACTGATTGGATGCTATGGATTATTGCCCAGATGCAAATTTGCACAGTTTTTATAAATGAGACATAAAGACAACATACAAGAGAATTACACTGCACGTCTATGAGGTAAAAAATTCGAATTTGACACTTCGCCAATTTAAACCTAACAAATTACTATTTTAGCCTATGGGGGACCTCCTGGAACCTTTAAGAAGTGGATTTTGGCCAAAATCGTTCAAATCGAATGATGCATTTGAATGATGCGAATGGTTTTTACTAGATCGAAATTTTCAATTGAAAAAAACCCAAAAAATTTGATGGTTGAATTTCAAAAATCTTTTTATTTGAAATTCGACCCTTAGTAAATCTGCCCCTTACTGTATATATATATATATATATATATATATTTTGTAAAAAAAGGACCAGCAACACCGGCATTTAGTAATAATAAAAAATATACTGTATATTAAGTGAGTTTATACAGCCAATGGGACATTTCAGTCCCTTTCCAGTGGCAGCCCCACCCTCAGCTTAATCAAGTATAAATAGCCCATCATGACCTGTTAATTGAGGAAATGAAATCAACAAGTGCTAACGTAAAATGACCAATGGATCATTATCATTTTAAAAAAGTGATGAGAATTAATAATGATATTATATGCAAGAAACGTTGTATATGCAAAAAGTTTACAAGCTTTGTATGCAGTCTAAAGTGCAAAGTGTAGACATAAAACACAGGTAAATATTCCACGTTAGCTACAAAAGAACTCTTTTCTGGCTCAAGTTTGTTCGAGGGATTTAAAAGTAGTTTAACAACCATAATTTCTGTCCTGAGGAGCAAAGCCAGTGGTTGGGAACAATGAAATCAAGTGGTACAAGATGGCTGCTGCCAGCCTCACTGCACTACTGTGCTTTTTAGTAACAGATATGACAAATAGCATACTCTTGGGAGTCTACTGCGGTGTGGTTTGAAGGAGGGAGTCCACCGGTAGGGGACCTAGGGTTGTTAAGCCGTTTCATTCTCCTTTAATAAGTGTTATATAGAAACATCACTTCCCAGTCATGAGTGAGAAGCAGAAGCAGGCCACAAGCAGTAAGAGTGCTTCTGCTCCACATCATACAGACAAATAGCACCTAGACTGTACAAAATAAACATCAAACTAAAAGTGTGCTCTTTTAATACCAAAGTGGATTTTCTAATTATAATTCCAAAGTTGATACCACTTTGAAATGACAGTTTTCCCTTAAATAAAATCAATAAAATACAATGCACAATTTCATCAAATGTGTTTTCACTCATTACTTTGTATACAGTACTATAGAACAAATGGCATAAAACCGGTAGTTACAGATCTCTTCTTGCAATCATTTGCTTTCATCCCCTTCCTTACATTCTCATTTTTTCTTTAATGGATCTCTGCAAAATTACAATTACATCTGTCTGATTGTTGTCCTCCTTTTCCAATTTGTTGGCACTGATTTGATGCTATTTTATTCATTCTCTGCATATCTTGCTCTCTCTCTCTTTCTCTGTTAATTGTTATTCCACTTTCATTTCCATTAGTCTTTGGGTTATAGAGGAACAAATTTGTTAAATGGTTATAGAAAGTGGCCCCCTGACTTGAATTGGAACTGGCTAATACATTTTATTTTTTCATTGACAATTTTTATTAGTTTTTAACAATACAAACATTATATTGGCATATAATGGTTTAAATCTGTGCTGGTATACACACAAAGTTAACCAAAATAATATACACACAATTAATCAAACAAAACAAAAAAATAAGGAAAAGGTAGTATAACCTGTATTATATCTGTAAGTCTCTCAGGGGCTAATACATATTTTAAATACAATGTATAAATGAATATACATCAAATTCAAAATCAAATGTTAAAGACAGTGTCAAGGGGGCCTAACGGCTCCCTGCGAAGAGTAGTCAGGACCAAGGAGGAAGCTGAAGTCCAGGCAAAGGTTCAGGCAAAATCGTAATCAAAAGTCCAGGCAAAGGTTCAAAGGCAGGCAGAAAACAGCAAAATCAAAGTCCAGGCAAGGTCAAAGTTCAGGAATCAATAAAGGAAGAATTTAGGAATACCCAGGAACAAAGTTAGCAATTCCTATACTTGTCCTATACGTGTCCATGGCGTCCTTTTATATTTGAATTTGGCGCCATGTCGTGGTGCTGATGTCATTGTGTCGGTGTCGCTACCCACGTGGCGGCCATGGGCGCCACCATTTTGGGAGCAACCCTGAAGAGAAGGGACTCGCAGCCCGGAGTTCCTGGAAAGGCGGCGTTTGTGACAGACAGTAACAGTTGTAATGGTATTAGAGTAGTTATAAACATAAAAAACATTAAATGAAGTGTTGCTCTCTTTATTTATTAAAGCATCTTAATGCAGCCTACCACCTCCATGATATCTAAATGAAGGCAACTGCTAACAAAAAGAGTATTTAGGTGTTGCGCCCTTCCAGCTACTGCTGAAATACTGCTTTCATGATTCTGGTTAACTTTATTATGGCCAAACAATTACAGAAATTAATACAACCTCTTCTTCTATTACAACATTCTTCTATTACAAGTGAGAGAAAAAATGAGCAATGAGTAAAATAAGTAGGTGTACTGTACTAGTTTCTAGTTAGAGAATTCTGGGAAAGCACCCTGGGTGCTAAATGCAGGGTGTGGCTAGTTCCTCAAGCTACTGCAGTAATTTAACTGTGCCCTTTAGGTAAACATGAATAGCATGAAAAGCTTAAGGCTATAGGCACACAGGCTGAAGGCTTTGGCTATTGTCAGTCTTCATAGTTTTGCAGGTTGCGAGAAGCAGATCTGCTCAGTGCCCCTGCTCCATTGATTTGAATCCAATCAGCATGTGTGCGGTGACACACAGCAGATCTGAAGCAGAGGACTGCCCGGACATGACTCCTTTCACTTATTTTGGCTGACGTCATGTTCATCTCTGCTGTGTGTGACCGCACACAGGCTGACTGGATTCAAATCAACGGAGCAGGGACACTGAGCAGATCTGCTTCTCTCAGATTGCAAAAATATGAAGGCTGACAACAGCCGGAGCTTTCAGACTGTGTGCCCAACTAGCCTAAAGTGAAACACAGCTTTATGAGTAATCATTGAAGATGTTTCACTACTCATCCGAGCAGCTTCTTCAGTTCAATTGATTGGTTTCAGATGTCACCTCTCTGAAGAGTTACAATGGGCCAGTGGAAGAGTTTATAAGCTGCGGACTTCCCATATCAGTCAGTTGTACTGAAGAAGCTGCTCGGATGAGTAGTGAAACGTCTTCAGTGATTACTCAGCAAGTCCAGTTGTTCTAGAACTCCTGATATTAGAAACACAGCTTTATAGAGTCCTGGGATGTACTAAGCTTAGTGTTGAAAGTTTTGAGAAGATTAACGCAGAGGATGTGCATAAACTGGGCATTCCCAATGAGGTAAGTCACTAAATTTGTGGCCCCTAGCCAGGAATCTTTCTTCTGGAGCACTTGCCCACCATGTTGGATTTATTTCTCCTGCATCCTCTTGGTTATTGCATAGTAAAGTACTTCTGTAGCCCAGACCACAAGTTCTATATATATATTCTATATATATATATATATATATATATATATATATATCTGCATATATTATATAAATATATGTGTACATAATATATATAAATACATACTGTACCTATGCAGTTTCTTATTGGCAAACCAATTTCCCTTATGACATTCAAATTAATCATAAAGCTAAACTAAATATTCTCCTTCTAGACACGTGGAACATTCACTTGTCCAATATTTACTCCATTGGATCATATTCAAGTTAGGGATAATGAGGTCTAATAATCTAATGTAATAAATAGAAAAACTTTTTTTTTTTTTTTTTCAAAACGCATCAGTAAATAGCGCTGCTGCAGCAGAATTTTGCATTGAAATCCATTTTTCAAAAGAGCAAACCGCTTTTTTATATTTAGTTTTGAAATCAGACATGAAGTTTAACATGTTGGTAGTTCCAGGTGTCATGTTACTTGTACACTGATAAACTTCAGTCACTCTTTAGGGTGGAGACACACGGGCAGATTCAGGGAGATTTAGTTGCCTGGAAACTTCAGGCGACTTCGGCATGCTTAGGGCAGGCAACTTTTCATTACAGAGGAAGGAAAGACACGCAAAGGCAGTCGGCGAGATTGTCGCTCAGAAGAATCTGCCCATGTGTCTCCACCCTTAGGCTGTGGGCACAGGGGCTGAGCCGATTCTCAGCCTGAGTTATTCCATAGACCAAGATCCACATTTATGTTACCCTAGCCTAAAGGTGGCCATAAACATTGCAATTATGATCTTTCCTGGAAAAGATTTGGAAGACGCAGTGCTCGTTGCAAAGTGGTGTACTCATTGTACCTCCAAACTTTTATTGTGAGCAAAAAACATCCAAACATTTCAGGAGCCAAATGCTCCCTTCCTCAGTGGATAAGTGCACAAGTGAACACAACAGATACATGCCATACAAATACCTTACAAAGACACCACCCCCTCACACATGTTCAGACGGTCCAATCAGGATAGACTGCGCGTCATTCACGTCGGCAGGTTGCAATATGCGGTCAGCTGTCCATTGCCAGGAAATTATGTAATTTCAGTCACACCCTCCGTATATTTCACCATCTTGCCAACCAGTTTATAATACTCTCTTTCTTATTCAGGAAATGACGCAACCCCAACCAAAGTCCCATTGGAGAAATCCATCCCTCCAAATGCAGTGATTCCGTGATTTCTTAATCATGTGTCAACTTAAAATGTGTCCAATAAGTAATGCTTTACACTGTGAAAATAAGCTGTGAACATAGAAATACATTTCCTAAGTAATCCAATAAATAAGTGAGTACACCACTTTGCAACGAGCACTGCGTCTTCCGTTTTTATTTCTGCTACTGTTGGGACGTCACGCTGGGTCACGTGACTGGAAGAAACGCGGCGCCGAAAGAATTTAAAGTGTATCCAAGTATCGCGAGTGTATCTGAACTTTGGTACATTTTAAGATTTTTCCAAGACAAATCCTTTGTCTCAAAAGACACGTGTAGAGCTGAATTGAATAGAATTCTACCTGTATCTGATGATTCAGCACTAATATACTTGTATCTAATCCCTGCCTTGACGCGGGGAACTTTTGTGTTTCACCACTTGGATCAATTTGGGCCTATATCTTTCTACCCTTCCTTTGCAAGCTCAAGTTGCACCCATACATGAGCAGTTTACTGTTGGGATATTTGATACAAATACGTAACACTAAATTGAATTTCTGGAAAAGAATATTTATTGTTGATATTTTTCTCTCTGGTTATAATGTCATTTTGCTTCTGATAAAAGTATAGATGTCCATAAAAAGGTGGAAACCATGTTGTGTCCTCTATAGATTTAAAGGGATTGTTCAACTTTAAATTAACTTTGATGGACACATTTACTAAACTTGAATTTTATGATAACAAAACCAACCAAACTCCCTTCCATGATTTTAACAAATGTATAAATATTTTTTCTCGTAAAGATCTTAGCGACAAAACATCATGACAAAATGGAGCGTCAACTTGTATTGTACAATTTATGCTCCAAAAACACCATTTTATTGAGTTTACGCTGTCAAAACTTGTATTTTTTGGATTATTGGACAAAAACCCCACATTATTTTGATCTACAGCACAGGTCATGATGTCAAGAAATAACTTCAATGACATCTGCCATTGACTTCTGCATGACCTTGACAGGTTTGAGATGACGTATTTTCGGATTATGATTTTTAGCTAAAAATTTAGTTTTCCGTTTTAGTTTGAAAGTGCCATGTGGCCTTTTCCACTATTGTTCCATATTATGGCTTTGCTCTTATTATACAGGTATGTTAAAGTTCTACATGGTGCCTCTCCCGTCTGCCAGTTCATTGTTTCCATTTTAACTACTTGTTTTGGATTTTTAGTATTTGTAATATGATCAGTTTTCACTTTTGTTTCATTATGCATCATTCTTGTTGACCCTGTGCGGATTATCCCCCACAGTTGCTCAATGATTTCATTCAAAACAAGCATGCTTCATAATAAGACTGTAAAACCTGCTCACTATTCTGGCACCCTGGGCTGGTGAATCAGTGTAGTGAATGGCACCCTGCCATCCTAATAACATAGAAAACATCAGTGGTACATTTTCTAAAGGTTTTGTATGCCTGGACAGTATTTACCAGCTATTTGTATTAATAAACATGTGAAGAATCACCCATACCTACAGTGGTGTGAAAAAACTATTTGCCCCTTCCTGATTTCTTATTCTTTTGCATGTTTGTCACACAAAATGTTTCTGATCATCAAACACATTTAACTATTAGTCAAAGATAACACAAGTAAACACAAAATGCAGTTTTTATATGAGGGTTTTTATTATTTAGGGAGAAACAAAATCCAAACCTGTGTGAAAAAGTAATTGCCCCCTGAACCTAATAACTTGTTGGGCCACCCTTAGCAGCGATAACTGCAATCAAGCGTTTGCGATAACTTGCAACGAGTCTTTTACAGCGCTCTGGAGGAATTTTGGCCCACTCATCTTTGCAGAATTGTTGTAATTCAGCTTTATTTGAGGGTTTTCTAGCATGAACCGCCTTTTTAAGGTCATGCCACAACATCTCAATAGGATTCAGGTCAGGACTTTGACTAGGCCACTCCAAAGTCTTCATTTTGTTTTTCTTCAGCCATTCAGAGGTGGATTTGCTGGTGTGTTTTGGGTCATTGTCCTGCTGCAGCACCCAAGCTTGAGTTGACGAACAGATGGCCGGACATTCTCCTTCAGGATTTTTTGGTAGACAGTAGAATTCATGGTTCCATCTATCACAGCAAGCCTTCCAGGTCCTGAAGCAGCAAAACAACCCCAGACCATCACACTACCACCACCATATTTTACTGTTGGTATGATGTTCTTTTTCTGAAATGCTGTGTTACTTTTACGCCAGATGTAACGGGACGTGCACCTTCCAAAAAGTTCAACTTTTGTCTCGTCGGTCCACAAGGTATTTTCCCAAAAGTCTTGGCAATCATTGAGATGTTTTTTAGCAAAATTGAGACGAGCCTTAATGTTCTTTTTGCTTAAAAGTGGTTTGCGCCTTGGAAATCTGCCATGCAGGCCGTTTTTGCCCAGTCTCTTTCTTATGGTGGAGTCATGAACACTGACCTTAATTGAGGCAAGTGAGGCCTGCAGTTCTTTAGATGTTGTCCTGGGGTCTTTTGTGGCCTCTCAGATGAGTTGTCTCTGCGCTCTTGGGGTAATTTTGGTCGGCCGGCCACTCCTGGGAAGGTTCACCACTGTTCCATGTTTTTGCCATTTGTGGATAATGGCTCTCACTGTGGTTCGCTGGAGTCCCAAAGCTTTAGAAATGGCTTTATAACCTTTACCAGACTGATAGATCTCAATTACTTTTGTTCTTAGTTATTTTTAACAAGGGGGGCAATCACTTTTTCACACAGGCCCATGTAGATTTGGAGTTTTTTTTCTCCCTTAATAACATAAACCATCATTTAAAAACTGCATTTTGTGTTCAATTATGTTATCTTTGACTAATAGTTAACGGTTTTTGATGAGCAGAAACATTTAAGTGTGACAAACATGCAAAAGAATAAGAAATCAGGAAGGGGGCAAATAGTTTTTCACACCACTGTATATGTTAACTGCCTGCTGTCATAAAGTGGGTTCAAGTCAGTTTACAGTATGGTGTCATTTATATTAGATACAGAGTCCTGAGGGACCTTTCAGCTTGTGCAGGGGTGGTGCCAAATGATCATTGTAAATATTAATCAGATTTCCTCCTTAGTCTCAGAATTGCCAGTTTCTATCATGAATCCAAGGCATTTTAAGTGCAAATTTGAGCAGGCAGGAGGATTCTTATTTTATGCTTTGGTCAGACAGGCATAGTGAATTCACCTCTGGTCAATTTGGCCACAAGTGGTCAGTGTTTGCCATCAGTGTGGCTATAAAAAACCCTGCTCTGCACTCACACATTGCCTGTTGTAGGTCAAGTTTGCTTGGTCCTAATTTCCTGCTTGTGATTTGCCTGTTCCTGAACCAGCAGTTTTTCTGGTACTGACCTGGCCTGCCTGACTAGACTTATTCAGTCTCTACTGATTCCTTCCCTGTTGTACGTTTGGCTTGCTTGCTTGCTCCTGTGTGAGTTGCTGGATTCTTGTGAGGTAAGACCTGGTGGCATCCAAAAAATTATAACCCCCCAATGCTGCACTCCTTAAGGCCTGTCTAAAAGGCCAGAGTCAATGTAATATAGCCCCCAGTTTGAAGGGCACATACATCAAATACAAAAAATATATATTCTAAGACATTCTATTTTAAGTTAACAAAATGAGATTTCATAGGCTCTCATAGGCCTATGAATAAGTACCAGAGGGTATGAAATGCATAAAGCGGCACATCAATTGGTCAGTATGTCTATTCTTTTAAATGTATGTTAAATAACAACTTTTTAAACTTGAAATAGAATGTCTCGGGATATTTTTTATTTTTATTTGAAGACCTGGTGGCACTCAAGTAGCTGAGGGCTAGCCCTGAGGCCGAAGATGCCTATTATAGGATATAAATAAATAAATATATATATATAGAAGATCACACCTAGACTGGCATCCAGTTACTCCCCCTGGGCTTTGGGTTCACCAAACATAACACATGCCAAAGAAACACACTATTTAGTGGGATGGTGGGGGGCTGCGTGGGCCTCTCTGTATTTGAAATGCCAGAGCATATTTTGACTGCCAGTCAGGACCAGTACATGGCCAATGTAGAGAGACCTACTTTTTTCTTTTCCCAGGCACAACAAAATTCTGGGCCCCAGTGGATATTAGCAAAAGGCATGCTCAAGGTTTGGGGATCATAATTTAGTTGTATGGAGCCTAACATTTCTGATCACAACCCTGGTCAACAAATGTTCTAGCAAAATGCAGGCATTTTTGCTATGGTTACTGTTAAGAAAAGCAATCACCTAAACAAAGAATGTCAATAGCGTACATGCTTATATAAAAAATAGTAGGAATGAATAAATAAAGTACCTTATGGCTAGATGCTGTAGTTTAATTAAATTAATTTGATGTATAGTGTCTGCAGCTAACTATGTGGGAGGAAGAGAAGGCGGCTGCCTGTATTCATTGTACTCTACAGCAGCTGCTATAACAAATGTATTTGCTTAAATTATTTCTTGACATTAATGCTGTGCTATGTCTGTTCTCATTCCCCAGTTGCATTATATTCACCTTCAGAATAGCACCCACAACCTGTTAGGTTTCTGTGCACAAAAGGCCTAATTCATGCATCTAAATGAATCAAAGCAAATGTTCAGTTTTATATCTGCATTTTCTTTCACTGTTTTTAAAAAATAAAATGAAGCTTTACCCACATCTTATGGATTCTGATTAGCTGTAGGACCGTAACCGTAGTTGTAGTCAAGCAAAAATGGATTCAGATGCCTCTGCCCACAGAGTTGGACTCTGTGTTGCAATGCCTGTCCCACCTCCTGTTGCAAAATACCTGTATTAAGCAGAAAAATCTAGATGAAAATCAATTTAGTTGTTGGGGTGACCTACCATTGCACACAGGAAGAATACTGGGACTAGAGATCAAGACAGCTGCAACAGTTGGCTGCTTTTACATTTTATACATTTTTATTTCCTACTGCTACATTTGCATCTTCTCATTTCTGCATTTTAATATCATCCCTCATATCATCTTATGCCCATTATATATACAGTTATGGGATCTGTTATCCAGAAACCCATTACCCAGAAAGACTGTCTCCCATAGAATCCATTTTATCCAAATCATCCAATTTTTTTTAAATTATTTCCTTTTTTTTCTGTAATAATAAAACAGTAGATTGTACTTGATCCAAATTAAGATATAATTAATCCTTATTAGAAGCAAAACCAGCCCATTGGGTTTATTTCATGTTTACATGATTTTCTAGTAGATTTAAGGTATGAAATAGAAGAAATAGAGGTCTCAGAGGAGTTTTTTGTGCCATATGCTGAGGCAAGATTCAGAATCCAACAAGCCCTAACAGCTGTATGCATGTGCTTTGCTCACAATGCAAACTAGGATGGAAAATGGAAATGCAGTGTGCCCTTTATGTCTAACTTCTTTCGACAGAGATCAAAGTGAGGCCAGTTAACTTAGCTCCACCAGAGGGACTGACAGAACTTGAATATACCTCATCTTTCCCAGAAGAGGCAGCACTTGAATACTTGTTGCAGTTATTATTATACGTCTTTTGTAAACTGGCAACAATTTACACAGTTTAACCACAGAGAATGAACAACTCAATACAATAACATTCTTTGATCAGGGACCATGGGAATCCAAGGAAAAATCACAAACTTGTTTGTTTAATTAGCTTTGCATTCACAGTCTGCCCAATAGCCAATCATGCAGCAACTTTATAAGAGGATGATAATACAAATAATTAAAAGTCATGTCAACCAAAATAGAGAATTAAAGCTCAGAGTGCTTTTCTGTGCATTTTCTTAAGATTTCTATCATACTGAACTGAAGCATTGGATTTTGTAGTGATCTTTATTAAGGCTAGCCTCTAGCTCTCAACTAAAATCAAGTCTTATTATTTATTATTATTAACATTTACTGTATTTATATAGCGCCAACATATTTCATAGCGCTGTAACTTAGTGAGCTGTATATAAATCTGCTTTGCACTGGAGATGCCATCTGCATATTCCATTAACTCTGAGACCAAAAGTTAAAAAGGCACTTATGAGCAACAGGCAAGGTATGCAAATTATTACCCAACAAGACTAGCAAGAAGTGCCCATAATTTTGAATTATGTGTACATAACAAGAGGCAATCATTTATGATGAGTGCTATGGCAAAATTTGGTTCTTTTTTAAAGATTTCCTTAAATCTTCGTAATAACAATAACGCTGAGTCAGCAACACCATTTACTTTAAATGACAATCTACAGCAGTGTCCATTTAGTAAAACTCACAATAAACAACCTTCATCCTAATGCAATAAACCTATCTCAGCACTTGAAAAAGGGTATGGTAAAACCCACATACCTGAAACATGTGCTGTGTTTTTTCGGTGACTTTTCTGAGAATTTAAACTGGGAGTTATTGTATTCATTGCATTTGTAAACCATGGAAAGACAGCATTATAAGAAATTGCACTAGGCTAATCAAAGTTGTACTAGATATTCTTAACAGTATGACTAAATCAATGATTTACCAACATTTTCCTATAAGTGTACCCAGCTCAAGGGAGCCCTGACCAAAGATTGACCTTCAATTGGGACATGAACTGAAAAGGTGGCCTAGAGGTTAATCAATCTGCCCAAGACACTTGATTTCCTTACCAGCCAACCATGCCCTTATTTAAAGTGTGTTTACACTGACTGATAACTTTACACTGGTTATGCATTTAGAACGTATGTAGAAATATTTGACATTGCATTTCCCAGTAGGTATTGCTAAATAGGCACTTATGAGCAACAGGCAAGGTATGCAAATTATTACCCAGCAAGACTAGCAAGAAGTGCCTATAATTTTGAATTATGTGTACATAACAAGAGGAGACCATTAATGAACACTGTTATGGCTAAATTTGTTTCTGCCATTTTACATTTGTGTATGACTCAGGAGCACTGCTGTTTGCTTATTTACCAGGTGGTTTCTTTTGTAACCTGTCCGATCGACTAAAAGACCGACTGCGATGGTATGAAAAATTTATGTATTCTGAGTCTGCACATGGGGGCAAATTCGCCAGCATCCACATCGCCAGGCGTAGATTCACGAGGACAACACTAATTCACTAAAATTACATCTATAGAGGACTCAACAATTTTACATACCCTGATTTTAAATTCGCCTGCATTTTAAATAATATTGTTTGTGGTAATACTGGGCATGCTCCGAAAGTTCACGAAGTTCAATCTGCGAACTCCGTGAACTTTCGGCGCATGCGCAGTAGTACAAACCGGCAAATGCGTCCTACTGCACAAGCGCCGCATAGCTCCGACGGAAGAAGGAGTCGCTGGAGAAGATGGCGCCCGGGAACCTCGCTGGAGGGGATGTACATGTACACACTTCTAAAGCTTAAACAACTTGATTTTCATGCATTTAAATTGCAAAGACGCTAGGGGTCATGCATGATTGCAAATTTAGGGAGTGAAATGCAATTTCAAGCACAATCCCATGAGACATGAATCTTCTTAGGGACAGTAGATTTGAGTAGCTTTTATTAAAAAAATCTATTCTTATTATTATTACAGCGGTATATATATATATATATATATATATATATATATATATATATATATAATATTATTTTTCAGGACCTTTACGCCAGTTTTTATTATTAATAATCATGTGATGATTATGATGAGTGAAATAGCTGAATGCAATATTTTTTAGCATGGGTACATCCTGCATATCCCTGAAAACAATGTGGTCGGCTCCTTTTCTTCAGTTTAAACCAGGTCCGGACTGGCAATCTGTGCCCGAAGGGCTGCTCCATTTACAGGTGGAATGGGCTGCTTTGTACCCATCAGAGCCGCAAGTATGGTTATTGTGGCCGGTCTCAGCACATACAGGTATGCTCTGCTTCTTCTCATACACAGTGCGCAGCCTTGTGTTCCGCCCCCTCTCCTCCTCTCTCCAATGATTGACCAACTATAGTCGGCCCCTCTCATTGGGCAGCAGACTGGAGGTGCAAGCCAATCAATAAGAGAGATGTGAGGGTTCCCGCCTGGTTTCTGTGAACAAGAAGCTCCGAGAGTGTGTGTCAGGTACAGCAGGACTGGACTGAGAATTAAAATAGGCCCTGGCATTTCAGGTACACAAGAGGCCCATCAGCCCACATAGAGGCCAAACAGCCCCCACCAGCCCACTAAACACTGACTTTCTATGGGACCTTATAGCAGCCCCTCTGGCATTTGCCCTAACCCACAAATGGCCAGTCCGGGCCTGAGGTACAGTGTGCGTCTGTGTGTGTGTCAGGTACAGTGTGTGTCTCTGTGTGTGTCTGTGACAGGTACAGGGTGTGTGTGTGCGCGCGCAAGCTTGCCCGGGCTGTTTTTTACTCCCAGTCCAGGTCTGGCTTAAACAGCCAGCCCCAAATAATGTACTTTATTTGGTTACTCAAATATTGACCATGCTGACAGTAACGAATACAGGGCCAGATTTACATTATGGGCACCACTAGGCCCGCTGCCGTTTGTTGCCCCCATACTTTGCCCTTTATTCGCAGGTTTTCATCATCAAGACCAGAGCAATGGGGCTTGGCACATGTGAAATGTAAAAAACTATCATATCTCCTGCATATCCCCAGTGTTTCTGAACCAATGTGGGTGTGGATGGGCAGCATGCCACCCCCTAAAATCCTGCCGCCCCAAGGCCCTGCCTAGGTGGCCTTTCCACAAATCCAGGCCTAAATGAATAGACCCTCAGGTGTGTGTTTATTCATAGCATTCATAAATGTATGTAAGTAGCACATGTGAATAATGACAGCAGTACAGCTCCTCTCAGTGGTATCCCAGCAGAGATGCACCATTACTATGAATTCTATAGTACTGGGCAAACAAGAAAAAAACTACATTTGACTAAACCCATACTAAATATTTAGAGGGTTGGCTTCAATCACCGGAGGCAATAAATGAGCTGGACTGGTGTGTACTCGGCACATCCACGAAGCGTTGACACAATTTATATTTCAAGACCTTTTGAATGAATACAAAATAATATTTTGAATATGCCCAATGATATTTCTGAATGTCCAATCCAGCTAAATCTCCACTGCAGGGTAGAAAGGTAAATGGGATGTATATTTATGATTTTGAGGTTGTTGAACAAAAATATGAAAAAAAAATGCTTTTTAGTTTTCAGATTAGGTCATCTTTTTGCTTCCAAACCTACTTATAGAATATTCAGTAAACATCAATACATGCCCATCTGGACAAAACAAAACTATGAAATGCACATCAGTGTATGCAAATTTGTATAATAATGTAGTGCATTACAAGAAAAGAATTTGAACCCAATTTTGTTGTATAAACACAGCCGCAAAGGTCTCTCGACAGAGGATGCCGTTTTTGCATGTGTTGATGCTATTCATTAACAGTACATCTGCCTCTTCTGCTAAATCTCATATAGTTTAATACTGGGGAATCATATAGCTACCCAGTGGAGTAACTAGATGTCACTGGGCCCCACAGCAAATTCATTTAAAGACCCCCAAACATATACAGAGATAGTCCTGTTTTACCAATATGTGTTAAATCGTTCATTATTTAGGCTTCATGGAGTCCCCTATACCTCCTGGCCCCTCTGCTTCCTCTATAGTTATGCCCTTGTTGCTATCCCCACCTTGGACCAGGCAGCAGCTCCATGGTTCCCACAGCAAGTTGTATCAGTAAGAGTACCAGACTTGTACAGATATTAGTGCTCCTGAAGCAGGTTTGGACTGGGATACAAAACCCCAAGACCCTGGCATTTTAGATACATAGAGGCCCAAACAAATCCCCTCCCCTCTAGCCCATGAAATAATGTCTGTTTGTGGAATTTGCCAGAATCCACAGATTGCCAGTCCTGTCCTGAAGTGACACAACCCCAACTCTGAAATTGTTAGTCGCAACTAGGGTTGCCACCTGGCCGGTATTTTTGACGGATGATCCCAATGTTATTAATAGGAAAAAAATATAAATATATAGGAAGGCCGGTATTTTTTTCATGAAAAGGTGGTAACCCTAGTCGCAACTTGCAACCAATTTGCTTCAAAATGCAATTGCTTCTGTTTTAATTCATCTTAGAGAACTGACTCAAATGAACACTAATGATACATTACAAAATATTGTATTATGCATAAAAAAGTTGATTTCTAGCTGAAATTGCACTTTAGACATGGTGTTGATATTTCTATGGGAACGGTCTATATCCTTTGACGGGCGAATGGCTAGTGTCAGA
>CM044441.1:39322924-39355020 GCA_024363595.1 Xenopus borealis
GGGGGGCTGTTTAGAGCAAATTTACAGAAAGAAAAACATTTACTTTTCCTTTAAACAGTGCAATAATATCATCATTCAGTTCCACAAAAACTCTATATATTTACATATCCCTGTGTTCACATAGGACACATGCACCAGTAGCTTGATTATGATGTAAACATCTTCACCCTGTTGAAAATTGAAGTTTTAATTTTAAAACCAAGGAGGTCTATGTTCAATAGTGTGTTAATGAATAATAGGGTTACCAGCCACAATCTGTAGAGATTAGCTGAAACTATACTCTGCCAATTACATCAGGGAGTGCTTTTATCCTTCCAAATGAATGCACCGAACATCCACATTTAAGTTTATATTATTAGGAAGAAGGAGAGCACTTCGGACACAGATTAACTTGCTTACCAGCCACAATTCTTCTTCATCTGGATCCTTAAAGGAGAAATAACGCCTAAATAAAGAAATAGGCTAGAAATGTTGTACATTATGTGTTGTGCTTCTGTACCAGCCCAAGGCAACCACAGTCCTTTAGCAGTAAAATCTGTGTCTCCAAAGATGCCCCAGTAGCTCCCCATCTTCTTTTCTGCTGATTCACATGCTCTGTGCTGCTGTCACTTACTGAGCTTAGGGACCCACTCACAATATACAGTACACATAGAATATAATTGTCACACTGTAAAGCTGATTAGTAATTAATACAGATAATTACTACATGGCAGCACAGAAACCAGTGAAACTAGCATCAGAATTTAATAATTAGCCTAGTAGCATCAGCTTTTATTACAGACAAACCTGCTTGATAATTTGCAATGATCCCTAAGCGTATCTTCTCAACAGCTGCTCAGAGACCACTGAGCATGTGAGTGTCACAGACACTTTCCAAGATGGTGACCCCCTGTGACAAGTTTGAAGTCCTGGATCATTGCTGCTATTGACAAACTGAAACATTAGGCTGGTACAATACGTTCTGTAGGTAAAATATAGCATTTTTAACCATATTCACATTTAGGGGTTTGTTCTCCTTTAATACATTTTGTTGTATTTGAGGATTTAAAATTTTCTTAGTACAGGTATGGGGTCCATTATACGGAAAACCATTATCCAGAAAGCTCTGAATTATGGAATGGCCATCTCCCATAGACTCCATTTTAATAAAAATAAATAATTTCCCCCCCTTTTCTCTGTAATAATAAAACAGTACCTTCTACTTGATCCCAACTAAACTATAGGTAATCCATACCGGAGGCAAAATAATCCTATTTGGTTTAATTAATGATTACATTATTTTTAGTAGATATAAAGCACGGATATTCACATTATGGAAAGACCCCTTATCCTGAAAACCCCAGGCCCCAAACATTCTGGATAACAGGTCCTATACCTGTACTTGGATTTTAGCTGCCATTCAAATGTTTGTGGCAGCTGGGAAAATGTTTAGTTTTGTGCGCAAGATGCATCCATGACAAAATGATTACCTTGGGGAGTAATTTTTACCTCTTTCATTGTGTGCACCACAAAACTATAGTATGTGCAACGTAATCCCTTCAACTGCAATTTCCATAGTTGATTCAACCACAGATTTTAGGTTTTAAAAAGAAACTGACCCCAGTGTGAGAACAAAATGTTGAAGTGCAAGGACTTGCCTATGGACAATCCTCATGAGACCATGTACCAGGAAAAACTGTATCATGGTTATGACATCTCCATGAACATCTCCACCCTCATGAAATGGAAGTTTTAGTAGCTACGGGGGATAGTTAGGGTTGCCACCTTTTTAGGAAAAAAATACCGGCCTTCCTATATATTTAGCTTTTTTTCCTATTCATAACATTGGGATCAACCAGCAAAAATACTGGCCAGGCCGGTAAAATACCGGCCAGGTGGCAACCCTAGGGATAGTGGCAACAGACTTACTGCGCAACAAAAGAGCCTTTGACAATCACTGCAAAAAGCAGTCCTCAAGGTGACAGAACAAACAAAGGGGGGTTGTGGGAGCACTCAAAGGCTAAGTCAAAATATATTTAAATATAATGGGTGTGCTCAATGCACATTCCCTGGGCCCCTGTCTCCTAAATAATTCAATATAATTGCAAATGCATATGTTTACAGAAACAGGGGATTTCTAGCTACAGAGTCATGATCACAAAGTTGATAAGCCACCATACCACGTCAAGGCAAACCCCATATGGCAGTCCCTAACTTGTAATATATATAAAAGTCTAATACTGCATAATAGTATTGCCTGTAGTCAGTGTCTAATGAACATTGGTTTCAGTTTAAGGGCTATATCCTCCCCCGCCAGTGTGTGGCTTTTAAGAGAGAGAGATTCCCAAACCAACGCCCATTTTTAAAAACATAGGGCCACCATTGGTTTAAAGTGAGGGCATGGGGTGCTACAACCAGTGAAGCTAAGCCACAGCTTCTGGCTAAAGTATAATGTACAAACAAAGAGGGGTTGTGGGAACACTGTAGTCAGTGTCTAATGAACATTGGTTTCAGCATAAGGGCTATATTCTCCCCCGCCAGTGGGGTGGATAGAAGACTGACCACATAAACAGAAATTTCTTTCTTAAAAAATAACATCAGAATGAGAGGTCTGTATAGGGAGCCTCCAGTAGTATATGCCATCCTGTCATATAGCCTATGAAAAGAAGTAGCATTAGTTATCAGAAATTAGTTCCCCAGATATAGGTAGACATCAAAGTTTGTCATTAAATAATTCTAGTTATTAGCTTTAGTTGTAATAAAAACACAGAGTTTTTGGCAAAAAAAATAAAGGCTGACTGTTTCTAAAGAAGGCCTAAGCATGCAGGTCACCTGTCTGTGGTACTATTGAAAATGAGGATGGAGTAGCAAGTCAAACTAAGGACAAGGATAAACAACAGAAAATTAGGAGAATCCCTTTTGTCACTCAGTTCAATTTATTGAGTGGTGAAATCTCTAAAATAATTTAAAAAAAAGATTGGAGTTTGTTAACAAATAATTTTCCAACCAGAGATGTCTTTAAATCTCCACCTGTGATGTCATATAGTAGAGCTGAGACGATTGGAGCTAAATTGGTTAATGCAGATCTAGGTCCCTCAGTAAGCTATAAACAAACCTTTTTGAAAACTCCAAAAAATGGGACATTTCCATGTTGCGTTTGTAATCATTGTAGTTATGTACAAAAAGGTGAATGGATATATCATATTCCATATTCCAATAAGAGGCTTCTTTACGTGTGCATCCACATATGTGGTTTATAGTATAAAATGCCCATATGGCAAAACATATGTGGGAAAAACCAAGAGATGTATTAGGGATAGACTGAATGAACATAAGTCAGCAATTAGAAATAAACTGATTCAGCCAGTAGCAAAACATTTTAATGAGAATGGCCACACCATCAGCCAATTGCGCTTTCAAATTCTTGATTCAGTTTCCAGAAAGAGGCGTGGAGGAGATCACAACAGGGAACTGTTACGAATGGAGGCCCAGTGGATTAGGAGACTGGCAACCATGCATTCTTGTTGTCTGAATCAAGAGTATGATTTAAGTCAGTTTTTAGTGAAACAATAAAGTTTTTTTTAAAACTAAGTATTTTATTTTTTACAGGTATCTTTCAAACATGTTGTTATCCTTGCCCAGGAGTGGGTTAATGTGTGGATGATACACAATCCACATAAATTAATGATACTTATGAACATGCTTTATGGACAATATAACCAATGGAATTGTAAGAAAGTATCTAAATCTGCTGTGGATACATTTTGTTTCTGAGACGCATGTTAAACACTGATACATTGTTTGTGTTTATTGTATAATATGTTACAACACTAGGGGGCAGGTTGACTTGGACTATTTAAAGTCATGTGTCTGTGTGGTTTTTATGCTTAATAAACAGTGGGGTGCCACTCGAAACGTTGCATCATGCTGCTGTACTGCCATGCAAATAATTGCAAACACTAAAGGCGGTTTTAACAAGAAATTGGAGTGCTGTCGATGGACTAAAGGTGGCCTTACATCGTTTGGTGATATTGCCAAACGAGCGGATCTCTCCCCGATATGGGGGTATGGGGCTGATCCGATCGAGGCCATATGGGCGGTCAGATCACGGAACAGCATCAAGGAACAGATGTGGCCGCGATCCAACGGGCCAATAAGCTGCCGACTTGGTCTTTCAGCAGCTTTTATCGGCCCGTGTATGGCCACCTTTAGTGTGGTATACTACGAGGAAGCTATTGTGAACAGGCTTAAAGTGGACCCGTCACCCAGACACAAAAATCTGTATAATAAAAGTCCTTTTCAAATTAAACATGAATTCCAATTTCAAATTTTTATTAAAACATTCATAGCTGTTTTAAGCTCATTTAAAAATCGCAGCTGTCAATCAAATATTGTCTGCCCCTCCTCTATGCCTTAGGCATAGAGGCGGGGCAGATAATTACTTTCACTTTCCATTCAGCACTTCCTAGATGTCACTGCTCTCCACACATTCCCCCAGTTCTCTTAACCATTTAATTGTGTAGCTAGGACATGGGAATAGACATCGGGTCCCCCATTCTGGTGCACAAACAAGATTCTGAGATGATACAAGGCTTGCCTTAATAACAGTGTCCACAAAATGGCTCCTGCCTGCTTGCTATAATTATGAATTCCCAGACTGAAGTAAACAAGATTAAAATAATTTATATAGTGTAATTAATGTTAATTTTGCTTGACTAATGTGACAAAATAATTTTTTTGGGGTGACGGGTCCACTTTAACGACTTGCACCCTTATGACAAGTGGCTTGGAAAAGTAAGTGTGGTTCTAATTGGGCTTACTGTGCTCAAGGTTTCCCAGTGTTGCCATTTCTATATCCCACTTCTATGCCCTTTATCTAAGGATACCCCTACAGTGATATAAACCTACCAGTTGCTGCTGTGTGACCAATAATTCTTGGAGTTTGACCACAATTGTCATTTAAGCATCTGGAACACCTGCATTATACTGGAGGCTTGAAGGCAGGCAATTTGCACCCTGCCATTTCTAGCATCTTTTTGCCATTTAGCCTTTATCAGGTCTGAGGCTGGTTAAGCATATCTATAAAGAGAAGTTAGTCTTCTAAAGAATTACTGAAATGATTGTTTAAATAGAGACTAACACCAGTCTCCACCCTTTGGAAGTCTTCCTTACCAGGAACAAAACCACCATCTAACAACCATTTCATGTACTGGTCTGTAGCTTCCCTATTTTATTCTGAACTGGACTACTTATCAAACACAATTAAATCTCAGGAAGACATAAAAGACCCATCCGGGATATCTGGGAACCACTGGTCCTTGATGTTGGATTGTCAAACTTGAATAAACTTGCACCACCCTTTCTTTGACCCTATCTAGAGCAGATGAATAGTCTGGAAGTCTTCTTGGTAGGTTGTTCTGGCATTGAAATATCTCCTCTCTTCTGGGCACTTCTTAATGCAAAATGCATGAAACTTTCTGTAGAGGCTTAGAGAAAGAACCTTGATCTTGCTCGCCTTGAAAAATAAAAGGTGGAGGTTTGTTTTCTCTTCTCTTGAGGTATGAATTGGCTCTGCTCCCTGAGGCATTATATATCACATCACCAAGTCTTGTTCCAAAGAGACAGAACCCTTAAACTGAATTGTACAAAAGGCTCAATTTAAGGTGGCCATACACCAGGACTGGACTGAGAATCAAAATAGGCCCTGGCATTTCAGGTACACAGAGGCCCAATCAGCCCACATAGAGGCCCAAACAGTCCCCACCAGCCCACTAAATACTGACTTTCTATGGGACCTTATAGCAGCCCATCTGGCATTTGCCCTAACCCACAGATTGCCAGTCCGGGCCTGCCATACAAGTTACATTAATGTTCTTTCCTGATACCACTGGTCGCAGGAAAGATAATTATTTTTCTATACAGGCGTTTAGAGCTGAATCATCAGATATACAGGAACAATAGAACTCTGCCTGTATCTGACGATTCAGCAGTACACAGTGGCTGGTGTTCAGGTGCCTTCAATGGTGCCTGATCAAAAATTTTCAACCTGGCCAATTGGTCACCTTGCCTCCCGCCATACACACATCGAATATCATACAACAATATATGTACATGTATGGCCATATTTAGAGGAGATAACTGACCAGGACCTGAGCCAAAGGGGTAGATTCATCAAAGCGTGAAGTTAAGAGTGAAGTTCCGCCACTAGAGGGAAATTCCACAGCTCTCAATTCATTTCTATGGGATTTTTAAAGGCGTATTCATCAAAGGGTGAACTTTCACTTCACCCATTGATGAATACGCCTTGCAAAATCCCATAGAAATGAATTGAGAGCTGTGGAATTTCCCTCTAGTGGCGGAACTTCACTCTTTGATGAATCTACCCCAAAGTGTTTAGCAGGCTGCCACTGATATGGCCATAGAATGAGCTACAGCCTCTCACATCTATTGCTTCTTAAGAAATGAAGACTGTAGTTAACTTAAGCTTAGCCAAACCATCTGAAATTTTGATTTTGTCTGCTCCATTCTCAATAGCTTTTTCAATACTATCGGTCCAGAGACACATGGCTTTACCACCAGAGGGGGCAGCATCAATGCTTCATCAAGTGCCTTTGAGAGTCTATAGGGGAATGTAATATCGAACGTTAACGCAAAAAATCGTTTGCAAAGTGAAAAAATGTTGCCTTTGTGAACAGTTTGCCCCTCATGCAACACTGGAATAGCTATTGGAAATGTTATAGTTTGCGAACCTCCACCATATATGTAATAAAATTTCACAATCGCAAACCATGACAAAATATTTAACTCCAGCGCAGGTGTTAAAGGCTGTGCAATTAAGATTCGCAATGAATAAAAGCCTAACAAAGAATAACAAAGAATATCACATTGTGACATGCAAATCTTTATATGCAAAGCTTTACTCTTTGCAAATTTTATTACATCCCCCCTTCTGACTTCTGTCTCTTTAAATAGGCAGTACATGGAGAAACAAAAAACACTTCTCTAGCATCTTTTTGCCATTCATTCTTTACCAGGTCTGAAGCTTCCAAAGCTAAAAAGAGAAAAAGTATCATGATTCTTGGCTGGGGTTAGTGGGGATGGCGACAAAATAATAATAGTAAAATACATTCATCTGACCCTATATTTAGTACTTATTCTGGACTATCCACCTCTTTGGGAGCACAAAAATATACAATTTATATTCCACCTATAAAATTGTAAAATAAATTATTTTCCACATGACCAAAAAGAGAATATTCAGGTAATTTTAATTTTCTTAAACTAAAACCTTCATAATTAAACAAGATTTTCTGTTCATGTATGCACACTCTTCAGTGGTAACTTCTATAACAACTCTTATTTAATCACACGTATTTATTTCAGCACTATTCAGAATCTAGCTTTGGTGTGATCTTGTAGACCCATAAATGTTTATACATGCCAAGGAAAGACTTCATTGACTAAAGACTAATTTATCACCTATTATTTCCTAATTTAAAGCTGAATATTAAAAAAATACCAAGGAATTTGGATAAAAATTAAATTGTGCTATGATTCCATTAAAGGCTAGCAGAGCATTTTCTAACACTATCACTTAGCTAGTGACACATGTTTAAGGATGATCCTTCATGGTATATTATAAGCTCAAGTTGTTACCTATAAAAGCTATTCTTTATCTTTTATGGCAGCTTAAAAACCTTTAAAACAAAGTTATTCAATAATAAACTGGTAGACATTAAGGAGTTTATTTATTAAAATTTATCTCATCTTTTTATTAAAAAAAAAGCTCATCCAAACTCCCATTTACGATTTTATCAATAAAATAACTTGAAAAAGTCGAATCGCACAAATTTTTCAGATTTGATGGCCGAATTGCTAAATTTTTTCAGGTTATTGCCGAAAACCCCTGAATTTTTTGGATTATCAAACGAAACCCAGTGCAGATCAAGATATCTTCAATTGTAAAAGGGACATCATCTTCCATTGACTTATACATCACCTCAATAAGTTTGAGACGGTGGATTTTCACATGCAGACTTTTTGCAGCTTTGGGCTATAATAAATCTTGAAAAAAAAAATCTAAATTTCCTTTTTCCTCTAAAAATTCGAGTTTTTGCTCAAAAAAACTTGATCGGAAAAAATTGAGTTTTAGTATTCTTTTTATAACAAATGTTCAGATTTCTTACTTGCATTGTATTCACAAGATTGGTGGTTTCATTTCCTGTGCTTAGCAGGGGGATGTCAGAGATGGCAGATTGGGTTCAAGTCTATAAATACTGATGACTAGCTGGGACAGATTGAGCGTGGAAGGGTTAGTGTTGGCTGCGACTTTTGTTGACCCACATATCACTAGTGCATGCACATTAGAGTAAAATTTAAATTAGAAGCTAGAAGCTATTATTTTAACTATACTACTCAAGTTCACCAAAATAGTCCACCAAATAGCCAATCACAGTACTTATTTGGCACCCCAGGGATTTTTTTCTTGCTTGTGTTGCTGTTGTTGGGGACCCCTGCTTTAGAAACACTGCCTGTGTACTGACAGGCTGATCCTGTGAGTGCAAACATATATATAGATTGCAGATCAGCCCATGTGCCATTAGCCTATGATGCACTTGTGGTTTTGACTGCTACATTATTCTCAGGAAGGACCCAAGATCAGATCAAATCAAATTTGATTTTAAATCATAAGAAATGCTATGCCTGTGGCAGAAACTGGTGGTGACAGAAGGGCACTGCTTAGAAACACAGGTGTGAGCATTTCTGAGCTAGGCATACCTGTCACTTTCAGTGTTTGCAAGAGGCAAATGATTTCCTATGCTTTTCAACATGAAGATGAAGTAATAGAAGGTTTGACCTGAGGACACAGCATGCTATACCTAGCAAAACTATGGTTCTGATGTGATTTCCTATCACAGTGACTGAAAAACTTTTTTTTTTTCAGGGCTTGGTATTGGGTCCACTTTTATTTAACTTGTTCATTAATGACTTAGGGGAGGGTGTTATAAGTAACATATCAGTGTTTGCAGATGACACAAAACTATCCAGCCCAATTAATTCCATCCAGGATGTGGCATCCTTACAACCGGATCTTGACAAACTGGCAATCTGGGCAGCTAAGTGCCAAATGAGATTCAATATTGATAAATGTAAAGTCATGCACCTGGGATGTAAAAATATTCAAGCCACTTCTACCCTTAATGGGACTGCACTAGGCAAATCCATAACGGAAAAGGACCTTGGAGTCCTTGTAGATGATAAACTTGGCTGTAGCAAGCAATGCCAGTCAGCAGCATGAAGGGCAAATAAGGTCTTGAGCTGTAGTAAAAGGGGCATAGAGTCACGGGAGGAGGGGGTCATTCTTCAACTTTATAGAGCACTTGTAAGGCCACATCTAGAATATGCCGTACAGTTTTGGTCTCCCTCACTCAAACAGGACATTATTGTATTAGAGAGGGTACAGAGAAGGGCAACTAAGCTGGTAGAAGGTATGGAAAATCTTAGCTATGAGGAAAGACTGGACAAATTGGGGATTTTCCCGCTGGAGAAGAGGCGCCTATGGGGAGATATGATAACTATGTATAAATATATAAGGGGATCATATAATAATCTCTCTAATGCTTTATTCACCAGTAGGTCTTTCCAGCTGACATGAGGTCACCCATTCCATTTAGAAGAAAAGAGGTTCGGAAGGGGTTTTTTACAGAGAATGTGAAATTATCTCCCTGAATTGGTTGTACAGGCTGATACATTAAACCCGACCAGACCCAGCGAGGCAAATACAACTATTTATTAAAAGAAAATAGAAATATTATTTGTTAAAAAAAATCTAGATGTGCCCCTAGGCTACAGCCCTGTGCAGGGGGGGGGGGAATTTAGCTGGCACTTTTTGGCTGGTTGAAAAGCACCAAAATTTACCCCTGCCTTTTCTAGCTGACATGAATGGGGGCAATTTTTTTCAAATTGTGCTGCGAGTCAGTTCTCTCTCAAGTACCACTGCGCCATAAGCCTAAAGCTGGCCATAGACGCAAAGATCCGATCGTTTGAATCCTCGATTCACATGATTTTCAGATCGTGTGTGGTGTGTCCCGACATTTGTCGTGCCATGGAGATCAGTCATTCAGTCGATCAGACAGGTTAGAAGAGTTTTGTCGGCTGCCGATAATATCCCTGCATGCATTGCCAATCTGATGAATTTCAGTGGGAGGACTGTCCCCAGCTTTGTCGGAAATAAACTTTGGTACGATTGCTGTCAGGGGCTGAATATCGGTTGATCTGTTCTTTTACTGCTTTATTTCAACTGAAGGTTAGTGGCAGGTCGGGAGATGGGGACATCCGATCGTTCGATGATTCGAACTATCGGATCTTTGTGTCTATGTAATCTCTATGTATGTCTTATTTTGATGGCACTATACCTTTATTCGGAGACTTCAAGCCACCCCACTAAGACATGGCTTAGTATAGTATAATCAATGCAAAGTGGTTCAAATGAATACTACAGTAAATCAATCCCCAGAAATCAAAGCACATCCCCAATCCACTAAGACAAAATGTGTAGGGGTTGGTGCACATCTCGGCAACTAAAGAGACTTTCTTTGGAAAAAGCTTTTAAAGAAAGCTTTTTAAATAAATAAATAAATATAGGATTTTGTCTGTAAGGAATATCAGTGACACAAAGCAGTTGGGAGAATGGATGAAATGGATTAGGAAGATAAGTGGTATTATATTAAGAGAAGTAGAGGACTACAGATATGAAATTAAAAGGCATCATTAGTTATTATTGCTTTTTGTTAGATGTTCAGCACAAATGCTTATTTTCGACTGGTCTGCCCATAGCCTAAAGGTGGCCATACACATAGAGATCCGCTCGTTTGGCGATTTTGCCAAACGAGCGGATCTCTCCCCGATATGCCCACCCAAGGGCCCAACAATCGGATCAGAATGGCACAGATACGGGCGTCGGATAGCGGGACCGCATCAACGAACAGATGTGGCCGCGATCCGACTGGATTTTTAATCCTGCCCTATCGACATCTGGCCGACTTTCAGCCAGATATCGATCGGGGAAGCCCTTTGGAGGGCCCCCCACATGGGACGATAAGCTGCCGACACAGTCTGTCGGCAGCTTTTATCGGCCTGTGTATGGCCACCTTAAGACGTGCAGATTTTAGACTCATAGTGTAGGAATGATTGTACGGTGCAATCTTCTGCAACTAACCATTCGGATTAAATACAGAAGTAAAAGATCAAATCAGCTGATTTTCTGGCCTTGACAGCAATCTGTCAATGTCTGACAAACAGCAGTGACAACAGGGCGCCAACTGTAACGGGCCTCAAGAGGGGCCGGCTGTTTTTTAAATTAGCCGCCCCCCCAGAAACCACGAAAAGACCCAAAGCCACAAAAAGATCCGAACTTGAACTCATGAAGCCACAAAAAGACCTAAAACCAAGAACGTAGCCGAAGAAATTAATCCAGGATTGCACTGATCACATAACATTCAGATACAAGCACTAATTGCATTTGTTAGTCCCTGATTTTCCAGATGATCTGATAAACTTAAGCTTTACACTGCCCTTTATATGGCAGACTCGTCCCACCCTCTGCCAGGCAGATATTTGCCATCCAAATCAGAAACATTTCACAGCAGCAAGGACGGGTCTGGACAGGGAGTCAAAATAGGGCCTGGCATTTCAAGTACATTGAGGCCAAAACAATCCCCACCAGCCCACTAGTTATTTTTTATGGCCAGGCCTGGATTTGTGTAAAGGCCACACAGGCCCGGGCCTAGGGTGACAGTATTTTAGGGGGCGGTATGCTGCTCAGTCACACCAACATTGGTCCAAAAACACAGGGGTTTACGCAGGAGTTACAATAGTTTTTTTTTACATTTCCCATGTGCAAATCCCCATTGCTCTGGTCTTGACGATGAAAATTTGCAAATAAAGAGCAGAGTATGGGGGGGGCGCCCACTATGTAAATCCGGCCCTGTTTATGGCACCTTACAGCAGCCCCTCTGGGATTTGCCAGATCCCACTGATTCCCTGTATGGGCCTGAGCAAAGTTGACTGGTGGACAAAATTGTATTTAATTTTATACACTTTGTGCCATTTAGTAAATGTGCTCTAAACACATCTTGTGTGCCCACATATTCTCAGGTTATAGAAACCTTATAATCCTCCCCTATTTGTACCTGTATTTATTTGCTGCCCACACTCCAGACAAAAACTACCTGGTCCCCAATTCACAGGAGAAATTATTCGAACCTATATCTTTCTCTGAAGTACACTCCTCACAAACCTGTAATTAAGTATTGTTTTCCTGACATAATGTAACAGAGAGTGTAAGTAGGTAATACATGTGCAGCAGGCCTGCGAGCAGTACCATCTTCACTACACTCGACTCCTCCCCGTCCCTCTGCAGCCCAGCTTCCCGCCCTGTTAGTGGGAAGTGCAGTAATGCCCGGTATTGTGTGTGCGTGTTTGCGCTCGGATGCCTTTTGTGTCTCACTGCAGAACAGTGGAGCAGCCGGCGTGCTCTTTTGTCTCCTTCCCAGCTAAGGGCACCTGCCAGCGCCGGCTGCTCCCTCTGTCCCCGCTCTCCCGGCACAATTACATGAACCCCCCTTCTCTACCAGTGTCTCTGGTTTCTTCTAGGGTCCTTTGCCGTTGACTGGGCGATACCAGAGGGCATTACCGGGGGGGGGGCTGAAAAGTTTTCTCTCTGGACGCGGGGAGAATAAAATGAAGGATCTGAAGAAGTATTTGACAGAAGGTCTACTCCAGTTCACAATCATTTTGAGCTTGGTCGGTGTGAGGGTGGACTTTGACTTTTACTTGCCCCCCATTAGGGAGATTATCCAGGGCACCAGCTCCGCCTATTCTCAGATACCCTTCCACAATCTGAGGGACACTTGGGAGGGCTCCAGCCTGCACCCTAAAAGCCCAGACCTGGACTCCTTCTTCACTGCCAAGAGGTTGCTGGAGCAAGTGAGGGCGCTGGGGGGGACACGGGTGCCAAGGACTGAAGTGAGCGCATGGCTGGTGCATGCTGGCTCTGGAGATGCTGAGGCAGCTTCATTCAGTGATGACCAAACGTTGTTCACTGCAGCTTCTAATGAGGAGAGCAGCAGCAGCACCACTGACTCCCCTGCTGACAATCATGAAGGCCCCAGCCAGCCGTCTTCAAGAAGCTCATTGCCCCAGTGCCATGCAAGCCCATCTGGGGCCTCCCTGACTTCATCTGATTTTACCAAAGAGGTAAATACAGCCAGCATTTCTTACTGATGCTGGCCTTACTGGCCTTATTTCTACTGATCCATTTCCCCTTGTGCATAAGGTGCCATAACCATTGCCAACCAAATGCCAGTCAACCCATCCAGCTCCTACATCAACACCAGATTCTCCCCACAGATGCACTCTTGTTTTGTGTAGGATGTTTGGCTGGGGCTAGGGTTGCCACCTTTTCTGGAAAAAAATACCTGCCTTCCTATATATTTATATTTTTTCCTCATTCATTACATTGGAATCACCATTTTTCCTGCCAGTCCGGTAAAATACCGGCCAGGTGGCAACCCTAGCTGGGGCATAGAATGCAGCTCCTTAGTATTTCAGGCTAACACTCTTAAAGTCAGAGCTGCAGTTATTGACTCTTATTGCTGTTGAGCATTAGATACAAATCACATTAGCTCCTGTAAACTGACTTTATTTGTTTTTCAGACTATTATTTTGTATCTGCTGTACCAATGCAGCCCATGTGGCCATACATATATAGTGTTGTTGGGAAATACCAGGCCACAGTGCTTCTATTGCCTACCACACCCTATGCAGTTTTGCATTACACACCTTATAAATGTAGAAATCGGCAGGCGATACACTGAACTAACCTGTCTGGATTGTCCCTTGAATAAGAACATTCACGCTCTAATTACCTGCAGGCATTCTCTAAGTGCTTATTGCATGCACAAGGCACTTTCTGGTAGCAGAGATGACTGCCAGTGGGGCACATGGCTTTGCATGTACATATATTGGGTGTAGCAGCATGGGGAACGTTGGGTTTCGTTTTCTCAGTCACTGCAGCACAATCACAAATGCATCAATCCACAGAACGGGAAGTGTGAGAGTATTATGGTGAGCGGGTTTCAAAGTGAGGCTGTTTATCCTTCCTTATACTTAATACATTGCAACATTATGCAAATGACTAATACACAGTTCTTAAGTAGAGATTTCCTGCATCCTTGCTTTTCATACTGTACTTTCTCCTTTCCTTCACACAGTACAGCCTCCAGATCAGGAAGCATCACACAGGCCGCATGTAAAAACTTCAGGTTATTCAGTTGATTGGTCCATCAGATATAGTGCAGTGATGACTATCTACTTGTTTATTTGGGCCTGTGGCCTACGGTAAATGAGAGCTTCAGCTCCAATCACTGCCATGTGCCGACGCTCTATCCACAAGATTAAATAAAGCTTTAGCAGATAAGATTTTCGGATTGAGCAGAGGCACTGTGATCTGATAGGACTGCAGGATAGTCCCTCTGGGTTGCCATATCTGGACAAATAGTTCAGTAATATGATCAAAGTTGGCCAAGCTGTAAGAAAAAACTTTTAGCAGTATATGACTGTATTTCCTGTACATTTTCATTCTCTGTGCTGGGGAAGTCATTTGTATTGCTCCCTTCACTTCCTCCTCTCCTTTGCCATTAAAGAATGCAGCATACAGATCTGGAACTGAGTGTACAGAGGAGGCAGACACTGGTATCTGAGCCTCTACAATTGGGCCAGGGTTTTAAGAAATGTTGCATTTATAAATGTTGGTGCATAGTAATCTTAAACCAATTTTTTTTGGGGGGGGGGGGGTTGAAGTGAGGGTTGTAGATCTCATTTGTGCCTTAAAACAGTTTTCCTAAATTGCTTGAGTTTTCCTCATGAGGCTACTTTGTAAAACTGAAGTAACAGCTATGTTTTCCTGTTGGCGATTTACATTATTGCCAGTGGGAAAGTATTTGGAGCAGCTTAGTCCTAGACTTGTGACAACTCATAGACTGGCCTGCCTTAGGGCAGGACTACACAGACGATTGACCTCTTTCGGCAGATGCGTTGGTCGGCGCAAAAACGGATGCGACGAGTCGGCTGCGACAGGAACAAGGTAAGTAATAGAAAAGTTGGATGGTGTCGCAGGGTTGATGTGACACGACTGTCGGATGAAAATGCTGCAAGCTGCCTCTTCATCCGACAGTCGTGTCGCATCGCATCAACCCTGTGACACCATCCGACTTTTCTATTACTTACCTTGTTGCTGTCGCATCTGACTCGTCGCCTCCACCGAAAACGGAGGTCAATCGTCCGTGTATTCCTGCCCTTAAGGGGCACCATTCACCCTGAACTTTTTTACCCCACCAGAGGTGCAGGCTAACTTTTAGCCCCCACCTGCACTAAGTTACCCTCCTGGTGTAGGCTGTCATGTTGTATAGTGCACATGAGCATAATGAGAGAGTCTCACAGTCTGACGTCATATGTATACGCATAATAAGTGCTCATTATGCACATACATGTGCCACAATATGGTCACCCACACTGGAATCTCCCTTCTAGTTTGTGTGGCTTATCACCCAATTTCCCCAAACTGGAATGTGGGCTCTATTAGGCAGCACCTCGTGGGGTAAAAAAATTTCGGGTGACTGATAAATTAAATATCTTAATGGCACTTTGGGCAGCTGCGATGCGACACGACTGTCGGATGAAGAGGCAGCTTGCAGCATTTTCATCCGACAGTCGTGTCACATCAACCCTGCGACACCATCCAACTTTTCTATTACTTACCTTGTTCCTGTCGCAGCCGACTCGTCGCATCCGTTTTTGCGCCGACCAACGCATCTGCCGAAAGAGGTCAATCGTCTGTGTAGTCCTGCCCTTGTCTACTTCTCTGCACACCAGTATAGAACCAGTATTCCCTGGCTAATTGACTCCTGTAGGACCTTTTACTGATGTACAGGCTGGTCCGAAACCCGCGGGGTGGTTCGAGATGACTACTGCAAAAAATCATCTGAGTGCTCCCACACACGTTCCCCGCCAACGACCTCACGCTGTAGGAAACTTCGGGTGACTTTGGAAAACGAAGTGTTCTGATTTACATTCTAGCGGTCGGGAATACATTTAGGGGAGATAAGTCGCCTGAAGATGAGGCGATTTGTCGCTGGGCAACTAATCTCCCCCAGTAGCCTTGTGTGTCACCACCCGTAGCAGTGAACAGATCAAGCTATAATTGAAATTGTTGTGCAAATAAATAATTGTGGGAAGATAATTCTAATCCACTGAGTTCCCAAACCTGTTCTCCGCTCCCACCAACAGGGCATGTTTGGCACATAGCCACACATCAACACAGCTGGATGACTCAGAATTACCCATCATGCATGCTTCTTGGTAAATATCCAGTAAACTTAGTGATGGAAAAGGAACATTGTAGTGATGTATAGTTAAAAAGCAACTAAAAGCTCACAAAATTTAAATATTAATTATGCATTTAAGTAGTGGGAGTGGTGTAAAAGCCTGGAGTAACAGCAGCTCTCTTGACTTAAAATATCTTTTTGCCTTAGTTGTTCCTTTTACCTTGGTAATCCTTTAAAGGGCACCTATGGGGCAAAAAAAATTCCCCAAACCGAAGGTGCGGGCTGATAGAGCCCACATTCCGGTTTGGGGTTCTAGTAGTTTTAAAAAAAATGGCCCCTGCAGGCGTTGGCTTACTCGCACCGGGAGCTCCCTCCCATGACAGTCCATGCGCAGAATGAAAAGCTGACTGGGGCGAGTAAGCCAGCGCCTGCAGGGGCCAATTCTTTTTTTTTTTTTTTAAACTACTAGAACCCCAAACCAGAATGCGGGCTCTATCAGCCCGCACCTTCGGTTTGGGGAATTTTTTTCGCCCCATAGGTGCCCTTTTAAACATACACAGCTACAGACATATGCTTGTAGCAGCGCTATGCAGCTATTTGTGTGCTTACATTGTTCCTAACCCATACTTCCACTAATGCAAGATATAGCTAAGCTCATTGGGTTCAGGGAGTTATGAGGCACAGTATGGATGGGGATGGCTTTGTCTTAGAAATACATTAGCTTTGAACTGGAAAATCAGCATTATAACTGCAGCTGTTCTCTGTTGTAGGAAAAACACAGGACAACTAATACTATACACACTGTGCAGAAACATGAAGTAGAGCATAGTTTAGTATCTTTGCACCAAAATCTGCTCTGTGAGCCTGCACACAATCCAACTGCATGCCTTTGACTTTGAATACACAAAGGGTCAGATGAGAGTGGATTGGTTTTCTGTGTTTAGTTATAAAAGCAGGTGGAGAAAAGAGGATCCCACACCCCTTTAGCCATAAGCTTTTCATTATTGTCTTGATTATAATTGTGCGGTGAAATGGATTAATGTGTAAATGCATCACAATGTGTGCAGTGCTAAGCACAAAGACATAAATTGGTGTATCTCTCTCTCTCTATACACACACCACTCAGAAAGCATAGTACATGTATGGGATCCATTATCCAGAAAGTTCTGAATTACAGGAAGGCCATCTCCCATAGACTCCATTATAATCAAATAATCCACATTTTAAAAAAAATGATTTCCCTTTTCTCTGTAATAATAAAACAGTACATTGTACTTGATCCCAACTAAGTGATAATTAATCCTTATTGGAAGAAGAACCAGCCTATTGGGTTTATTTAACATTTACATGATTTTCTAGTAGTCTTAAGCAGAGAAGATCCAAATGACATAAAGACCCGTTATCTGGAAAACTCGAAGTCCCGGGCATTCTGGATAATAGGTCCTATACCTGTACCAAGTCTCTGTAGCATCTAACATCAGTATTACAGAACCTGATGAGGCACCAAATATCAGGGGTGACCCTGCTCATTCATTGAGGTATACTTTCTTTCCATCTTGTGTCCCTGTTTGCTGCTTGCTTCTATATCTTGTGTTTGTTGTGGCATAATGACTTGAGCTGACCTTGCCTGCCTTATTGATCCTTGATTTACCTGTCTGTCCTGATACTTGTTTTTCCTGCTCTTTTCTGAGTCATGCTTTTCACACCACCCACATCTACTACCATCCCCAGTCTAGAAACTTTATGTAGCTGCTCCTTAACTCTAACATTTCATCACTGTGTTATGCAGGTATATTATAGAAAAGATTTAATTCATACGTAAGGGATGGACTGCTACACTAATATAGCGTCAGGAGGAGGTCAGGAACTGACATTGCTGCTGTCAGCATGAGTAAGTGATACCACGTGAGGTGCAGTCCCACTTTGGGTTACTGCTGGTCTGTACTCCCAGTCTCTCTAGAGCCCATCAGAACGGTGCAGAGTAAAGCTGGTTATATGCAGACTGGACAAACTGAAGTTGGGGCCCAGGTGAAGTGTAGGAACTCAGTACAGGTATGGGACCTGTTATCCAGAATGCTCAGGACCTGGGGTTCTCCATATAAGGGATCTTTCCAATATTTGCATCTCCATACCTTAAAGGAGAATTCAACTGTAAATTAAAAAAGGCCCTACTCCCGTACCATACATAGACCCCCCCCAGCCTAGCTACTACCCCGGGCAAATACCCCTAGCTCTTTACTTACCCCTCGGTGCAGATTCTGTCCAGCGGAGTTCATGGAAGCCATCTTTTGGCTCTCGAGAGCAGTTTATCAGCTATATACGTGATTTTCGGCGCGTGTGCAGTGGTTGTGAAGTAGAAGATTGCTCCAACTATGCATGCGTCGATACACTGCTCTCATTCTGGAGATTAATGAAGAGAAGAAGATGGCTGCCATGAACTCCACTGGACAGAATCTGCACCAAGGGGTAAATAAAGACTTAGGGGCATTTGCCCAAGGTAGCATCTAGGCTGGGGGGGTTATGTAGGGGGGTCTATGTTGGCTAGGGGGGTCTATGTAGGTTAGGGGGGTTGGGTTTTTTTTTTACTTTGGGGTTGAATTCTCCTTTAAATCTACTAAAGAATAATTTAAACGTTAAATAAACCCAATAGGCTGTTTTTGTCTTCAGTAAGGTTTCATTATATCAAGTACAAGGTACTGTTTTAGTACTATAGAGAAATTTTTTTTTAATTATAGCATTATATTGGAGTCTACAAGAGACGTCCATCTGCTCTGGTAGAACTGGTGTGTTGTCTTCAGAAGCTGGCTACACAGCAGCTTGTTTATATAAACTATAGTAGTGTTTCTGAAGAAAACACACCAGTTCTACCAGAGCAGATGGACGTCTCTCGTAGACTCCAATATAATGCTATAATTAAAATTTTTGAAAAATATTTTCTTTTTCTCTATAGTACTAAAACAGTACCTTGTACTTGATATAATGAAACCTTACTAAAATATATCAGTTTTACTAGTACAGGGCAACAGTAAATTATGGTGCAAGTCCTTTAAAACACTTTCAGTTTTTGGTATTACTGTTCCTATAATCCATTAGAGATGGTTGGGAAATTAGGGGATACTGTGAGTGGCAATGGGCATTGTAACACTGACCCACCACCTGCCTCTGTAGGCTGAATGATCACTCAGCTGCCCCATGGGTAAATCATGTTGGTTTGCCGCTGGCACATGAGCACTGTAACATCAAAAGTATGGCTCATTCAAGCAGTGCCCATGAGAATGCGACAAGCATATGTATATTAACACTTTCCCTAGTAGATTATTGCAAATAAGGCCAATGGCATATAAGTATTTTCTCATTGATATGACAATATGCTGGCATAGATTCTGGTGTGTGCCACAACGACATTTCTCCTGTGGCCCAACAGGAAGAATGTGAGGAGCAGTTCAGTGTAAAAATGCAAACTGGGTAAATAGATAGGCTGTGCAAAACATGTTTGTAATATATTTAGTTAGCCAAAAATGTAATGTATAAAAGCTGGAGTGACTGGATGTCTAACAGAACACTGCTTCCTGCTTTTCAGCTCTCTAACTCTGAGAGGCAGTGACTTGAAGGGGGGCCACATGGGACATAACTGATCAGTGACTTTGCAATTGATCCTCAGCATTCAGCTCAGATTCAAAAGCAACAATTATGCTTCCCTCAAGTCACTGATTGATTACTGCCTGGTAACCAATCAGAGAGCTGCAAACCAGGAAGTAGTGTTCTGTTATGTTAGACATCCAGTCACTGCAGCCTTTATACATTACAATTTTGGCTAACTAACTATATTAGAAAAATTTCTTTTTATTTTGCACATACTATCTATTTACACAGTTTTTATTTTTATACTGATCAATTCATTTTATGGAAGCATCTGCCATCTGGTGAAAAGTAAGGCTGTTGTGACTCAAGGTTTCACTATCTGACTGTAAATTCTGAGGTTATTACCCTGAAATCTAAAAAAAAAAACCCAGAAAACACTCACATGTACACAGGGATATAAACTACACGGGTCGCTACGAAAAGCATTTAGTATATATAATGTGTTGTGCAGTTACTAGCCCCACTATGCAATGCATGCAGTATTATCAGAGCCCAGATATGCAGAGCGGCCTCTGCTATGTGGAAATAGGCCAGATACAGTTCTACTACTCAGCAGTATCTTAACTTGCACATACATATGGTACATGCAAGGGTGTGTTTCATGTTTACATTATTATTAACATGTATCAACATATTTCGTAGCTCTGTAAAGTAAATTTGTTTATACAACTAAATCACATGAATTATATACATAAAACATATGGAGTTACATACATCAAATCAATACCGGGACAAAAGTTGAGGAAGGCCCTGTGCAGAAAGCTTACAATCTGAAGGGAATAATACACAAGGTGTAGAAGTGGGCAAGATCAGAATCAGAAGTGGATGAGAGATGTAGTATTGTATGTGGTATTACAATTGGTAGTTAAGAGTGAGGGTAGGCTTGTCTAAATAAGTGCATTTTAAGAGATTTCTTGAAAGCAGAAAGGTTGGTAGAAAGTCGGACAGACCGTGGGAGAGAATTCCAGAGGAGGGGTGCAGCCCTTGCAAAGTCTTGAATGCGAGCATGTAGGAAGGTAATGAGAGAAGAGTTGAGCAGCAGGTCAGTAGAGGAGCGTAGTAAGCGGTTGGGTGAGTATATAGAGATGAGTTTAGAGATGTTGGGTGGGGCAGAGTAATGAAGTGCTTTGAATTTCAGGGTCATTAATTTGAGTTTAATTCTGAAAGGTAGCGGAAGCCAGTGCAGGGATTGGCAGAATGGCATGGCAGAGGAGGAGCGGTTGCTGAGGTGTATGAGCCTCACAGCAGTGTTTTTTATGGACCGGAGAGAGAGTTAAAGTAGTCTAGACGTGATATGAAGTGAGAGTGTATAAGATAAGATTTTGGCAGCATCTTGGGTGATAAATGATCGTATTTGGATATGTTCCTTAGGTGGAAGTGACATGATTTAATAAGTGACTGGATATGAGGAGTGAAGGCAGGGCAGAATCTAGGATAACCACAAGGCAGCAGGACTGGGGAGACGGGGTGATAGTGGAATTGTTAGCTATGATGGATACTTGGGATGTTACATACATTACATAGGAATTATTTTTAACTAGGTTGAATCAAATCATGTATAGAAATTAGGGATGCAATGAATCCACTATTTATTATTGTTTTCGGCCGAATCCTTTGTGAAAGATCTGGCCGAAACTTGAACCCTAATTTGCAAAAGCAAATCAGGGAGTGAAGACATTTATTACTTCCTTGTTTTGTGACGAAAACAACCATGATTTTAAGGATTAAGATTTGGTTCGACCAGGAAGGATTCAGCCAAAATCGAATCCTGCTGACAAAAGTGAATCCTGGATTTGGTGCATTTAGGGGAACTCTCTGGAGAATGTGCATGCTTGTCTCAGGCAAACATATGGTAGTTGAAAGAGGTGGTTTGCATCCTAATTAACTTTTAATACGATTTCTTGTTTTTTAATCTTTTGTGGCTCTTGAATTATTTAGCTTTATGTTCAACAGCTCTCCAATGTGAAAATGTGAAATTGTAGCAGCTATCTGGTTGCTAGGGTCAAATGAACCATAGTGACCAGGCAGTGATTTGAATAAGAGGCTGGAAGATGAATAGGAGAGGGCCTGAAAAGAAAGACAAGTAATAAAAATGAACAGTAAAATTGTAGCCATGCAGAGCAATAGATTTTACAGCTGCTGGGATCAGTGACCCACTTATGAAAGCTAGAAAGAGCAAAAAGAGGAAGGCAAATAATTAGAAACTATAAAAAAGAAATAAAGACTAATTGAATGTTCTTAAAGGGGTGGTTCACCTTCAAATTAACTTTTAGTATGTTGTAGGGCCAATTCTAAGAAACCTTTCACTTGGTCTTCATTATTTATTTTTCATAGTTTTTTAATGATTTGCAATTTTATTCTGTTTCTTTGCAGCTTTCAAATGGGGGGTCACTGACACCATCTAAAAACAAATGCTCTGTAAGGCTACAAATGTTTGGTTATTGCCACTTTTTATTACTTATTCTATTCAGTCCCTCTCCTATTCATATTCCAGTCTCTTATTCAAATCAATGCAGGGTTGCTAGGGTAATTTGTACCCTGGAAACCAAATAGTTGACACTGCAAACTAGAGAGCTGCTGGATAAAAAGCTAAATAACTATAAAACCACAAACAATAAAAAATGAAAACCAAAGGCAAATTGTCTCAGAATATCACTCTCTACATTATACGAAAAGTTAACTCAAAGGTGAACCACCCCTTTAAGAATACACTATTCTATTTATTCTATAGTTAATTAAAGTTGGACTGCCCCTGTAACTTATTTGCAGAGTGCTATTATGCAGAGACAGAGTACTCTTGTGTATTAAGTGACATACTATAGAACTGGAATGGCTTTTCACTTGGAAACATGGCAGTCCAGTAAAACTGCCTGACAAGCAAATGCTCTAGGGCTTTCATATGGATTCCATACCGGACAATAGGGACAACAGTCCTGAAATCACCCCATGTGACCATTGCCCTAAGACATTAAATTGAATTGTTTGAGGTTTTTAGAGAAGGTAACTGGATACCTTTTCTTTGTTTTTTGGCTTTATTGACGTGTCAGTTCCCAGCCCCAACTCCCCTAATACAAAAAAAGGCTGAGCTCTCTGGTGAATGACAGACAGACATCTGTCTCTCTGACACGGCAGCAGCTGACACAGAATGCTTATCTGAACAATAGGCTTAAAATGCAAAGTAACATCTGCTGTTCTTTCATCACGTGGGTCCTGTGTTGAGCCAAACTCTACTTTGAAGGGATTCGGTTACTTTTCATAGTATTCCAGTGGATTCCCAGTATAATGTCCTGACCCCAGGTAATGAATAATGGGTATTGTGCAGGATATCCACATGCTTTTATATTGCAGTTTATAAAATACTGCCTCACCCTATGGACCCCAAAGAAAGCAGCGTGTCCCTATTTCTAGCATGATTTCATTGGCTAGCCAAATGAATTGATTTTTAAAAATGATTTCCTTTTTCTCTGTAATAATAAAGCAGTAGCTTGATGGTCATAAAGCTGTATGAACCCACACTGGTGGCAAAACAATCCTGTAGTGATTGTAGTATGAAAAAACTTTAAAAACTTTTGAATGCATGGAAACCCTTTGTATATCAGAACTGTACGATCAATTGGTCAATCCATTTGTAACGGTCTAAATTTGTCCACTGAAAAATCTCTTATATTTTCATGGCCATGTTGTTCTATGGCTGCCCAATCTACAATCCACTACAATCATTGGGTTGATATTTGACTGCCTAATTATTATATCCTTTAAAACTAGTCCTTTTCTATTGTATCCTATGATACCAGTCCTCTTATATTGTGTCCTGAGACCAGTCCTCTTATATACCTCTTATATCATGGGTGTCCAAACTTTTGACTTCAAGGGCCACATTGGAAAAACAAAAACTGTCTGGGGGCCACAAATGAAATACACAAACACTTTTGATGTGTAAAAGTAAAGAAAATACACAGAAAAGAACTACAATACCAGTTGGATAACCAGATGGAGCAATACACTGGAATATGGGACACCTGGATATTAAATAGACTTTTTATTATATTATTATTACTAACTGGGCAATGGGCAGAGGCCCCCCTCCTCCTATATCCTTTGCAACATGAAGTTTTCCCGGGAGCATTCAAGCTGGGCCGCATTCATAGACATCCTGGGCCGCATTTGGCCCTTGGGCCACAGTTTGGACACCCCTATCTTATATTGTATCCTGAGACCAATGCTCTTATATTTTATCCTATGAGACCAGTCCTTTTCTATTGTATCCTGAGACCAGTCCTCTTATATTTTATCCTATGAGACCAGTCCTCTTATATTTTATCCTATGAGACCAGTCCTCTTATATTTTATCTTATAAGACCAGTCCTCTTATATTGTTTCCTATGAGACCAATCCTCTTATATTTTATTCTAAGAGACACGTCCTCTTATATTTTATCCTATAAGATAGTCTTCTTATATTGTGCTCTAAAAGACGAGCGCTCTTATATTGTATACCATGAGATCAGTCCTCTAATTTTGTATCCTATGAGACCAGTCCTCTTATAGTTTATCCTATGAGACCAGTCCTTATATATTTTATCCTATAAGACTTGTCCTCTTATATTGTGCCCTATAAGAGGATTGCTCTTATAGTTTATTCTATGAGACCAGTCCTCTTATATTGTATCCTTTAAGACCAGTCATCTTATATTGTAACCTGTAAAACAAGTCCTTATATTTTATCCTATGAGACCAGTTCTCATATTTTATCCTATAAGACCAGTCCTCTTATATTGTGCCCTATAAGACTAGTCATCTTATATTGTATCCTATAAGGCCAGTCCTCTTATATTGTAACTAGGGGCGATCCAGCCAATTTCGCCAGATGTCATCTCAAATGACCAAGACAAGTGGGGGCAGCTCTAAAAAGAGTTAGGGTAGTGACTTTATTGACTGTGTAAATTAGAGTCCCGCAGTTGCTATATTAAGATATATTTATATATGCGAATCCCCACTGTTCTGAAACTAAACTAAAGATATGTTCTATTACAAACTAGAAACAAGAAGAGAAGCTGGGCTGCTGTCCAAGCACCTATGATTACAACTATCAGCATAGAGAGCCTGGCAAAACCGAAATAGATGAAGATGTGGCAGAAGACAACATTGAGGAACCTATTTCAATAAGGGACAGCAATGATATTGATCTAAGTGGCAACAATAACCAGAGAATAGAGGTAAGAAAGGAATGGAATTCAGTGATAGACAAAGCACCAAGCATGTCATAAACGTCTGCCCAACTAGATGGAAATAGAAATTGAATTGATATAAATGTTAGAGAAGGATTTTGTGAACGTGACATATGTAGCCCCATGGGTACACAGACTTCATTTTGAAAAGGGGAGTCTCACATTCAGGGGTCTTCCACTGTTTTTGCAATCTCCCTAGGGCTTTATTAAACTAGGAAAGTGATGATTATAGTCCTATTTGTAATGATTAGTATTGCTATACCCTTTCCAACAAGTTGGGTAATTTCATGTGAACCTATCCCCTTTTTGGCCTTTTTTTTTAAAGGGAAACTGTCATGGGAAAACATGTTTTTTTTAAAACACACCAGTTAATAATGCTGCTCCAGTAGACTTCTGCACTGAAATCCATTTCTCAAAAGAGAAAACAGATCTTTTTATATTCAGTTTTGAAATCTGACATGGGGCTAGACATTTTGTCAATTTCCCAGCTGCCCTTGGTCATGTGACTTGTGCCAGCACTTTAGGCGGGAACTGCTTTCTGGCAGGCTGTTGTTTTTCCTTCTCAATGTAACTGAATAGTACGCAGTGGGACATGGGTTTTACTATTGAGTGCTGTTCTTAGATCTACCAGGCAGCTGTTATCTTGTGTTAGGGAGCTGTTATCTGGTTACCTTCCCATTGTTCTGTTGTTAGGCTGCTGGGTGGGGGAAAGGGAGGGGTTGATATCACTCCAACTTGCAGTACAGCAGTAAAGAGTGATTGAAGTTTATCAGAGCACAAGTCACATGACTTGGGGCAGCTGGGAAATTGACAAAATGTCTAGCCCCATGTCAGATTTCAAAATGAAATATAAAAAAATCTGTTTGCTCTTTTGAGAAATGGATTGTAGTGAATAATTCTTCTGGAACAGCACTATTAACTGATGCATTTTGGAAAAAAAATGTTTCCCATGACAGTATCCCTTTAACCATAGCACAATGAAGTGCCTGCACAGCTGAATGCTGTCATTTCTTGGTGTGCGTTGAGGGGCAGGAGATTAGCTGATGCTCGGATTGTGTGCTGTATGGTAGGGGCATTTATCATCAGGGCATTAGTTCCCCCTCAAGGGCACATACATTAATTCATGAATGTGTTTTCTTTCTCTATCTTTGTTGGTTTTTTAGAGATAAATATTTCTGTTGTAAGATCGTAATGTGTCTGGAGAGAATGTATAACAATAAAGAAAGGTGATCGATAAATGGATTTATGGATGAAATGTACACATTGTTAGTCTACAGAATGTCAGCCATGATTTATTTTACAGCTCGCTGCAGCACTTGGGTTCCCATGCCAGCAGAGTTGTGGTGAATAGATCTGCAGCTGTTTGCCTTTCTGTGCCCATCCCCCTTCAATGGGGGTGGAAGAATATAATGGGAACTGAGGTTGATGCTTGGGATCATCAAGGGAATCTGGCAGAAGTCATTAGGGCTACAAGCTTGATATTTTTTCCAGTGTAGACTTACAGTCAGGGAGTACAGGGAGCACCATACCATAGCATGGATGGGTTTATTAGGTAGGAAGTCTATCATAATATGGGCAGTAACTGCACTGATTTTTGTTCTTTACATTTTCTACAGATCAACAGGAACACAACAGAGCCATCCCTGTTCTTTGAAGAATTTATTCAGCTGCTAGCTCAAACAGAAAATACACTTGAGGTAACAGAACTGAAATGATCACTTTCTGGCTTCTTGTTTTTTTATTATTATTAACATGTATTTCTATAGCACCAACTTATTTCGTATCGCTGTAAAGTGAATGTGATTATACAACTAAATCACATGAATTACATACATAGCACCAGGCCCGGACTGCTAATCTGTCCATTCGGGCAAATTCCCTTGGGGCCGCTCTGCCCTGTGTTTAAATGGGCCGCCCGCTGCCTAATTAGATATGGTGTGACAGGGCCGGCCTTAGGCCAATTGGACCTATCGGGTCGGCGAGCCCTCGCCTGTGGGGGCCCCGCACGCACCACAAGCATTGCAACCCCTTTCTAGTGATTGTTCGCAGAAGGATACTCACAAAAAGCAGAGAGCAATCCGTAGGACTGGACAGTGCAGAAAAACCCTCTCAAAGTAGTAAAGCCCAAATTCGGCAGCTCCAGAAAGTGATAGGCTACAGCATGAACTATGAACCTTCCCCCAGCCTATTGTATTCCAGTAACAACGATCCGATCCTTAAATGCTTTAGCACTGCAGATCGTAAAATCATCAATCAAATAATATGCTACAGGCTGCCGGCTGCACAGGTCTGTTCATTAACCCTTCTCCTCCAACACATTTAACTTTCCAGCACAGACGATCATAAGAAGAGGTGCAGAAAAGACAAGCAGATAAAAGTGTGGTAAATGAGGGTGAGAAAGCAGGGATAGTTGAAGAGTAATTAAGAGTAAAAAAGGGAAATATAAAATAAGTAATATGAAATAAACAAAAGAATAAAAAGCCAAAGAATGATAGAGACGGAGTAGAGGCTGATTGAATATAAAATTAAGGGGCATTATATAGGAGTGAAGATGAATAACCAGAGTAAGGGAAGAAAGGAGAGGAAGCTGGAATAAAGAAAAGATAAATGATGAAGGGTGGTAAAATGAAGGGATACAAGTGAGAATTTGCAGAAAGGACCCCTCATATTTCCTTTCTTTCTGTAATTCTTGCAGCAGAGGGCTGTTATATTATGAAATAGTTGTGGGCCACTATGTTTCATGAAGTGCTGGGGGCTAATTGAACAAGGGAGAGAGAGATACAAAGTCAAGGTTACAGCAACAGTTAGAGGGGGAAGCAGAGGCAGGCACTGGAGTCTCTGTATGCTAGCTGGCAACTCAGTCTAAGCAGCACAACCCCACTTGATAAGACCAGCCCTGCATGGTGGCACTTCACTTGGCTATTAAACGTTAACTAAATTGTAAAATAGAATAAGGGTAGAAATGGTGTATTTTGTATACTTAATATAAACATGAACTTACTGCACCACAAGCCTAATCAAACTAATGATTTATGCTTTCAAAGTTGGCCACAGGGGGCTGTCATCTTGTAACTTTGTTATACATCTTTGCAAGACCAAGACTGTGCACATGCTCAGTGTGATCCGGGCTAAGCTTAGGGATCCCCATAAATGATCAAAACAGCACAAGTCAAATAATATCTGCCAGAAGCCAATACATAAATAAATAATAATAAATACAGATATATTATATATAATAGAATATACAGACTGCACTGGGTCTGTGGATACAAATCTCTACACAGACACAAGTAATGTGGGGGGGGGCTCCTCCTGCTGTTTCAAAGTATGATTGTTCCCCTGCCAGTTAGCGACTGTCTGATAATTCCTATCCACAGCAGTAAATGAAGGGGGAATTTCACTGCATACAGTCAGGTTTCTTATAAAAAAAATGGCAAACATTTTTTAATTGAAGAATATTGGGGATAGATTTCTTTTTTATTAATGAAAGTAAAAATGGGATTTTATTTCTTTGCCTTTACACTAGATAGAAGATCTGCTCGTTTGGCAACATCGGGGTAATCCGAACATTCGACCCTAGGGCCAAACGATCGGATAAAAACCAGGGACAATGGGCTCTAATGGGTTGGTTGTTGGAAAAATCAAACCTTCCTGATCAATATTGTGTCCACATATCGATAGGGAAGACCCCGTACATGGGCAGATAAGCTGCTGAATTGGTCCGGACCTAACTCCACCCCCAGCTTGAGGGAGTGATGTCACACACAGCTGCTACGCATGAAGTCACTTCTGTCAAATTCGTCTCTGGTGACCACTCAAACCCCCCCCCCCCAGCTCTGCCCCCAGATTACATAGGTAGTGACTTAGTAGGTTTTTATTTATTGTACTTTCCATTATATAGGCACCCGAGGGCTGCCCCCCCTAAAGTTGCCATACTAGGCACAGGCCCTCAGGTGCCTACAGTATATATGAATACGGCCCTGCCCAGCAGTAAATGTGAGATGTGTCTCCTACGTGCTGCTTCTGTCTGCTGTTATACCACTGGATCTGCTTCTATTTAACACCCCCATAGTTGCGCTTCCCACAATTTCCCCACAGTCAGTTGAGTGTAGAAACCACTTTGATTAAAAGACCAGTAACATCAAAAAAAAGATTTTTTAATCTGTTAGTATATTTAGAAAAAAAACACCAAAACAAATTAAACTTAAATCGCAAAGCCTTTATTAAGAAATAACTTATCGAAATCCCACTTGCGCTCCTCTTCAGAAACGGCGATCTGCTTGATTTCTCCTCCCAGCTTTCCTTATAGGAGATTGCCAGGGAGGAGAAATCGAGCTTTGCACGATGGATCATCGCCATATTGCCTTTTCTGAAGAGGAAAGTTATTTCTTAATAAAAGCTTTGAGATTTACAAGTTTAATTTGTCTTGGTGTTTTTTTTTCTAAGTATACTAACAAATTTCTTTAAAAAAAATATTTTGCAGTTACTGGTCCTTTAAAGGTATTTGTGTCAAAATGCACTCCTTGCACTTCTGTACAGTTGTGCTCGATGCTGCTAAATCCTTCCTGCCTTCTGTTCCAAATTGAGTGCTGCTGTGCCTATAGAAGTTACCACCACCTTCTAACCCAGGGGTCCCCAACCTTTTTTGCTCGTGAGCCACATTTAAATATAAAAAAGAGTTGGAGAGCAACACAAGCATGACAAAGTCCATGGGGATGTCAAATAAGAGCTCTGATTGGCTTTTTGGTAACCCCTATATGTACTGGCAGCCTACAGGAGAGAATGTTTGGCAGGACATCTGTTTTTTATGCTCCAAAACTTTCCTCTAAGCCAGTAATTCAAAAATAAGCACCTGCTTTGAGGACACTGGGAGCAACATCCAAGGGGTTGGAGAGCAACATGTTGCTCTCGAGCTACTGGTTGGGGATCACTGCTCTAACCAGACAGTAACACCTGGTACACTGGTCACAGATGTCACTCACGGAAAGACAGATGTTTTGGGAAAATCCGGCATCTCAGACATGCCGAGGTTGTATATAAATCAATGGGAGAAGTCCCTATCCTATTTGGAATTTTCTGTGGTCTGTGCTGGCATTAGCCTAAAAATCTGACAATTTAGGGCAAAAATCCCAAAAATCTGGCTTCTCAAAAAAGCCCCCAAAAAAATTTACAATTCAGGAAAAAACTCTGAAAAAATGGTACTATTTGAGTTCTTACTTGATTTTATCGAGTTTTTCCCTGATCTGATTAAATCCAATCGTGGATTCTTGTTTGGTTTTCCTTTTTTTTATTTAAAGGAGAATTCAACCCTAAATTTAAAGAAACAGTAACACCAAAAAATTAAAGTGTTGTAAAGTAAAGAAAATATCATGTAGTGTTGCCCTCAGCTGTTAAAACTGATCTGTGTGCTTCAGAAACACTACTATAGTTCATATAAACAAGCTGCTGAGTAGCAATAGCAAAAATTTAAAAACGCTATATGGCACAGGATAAGTAATGGATAACAGATAACATTATGTTCTACAGAACTATCTGCTGTGTAGCTTGAGTGTTTTCTTCTTTGACTCGTTGCCCCCATGGCTTCACAACAGCTTATTTATATAAACAATAGTAGTGTTTCTGAAGCAGACACTGCAGTTTTACCAGTGCAGAGCAACACTGCATTATATTTTTATTACTTTTTAAAACAATTTCATTTTTTGATGTTACTGGTCCTTTAAAAAACCCCTAGCCCCCATCCCCACCAAGACCTTCTCACTATTCCCCCAGCCTAAGTGTAAAGCTGGCTATAGATGCAAAGATCCACTCGTTTAGCGACATCGCCAAACAAGCGGATCTTTCCCCAATATGCCACTAACTGGCAGGGCTATATCGGGTAATCTGGATGTTTGGCCCTATGGCCGAACGGTTGGATTATGACGAGTGCAATGGACTTCCGATGGGCCGGTCAGAACGAAATCCAACCTTCCCGATCGATATTGTGTCCAGATATCGGTCGGGAAGACCCATTGGAAGCCCCCATACACGGGCAGATAAGCTGTAAAATCAGTCTAAATGACCAATATTGGCAGCTTTATCTGCACTTGTATGGCCAGCATTACCCTGGGCAAATGCCCCTAACATTCTACTTCTCCCTCGGTGCTGATTCAGGCATCAGACTTCACAGACGCCATCTTCAGCCGATTCTACATGCGCAGTTGGACTGATTTTCTGCCTTGCGACAGCTGCACATGCTGAAATTGCTGAAGCTTTTGCCTGTGAAGTCAGATGCCTAAATCTGCACCAAGGAGTAAGTAAAACGTTAGGGGCATTCGCCCAGGATAAAAGTTAGGCTGGGGGAGGGTTAGTTTTGGCAGGGATAGGGGGTAGGGTTTATTTAAATTTAAGGCTGAATTCTCCTTTAAAGACTTGGAATTGAAAAATTTGGATTTTGATAAATAAGCCACTTAAAGTATGCGTGGTTGCTTTAATTTTGTCAAATCGGACACAATTGTGCCAGACACAGTGCAATTGCATCAAGCACATTGTCCCTTTGTGACAGCAATGAATGGAAAACTGAAGTGAATCAGAAGACACTGTATTGTGCGGAAAAAACCTTGAGGATTGAGCTCAAAATTACACACTGCTCTTCTGGATGAAAATGATGCCTATTGTGTATTTATGCCTTTATGAGACCTTAAGTAATGGTAACTGGGGTGACTTCTACATTTTGTTGCCTTTTTACTTACTAATGTTGAATGTGATGCCGTTTTAAAGCATTTTGTCCCCATGAGCGCTAGTGATGAGTGCTAGTGATGAGTGCCAGTGATGAGCGCCAGTGATGAGTGCTAGTGATGAGTGCCAGTGATGAGTGCCAGTGATGA
>CM044441.1:39356240-39370384 GCA_024363595.1 Xenopus borealis
GTGATGAGTGTTATTGATGAGCGCCAGTGATGAGTGCTAGTGATGAGCGCCAGTGATGAGCGCTAGTGATGAGTGCTAGTGATGAGTGAACTGACACCTACTGAACCTGATGCCAGTTGCTGATGTTACAAGAGTCGGCGAGGCAGGGGTAAGTATATAAATAAAAGCCGGTAGAGGTGGAATGCTGAAGGTGATAGTATACACTGGGGATGGGAAGGGCCATGTGCAGAGTCGGGGCCACCACCACCTGCAAGAAAAGTGTTGTACTGGCACAAAACCCACCCAACTCTTTTTTGGTAGTTTGCAAATGGTCATCTTTATTACCAATAAATAGCTGTTGTGTAAATGCAACAACATGCTCATTTTTGCATCTGCTTCCCTTCAGAACAGAGCACCTCCTTCCATTTAATGTCCAAAACTTGATCAGGGTCCCCCTTAGCTCATAGCAAAGTTACAGATACAGGAAAACCCTGCTTTTAGCAGCCATTCAGCCTTGGTTCCTATGGCAGCAAATATGTATTACTAATATTTGTTGTGTAACATCACAGGAATCCTAGTGTGTAACTGCTGCATAATAAGGTGGGGGAGCAGAACTGTAGCCGACAGTGGGGATGCTTCATTTATTTCCTTGCTGCTTTTCTATGGGTAGTCAGATATAGATATTGACACAAATAAGTCTTTTGTCTGCCAAATATCAGTATCTTTGAAATGAAGACAAATAAAATAAGGCAGATTGCAAAATGATACACTTACCTACTTTCAGTGCTATGTCTTTGCTACTGTCTGTAAAATAAAAATAGCGCTTATGGTCTATTTATTTTATAGGGTACAAACGAGAATGCACTCAACGCTACACAACCACCTTACCGAATCCCTCAGGGAAACTCTGTGGGCGAGCTATGGCAGGATTTCTTCTCTCTACCCGATTTAAATGTAAGTAACTTCTTGTCATCCTTAATGTTGAAGCATTGAGAGAATCCCCACTTCAGCTGTGCAACCAGTAAGCACAACAAGTCAATAGCTAAATACTTTTATGCAAGGAGATGTGAACATACATGAACACACACACAGGGAAATGAACATCAAGTTACACACTCAGAACTACTCCATTTTCAATAAAAGCTGCCTCAGTAACAATTGTGCTCAGTATATATAGCAAGGTCATCAAAAGAAATATTTTGAATTTATACAAATCTGGGTAGATGCAGATTTAGGCATCAAAGTGCATTTTTGCACCAAATCTGCTCTGGGTGTCTGCACCAGGCTCACACAGAGGCCAGCAGATCAGCCGATACTTGGCCTGCATTTATACACAGGCCAGGAGTCAGCCCCACCTGGACAGTAACTTTGCTTAAAGGGAAGCTGTCGTGGGAAAACGTTTTTTTAAATCACATCAGTTAATAGTGCTGCTCCAGTAGACTTCTGCACTGAAATCCATTTCTTAAAAGAGCAAACAGATTTTTTTATATTCAGTTTTGAAATCTGACATGGGGCTAGACATTTTGTCAATTTCCCAGCTGCCCCTGGTCATGTTACTTGTGCCAGCACTTTAGGAGGGAACTGCTTTCTGGCAGGCTGTTGTTTTTCCTTCTCAATGTAACTGAATAGTACACAGTGGGACATGGGTTCTTACTATTGAATGATGTTCTTAGATCTACCAGGCAGCTGTTATCTTGTGTTAGGGAGCTGTTATCTGGTTACCTTCTCATTGTTCTGTTGTTAGGCTGCTGGGTGGGGGAAAGGGAGGGGTGAGATCACTCCAACTTGCAGTACAGCAGTAAAGAGTGATTGAAGTTTATCAGAGCACAAGTCGCATGACTTGGGGCAGCTGGGAAATTGACAAAATGTCTATGTCTTTTGTGAAATGGATTTCAATGCAGAATTCTTCTGGAACAGCACTATTAACTGATGCATTTTGAAAAAATGTTTTTTTTCCCATGACAGGATCCCTTTAAAGAGAAGTAAACCCTTCCTGATCTCCCCCAGCCTCCTTGCTACCCTGGGCAAATACCCCTAACTTTTTACTCATTTCTCGCGGCAGATTTATTTATTTATTTTAAGTATGGGTTTAGTTCTCCTTCAAAGGGGAACTATTGCAAAAATGTTAATTTAATATAAGCTTCCTCATACTGAAGTAATAAACCTTCTAAATCCATTCAATTATATACTCTGCATTGTTTCTAAAATAATCAAGTTTATCTTCACTATCCCTCTCTCAGCATCTGTTTCTCTTCATTCTGTCTTCATGCAGCAGTTGGGTGTCAGATATTCATTGACAGTTAGATCCAATATATCTTATAGGGGGGCTCCCTTTCCTTGCAGATGAATTAGCGCTCACTCAAATAACTGATTCCAGGACAAAAAATCTAACAAAACAACTGCCTTTTGCACAAATCCTGCATCTAGAGAGACATGATGTCTGGTCATTTTAGAAGCGTAAACTCTTAATACATATTCTAGGCAAAAGGAGTCCCCTTCTTATAAGATATTTTGGATCATTCATCTGACGCCCACTGATGCTGAGAGAGGGGTAGTGAAGATCAACTTGATGATTTCAGAAACTGTATAGAATTTTTAATTGATTGTATTTAGAAAGTTTCTTATTTCAGTGTTCCTAGGCTTATATTGGTTTCATTTTCAAATCGTTCCCCTTTAATTTGCCACTATCTTACGGAATGGTTAGTCACAACCTTCCAAATATGTTGTGTTTTAATCATCTACCAAGATTTCAGAAGGTTTATTATACTGACCTATTCAGCTTGCAAAAACAGATCCTAGAACATATTTCCCAAGAGCATGTCCCCAGCAAGCAGGTGGATGGCATCCAGAAGGTATTTTTACCTGTGTTAGGGCTAGTCCAGACGGGGAGATTCGGGGGCGATCCGTCGCCTGTCGACTTTTCTCCGCGACGGATCGCCCCCGAATAGGTAGGCACCGGCGAGGGTTAAAAGCGCCGGCGCGTGTTCACACGCAGCGGCGCGATTTTTAAAATTGCTCCAAATTGCCTGGCGAGGCACCCTCGCTGGTGCCTACCTATTCGGGGAGATTCGGGGGCGATCCGTCGCGGCGAGAAGTCGCCAGGCGACGGATCGCCCCCGAATCTCCCCGTCTGAACTTAGCCTAACTGTGTGGTTCTCTTGTTCCCTTTCCCCATAATTTACTTATGCAAATTAGGGGTTGTTTCTGCATTTGGTCGAATCTTTCACAAGGGATTCAGGATTTGTCCGAATCCTAAAATAGTAAATTTGGTGCATCCCTACTATTTCGATATTAACAAGAAACCAAATGCAGATAAAAAATATTTGGAAAAATCCATTTAGTGATCAATATTTTTTTTTTTTTTATCAGATTACACTGGAGGATATACAGCCTGTTTCTAATGTCAGCAGTCCCAGAAATTCCTCAGCACAGAATGTCGATGATTTTGGAGAGACGCTCAGCCGAGATGTGAGTTTGCAGGAAGTCATATTCCCTTCAAACCTTTCATCCAGGAGAGACGAGAATTTGGCCCAGAGATCAGAACCCTTTTCTCAGTCAAATTCAAGTACCAGCTCAGGAGGAAGTTTAAACGCAGCTAACCTGTCCCAGTCATCTACTGACAACAGCACTAGAAATTTAACAAGCCACGATCTCCTTTCCGGCATTGATGATAATGTGTTTGACGAGATAAATCTGATGTCTTTAGCCCTCGAAGAAGGTTTTGATGCCTTAGAAGTGTCTCGGTTATTTGAAGAGCCAGATTCTGACTCTGGACTTTCTTTAAATTCAAGCCATAGCCCAGCGTCAGTCAGTATCTCAGATTCTTCGTCTGTCTCTTTTGGTGAAGAGGAAGGAGCAGCGGGGTACAGCAGTGATTCAGAGAGCGTACTGTATGACGGCCTGGAAGGAGCTGTTGGTAGCAACTGGCCACAGGTGAATAAATTCTGCCGCCTGGACTATGAGCAGAACTCAAACTACTGCGAGAATGTACATCATAATCACACATACAATCAGTTGCCGAGCCAATTAGAAGCAGTTCATGATTATCCGTACAGCTTGTCAGCAAAACCGGGCAAGTTAAGCAGCCAGTGTGTCGATGGCATGGATAAGAACCTCAGTCGTGATGAACGGAGAGCCAAATCCTTAAGAGTTCCATTTACGGTTGAGGAGATTGTCGGCATGCCTGTGGAGATGTTCAATAATATGCTATCCAAGCACTGTCTTACCGAGTCCCAGGTAACCGCCATACGAGATATCCGACGCAGAGGCAAAAATAAAGTGGCTGCTCAGAACTGCCGCAAGCGCAAACTTGACGTCATTTTAAATCTGGAGGATGATGTGTGTCAGCTGAAGGCGCGCAAGGAGAAGCTGCTGAAGGAGCGGGCACACTGCAGCAAATCCACGAGTTACATGAAGCAGAAGCTTAACGCCCTTTATCGGGATGTGTTTAGGAAACTGAGAGATGAACAGGGGCGCCCTGTAAACCCAAGTCTATATGCGCTGCACTGTAATAGCGATGGCAGCATCATGGTTGTCCCAAGGAGGTTATTTAAAGCAGAACAAAAGCAGGATATGCAGAAAGAAAAGAAGAAATGAGCCATTCTGAACACTTGGACTACGTTAAAACATGTAATGGTTACAGGGGTTGAGCCTAGAGATTATATAAGTGGTTATTGGACATTTTATATTATATTTTGAATTTATAAACACTGGACTTCCTGAAATAACGGACATCGATTATGAGCATGATAATGTAACCGACACTTACTCAGATGACAGCTGTATGTGACATCTCCTATAGCTCTATCTCCGCACTTATGGAATAGCTGCTTTTCCTGGTCGAATACAGCACTAAATGTAGCAGTCAATTCCAAGTGTAACGTAGAGTCTGCATGGAAATACTGCCTATAGGATCCGGGATGCAGCTTCATCGCCTTCCTGCGGGTGTTACTGATGTGTAGCTTATAAGGCCTAGATACACTGCTTTTATACCTTTCACTGAACATTATATAGTGAATAAAGTACCCCCTTTCGTGAATGATAAGGATATTATAAGTTACAGAGGCGTTTCATGAGCACAGGTCATGGCACTCCAAGGTAACTTACAATATCCTCATATTGTGCAACATGGGGTACTTTATTTATTATAATACACAACTTTTAGTGAGTCATGTGACAAAAATGACATTACAGCTCACGGTTTATAACTGATGACATCACTAATCACCATTTATAAGGATATCATTTACAAGATATTCACGACTTTTGTGTATTATAGCTATATAATGTTTATTATGGTTATAGGCCAATTTTCTGGTAAAATTGGAAAATTAAGGCATAGGACAAATTGAAATCTGGCAAGTTCTTGTTGTTGAAAATGACTGTTGATTTATAAAGTGACCTTAGAATTAGTCTCTTGCACTGGAGCACATTGCCCTAGCTTCACATTTTCTTCTTTCCTTTGGCTCAAGTTTGTTGTGGTGTGTGTGTGTGTTTTTAATTTATATATCTATATACAGAAGTATGGGACCTTTATCCAGAATGCATGGGGCCTGGGGTTTTCCGGATAACAGATCTTTCCGTAATTTGGATCTTCATACCTTAAAGGGGAATTCAACCCCCCAGGCGCTAGCCCCCACCCCCGTAGGCCCCTCTCCCTCCTGCTCCTGGCCTACCCCTCCCCCCGAGCTATTGCCCCTAAGTCGCTACTTACCCCTCTTTGTAGGTCCCCTCCAGCGAAGTTCACGGGGGCATCTTCTCTTGCAATGGCTTCTTCCTGGATTCGGCTGCGCATGCAATGTAGGACGCTGGTACTACTGCGCATGTGAGCGAAGTTCGCCAATTGAACTTGGTGAACTTTGCTTGCATGCGCAGTACTACCAGCGTCCTACTGCGTATGCGCCGCCGACAGAGCCGAATCCGGGAAGAAGCCATTGCAAGAGAAGATGGCCCCTGTGAACTTCGCTGGAGGGGACCTACACAGGGGTAAGTAGCAACTTAGGGGTAATAGCCAGGGTGGGTGGGGGGGGTTGAATTCCCCTTTAATTCTATTAGAAAACCATGTAAACATTAAATAAACCCAATAGGCTGGTTTTGCTTCCAATGAGGATTAATTATATCTTAGTTATTATTACAGAGAAAAAGGAAATCATTCGTAAAAAAATTGGATTATTTTATTATATTGGGAGACATATTTTCAGTAATTCGGAGCATTCTGGATAAGAGGTTTCAAGATAATGGATCCCATACCTGTACTTTTTTTTTTAAAGGCTTTAATGTACATTTTTTAAGTTCATACCCTGTTTCTTTAATGGTCCTGGTGGCTAATTATAGATAATCGTAAATGTAAGGCTGTTGTACTGAGCAATCTGGAGTTGCTTGTTTTATATTTTTACATAATTTCTCCAGGATTCGGGCGAGCCCATTACATCATTTTCATTGGGGGTTTTTTTTTATGTTTTTTTTTTAACCAAAACCAAATCTGGTATAGAGACTGATGTAATTTGAATTAATGCTGCAAGACAATACACCTGTTTTCAAATAATCTGCCTTCATTGTTTTGTAAAAGGGATGGTTGGGTGATCATTACGGTAAAATAAATTCTCATGAAGTTTGTAACACGTTGTCATGTCGCTCTGCTTAAAAAATGAAGTTAGAAGAGAAGAGTCATCTGACATTTATCTGATTAGTTCCCACAAGGCTAGAATCTGATCAGCTGAAATGAACAGAAGGAGGGGCTCAGGATGTTAGCCATTTAGAAACTGCTAATAAAATGAAAACTAGAACAAAAAATATATAAATTGCAAAATTCCTGAGAAGAGCGCACTGAGCAATTTTACATTTTTTGTTTTGACTGTTTATATTCCCTTCAAGAACCCTGACCAATATGGAAGAGGGGTAAGTAATCAATTAGGGGCGTTTTCCCAGAGGGGTCCTACACGGGGTGGGGGGAGGGTATTTTTTTAGATACAGGTTGAATTCACCTTAAGGGCTAGGCCAGACGGGGAGATTCGGGGGCATTTTGTCTCCTGGCGACTTCTCGCCGCGACTTGTAGCCCCCGAACTTCCCCGAATAGCCAAGTAAGCAAGCGCACCGGCGTTGCTTGAAAACGCCGGCGCGTATCCACACGGAGTGGTGCGCTTTTTGAAAGTGCTCCAAATTGCCTCGCCAGGCAAGCAACGCCGGTGCGCTTGCTTACTTGGCTATTCAGGGAGGTTCGGGGGCTACAAGTCGCCAGGCAACAAAATGCCCCCGAATCTCCCCGTCTGGCCTTAGCCTTAAAGTCACTGACTAACTCAGAGTTAAAGAGCTGCAAAGCAAGAAGCTGTGTTCTGTTATGTTAGACATCCAGTCACTCCAGCCTTTATACATTACATTTTTGCCTAACTAAATATATTAGAAACATGTTTTTATTTTGCACAGTCTGTCTATTTACCCAGTTTTTATTTTTACACTGAACTGTTCCTTTAAAGGATTTTAAAGCCCCCCTTAAACATTGCAGGAACATTGAATCAAAATGAAAACGATAAACTGTATCAGCAGGGGTTACGATTATTTCATGATGTTACAGAATGGAAAAGATTATACTTTAAAGAAAATAACTCAGCCCTAAAACATGAATAGCACAGGATATATTCCAACACTTTTATTTTATGGACATATTTTGCAACAATCCCCATTCTTCTGGATGATGGGTTAGGGCAGATCTTTTGTCACCACTTTGTGGTGTTTGTTTCAGCATTGGAGAAAAACATCAACTGTGAAGTTACCCGTAACAGCCAATCAGCAATTAGATTTGAACAGTCACCTACAAGTTAGAAAACAAAAACGATCTAATTGGTTGATATGGGCAACATCAGCAGGGATGTTTGTTTCCATTGCTAATAAATATGCCCCTTATTTACCAGTGTGGGTGACAAAACCTCTGAAGCTACATTTCTACCAGGATTGATGTACACTATACATCAGCTGAGGTAAAACGTATGCGTTATGTAGCAGCCTGAAGTTGCCTAGTAAAGAATGAAGAAGGGTAAGAAGAGCAGGCCCAGACTGGGATTCACAGGAGGCTCTGGCATTACAAGTACTCAGAGGCCCAATAAATAGTGACTATGGCAACTTACAGCAGAGGTCGGCTCTGCGGCGCTTGCTGAAAAGTACTCCAGGCTGATGCAGTTGTAACAGGAGCACTGGTCCAGACATCAAGTGACTACAAACACGGGGCGGCGGTTAATTTCACCTTTCATTATACTTTAAAGGAGAAGGAAAGGCAAAATTAAATACTTTTCTTCCAGTAAAGTACACCCCAAGGCCTCTGCAATCGCTAAGTTAGCAAGTCACACGGGGCACTGTAATGATCTGTAATCCCTCTCCTCGTTCGCAGCGCTTATTTAGGTAGGCAGGCGCCATCTTGAAAAGGTAACGGACACTTCCTTCACCCTTTTCTCTGTTTTGCGCATGCGCGAAACCCCCCCCCCATCTTGAGCCCAGAAGCGCGTCTCACCTTTGCCTGCTAATTATAAATTCTAAAATCTAATTATAAAATCCTTCGTAACCCGAAGCTTAGAAGGGGGCGTGAGCTTCAGGTTCAATGATGCCGCTCGCATATGCAAATTAGCATGCGCGTCCTCTTGATATGGAGCAAGAGGAAGCACCGACGGGACTTGCGCAGTAGATAGAAATTACACCGAATGCGCATCAAGGCTGCCTCTATCAGCAGGACACAAACAGACTGTATACACTGTGACATCACCCCAGTCCACCGCTGCAGTCTGCCGAGCAGTGTTGCTGCTTCCACTACATACATGGAGAAAACTTTCAAAAGGCTACGTAAATTGCTTTGCCACAAGCCTTGGATTAGAGGCTTATTTATAATTTGTAAACCCTGATGCACTCCACTGCTCAACAGAACTTGACTCAGTTGTTGCTGGACTACAAATCCCAGAATAATGTAACATATTAAAAAGGTTGGGGCATGCTGAGAGGATTGGACAATAAAACCTTTCCCCAAATCTCCACAGCCAGCGACTGCTCTAAAATGCAAAAAAATCCTCCAGTGAGTATTTCAGCTGATCTGTATCAATCTGGCTCCCTTTTCTTTGTTGCTGCAACTGGAGTTGGACAGGACCAGATTTGTTGCGAGGCCACTAGGGACTTAACACAAAAATATGCAGACTTTTCATGATTTTTTATGGTTTCTGACAATTCCCTTAGCCTAGCCCCTTGCTGATCTCTGACTACTTTGCTGAGCTGGCCGACTACTGTTAAGGTGGCCATACACAGAGATCTGTTTGTTTAGCGATGTTGCCAAACAAGAGGACCTTTCCACGATATGCCCACCTTGAGGTGGGCGATATCAGGCTGATCCAATCGTGGGCCTTAGGGCCCAACGATTGGATCATAACGGAGACCATATGGGCAGTCAGATTGCGGGACTGCATCAACGAACAGATGCGGCCACAATCCGACGGGATTTTTAGTCCCGTCTCATCGACATCTGGCCAACATCGGTAAAGCCCGTCGGAGGGCCGCATACACGGGCCGATAAGCTGCCGACTTGGTCTGTGGGCAGCTTTTATGGGCCCGTGTATGGCCACCTTTACTTTGCTGTGAAGGATAGGGAGGGTTCAGGTTGACATTTAGCCATTCATTTTGGGTTAGGGTTGTGTTCAGATTCAGGAAGATTAGTCGCCCCAGTGACAAATAGCCTCTTCTTTGGGGTGACAATCTCCCTGAACTGCCTTCTCCCTGCCCTCCACTGGCCAACATGAAAATCGCCTGAGGCAATTCACATGCGGCGCTTCGTTTTCTGAAGTTTCCTCACAAGGAAACTTTGTGCGACTTCAGAAAACGAAACACCGCATGTGAATTGCCTCAGGCGATTTTCATGTTGGCCAGTGAGAAGGCAGTTTGGGGAGATTGTCACCCTGAAGAAGAGGCTATTTGTCACTGGGGCAACTAACCTTCCCAAATCTGCTTGCGTGGATGAAGTCTTAGGCTAAGGCCAGACGGTGAGATTCGGGGGAGATCCGTCACCTGGCGACTTCTCGTGGCGACGAATCTCCCCGAATAGCTAGATATCGCTGCGTGCCCGCTAGGCTTAGTCGCCTGCGCTTGTTCAGACGGAGCGGAGCGATTTTAAAAGTCACTCAAAATTGCCTCGCCAGGCAATTTTGAGCGACTTTTAAAACCGCTCCGTCTGAACTAGCGCAGGCGACTAAGCCTAGCGGGCACGCAGCGATATCTAGCTATTCGGGGAGATTTGTCACCAGGCGATGGATCTCCCCGTCTGGCCTTGGGGTCGGCTGTGAGTTGAGTTTTTCCCTGACCTGCACATGAATAATTCTACAGTGATTGCTAGCCCTCCCACTTGGACTTCAAACACACAGATACATGTTCAAGGTCGCACTATTAATGCCCACCCAAATGGGACTGTTAATGGACCATTGTATGTGCAGTGCAACCAAATGATAAAACGGTCAGCTTGGCATTTTACAGGGCATTTTTCGCAATACGGGTAATTCAGCATAATTCAACATAGCGTCTGAAACTGTCCCTGCCAACTGCCACCGATTCTGTAACTGATAGTTCCAGTACAGGGTCTCTATGAAGTCAATGTGATGCTGCAGAAAGGGTTCCCACACATGGCTGTCTTTGATGGCAGTTTGAGCGCAACTGAACACATCAGCCAATTGATTCCATTATATTCTGCCTAGTTGCATTCATGAGTGTTCAGAGTTGTGTTTTATTCCATTTGTGTTAAAATGTTTTAGATGCAGCACGTTATATTTTCTTGTGCTTGATATGATTTCAGAAAGCAATATAATAGAGGGCTTTGTTTGGTTCTGACAAACAAAAAACAATTACACAGGTATAGGACCTGGGTGAAGGAGAGGAAAGAACAGAGGATCTCCTCTTGATCTATATGAAACTTAGTTAAAGTGCTAGTGCATGTGAATTAATAATTAAGCCATTTTAACTTATACACTTAATTATTAATTCACATGCACTAGCACTTTAACTAAGTTTCATATAGATCAAGAGGAGATCCTCTGTTCTTTCCTCTCCTTCACCTATAACTAATTGATCACTGAATTTTTTCAGTTTTCTTCTCTTGATCAACACCGATAATGGTAGATAGACCAATACACAGTATTACACAGGTATAGGACCTGTTATCCAGAATAGCCTGACTTCCTTTTATAGACCCGTCTATAAAAGTTGAAGTTGGCAGCTGGCATTTGTAAGGTCACAGGTGGGGAGAGCAGTCAGAAGAGCCCAGCCTGTACCTGCAATCCGGACCCACATTCTGACCTGAAAAAAGGAGTCTATACCCACACCCTAGGGCCCTCGATCGGATCATCCCAATAAATGTGGGCATATTGGGGAGAAATCTGCTCTTTTGGCGTATCGTCTATGGCCACCTTTATAGTCTATTCTACAGAGTTTCTGCTGTGTAACCCGAGCCTTTTCTCCTTTGAATGGCTGCCCCTATTGCTACACAGCAACTTATCTATATAAACAATAGTAGCCTTTCTGAAGCCAACAGTTTTACCAGTGCAGGCAACACTGCATTTGTATTACTTACTTCAAAACTGTTCCTGTTACTTTAACTTATAAGTGAACCAGTCTAATGATTGGCAAATCTGACAACGTTTGCTTTGCTGAAATGCACTGAAGTCTAGAGGTGACAATTTCGATGCCTGATTTTCTCCTATGGGAGTACTTTTTACAGCAAAAAAAAAAAAAAGTTTTGCTCATCACTATGAACCATCCCTTTAAAACAGTTATCAACCAGGCCAAATGAAATGCAAGGATTTGAATGGAGAGGTTAAGAGAAAATTAAAGGGGAATGCAACCCCTCCCACGCTAAACCCCTCCCCCCCTGGCCTACCTCTCCCCAGGGGCAAATGCCCCCAAGTCACTACTTACACCTCTGTGCAGGTCTCCTCCAGCCAGGTTCCCGGACGCCATCTTCAACAGCAACATCCTCTTCAGTCGGTGCTCGGTCTGTACAACTGCGCATGCGCCAAAAGCTCACGAAGTTCAACTGGCGAACTTTGGGCGCACGCGCAGTAGTACAAACTGGCAAAGGTTGTCCTACTGCACATGCACCGCCAAACCCAGGAAGAAGACCTGGCTGGAGGAAACCTGCACGGAGGGGGTAAGTAGCGACTTTTACTTCCCATTTAAACCTATCCAATAAGATGCCAACTTAATCTGTCAGTAGCCTGTAACAGCCCATGTATGGAGCTAAAGTGTGTATCCTCCGCTCTAATACTGCCACAGTATGTGCCGACTTATAGGTAGTTAACATGTAAATAAGAAAAAGGATAAACATTTAAGTTATATAAAAACTTTATTAAAATTTGAAGACAGAACCAGCCTGTAGAGTTAGACATATGCAATAAAAAAAAAGTTAAAATTGGTTTCAATATTAAGGAATTCCTTCAATCGTCAACCTGCAGTAGTAACGGATGGCAGCAAGAAAATGCCCTTTAACGGTTCAGTTCCAGTGTCCTGCATTAACTGCTGATGAAAAACAGAGCAACGTTTAGTTTAGAAGCATTATGGAAATAACTAAATGTACCACATTACAGCAGGGTTCCTCCAAACTACAGCCCTCCAAGATTATTTACCCGGCCCCCTAATATTTAGGTGTACAGGGCTGCCATTAGGGGTGCCTGGGGGGGGTTGGAGACAATTATCCCGGGCCCTAGTTGCGGCCAAAATAGGAACAGCCGCAATGTATTCAGTTACCTGTGGATTCGCTTCATGGTTGACAGAAGAACCTCCACGCGCATTTGTTGAAAAGACGCTTGATCTTCTCAGCCCGCATGTGAACATGTGCAAACTCAAACGCTAAAAATACAGCAAGACAAGAAAACAAAACAATTCATACAGGGTTACAGTTTTAATTTAGTGTTTAAATATAAATGAAGTTTTCCTTTTCAGGCATTAATGAAATACAGAGTATACTATACTGTATACCATTAGCGTTGTGTGGAAAGAAAGAAAAGAAGGTCTTACCTACAGAAGTATAAAACTACATGTTCTACCCCCTCAGCTTTCGTTGCCATCCTTAATCTAGAGTTGTAAAAAGTATAATCCAGAACGTTTGCTCAGTTTTTAATGTCTGAACTTAGAAGTCGCTTTCAAGAGCTTCTCTTGTACTAGACCTGTGTCCCTGGGCAGAGTACCTCGCTGGGGTTTATTCCTTTCCTTGCCATTGAAGAAGCAGATGCAGCTAAAAAGATCTAAGCAGGTGTCTCTGTGCAGATAGCCCTGTTACCTATATACTTTGCTCCTTAAGACTGCAAGCAAACACACACTTGACATCAATGAAACATTTACTACTCCTTGCCTCGTAATAGACAAATCTAGAAAGACAAGTTTCCGTTTGAATTATTTTATTAAATGGAATTGTACAACAGCTTAACTATACACACTGAAAAAAAAAAATTAAAAATAAAAAAAGCTCATATATGACACCATGATCCTGGCTAGTTTTTTTTTTTTTTTTTTTATTAAACGGGGAAAAAGTCTCAAGTAACCTGAAACTTAAAAATATAACATTATCAAAAGGAATGCCGCTGCACTCTTTACATTGACCACTACAACAAACAGTTAAAAACCTATGAAACTGACTCAAAGGCAAATAATTTACAGTCCTTCCTCCATCGTAAGGTAATGTACTTAAATATATTCCAATCCATTCACAAAATGGCTCTCTGCATCTGCTCTGGTGTCTTCTGTCAAATCACTGCATGTATTATGCATGACTGAGATAAGCCTCCTTAACATTGTTAATTCGATAACCTGCAGCTGCGTTACACCTCTGGGCTCTCATCCTCTCCTATTTATACAGTGAAGCCTGTTTCAATAGAAGTAAAAGTAAAAATAGGTTATGCTGTTATCAACTAGCCAATGCAAAGACAGTTCTAGCCTCTCAAGCTTAAACCTATTGCTCGATGCCTGAATATTTAGTTTTGCTTGAACATTTTCAAACTCCTCATTACTTACCCAAGAGGATTGATTAAAGGTTTTGAATCTAATAACGATTTCTTCCTCCATATCCTCCACCGCCACCAACACCACCACCAACACCACCACTTGCTCCACTACCACTTCCAGGACCATAGTTTCCTTGAAAAGACAAAAAAAAAAA
>CM044441.1:39375995-39397590 GCA_024363595.1 Xenopus borealis
AGAGAGCTGAAAAGCAGGAAGTTGGATTCTGGCTATTATGTTAGACATCCACTCACTCCACACTTTATACATTACAATCTTGGCTAACTGTATTAGAAATAGGTTTTTTTTTTCACACTGCCTAGTAACCAAGTTTTTATTTTTATACTGAACAATTCCTTTAATATAAAGAAGGTTTTGCAGCTCTCTGTCTACAATGGGCTTTCCGTGCATGTGAGGGCTTGCTACATGATCACATTTGGATAAGATACCAGGAAGTACAAGGCCCTACAGTAGAGTACAGACAGGTGCAGTACTTACCACACAATCGGTCAGCTGCCCCCATTGTTCGTAGAAATTCCGAAGACTGTCCTCTGTCGTTTCAAAGCTCAGGCCTCCGATAAATAACTTACGGAACTGTTCCCTTTCTCTCTGCAGACACACAGGTTACAGACACAATTTAGAGAGGTTGTGGGAGCGTCGCATTATATAACGTTATAAGAGAGCCATTAGTAACACGGTCTCTATACATACACATACGTTTCACTATACTGCTAATAATCTAGCGTGAGAGGAAATATAGGCGCAGCTAGACGGTGCCGGACAGTCTCACGTGACACTGGCCACTAAGCGCTCAGAAGCGAATACAAGATGGCGGCAGCGAAGCCAGCGCCATTATCAGAGATGCGGGTCCATTCTAACAATGGAAGCGATTGACTCAAGCCCTCGACGTGCGGAATAGTTGCATCTCAGAGCGCCCTTGATGGCTGGTCGTGGCAAGAAACCAGGGATCGCGACTGAACTCGCCACATCGAGGTATTAAGGTTCAAATACAACAATGTAGTTGCAACAACCACATACGCACGGTACACATGGCCAGCAAACAAGAAGCACCGGCATAGTATTAAGGCTGCTATACCATATACTTTTAATGTAAATAGGCGATACAATTGTATTAATCTTACCTCCATGTCTGCTGCAACCGGGGGAAAAAAAATATAAATATGTACGATGCCTCGCCGAGTCTGTCTCCCGCTCCGAAGCTGGGATTAAATGGCGACTTTCAAGCTCTGAGGTCTCCAGAACCTTCTACGCCGACAATATTCAACGCCCTCTACGTCACCTGTAACCCGCCAATGGGAATGTGCAGGGAGGAGCTAAAGCCGAGGACAGTTGGCGTAACCCGATCCAATTCAGTAAGGAAATGACGTGCGGTTTTTCAAAGTAACAATGGGAACAAAGCAAGGGGCTACGTACGTTGTGTACAGGAGTTCAATTAGAACGGAGTCTGATAACAGTTTAATCGTAATCGTTTTCAAGAATCGTAGTACGTTATTCAGACAAAGACCGGACTGAAAAAAAATCTAGTGTGTGGGGAGGGAGGATTCTAAAGGAATTGTGGGTATTTATTCTTTTCAGAATAATGGAGTTGTGTTGCTAAGTAATAAATACATACGGTTTCAGTTGAAAGAAAACATGTTTCCTTAATTTAAATATTTAAATGAAATAGTAGTTCAGGTGTAAATAATATTGTGAAAGTGTACCTAATAAAGGTAAATATGTTAACAATTTCCCATAACAGTCAGGACAACACTCAGTCAGAAACCTATTGATAGGGTTGTAACTACAGAGCAAGCAGACCCTGCGGCTGCACTGCCAGTGCCACCTATGATGGCAGATCCCAATGTTTTTAATAGGGAAATATCATAAATAAATTGGAAGGCCGGTATTTTTTTCTGGAAAATGTGGCATCCCTAGCTGCAGGTAGGATTGCCTCTAGGGTTGCCACCTTTTCTTAAAAAAAATACTGGCCTTCTTATATATTTTTCTTTTTTTCCTATTAATAACATTGGGATCAACCATCAAAAATACCGGCCAGGCTGGCAAAACACCGGCCAGGTGGCAACCCTAGTTGTCTCAAGGCCAGTGCCAGTATTAAAATAAATACAGTCAATTGCACGGCCGGTAAAATTCTGAGGGGAAAAATTTTTTGATGGTTGATCCCAATGTTATTAAAAGGAAAAAAAGATAAATATATAGGAAGGCCGGTATTTTTTCAAGAAAAGGTGGCAACCCTAGGCGTGACTGGTATCATTAAAGACGCAATCGCTGGTGGAGCGTGTGGGCATAAACAGGAAAGAGCTGTGGGGTTTGCAGACAGCCTGGCACAAACGGACAGTTCAAAAAGTAACTGTGGATAGTGGAAGGTGTAGTTATTCTGGACTGCGGGCTGTGTTAGGAACTGTTGGGCAGTATTTACCAATGTGTGAAAATTGTTGGGGGAGGGGCCCTTCGAGGGGCTTAGGCTGGTATTTTTTTCCACAAAAGGTTACACCCCTATCTGCAGGGGGGCCCAGGAGTTTTAGCAGCACCATGAGGCTCTAATTCATATAGAAGCAAAATAAATATTGGTAAGACAGGTCAACCTGTAGACATTTTGGGGGCCTGAAAAATAATTTGTAGTAGGGCCCATTAATATCTAGTTACACCACTGCCTATTGATATACAGTAGATGGGCTTTGTCCATCATATTAAATTGTACTAAATACTCAGAGTAAACACTACTAAATAAGTGTCGAACCCAGTTCTCAATGAAGTATATCATTTTTAGGGCTGGTGACAAAAAAAGCTTTGTTTCAACCAATGATGGGCAACATGGACAATTTCAGGTATCTCAAATGTGACCCCTGGTTACTTTAAAATCTGCGCATTATACAAGCTATTTTAGGTCTTTTATAGATGACGTGCTATTGTTTCACACAAGTTCTTTCTGACAAGCAGGTTACCTGCGTTCCCCTGTGATTTCAGGTAAATGTGAATGCATTCCACTGCCAATGAGAGCAGGACTAAAACAGTTTCTTCTAGGCCTGAACTTACACAGAGGCATTTAAACATTGAACGCAGGCAGGTTTGTCACCTGGCCAAGGCAATGATTATATTTAGTCCCCAAGGGCCTGTGTCTAGGGAGGCATGGGTTTTGGGGGCGGCTCTCGGGTGCCTAGTTTTTTAGGGATGCTAATTAATACTGGGACCGGACGTTTAGTAACTTAATGGGTTAAACTCACTCCAGCATAGATAATGTTATTCTACAGTTTTCTCTTACCTATCTTTATACCTATCTCTTACCTATCTTTATATAAAGTAATAGAGAATTGGTTGGTCTGCATATACTGGCTCCTATATTCACCATCTAGGGTGCCAGATGGCTTACTTTTGTTCATCTGCATAACAAAGGGACTGCAGTGCTATGTTCCCTTCCTTGTGCCATGAACAGATCACCAGATGGATCATGACCTCCCATCTGTATATACTGAACATCTTTCTTGCACTGCCCCCTGGTATGCATTTACATAGACAACAGCTAAGTTGTGCTCCCTTTCATTGTGTACTTAGAATATATCTAAACATTACTGGGCCCCACAGCAAATTGTTTATATAGGCATATTTGTCAAACCTACGAATATATTCTGTTCTAAACATATATATTACAAGTATAAATCATGCATAATCCCCACTGGATCCTCTATACTGCCAGGTATACGAGGTGTTGTTGGGTCTGCAGTTTCTATGGTTGCTACAGTGCTCCCTATGGTTACCAGGACACTACATTGGTTATACTTTGACATGACTGCATATACTGTATATATATATATATATATATATATATATATATATATATATATATATATAATACACAAAAGCGATGAATATCCTGTAAATTATATCCTTATAAATGGTGCTTAGTGATATAATTGGTTAAAATATGGGCTTAGTGATGTCATCTCTAGCCTAAAGTAGCCCCTGTTGCAAATAGGGTTGCCACCTTTTCATGAAAAAAATACCGGCCTTCCTATATATTTATTTACCGGCCAGGTGGCAACCCTAGTTGCAAAACATGTGGATATTAGAAGTCACCTGGGAAGGTCCGAGACCTGTATAAAAGTACTTTGGCCTCTTGCTTTTATATGGTCATGGAATTACTCTGTAACTTATAATGTCCTTATATTTTACCCATCTCAGTCTGTCACTTAAAGATTATAATGCTAACCGACTACTGCTGCAAAAATATGGCAGACTCCTCATAGAGAAACATGGGGGGTAAGAAAGATAATGTAAAAGCATTAGACAAATACATTTATGGCAAAATTATAAATATCATTCATAGATATTGTTATGATAGATATAAAAAAGATTATTTTCTGGAGTCATATATGATGAAGCCCAAGTTTCTTCCAGAAAAGAATGACCACTATTTTTACCATCTATCAGTACAGTTGCATGCAACAAAAAGTAAAGCAATAGGTGGATTTTGCATAAAGATTTATGCAATTTGACATTACAATATGCAATTTGACAGTTTTTTCTCCACCCAGTTTCTACTGCCTTCTGTTGTGTTTTGTGTGGGGGTGGGGAGGGGTAAACAGTACAAATGAGATTTGTCCTAATATATCAGGCTGTATGGCATATGGCAAATCTAGACCTGCGTTTCTCCCCAGGCGGAGAATCCCTCACTGGTCCTCTGCTCCTGCTCTTTCAACACTTTTGACACCAAAATGCCACATTTTGCACTTCCTCACTGAAATCTGCTTTCAGAAGACATGGAGAGCAGCAGGGCAGCTGTAATCGTCCGCATCGTCTAGCCCTAGCCCAGTGGTCCCCAACCAGCGGCTAGTGAGCAACATGTTGCTCACTAACCCCTAGAATGTTGCTCCCAGTGGCATCAAAGCAGGTACTTATTTGTGAATTCTAGGCTTGGAGGCAAATTTTAGTTGCATAAAAACCAGGTGTACTGTCAAATAGAACCTCCTGTAGGTTCAAAGCCCATATAGGGGCTACCAGGTGATGCAGACAATTTTAGTGCATTGTTGCTAATATTAAGGGTGAGGGCACACTGGGAAAATACCCGGTGGGCCTCAGCCTTTGTTGGCTCCTCTGATACAGAATTGCTTTCTGCTCCACCCCTACACCAGTTGCGGCTTCAAGGAGGTGGAGGAGGCATGGCTCTCCCGGGGAGGGGTGGTGCTGGAGGCTGGCAGCGGGCTAGTCCATCATGTAGGTATACCTCCCAACTGTCCTGTTGGCGGGACAGTGCCAATTTTGACAGCTCAAAAGATACAAAGTTTTTAAAACTTAACTGGCTTTTGGCAGAGATTCCGCAATACGTGGCAGGTGCATTTATATACTTTTATAACAATTTAAAATAAGCAAAGACACAATTGTAACAATTTAAGATAAGCAAATGGTGACTTGCAGCTTAAAGGGCAATTCACCTTCTTACGAAAACTGTATTAACACATAAAAACCACAGAAATATGTTCAACCTTTCATAACCTGCCAAATTGTGTAAAATGAACATGGTAATTAAGGGGTGTGGTCACAAAATGGGCATGACTCAATGTTTGCCCCTCTTTCTATTTCCAAAATATTTGGAGGTATGTGGAGGTAGTTGTTTGAAACTGGGGTACACCCCAGTCCGACCCTGGACAGTTATGGTCGAAATAACATTCTGTCAGTCCAATAAGCTGCAATGAATCACATCACAGTGCTGTTGTGGATCACTGCTGCTGTCCCATGTAAACTTATGGCAATTACATGCCGCCATGTTATTCAAGGCAAGCCAGGCATTCGTCTGACACGCAGTCTGTACTTCTCTGTTGACTTGTTGATATATAAGAGGTTTGTCAGTGCCACTCAGGCCCGGACTGGCCATTTGTGGGTTAGGGCAAATGCCAGAGGGGCTGCTATAAGGTCCCATAGAAAGTCAGTATTTAGTGGGCTGGTAGGGGCTGTTTGGGCCTCAATGTGGGCTGATTGGGCCTCTTGTGTACCTGAAATGCCAGGGCCTATTTTAATTCTCAGTCCAGTCCTGGTGCCACTTTTTTGATCTAACCATAGAGGGGGCAATTGGTTACATTCTCAATAATTTCCCATGGAAATAAAATTATCACAAAAATACATAAATCCAGTTTCTTTTAACAGGGGAGGGTAGGACTACACAGACGACTGACGTCTGTTTTCGATGGATGCAACACTGGGTGCGAAAACGGATGCAACGAGTCGGATGCAACAGGAACAAGGTAAGTAATAGAAAAGTCGTATGGTGTCGCACGTTGATGCGACACAACACAACTGTCGGATGAAAATGCTGCAAGCTGCATTTTCATCCGACAGTTGTGTCGCGTTGCATCAACCCTGTGACACCACCCGATCTTTCTATTACTTTCTTTGTTCCTGTCGCATCCAACCCGTTGCATCCGTATTCGCGCCCAGCGTTGCAGCCGCCGTCAACTGTCCGTGTAGTCCTGCCCTACACAAATATAAATTGAAAGGAATAAACAAAGCTAAGTTACTAACATTACTTATCTATAAATTGGTCAACCTGCCTACATAGCTAATAAAGTGCGAGTTTACAGAGCCAGTTTAATTTTCCTTGTCACCTTTGCTTGAAACAATACATTATTGGTTCAGTGTGTGCAAATGTGTATTTGTAGGATGTTGATATATTTCACATGTACAGCACAATCCATCAGAATATATTTGCATCTATGACTCAAAAAAGTAAGATATTTGGGATACCCTGTATTTTATAGATGCTGTATCATTATTATTACAAATGGATGTAGTTACATTGTTTAGGCCTTTGCCAAATGAAATGAATGTACATACTAGTGCACAGACCTAAACACAAGGCAACATCACCTCTCTGTGCACACCTTCCATTTTTGTGTTTCCTCCTGTGTATTTGTAGTTTCCTTTGTAAACCCAACTGTAACATCTTCCCACAGTGCCCCCTAGTTGTTTATAGAAGTTGCCAATTATAGATACAAGACATTTCACCAGTGACAATTCTACTGCTAAGAAATTCATTATAAATGCAAAAGAATTGACCAATGAGAATGCTGATTTCCAGCATCATGTCAGGCATTTTGCTGTTATTTTACATGATGTTTTTTTCTTCATTATATTACACTGGAATCAGACATGGGGATAAAGGACACACTTGTTCAGTGCTGGGAAACTCTGCCTTAAGCTTCCAACTCCAGTTGCAGGAACAAAGAACATGGAGCCAGATGGAGCCAGGTCAGCTGGGATTCTCATTGGAGGTCACTGCCTGTGGAAATTTGGGGCAACGTTTTGGAAAAGTTTTATCCTGCAATATTGCTTTAAGAATATAACCCTGATGTTGCTGAACTACAGCTCCCAGTATGTCTCAACCTTTATTATATCTTACATTATTCTAGGCTTTGTAGTCCGGCAAGCACTGAGTAAAATTTGGTTGAGCACTGAATAGCAGCAGGGGTTACAGCCTCCTACTCCCTCACTTCACTTATATTGTTCAGCTCTTGTATGCAGAATTGCTGTAGTCTACATTCTGTTTTTCACTGGTGAATGACAAATAATTGGTGCCTAAAAGTCTCTTTTACCACTTGACCAGTGGCTATGCTCCATGGCACAGGTTGCTCAAAACATAGTAGGTCCTGATCTGGTTAGCAAACTAGTAGAGTAAGGGCAGTAGAACACAGGACGATTTATGCTTCCTTCTTCATTTTTGGGCCATTATTTAAGTGGCTACAAACCACACACAATATGACAAAAAGCTACAGCCTATTGCCCTAATGCTGAAGCTTAGAAGATTATCCCTTAATTTTGTCCTATTCAGGGGTTAGCATTATTGCCTTGCAACTCTGGAGTCCTAGGTATAAAAGTGAGGGGATGTTTTCAAAGAACAAGAAAAGATGTTTATTCTAAAAGGTAGCTAGTTACTATCAAGCAGGAAAACAGATGCCAAATTACAGGGTTGAATTGCAGCAGGTGCAGGGCCTTCAGGACCCAACAGCATTTAGATGGCTCCTCCATTCCTCTGTTAAAAGCGTATAAATGGTGCCTGTAGGCATTGATATACCATACAGCATACCTGTAGTTTGTTGTTATAACCCATGTAAACTGCAGTAGCCAATTTATGGGGGAATGTAATAAAAGTAAGTAACAGGAAAACTATTCGCAATGCGAAAATGTATGCCTCTGCACAATTTTTGCTTTGCGCAAATTTAATATAGCTTTTGCAAACCCGGAAACTGTTTATCGACCACTTCCGAGAGTGGAAGAGAGTTTTGCAGTCAATGTAATAAAACTGAAATACTTTTTATGTTTGCTCCAAAAGATTACGACACCTTCAAGCACTTTTTAAGAGTGCGCAATTAAAATTTGCAATGCAATAACAGTTTAAGGAACAATATAATATTGTGAGATGTGCATTTTTATTCTTATTGGTGAAAATTGTTTTTTTTTGCTACTTTAATTATATTCCCCCCTCAGACCTTTAAAATCCATTGTTGGCTTAAATGTGAAGCTCATCTTTCAATTAACATTTAGTATGATATAGACAGTGATATCCTTTATTTGTTATTGTTTTTTAATTATTTATCTTTAGCCTTGCAGCTCTCCACTTTGCAATACAGGTATGGGACCCATTATCCAGAATGCACGGGACCTGGGTTTTTCCAGATAAGGGATCTTTCCATAGTTGGATCTTCATACCTTAAGTCTACTTAAAAATCATGTAAACATTAAATAAACCCAATAGGCTGGTTTTGCTCCCAATAAGGATTAATTATATCTTCATTTGGATCAAGTACAAGATACTGTTTTATTATTACAGAGAAAAAGGAAATTATTTCTAAAAAATTTGGATTATTTGGATAAAATGGAGTCTACAGGAGACTGCCTTTCTGCAATTCGGACCTTTCTGGATAATGGGTTTCCGGATAACGGGTTCAAGTTACCCTACTTATCAGGTAATCAGGTGAACTGGAATATGAATAGGAGACAGCCTGAAATGAAATGTACCCCCACTTAGAAAGCTGCAAAGATTGAAAAGTTGCTCAGAACAGTAACGTTCTAAGAGTAACCTTAAAGGAAAACTATACCCCCAAAATGAATACTTGAGCAACAGATATTTAAGTAAATATTGGCCTTTTATGTTTCTGTGTGCTGCCTCAGAGATCACCTGACCAGAAATATTTCAACTCTAACTGTAACAGGAAGAAGTGTGGAAGCAAAAGACAAAACTCTGTCTGTTAATTGGCTCATGTGACCTAACTTTATAGTTTGTTTGGTATGTTTGTGTGCACCATTGAATCATACGATCCCAGGAGGCTGTCCTTATTTTTTAAAATGCCAATTTTCTATTTATGATTAACCAATGGCACATGCTACTAAAAAAGTACATTATTATGAAAATGGTTTATTTACATGAAGCAGGGTTTTACATAAGTTGTTTTATGCAATATCTTTTTATAGAGAACTACATTGTCCAGGGGGTATCAGGAGCAATGTACAGTTGCAGTCAAAATGAGTTCAATAAACAAGGGTTGTGTTGGAAATATGTTTTGTTTAATATTTTTGTGGTACCTGGAATAGATCAGTGGAGAACAGTGAAAGTATTTATTTTTCCCAACTTTCTTAGTTATCCGTACCAGTTATTGAAGGAGAAAAAAGGCAGTTAATCAAACAACCAGTCACAGTCAAAGACCTTGTATAATGAATACCTCCTTGTCCAATACAACATAAAAGCAAAACATATGTTTTATAAAGAATATATAGATGCAGGATACCTTTTCTACACAAGCTCTGTATTTCAATCAAGCTTTGTTTTCAGCCACAAATAAAGTCTTGGTTATAAAAGTATAACCCTGTGTTCTTTTTTTATCTCTTCAACACTGGTATTTATTTTAAATAAAGGTTAGTTAACTCTGTGATATTTATGGGCTATAATATTCACTTTACACCTTATATCTTATTTCATATACCTACTATAAGACTTGGATGATTGCAGTAATTAGTAAACCTTTTCTTGCAGCGTTAATTTATTTCAATATATGATTTTGTTAATTAGTCTTACTAATGGTACAGCACTGTGCCATATGCCAACTTTTTTTATTTTTCTGTGAAACCCCTTTATCTCTAATCTTGATGTTTCTTTTCGTTTTTTACTATTTAGAAATAAAAATGAAGCAGCATTCATTTCAGTTGATGTATTTGACAATAGAAAATGGATGCAATAATGCATCACACTTATCTACTGTATGTTAGGGTAGAACTACAGAGACATTTTTACCCCCGATACTTTCCGTTCCGACACAGTGCGAGGAAAAGCAGGCATCACGTCGGATGAGCTGAATCTAAGGAAAGTAATACAAATGGCGTACGTAGCAGCTGATTTCATCTGACACGACTGTCGGATGAAGACGTAACATGCAGCGATCGCATCAGGCAGTCATTTCGGTCAAATTGAGCTTCTACGCACGTCATTTGTAATTAGGGTTGCCACCTTTTGAAAATTTACTTACCGGCCAGCGGGGGTCAAAAGTGGGCGTGGCGTGACGTCAAAAGGGTCGGGACGTGACGTCAAAGGGGGCGGAGCCACATGAGCGATCTGCTGAAGACACGAGAAAGGTAAGTTTTCACTGTATTTAGTGCAAGGCAAGGGCCATTTTTAAGGGGTATTACAAATTTACCGGCAGCTACATTGCCGGTAAATTTGTAATACCGGCCCCGGCCTTGGCTGGTGTTTTACCGGCTAGGCCGGTAAAATACCGGCCGGGTGGCAACCCTATTTGTAATACTTCCCTTAGATTCTGCGCATTTGAATGGAAAGTATCGGAGATAAAAACACGCATGTAGTTCTACCCTTTGTCATTTAATCAGGACTGTGCAACTGGAGGCCCAGTGGATGGATGTTACTCACAAGGATATTAATAACCCTTCGGCTGTACATTTGCCTCAAGATCTCACCAGGCTGTGGATACAGCCCTCTTCTGGTTTTCTTTGCGTGGGGCTCATATGTGATCCAAATCAGGCTAAGACCAGTTTGTTTGGTTCCCCTGCTGCTTTCCTGTGTAAAGCTAGCTTTAAAGGGAAAGTCAATCCCAAAATAAAGATTTGCCTAATTAAAAAAACACAATTCTATGCAACTTTAAAATATATTTATTAAATATTTTCAGTGCTTTTTAAGTAATTTAAAGTTAATTGTAAAAACAATTGCTCTTGAAATCAGCATTTTCTTAACTCTTGGTTGTTACTTTTTAAACAATGTTGCAAAATTCTTAGTTACCCAGCAAAGACAGGTCTGTTAATCCGCTGGCTTGTCTTACATTATATCAACAGTCTGAGCCATCAGGGAAAAGAATAGGAAGGGCTAGACAAACGCTGCTTTCAATTGCAATAAATATACAAATAAAAACATAGGAAATCTGTAGTTGATTAGAATGATATCTTATTTTATTAGACAATACATTTTTTTTGGCATTCCCTTTAAAGGGATACTGTCATGGGAAACAAGTTTTTTTCAAAACGCACCAGTTAATAGTGCTGCTCCAGCAGAATTCCGCATTGAAATCCATTTCTCAAAAGAGCAAACAGTTTTTTTTATATTTCATTTTGAAATCTGACATGGGGCTAGACATATTGTCAAATTCCCAGCTGCCCCATGTCATGTGACTTGTGCCAGCACTTTAGGAGGGAACTGCTTTCTGGCAGGCTGTTGTTTTTCCTTCTCAATATAACTGAATAGTAAGCAGTGGGACATGGGTTTTTACTATTGAGTGCTGTTCTTAGATCTATCAGGCAGCTGTTATCTGAATATAACAAAATCTGTTAGCTCTTTTGAGAAACTGAGCAGCACTATTAACTGATGCGTTTTGAAAAAGGACTAAAACTAAAAAGGAATTTTTGTAGGACGATGTTGGATTGTCAGAATGCAATATACAAGGATGTAGTTACACAGGTCAAAAAATAATTGGACTCTGATATGAAACCTACATGGAAGGGTTGCCATGCAACACGACTGGAGGGGGCAAGTCTGCAGCTTTTGGCAGCCCATTTATGGCCACCTCTAGAGTTGTACTTAGTATTGGTGTACTGAAAAGTAATGCAATTATTTAGACTTTTGGAAACAAATGAACCCATGCTGAGTATTTAAATGCACAAACTGGTATGGGACAGGAAGGAAAACTGTGGACTATCATTATGTAAATACTTTTCTCAGGGTAGGTAATTACATCCTACTGTGTTCTACAGAGAAGAACAATAAAGCTAAGCTAAAGAGGTGCAGACACGCTAATAGAATAGAATATCACTTGAGACAGTTTAGATAAGGCATGCACTGCACCTCATAGCCTCCGTATGTCCCTATCTAAAAATCATGATAATTGTGTCCATTTAATACAGTTTCAATGTTAAAGTGAACTTACTTATAAAATATTATATGGAAACATCATAGTAAATTGTAATATACAATCTCACCAATAGATGTTACCCTTGAGTGTGTCTTAAAAAAATAAAGATCCTAATGAGGAATGCATTACTGGACATTTGTGCGATGTTTTAAGGAAAAAAAAACCATTATTATAGCAAAAAAAAAACCAAATATATTATTATTATAGCAAAAGAGAACCCAATAGGGCTCATTTGCAACCACAGGCATAACTGTGGTTGTGTGAAATTACTGACAATAATTCATTTGCACCTTAGGGCTAGAGCAGACGGGGAGATTCGGGGGCATTTTGTCGCCTGCCGACTTGTAGCCGCGACTTGTAGCCCCCGAACCTCCCCGAATAGACAGGTCCTGGGGCGCACCGGCGTTACTTGAAAACGCCTGCGCCTATTCACACGCAGCGGCGCGATTTGTGGAATCGCTCCAAATTGACTCGCGAGTCAATTTAGAGCGATTCCACAAATCGCGCCGATGCATGTGAATAGGCGCAGGCGTTTTCAAGTAACGCCGGTGCGCCCCAGGACCTGTCTATTCGGGGAGGTTCGGGGGCTACAAGTCGCCAGGCGACAAAATGCCCCCGAATCTCCCCGTCTGCTCTAGCCCTTAATTCCTTTTAACTTGGTCAAATTTATGCTAACTGCCTGATGAATTTTGCTGAATTGGCCACAAATGCACCTATCGACATAGGCAGAGTTAAACTGGGCAAGCAGGAAACTGGCCTTCATTGGCCTTGCTGATCCAGACCCACTCCCCACCTGAAACTATGGGTGCCCCCAACCTCCCCCTAGGGTTGCCACCTTTTCTGGAAAAAAAATAACAGCCTTCCTATATTTTTATGGGGTTTTCTCTATAAGTAACATTGACATCAATCAAGGCAGCTGCATGGTCTGCACCAGGGCCTGCCCACACCTAGTTCCGTTACTGTACAAATAACATAAAAACATAGGAAATTTGTAATTAAGTACATTGCTGATCTGTTGCATCATCTTATTGCCAGGGCCAGATTTACCTAGCGGGCGCCCCTAGCCCCTCCCATTTATTTGCTCAAATTTTCATCATCATTATGGAGCAATGGGAATTGGCACACAGGAAATTTTAATTTCTGAACCAATGTGGGTGTGGTTGGGCAGCATGCCGCCCTCTAAAATCCTGCCACCCTAGGCCCGGGCCTAGGTGGCCTCTCCACAAATCCGGGCCTGCTTATTTCCTCAAGCAAAGGTAATGGCAGCGCTATTCATTCTCAGATAGTAGGCCTTATGAAAAAACCTGAGTACGGGCAAGGACATACACACATACAATTCTCAAACCCCTTCTAGATATAGTACTATGTGTTTGATAAAGGGGTATGCCAGGGGCAGGGCAAAAAAATATTGTTTTTACACTTTTCTTGTCCTTTAAATGACATAGGAAATCCAAAGCACTACGTTTTTTAACCTGTGTTCGGGGCTCTATTTAGGACAAAAAAACACAGTCCATGGTAAAAACTAACACAGCACCAAATAGCTAACCGAGACTGTGGGGTGTAATGTAGGGATGTTTTCCTCCACAGCCTCTCTACCACTATCATTTCCCTAATTTTTGGAGGCGCCCATGCAGATGTGGGAACTGGCAAGGCAGGACTGCATGTGCTGGGCTTTTCCAAGTTAAATTGGCCAGTACATATGAAGTAATTTGTGCCTTGCCCGGTGAAATACTGGCCAGGCGGCAAACTTAGCAAGGTGTCCTAGTGAGTATAAAAAGCAAAAGGCTAAGGTTAACCATTTGCTTTGAAATATGTGGTGTGAAGGTTTAATGAATTTGAGAATTTGGGAATCCCAGAATCTGCAGTTGTAGCAGCACTCCACAGATATCACGACCTCCAGGATTTAGGTTGAAAATAAATATTTTATTTAATGCATTTAATATACAAATAAGCATCTGAGGTCTGACTCGCTTTGTGTCTATGCACCTTGTCAGAGACTCTGGAGGTGGAGACTGGACTGGGATTCAAAATAGGCCCTGCCATTCCATCTACAAAGAGGCCCAAACAGCCCCACCAGCCCACTTAATGTGGCAACTTACAGCAGCCCATCTGGCATTCAACCAGAACCCACAGATTGCCAATCTGGGCCTGGGTGGCGATATCTGTGGCGGTCCGGAGAGCGCTGCTACAACTGCAGATTCTTCACATTGCCGTTTAAACATTAAGTTGGCCATATACAGGGAGATACGCTAGTTCGGATTTCTCCCCGATATGCCCAGATTGAGGTGGGAGATATCGGGCTGATCCGATCGTGAGACCAACAATCGGATCAAACTGGAAGAGATGCCAGCGGTTGGGTCCTCTCCATCCTCTCAGTGAAATTGCATGAAATAGTTCAGGGAGAATGTGAATATTAGTTGTTCTAAGCGCATATGAAATTCTTTAGAGAGGAAATATTTCATGCAGTCTTATGGCAATTTCTACAATGAAATGTTTATATGGGGTGGGGGGCAGCTCTGCCAGGGTGTCCAGTGGTCACAATGAAGAATCTGATTGAAATAAAGTAAAGAGAATGGACTCAACAAGTTCAATCACAGTGCTTCTGTCCACTGAAGCCAAATATGCACAACAAAAGGTGGTGATGAACTTCAATCAGACACAGTGGGTTGCTGCAAAACTAGTGCTGTTTATTGAACACTACGTGTTTCGAGCAAATATCTTTATCAAGTGTAACAAAATAGAAAACATACAATTTACGCCTTAAACCCCATCCCTCATTAGTGACAACCAGATACCAGTTGCTGATGGGTAATTAATCAGCCTGGCCTTATAGGTGAAAGAGTTTTTAATATATGCTTAACACAATGTCCAATGCAAAGTGATACAAGTACAACTGTAACTCTCCATATATCCGTTTTGTGACAGACAAATCTGTAAAATACGTCAATTAAAATATGTTAAATTCACAATGTAAATTTTCAGCAGTCAGCGAGTAGCTGGAGCGTACTAACGCTGGCACCGACCATAAACGGGCCATTCAGGTAAGTACCTGTGTGCTACCGACTTACCTGTGTATGAGAATGTTTCACTATTTGCAAACAAAAAGCCACACACCACCGAGTTACCCACACGAGGAGTGGGAGGAGTCTGGGACCAACCAACCTTTCCTTTGAGCGTGTGACTCGCGTCTATTAATTCAAATTATATTTCGTGTTTATGTTTCACATCAGTAAATAACTTCACGTATTCCATTACTGCCATATAGTTCCATTCATTAGTCTTAAATGTCAAATATGTCCCGTTTAGTTAACGTACCACTCTTGGGCCACCCCGCGGCAGTGAAAGAGTTACCTTTCGCGCCAGTAAATTCCCCGCCATAGTGTTGGTAGGGTCCATTGTTCTGCGCGTCACTGTGGCCCGCCCACTCCTGCGCACGTCGGAGCTGCTGGAGAGCGTTTCCCCGTGAAAGGGGGACGGAGCAGGAGTCACCGGGTGTTGGTTATCCTGAGAGTGTGAGGTACGGGAATAAGCGAGAGAAAGGTCATGGCCGTGAGTATGAGAGAGGGGAGTGGAATGGGAAGAGTATGGTGTGCCGGCGGGAAAACTGCTGCTCGCAAATGCCTGTTCCTGAGCCACAGCTCAGTCCAATGGATGGAAGGCATATTGTATGGGCGGGAGGCCGTACTGCAAACCCCATAGTGTCTCCCCAATTGCTGCTTAGCGCTAGTGGGGCTTGCGGGGAACTGTAGTTAACTATTAGTTAATTAGTTGTAGTTTAACTATTAGTTAAACTAGTAGTTTAGCCGGTGAAGTCACGTGTGTGATATAAATAAATGTAGCCCTTTGAATGAAGGCTACTACCAAGCCTTTATCGATCGGTTGAGTGATGGCGGGAGTTGAATGAAAAGTTAGGAGAACCCCTGGGAATGGTGAGGCACAGTATCCCTCACATGGTGCTGGGATGGCTAGTGTGAGGGATTGCCGGGAGCGCATGTTCGTGGCCTGTAACTGCCGAGTAGGGTAAATAAAGGGTATACAGGGCAAGCGCTAAGCAGGCTTTGCAATGAGGCGAAAGCCCGCGCTGCCTATAATAATAATGATGATGCGCAACGCTGTTTATGGTATCTTCTGCTTTCAGCAAATTTGTATTATCTCCGGAAATCGCTTCGTTAATCAATCAAGTTGCAGTTCTGGTAGATGTGCGCAGGCGCGGTGGAGGGGCGGGGATTTTTGCTTTCCGGCATGAGGCAAAGCTGCTTGAAACTTTTCTGTGGATGCACGGTTCATTCAGGCGCAGATTGTATGGAAGCCACGCCGAGTCTCGCAGGTTATCCTCCTATTGCGGGAAACTCCTGGCGTCACCTGATTTCTAACCTGTCAAAATCCAGTTCTAGATAGAGACTCGCCGTGTCCTCACGTAACAGGCCGCTTTTACCTCCGCTTTTTTATTTTATTTAAAGAGGCAGTGTATATATACGGTATCTTCATTAGTTGGCTGACGGTGAATAGACTTTAAATATAATTTAGCCTATTGTTTTAATTAGGAAATGGGTATAGGTTTTGTTTTTTTGTACTAAAAGTGCACATTCTACTGTTGGTTCTGTGGAACACCATTGAAACAAGTTGGTTCTCTACCTTGTGTATAGATAATTCTCTACCTTATTCATCTGGAGCTGTTGTTGGGCCTTCAGATATGAAGCAGCTATTCATTTTCTAATTGTGCTCTGCAGAACCGTTAATCGTTCGGGACTTTTCTTACGTGTGTGGAGTTTGCCCTGTTTAGGATGCAGAAATAACACTCTCGTATCTTTTTGCCAGCGGTGTTAAGAGGCATATTGTATTAATGAAACACCAACAATGTATAATAAAGTGCCAGTGCACTATATTCATGAATATTAAAGGAATTTGATATCGAATCTTTGCATTTTGCCCTGTTTGAATCAGAATTTTCACTAAAATCCTAATACCACACTTTACTACTTACAGCCGGTTGGTTTTTCAGGCTATTAAAGGAGAACCAAACCCTGACATTTGTATCCCCCCCCACCCTAAGTACATACCCCTGCCTACCTGGTACCCTGGGTAAATGTCCCTAACTTTCTATTTACCCCTCCTTGCAGGTCCTGTCCAGCGGAGTTCACAGCAGCCATCTTCTCTCCTTCAGTCTTATTGCTGCAGTGAATGGCTTTTTTGGCACATGCACAGTTGGAGTAATCTTCTGGTGCACATGCGCAGTAGCTCGGCACCGGAAGATTACTCTTAACTGTGCATGCGCCAAAAATGCCGTTCACTATGGGAAGAGGAGTGAATGAGAGAAAATGGCTGCTGTGAACTCTGCTGGAAAGGACCTGCAAGGAGGGGTAAGTATAACGTTGGAGGCATTTGCTCAGGCTACCAGTTAGGCTGGGGGCAGCTGTCAGAACTTTGCGCTGTAGTAGAAAGAACCAATAAGCAAGGATGTGGGTCTGGCCAGGTGTTATATTTGCTTGTGAGAGGTATTTTGAGACCACCGTAGAAAATGTAACATTCTGTGATTTTATCTGGATTATCACATGTAATATATCTTGCATGAATTGATCAAAACCTCAGTGAAGGGGAATGGATGCCTTTTCAGAAGTTGTCTGCAGGTAGAGCAGATTTCCAGCAGGTGACAAATCTGCTTGTGTGCTATTACACTAAAGCACTAGAGCACAGTACAGGTATGGGACCTCCACAGCCATTGGACATGTGGTTTTCTTTGTAACAGATCTTGCCATAATTTGGATCTTCATTCCTTAACTCTACTATAAACTCATGTAAATATTAAATAAACCCATTTTGCTTCCAATAAGGATTAATTATATCTAAAATTGGTTCATGTACGAGGTACTGGTTTTTTTTTACAGAGAAAATGAAAATATGTAGTCTGTGGAAGACTGATCCCATACCTGTACTATAGAATAATTCACAGGAGTGCTGGTCCCAGGGGGGAAGGAAAATTTTGCCACTCAGGTTAATCCACGTATTTGCCTGCTTGACTGTGTAGTATGTTAGTCAGAAATGTTACTATGTTGCACATGTATTCTATGGTAATTGAGTCTAATTAGTAACTGTGTTAAGGTCCGCAGGTCAGAGGGACTAAATATAACATGGAAAAAGAAAATTGAGGTATGTGCAAAGAACAGCCGTGCCCTACCTCAAGCTGACCAGTTCAGACTCAAATAAAATATAAAACGTAACTTTTATTCAATTATTAATTATATAAACAAAAACAAAGAAGGACACACACAGATAACCCCTAAGTGGGCACACAACCATAGACTCACTGGTCCAATAACCTATGGAGCAGTGCGGGACTCAGTCCCTAAAACACATATATTAAAAACCCAGGCAGTAGGTGAGGCGATGAAATTTTGTGGAGACACAATGTACTGTGCAACTGAGTTATCGCTGGCTCAGAGTCTGTGGAGATTTTCTGCCCCTTACAACTTCTTTTTGCCGAGTGTTACAGCATAGTTAAAAGAGCAAATTGGGCATAGCAAGTCGAACACCGTCCCCTGTACCGCACCGCGGCAAGCTTCTAAGGGGATAGCACCGCTGTGTAACGCGGCTACATGTGAAAGGCAACTCAGTTGCACGTAGCATAAAGTAAACCGCTGCTTCGGGCGTAGGTGAGCGATGGGAGATCAGCTCTCACACCGCTCCCACGTAGAATAGGCAGGATTGCCACAACGGGGGACGGGAGGAAAGGGAGGGTCACAGCGGTTTACTTTATGCTACATGCAACTGAGTTGCCTTTCACACGTAGCCGTGTTACACAGCGGTGCTGGGTCAGTTATTATTTTTTCACTTTGGACACTATCCCCTTAGAAGCTTGCCGCGGTGCGGTACAGGGGACGGTGTTCGACTTGCTATGCCCAATTTGCTCTTTTAACTATGCTGTAACACTCGGCAAAAAGAAGTTGTAAGGGGCAGAAAATCTCCACAGACTCTGAGCCAGCGATAACTCAGTTGCACAGTACATTGTGTCTCCACAAAATTTCATCGCCTCACCTACTGCCTGGGTTTTTAATATATGTGTTTTAGGGACTGAGTCCCGCACTGCTCCATAGGTTATTGGACCAGTGAGTCTATGGTTGTGTGCCCACTTAGGGGTTATCTGTGTGTGTCCTTCTTTGTTTTTGTTTATATAATTAATAATTGAATAAAAGTTACGTTTTATATTTTATTTGAGTCTGAACTGGTCAGCTTGAGGTAGGGCACGGCTGTTCTAAGGGATAGTCCTTTGCACATACCTCAATTTTCTTTTTCCATGTTATGTTGCACATGTCCTAGATCAGTGTAATGGATTCATGGAAACCTACTGTAGTGTGGCACAAGGGATGCCTGAGAAAAGTAGTCAAGCATAGTGGCTCAACATTTGATATGAAGAGTATACAATGTATATGAAATCATAGCTTAGATTTTGCTTTAATTTCAGACTATTTGAATTATACACAGGGCCAGACTGAGAATTAAAATAGGCCCTGGCATTTCAGGTACACAGAGGCCCAATCAGCCCACACAGAGGCCCAAACAGCCCCCACCAGCCCACTGAATACTGACTTTCTATTGCACCTTATAGCAGCCCCTGGCATTTGCCAGAACCCACAGATTGCCAGTCCAGGCCTGATTATATATATCTTGCCTAAGTCTCTCTGATACCAGGAGGTCGGTTAAAGCGCCATTACTCCTTATTTTTCAGCTTGTTGCAATGTACTTTATTTTAAGAAAAATCTTTGTTGTGATTTCTTGCACTTTAACAGTGCTAAATCAGAACATTGCATTCTACTTCCAGACCCTATGAGTGAGGTCAAAACAGATCAGCATTCCACTGAGAAACCCTCTGTATAATGAGCTGCTTTATCTCACAGGCTGCAGTTGGGGGAAGGGAGTTGTATGAAGAGAGAATCTCCAGGAACTGGCTTGTTTTTTTCTTATTCAAAACAATGGGCAAAATGGTGGGCACTTTTACCAGTAGCAATCTACCTTTATAGTACAACCGTCTTACAATTTTACTAGCAATCAGCACTTAAAGATTATCTGCCATGAAGCTTCACTGGTTCTTTCTGGGTTAAGTAGTTCTGCTGCATGCTAGCTGCAATGTGTTACTTGTATATAGCCTGCTTGGCTTTAGCACTGTTCATGTGCTACAATGCATTTATACAGTTCTATTCATGCCTTGTAGGATGGTCATCCATATTGTAAATGCTGTAACCATTTACACTGTAGTCTTTGTGGGGACATTACTCCTCATTACTTTGTGTATGAGGTAGGAGTACCCATGAACTTTCTGTTAAAGGAAAACTAAAACCTAACTAAAGTAGGCTATAAATGTTGTAAATTGTTTTCCGCTTCTGTGCCAACCCAAGGCAAACAAATACCTTTAGTAGGGAAGATCTGTGCCTCTGAAGATGCTCCTGTAGCTCCCCATCTTCTTTTCTACTGATTCACATGCTCTGTGCTGCTGTCACTTACTGAGCTTAGGGACTCGCTCACAATATACAGTACACATAGAATAGAAATTTCCTAATATAAGGCTGATTAGTAATTAATACAGATAATTACTACATGGCAGCACAGAAACCAGTGCAAATAGCATCAGAATGGTATCTGCTTATATTACAGGCTAACTTCATTTTCTGTTTCATAATTTGCGACCACCATTAAATTCTCAACAGCTGCTCAGAGCCCACTGAGCATGCGAGTGTAACAGACACTTTCCAAGATGGTTGCCCCCTGTGACAAGTTTGAAGTCCTGGATCATTGCTGCTATTCACAAGCTGAAACTTTAGGCTGGTGCAATAAGTTCTGCATTTTTAGCCACATTTTTATGGTTTAGTCCTCCTTTAAAACCCCCTATAAATGAGTGTTTGTTCCAGGTCAGTTTCTCTAGATATTTGGAATTGCCCATGCCAAATATTTTCATAAAAATATGGGGATTCTGTGTTTGATGTTCCAGTCCCCTGGAAACAATCCCTACCAACTGGTGGTATAAGGTTGCCCAGGTTGCTATGGTTAGGAAGCACAGGATCTCTTCATACTCTTATTGTATTCTGAGTTAGTTTTTATGGATCCATTTTTTTCCCTCAAACTGATCTCCTGCCTCTTTGTTCATCTGAACTGTTTATCAAGAGCCCTCCAATCTCTTGTTCAAAAGACCTTGCTCTGAATTGTCTTATAAGCCATATAAGTGATGGAGTCTGGTAATTGAAGACCCTCTGCCTTTCCTAGTGGCAATAGATTCTGAGATCTATGAAAGCAGAGGATCTTCAAGTCCCAGAGTCTCACTATTGGACAAAGGTGGGTCTATTTTCACTTAAAAACCATAGGTTGAACCATTGAGATATATATATATATAT